>JBAMNC010001153.1:0-600000 GCA_037902135.1 Cetoscarus ocellatus
ATGATATAAACATACATTCCAGTCATGCAGGAAGGAACTGATGCAGTATTCATGTTTCTCTGCAGCGCTGCATAAAGGATGAAGATCAGAGGCCTGCCTGCTGACATGGGGAGGAGAAGAAGACACTGAGACAAAGAGAAGAAAAGAAACGTGTCTGATAGCTAACATTTTCTTGAGGCGTGTCCAGCTGAGGCTGATTTAACTACTTTATGTACAAAAATGTTTTGATTTACCGTCACGCCCACATCTCAGAGGAGGATACCCCCAGCTGAGCCATCTGAAGTCTCTAAGTCAAGATTTAGTGAGTATCAATCAAGATTCATGTCCCTCTGGAAAACAGAGAAACAATGGCCCTCTGCTGTCAGACTGTTTCCTTCAGTCCGTGTTCTTCCTCACTCCTCATCATCAGTCACCACCCCTCTTCTGTCTTAACTGTTCAAAACTTGACAGGGTTAGGTTCTGGCTCTGCTCCACATAAATTTTACTTCAGCAGAGGCACGAAAGTTTTTTCCTTGGCCTAACATGTCAAAGATTACACACTGGAAAGGGTGAAAAGTTGTATCAAGAGTGAATTAGGAGGTAGATGGTTTAGGAAGAGCTGCGTTAAATCTCCCAACAGGTGATTTTATGTTGAATGTTTCTGTAAGAACTACAAAGACCATCAACAGATGTGCCAAAAGGGTTTTAAAAACACAAACAGGACATGTAACTGTACTGTGCTTATTTTATTTGTGACATTTTTTATCTATGTTGACATACGCTCTTTAGGTACACCTTACAAATACTGAGCTGGACCCCCTTTTTTCTCCTAAACCTCTTTTCAACATACAAAGCAGGATGGATCCATGCTTTTTAAGATTCTGACCCTACCATCTGAGTGTGGAGCAGAAATCCAGACTCATAAGACCAGGAGACATTTCTACAATCTTCTATTGTCCACTTTTTGAGCCTGTTCAGCGCCAACAACCACGCCATGTTCAAACTTGCTTTAATCACCTTTCCTCTACAATCTGAGGAGCTCCAGCAACACTTGTAGTTCAGGAAACAACTTTATTAGACCAACATGTTTCAGCTTGTGGCCTTCCTAAAGGACAAATGACCCTTATGAGGACAGTGGGCCAAAATGTTCATCTCTGATATTTGATAATATTTGTTAATAAGCAAACATAACATCCAGAGCAATACCCAGTCAAATGTGCTCTACTGTCACACAGTGCTGTCACATTTAAGTCATTTTGTAAATATCGTTAATGTAAATATTGTTAATTCATTGGCCTTGTTCATAAGTCTCACTTCACTTATTTTATTTAATTTTAACTTCATAAGGAGGTTGAGATATCTTAAAAGATTCTGCATGTTTTTTAAGCTCTTCCCTATTTTAATGTATTTATTTGATATTCCTGCTTCTATACTGTGTATAAGAGCAGCTGAAACAACTGAATTTCCCTTTGGAGATTATAAAATATTTCTGATTCTGATTCTGATTCTGATTAGTTGGTCGAATAAAGTTGGTGAAGCTGTGCCAGAGCATCTGACGTTTGTTAAACTTCTCTCTTCTGATGCTTGGATGAGCTCCAGCAGGTCTTATTGACCATGTCTACAAGTTTAATTAGAATGAGTTGCTTCCATATGATTGGCTGGCCAGCTTAAGCATTGAAAGACAGTTGAAGAGGTGTACCTAACAAAGTGGCCAGTCAGTGTATAACCTCTAGTTGTTAACTCTAACTCCTGTTTTGATAAAGACTGAAAGTATTCATTTGAATGAAGTCTGCGGCTCGTGGTCCTGATCAAACGGATTGTGGCTAATTTCACGGTGAAGTATGGTAAATCAGTCATCGACCAACCAATCAGAGCTGAAGTAAAGAACCACTGTTTTCATTAGTTGTCTCAGGATGTGTCTAATCAGAAGTTAAAGATGCTCGCAGTAGTTTTGTCCAGTGTTATGGAGCAGACCCTGGATTATACACCTTTAGTGCACATTAAAAACGCTCTCCTGATCACCATGAGTCTCCAGGAGCACCGACCTGTGCTGCAGCGAGCTCCTCAGATCAGACACATCCAGGAGCACGGTGCAGCACTTTGTGATTATGCATTGTGAAATGGGTCGGTGGTGATGTCACAGGCGCCATGCAACAGATTTATTGTAATCCCCTTCCCCCCAGATTAGGAGGAAAATCAGTGGAAGGCCTTTCTTCTAAATTACACTCCCCATGTGAGTTTTGCTTTAACTTTCAGCCCTAGCACACCGCTTCATTATTTACCATATGCTGCCGTGCTCACTTCTGACTTTTACATAAGGTGCAGCTTCGCCGCTGACACCTGCGGCTGGTGGGTGGGTGGGTGGGGGGGGGATTATGATTGTTCAGGCTGAGCAGCTCAGATCCTGAGGGTCAGCAGACAGACTGTTACTGATTTACACTACAGGATTAGGAGACAAAAGCCCCCACACATTTACTATGAAACCAGGAGCACTGCACTTTCAAAGAAACATCTAATGATTATTCAGTCAATAATACCCACAAGGCCCTGAGACCGCCCACGTCCCTCAGAGGGGGCTGTATTTTATTTAAGAGCTGACCACACTGACCTTGATGTCAATCTGAATCTGTCTGGATCATCTGGAAACATGAAACGACCCCTACGACCTGCAGACTCAAACACCTGAGCTGAGCCTCTGAGACGCTCTGATTTATTCTTTACAACATCAACAAAATATGGGCTGTGATAAAAGAATGTATATTCCAGTCATCTCTAAGATTCACATATCAGTTTTATAAATATTTACATATATATGGTGTTGCTACAGATTGGGCAAATACAGAGCATGCTGAGGAGTTTATACAGGTTGAAGGTTCCTCTTTATTAGGGATGTGTATAAGCAATAATCCAGCGATATGATAGGTATCGCAACACGTGGATGACGATTCGATATCTATCATGACATAATAAATAAACTAGGGTTGTATGATATCATCAGCATGATATCAGTGTCTGCAGATTTTTGCTTCAAAAGCTAAATCTAATTTTTTAGCCTCATATATTTGCATCAGATTGTGTAAAGAGAATAAAGAGAATAAGCTCTAAAAATAGGGCTGGTCTTCTGTCAGCAGTAAATCAGTGTTTAGCTATTAAAAGGGCAGATGAAGCTTGATTTTACTGTTACCATCCAAAAATATTTTACATATGATGCAGGTGTGATCTAAGAACAACCCTTTTAGTCATTTCTAAATACGTATTGTATCGGCAAAAATAAATTTTGAAATATCGGCATATCAGCTATAATGGCAAAAATCCACTATCGTGCATCCCTACTGTAAACTAGGCAAAACATCAGTAATTTTGCAACATAAAGTCCTTTTATTATCTCTTTAAAGCATTAAGAGCCAACAGTTTAGCCTGCATAAAAATGCACTTTCTATTCAGTGTTATTTAATTTCTATAAGTGACTCAATAAGAGAATATCACGATGTTGCACCAAAAATATTGATCCAGTGGTGCTCTGCAAAAAAGTCGATATATTAGTGTATAAATATGCTCTTACACTGCTGCTGTGAATCAAAAATCTAATATTCAGATGTGGAGGTCAGACCACAGGATCTATGCAGAATATTTTCCCGTCCCAACAGTTGAGGGGCTTTGGGGGTCACAGGTCATGAAAATCAGTCGTTTCAAGGTCATAGCGCGTCAAAGTGAAGAGACAGCTCACCACTTCACCAGAGAGCCTCTCATGTCTGATTTTTGTCCTGCCTCCTACTACGTGTCACATCACAGATATTGACCAATGAGAGCATTCAATAAGAGATGCAAACAAGCCTTGACAGAGAACTACGAGACAGAGGAAAAGTTTGCAAAGCCCTGAAAACAACAGACTAAAAACAGAAAATGATGGAGAAAGATCACAGAGGCACTTTAGCACCTCAGTGAGCAACAGTTTAAGCGTTAGCATTGAGCTAACATGTCATTCTACACAGACAAACAAACTAGGGATGTCCTGATCTGCTTTTTTTGGCCCCCTCTTTTTTTGCTGATAATTATTTGCAGTCCTATGTTTACATTTATCTCAACAGATACAGCTGCACATTTCTTTAAACCAAACCAACTAAACAAAGTATCAAGAAGCCCTTATCTAAATCCTTTAAACAAAGTCTGACCAGCATGACTGTAAAACCCATGTATATACACTCAGAGTGGCCATTGGACTCTTCTCACCGTCTAAACCAAGTTCATCCACACAGATGACATGTTAGCCACAGGGCTGCTACTGCTGCATCACTCACTGATTTACAGCCTGACCGAAACTCTGCTCAACTTATGAAAACTGATGTAAACAGTCAGGGTGAGATGATCGGGATGAATTCTGATCCCTGATCAAATAAAAAATGAACATCTGATACTAATCTCATATTTTTACTGATACAAAACAGTTTCAGGACATCCTAAACAAACCTTTACTAGTGTCAGAAAGTTTGTTTGTTTAGTGCCATGGCTCCATTTGACAGCTCTGTGATCATCTGACCTGACTATAGAAGATACAGACGTCTGCGAGCAAATGTCTGCAGAGAAATCAAAGTTAGGCGCGAGTGTAATCCATGAAGCTGAAGTCCATGAAGGTATTGACCTTTAAGCAGCAGACGTGCCTGAAACTCTCCAACTCCAAACTCTCACAGGATCAGGAGCTGAGATTTTATACCCAGAGTAATAAAGCCTTAAATCCTGTCTCATGGTGTCTTCACGAGTCTGCAGGGCAGCAGGATGAAGACGATGAGGAGGGAACCAGACAGGAACATCAGCTGTTCTTCAGATGGAGGAGCAGGTGATGAGAGGGGCGAGGAGATCTAAACAGGTTGATCTAAACTCTGATGTGATCCCTGTCGAAGTAATCCAGACAGATTTATGTTTGAAAACAACAATCATCGCATTATTTAGTGTTTCTAACTAAAAACACCGGCTGGTGGTTTCACGCTCATGGCGAGTCTATGGCTGTGGTCAGTGAAGGTGCAGGGATGAGTCCAGAGGACGTCCCGCTGGATCTGCAGGAATCCTGTGATTCTTAAGGTCTTTGAGGACGGCGGGACCGTGAAGCAGAGGAGACACAAGTGGAAACAACGACAGAAATCCTTCAGGGTGTGTTTAAGAAACTACAGTCACACAGTCACATGGCCTCAACCTTTGACCTCTGCCTGGGCATCTACGCCAAATTTGATTAAAACGTTTCAAACTGTTTTTGAGACACAAGGTTCACAGAAGTCAGATGTTTACATAGACAGTAGTTTATTCGACCACCAGGGGGCTCTCAATCAAACAATAACAAAAGATGATGCAGAGGGAAGTGGTGAATCATGGGAATGATTCTTTTCAGCTTCACAGATTCCTCAATAAAAATGATCTCAAAACCAAAGTTGTGGGTACATTTTTAAAAATGTTCACATGCTAAGAAGGAGCTTGGTCGGCAGCAACTCCATCAAATGAACGGCCAGATTTGACATTTCCAGGGATGTCCAGGTGCGAAAAAAAAGACCAAAATCCTCCACGTAAAGGAGGTCCTCTGTTTGGTAAACATCTCTCATTGAGAGCAGATTTTATAGAGAGGACTCTTTGATTTAAAACAGAAGGAAACAGCGGAGGTGGGCAGAGGTGACAGCAGTTCAACTCACACTGATGTTTTAAGCTGTATTACTGACGCCCCTGGGACACTTCACCTCCTCTGTGAAAGTCGCTATGAAAGAACAGAGGGAACGAGTTGATCCCCTCTCTGCTCCGCCTCCCCAGGCTGTAGCAGAGGCGTATCAGAGGCGGGACTAGTGTGAACCTGCAGAGCCGAACGAGTCACTTATGCGACCGACGCCAGGAAGTGAGAGACAAAGTGAGAGAGCTCTGCCACATTTTGGCAGAGCTGCAAGAGCCCAAACAAGATGTCTAATTGTAGGGTCATCAAAAATAACCTTTTAATGGATGCATTGTGATGGGGACGTAGATGAAGATGGATCTCTGAGGGAGAGTCCATAATCTCTAATCGGGCTGCTGCTCGACTGCAGCATCAGTTTTTATTTTCTGAATAGAAAAAACAAGTTTATAAAGATGAGACCATGAAAATTATTTATTTTGGTTTAAAATTAAAAGACATTTTTGCTGTAGTTGATCTCAAAGACAGTTCAATAAATAAAATTTCATATTTATCTGACTGCCTGTGTTTTTTAACCTAAAAACAGCCTGAAGCAGTCATACGGTAAATCAAGGATACTACTCACTTGAATCATATCAAGTCGTGGTTTAGTGAAGACGCACAGCTCTAACTGATGAGAATTTTGCTTGAGTCTGCAGAATCTGACCACCAAAACAAGCTCCTCAGGCTGCTCTTCGCCGCCTTTTTTTAATCACACTTCCTGCTGCTGTTGCTTATTGTGTGTGTCACTCCCACTTTGGTTCTGCAATGCTGCAACCGCGGGACCGAGGATGTCATCTTTACGCCTTGGCGGGACTGATGTGAAGAGGGAAAATGGCTGCTCTTGGTTCCTTTTTACAAACTTTGGTCTTAACCCACTGTAAATGGTTTTGTTTTGTTTGAGAGCCCCTGGTGGTGGATTGTGACCGCACTTTTTTTCCACATGGAGTGTGTTTGTGACTTCTGGTGCTTCTGCAGACATCCTCTGGTGGACGATTTAGGAATTGCAGATTTTGTCACATCTATGGTGACCTTGTTGTTATTGTTGATTTGACCTTGTGAAATTGTACAGTGTCCTTGAGTGTCCTGAGACACGCTTTTAAATAAAATATGTTATTATTATTATTATTATTATCATTGTTATTATTATTATTATAACACTGGAGGTCTCTGCTTGGTAGTATCCAGCGTTTCCATGGCAACACCAAAGATGTGTCTATGATGGTGGACAAGACATGTCCTGTCTTGTCACATCTCTGGCATTAAAAACAGTTGGAAATGTTAAAAATAAAGTCTTGAAATAAGAGGTTAGGTCTTTTGTACTAATCCATGTCAGAGTGATGTCTTTAAACCTCAAAACTCTGAACTGAACAGATACTGTCCGTGTTTCCTCACCTCTCAGACTGTCACAGAGACAGAACACACAGACTGCACAGGTGAAGACAGAGCTGTGATGGATGTACGGACATATACGAAATAAATCCTGCAGCTCAGCAGAAAAGCCACAGATCTGCTGTCTGTGCCCAGGAGTGTGGTGTTGCACTCATTCTGTCACATCTCATATTTGTCACTCTGCAATTAAACTTCAGCTCTGTTCACTCTGAATTATGAATTTTCCCAACTCGCCATGACAACCGTCTGACTGACACACAAACGAAACACGTACAGGAACATGGAGATCGCTGTGGTTTTATCCAGGGTTGGGCCAACTGTCCAGTGTGTTTTTAGTATTGATCAAGTTGATATTTATGTTTATTAAATTAAAGATAGACCTCAGGATTAACACTCAGTAAAAAGATTGTCTACAGTAAAAACCACTGACAATAACCCCTTCTGAATTCAAGGCAGTCTGTTTAAAATATAACATCTACAAAAGAAATCTTTGATTAATTTATTTTATTTTATTTTATTTATTTAAGGGACATTTTATGAGCTAGAAAAAAAATGAGATTGGGGTGTGCATTGGCAAGAATAAGTACTGCAATATTGAGGTTACAGTACGATATATCACAACATAAGCAGTACAATACATCCCGTTTTTTTCCGAGAAGTCCTTTAAAAAAAAAAAAACCTTATGTAGTATTTATTTATAACCTTCGATGTTGAATGCGTAAAAATACAGTTTCTTTTCAGTGCTACTTTCATGGTCCCTGCAACATGGATGGACTTTATTGTCTGCTCCAGTGAGTAATAATACATTTATCAGAGTGGTGAGGGCTAAATAATAAAAAGTCAATAAAGTATCATGCTAAAATATATCATTGTATGTTTGTATGATTGTATGATTGATAGCATATTGTTAAAATAATAGAAGTAAAAAAAATCCAATATTGGGCAGTTTATTGATTTAAATTAATAAAACTATGAGTCAAATTCCTGCCTTATATCTAAACTTAATAAATATTTTGTTAACTACTGTGTGATTTTCTCCTCTTGTTGGAAATAAAATTAAAAACATGATGTTTCTGCTGTTTTTGATACTGGATGTTAAAATAAGGCAGATTTTATTGTTGTTATGATTTGTATTTGAAAATGAATAAAAAGCCTGAAAAGCTTAATCATGTGCTGAATAAACACACTCATGGCTGCATGTGTTCACCTCTGTAAAAATCAGTCCTGTAAATGTGTTAAAAAGTGATAAATAGTCTTGATTTTTGCTGCACCTTCACACACTCTATTTTTTCCTGCTAGGTGGCAGTAACGCACCAACCTTTGGGTTTGTGTGATGGGCCGCTTTGGCAGACATTAATCTTCCTCTTCAATATCATCATCCTCTGATGGGACGGCCCGGGTTTGTGCCGGTATGCTCTGTTCTTTATGGAGCTTTCATACATGATGAGTAAACTCTTATGGCAGAATATTAAAACAATCAGACAGGAGAAATGTAAAGATCTTAAAGCCTGTGTGTGCTCAGGTGGGGAGGGGGCTGCATGAGCTCAGTGCTGAGGATTTCAGGCCTGCGGAGGATCTTAAGGCCCTCCATTTAAGGTTGATTGTTGTGATGTAATCGCTGCCGTTTAATCCCTGCAGACAATCAGCAGCGATCTGATTGACAATAATCCCGAGTGAAAGTTGGATTCCATCAATTCTGTTGAAAGCTTCAGAGCTGCTCAGAGACAAGGGTCTTCACAAACACGGACAGTGAAGGACGGAAACTCGTCAGCCGTGATTGTGACTGTGAGGACATTACTGTTCAAATACTGAGTGCTCCCATGATAATTAATTATGTTCAATTTACTGATCAGAATCATGCTCAGTTACCGTAATACTCTTTTATCATGATTACATTTGTCAAACCCCTGACCACTTCAGCTGAACGATGGCTGACTTTACCGCTGAGCCACCTCAGCAGACTTCAAAGATCAATGGTAGTGAATGCACTGAAGATTATGAGTCATATTTTTAAGTAAGAGGTGCAGACAGTCAACGATCAAGAGCATTGCCTGAGTCTAACACATTGTGCAATTCAGACAGTGAGTGAGAGTTTGTCTGCAGTTTTTGTTCATTAGTTGAAAAATAACCCAATAAGGGGTCCCCTTCCTCCTTCTTTAAGCTCCTCTTAAGTTCCTGTGGCCATGATCTAATTGGAATAAATCAAAACAGAGAATAATCCTGAAAACAAGCCTCTTAGAGCTCTGATTCTTCTCAAGAGCAGTGTTTCCTATAATAGGTCAGCTGGAACAAAAGACGAGTTTCTGAACATTCTGCAAAATCAGAGAATCACCAACATCACTGCTGAACGTAGAGCACCGTGTGCAGCACACTCATTGGACAGCAGTATGTCATAGGGTCACCTGTCGGGGGTCATTCTGCAGCGTTCTGGATCCGGCTTAGCTGTTTCCGGTCTTAAAAGCTGGAAGTAAAAATGCTGAGCCAAAGACTCACGAGGCCACAGCATAGGACCCATTCATACCCAAAAGAAGCTTTAGGAGGTTCATTTGGATTCTCGTTGCTCCATAAAGATGGTTATTTTTCTTTGAGATGCGCCACAGCCACGTACGTACCAGGAGAAAGTAGATTCACCTGCACTCCCTCACTTTACTGTGAATCTAACAGAGATGAAACTCCTTCAGCACTGACATGGTTTATATCACATCATTACCTCCGCCAAGGAGGTGGTGTTTTTGCCAGGGTCCGTCTGTTTGTTTGTTTGTTTGTTTGTTTGTCTGTTTGTTTGTTTGTTTGTTTGTCTGTTAGCAAGATGACACAAAAACTACTGGATGGACTTCCATGAAAATTTTACCAGAGGTGTGGTTTGGTCCATGAAAGAAGCTGATACATTTTGTGCTGATCCAATCCAGATTGACGTCACAAAAAGCACCGAAGTTTATAACAGCAAATCCCATTCATTTACGGCATTATGGGAATTGTAGTTTATTTGCAAACTGATGTCTAGTTTTTCAAGCCTATGTCGCTACATTTCCCAGCTTCCCTTGCAATGCCAGAGGAGGAGTTCTCCACGCCGCTCCATCTGCTGTCTCTACTTTGAGCCACCCACAGCACCATCCGATTGGTTACACGCTTTGGTCAAAAGCAGAGCACACCGATCAGCCAATCAGCACTGAGAGTTGTGCATGCAGAGTTCTGCTCACAGACACAGCGGAGAGGAGGAAGATTTTCCGATGGAGAAAGCCTGATGCTGTTCTGCTGATAATGTCAATATGGAAACAGTCCGTCACAGCAAAAGTCTGTGTGTGTGTGAGTAAAAACCTAACCCCCAAACTCCACATACAGCAAACGCACCGCACACCGAAGCGCCGTGGTTTTGCTCCGACCAACAGGCTGGTGACTTGCCCACTGGAGCACAACACCAACATCTGTACAAGCAGCAGCAAACTGGTTCAGTCAACCAGTTACAAGACCCGCTGCTAACTAGGTCACTCTATTGGACGACATTTATGTCAACAACAACCACACTTCATGCAGATTGATATTTTTCATTCCACAATGTGCGTATAAAATAAATATAGGACTATAATGCTGGGTGGAAATCACAATTTATGGCTGAAACTGAGCTGCTTGGCCGAGGTCTGCGCTCTCAGAGTGCTTTTCTAGTGTTGTCTTTGTTATCCTCAGTTTTCTCCATATGAAGCTTCACTGACGGGATCCTTGTGGTTTCTTCTTGTTGTTATAACAGCTGATAGACTTTGCATTAGCTCTCACTCTCCACTGTTTGGTGCTTTGCTCTGTCCGATGCATGCTGCAGATCTTTTCTCTGAATCTGGAGTTTTTTGGCAGATCTTACATTTGCTTGCATGTTGTATTTTGGCCAAATCATTTTGTTCTGCAGGTAAAGTTGGCAGTTTCAAATCTTTTGTCTGCATCCGGCTCCAGAAAACCTCTCAAGAACCTCAAGAACCTCGAGAACCTCTATCAAACACTGACCATAAAGAGGACCTAAAGCTGCGTTTCCTTTGAGTTGTCCAGTTTAGTTTGGTACAGTTCAGTCTGGTTTGATGCTCTAATCTTGCCACATATCCCTACAAGAGGGCAGGGGTAGAGGCTGGAAGAAGATCATCACGTCAGTCAAATAACAGCAAGATATCACAGCATCATGACACAGGAAACAATGAGCACCAGTTAGGACAGGCATCACCAGATGGCCGACCTCGGTCCGGATCCGGACCGAGTGATGGTTCTGTCCGGACCTGTGACCAATCTCTGATAAATTCACAAGAATAGATTTTAATTGAGCATTTTTTCCGACAGTCGCGGATATACAGCTGCTACTACAGTTAACACTAGAATCCCTACTGTGGTCTGATCACAAGCCAGTCATGCCACGAGTGTTTCTAAATATATGTTCTGGATGTTTTCTGAAGCTTATACGGTTGTTTAATGAAGCGCTAAAGAGGAACGAGACATGATTCATTTAGCGGAGGTGATTTACCTATTGTGTTTTCAGCGTGGGCTGCAGCAGCCACACGCACCAGCAAACAGGAGGCAGTGACAAATAAACTACCTGTGCAAAAAACACAAAACAGTTGTCACCTGCAAGCTTTGGGACCAACCTGTGTGGGAAATGCTGATGAGGGCTGAGAGCCTTTGCACTGAAGTGGCACTGCGCCGTCCACGGGCTGATCCTGTTCTTTTTCTTATTGTTTACTAATCGAGTTGATCATTTGTTCGTGTTATTTTCATTGTTTCAGTTCTACAGTTTTTAGCACTAGTTTGTTTTTGAATGTTTCACGTTTTGCAAGTTCTAGCAACAATGTTCTGTTTATTTATTAGCCTAGGTGAGTGTGGATTCATGCAATGCATGTAGCGCTGTTTGTGTGTGAGAAAGAGAGAGAAAGAGCGCGAAATAAGGAACCTGCGCAAATAAAATATTTATCTTCCTATCACTTTCTTGTTACATTATATTGCAATAACACAGCGGAAAAGCAGTTACAGATGACAAATGATCGCACTTTTAAGAGTGAATTTCTTGTATTATGAAGATGTTGACTTTTTTCTACTGGAAGTGTAGGTCTTCATATTTTTAGGCTGTGACCTCTCTTATTTAAGACAAAAGAAGAGGAAAAATATTTAGTCAGCGCTCTGGATGCACTTGTTTTTTTCCTAAAAATAGCCACCTTTTATTTATTGTTTTCTGAAGATGTTGACTTTTTTACTTGATGTGTAGGCCTTCAATTCTTGGCCGGGACCTCTTTAATTTAAGAGAAAAAACAGGTTATTTGGCTCTGTTTGCACTTTTTTTTATTAATTTTAGTTTAGGTTTTTCTTTTTTAATCTTTCTTTTTTAATCTGAAATAAAGGCCTTAAATTAATTTGCATAGGTCTGTTTTTATTTATGGTGAAGGAGCTAGCTGTGTACTCAATTAACCATATCCTGCATTAAAAACTGACAATAAATATTGCTGAAACCATAAAAAAGTGGACATAGGGGAAGGCAATAAGACACAAACTTGACTTTGGTTCGGACCTGGAAATTTTATTAACTGGACCTCGGTGACTTTTAATTGAATACCCCTGAATTAGGAGATCCAGCAGCTAGTGAGCTTTTCAATCAAGTTTTGTTTGAGAGAAGGCTGCAAGGAAAATCCAAGCTGTTTAACTCCAGTCTTGTGGTTCAGATCAGCTGCATGGTCCCCAAACAGTAGGGAGAGGAAGAAGTGGGAGGGTCCAGATCACTTATTTGGGCACCTCTCCCATCGTGTGAGGGGGGGAAAGACCAAGAGCTGTTGATTGTATCAAACCAAACTGAACCGGACTGCATGGTGGAAACACCCTGTGAGTTTGTCACACAGCCTTCAGTCTGTTGAACCTTCTCATGGACATCATCTCACTGTGTTCCTGTTATCACACTTTCTCTCCCTCTTAACGGCATTTACTTCACTGAAGACAGTCCAAACAGAGCACCGTCCAGCCCATGCTCAGACTTGTTGTTTGCATGTTTCAGTCTTGCATTGTGTCTGTACTCAAACGGCCACTTGCAGTGTTTGTTAAAGACAGCACACTCATTGCCGGAGTAGACTGTACCTCTCCTGCAGCTCTTAGGAAAACACTGACTTCCTCTTCCTTATGACAGCAGGCTTAGGCATGTGAGAAGCTGGACTAGCTTAGAACAAACCAAAACTGAATAACAACCAGACATTTTTGTGCTTTTATGATTTTCACTTGGACTCAGGACAGGAGGTTTAAACATAGGATGGTCCTGCTTAAATTGGGACATACGCAGGGTCCAAGACAAATCTTCTGACTCACCAAACAAGTTGGCTCATAGTTCAAAAATGAAATCATTAAATAAGCACATCATGCAGACCTATGGGGTATTTTATCCAGCCACTTGATCAGGTGCACCTCGCTATGACCACGTGGATCCCCTTTAGTCCTCAGAGCTGCCCTAAAGAAAAGATCAGGGGGGTTTCTTTTCAGCAGCCAAAATAAGAAAGTGTTTTTTATGGCACTTATTTAATCATCAGATAATTTTCTGCAGATCTGTTCATTTTTCAGAACAGAAATAAAAAAAACAGTGGATAATGGTCCACTTAATGAACTTGTTAGATCACGGAGTCTCCAGGCTCTGCTGATGCCAGTGTGGGGGCATAAAAAGACAAAATATTACTGAACTAAATTTAGAGGTGGAAACGGGGGTCCTGGACTTTGGCACTCAATCCCTCTAAATCCACAGTAGCTCCCTAAAACACCTTCAAAACCTTTTTTCGACACCTTTCAAACGTCAAGACCACATAAAAGTACCCCACAGGTCTGCACATATGTGGCCCTAAAACTCCCTGTGAAGTACTGGATAATTTGTGTTTAAGCTCAGAGATGTTTTAGAGAGAAAAGCAACTTTAAGCTCCTTAAATAAGATGAAATTCTGCATTTTAAAGCTTCAGTTATAGCTTTAAATTATGCAGTTCAATGAGAGTAGTTTTATTTTACTAAAAAGTAGCTGTGTGTGGTTCAGCCATGCCCTGAAACTGAAAGCTGGTTCAGGTGTTTCTGCTGAGAGAGAAAAGGGAAGTATGTGGCAATTAAAGCTCTGTTTTACTTCATCTTTGTAAATTCATCACTTCCTAAATTTACAAATCCAGCAGTGAGCATCGAGTTCCTCCTGTGCGGTCAACCGGGTTTGGTGTGAACACATTGCGGATTTTACACCCAAAAGGGCGCCACGGAGAGAGACTGCTCTGCTGCTGCATGTTTGTAAGTGTTAATGTTTGAGTTCAGAATGAAACTGTTACACCTCATTATTCTGCAGGGATGTGCTTTAAAGCTTCCTCTTCTGTCATTATGTAAAAGCAACAAAAAGAGAATTTATCTCTGAATTTACAGTTGTGTTCAAAATAATAGCAGTCCCACATCACTAGCAAGATAAATCACTGTTTTTGTTAGAATTTCAACTTCTACACTGCAAGTCAGTTTCTAGGAGGTTTAGTAAAGGTATAGAAAACCAACAGACCCAACAGGCATGACGTGCATGCTGCTGATTCTGTGAAACTGAATCATTAACTGAAAGGGGCGTGTTAAAAAAAAATAGCAGTACTGAGTTCAGTTAGTGAGGTAATTGATTGTGTGAAAAAAATAGGTGTTAAACAGGTGGCCCTTATTTAAGGATCAAGGCAACTGACGCTGCACATGCTGGCTGTGCATTTGTCCTTGACAAACAGAGTAAAATGGGTCGTTCAAGACATTGTTCAGAAGAAGAGCGTTCTTTGATTAAGAAGTTAATAAAAGAGGGGAAAACCTATAAAGAAGTTCAGAAAATGACAGGCTGTTCAGCTACAATGATATCAAATGATTTAAAGTGGCAGCCAAAACCAGAAAGGCGAGAAGACAAAGAAAAACGACTATTCGAATGGATCGGAGAATAACCAAAATGGCAAAGGCTCAGCCAATGATCAGCTCCAGGAGGATCAGAGAAGATCTAAGGTTGCCTGTGAGTACTGTAACAATCAGACCACGTCTATGTGAAGCCAAGCTACCAGCAAGAAGCCCCCGCAAAGTCCCATTGTTAAAAAAGACGTGCTGAAGCCGTGACAATCTGCCAAAGACCACATTGACTGACCTAAAAAGAAATGGCTCAATATTTTGTGGACTGATGAGAGTAAGATTGTTCTTTTTGGGTCTAAGGGCCACAGACAGTTTGTCAGACGACCTGAAAACACTGAATTCAAGCCACAGTACACAGTGAAGACAGTGAAGCATGGTGGAGCAAGCATCATGATATGGGGATGTTTCTCCTACTATGGTGTTGGTCCTGTTTATGGCATACCAGGGATCATGGATCAGTTTGAGTACATCAGAATACTGGAAGAAGTCATGTTGCTGTATGCTGAAGAGGAAATGCCCTTGAAATGGGTGTTTCAACAAGACAATGACCCCAAACACACCAGCAAGCGAGCAAAATCATGGTTCCAGACAAACAAAATTCAAGTAATGGAGTGGCCAGCACAATCCCCGGACCTTAATCCCATAGAAAACTTGTGGGCTGACATAAAAAATGCTGTTCATGAGGCAAAACCAAGAAATGCAGAACAATTGTGGACGTAGTACAATTGTCCTGGGCTTTAATACCTGTTGACCGGAGCCAGAAGTTGGTAGGCTCCATGCACCACAGATGTGAAGCAGTTATCAGAAACCGTGGTTATGCAACTAAATATTAGTTTATGATTCTCAGGAAAGTTGAATCATCAAGCAATTCTTAGTTTATACACTACATTTTTGAGTTTGTAAATAAAGATGTCAACACTGCTATTTTTTTGAACATTATATTTCTGGACTTTCTGTAAAATATTATCAAATTCAATTACTTTTTCCAATTTTCTTGCTTTGAAACAGAATGTGCAGTGTCCCCAATGCATTTGTGTGCATTACAATAAAATTGATTTGAAGAATTCTGAGTTTTACTCACTTTTTTAAACACACTGCTATTATTATGAACATAACTGTAACTGCCAGGGTGTGTCTTTTGCTTCAGCACAGTCATTTTGATGAAGTCCGTCTTTATTTCCTGCAGAAACTGCCTCAGTAAATGTTTCATATGTTTTAATTAATTCCCCAATTAGACAGATAGAAAGACAGATAGAGAGTAGGTAGGTAGGTAGTAGGGCTGTAAGAAAATATCCAGTTATAAACCATTACTGTGTATCATGGTGTGAGGTATAGATATGCAATATTATGATATTTCAATATTCTATAGTGTTGTTATTTTTTTTTTTTTAAACAAAGAAGATAAGTCTTTATTGAGATGTCCTGTGCCTTCATTGACAAACAGTACAGAGGAGACATGAGACGGACAAGAGCCTGAGCTGTCCACATTCAGGACAAAACCTAATGCATGGGGGGCTTGTCAAAAAAGACTGAATGAGACTCTGAAATGCAGAGTTACAACTTCTGTCCCTCCCTTGGACTTCATTTAAAGTCTTTTTTAAAGGCATTAAAAATGTTTACAGTGCAGACCAACTAACCAACCAAACAACAAATCAACAAACCAACCAACCAACCAGGGAACTGGCCAATCAAACAATCAACCAACAAACTACCACAAATTAACCAACGTGCCAACAAACTTACCAACCTAACAACATACTGACTAATCAAGCAACCAACTGGCCAACTAAACCATCCAGCTACAAAATCAACCAACCAATTAAACATCCAACTAGTCAATTTAGTCAACCAATCACCAGTCAATGGACCAATCAAACAATCAACAAATGTACTAAAAAGCTAACCAAACAACCAAAATACTGACTGATCAAGCAACCAATTGGTCGACCAAACTAACCAACCAAACAACAAATCAACAAACCAACCAACCAACCAGGGAACTGACCAATCAAACAATCAACCAACAAACTACCCAACAAATTAACCAATGTGCCAACAAACTTACCAACCCAACATACTGACTATTCAAGCAACCAACTGGCCAACTAAACCATCCAGCTACAAAATCAACCAACCAATTAAACATCCAACTAGTCAATTTAGTCAACCAATCACCAGTCAATAGACCAATCAAACAATCAACAAACGTACCAAAATGCTAACCAAACAACCAAAATACTGACTGATCAAGCAACCAATTGGTCGACCAAACTAACCAACCAACCAGTAACTTAATCAACCAACCAACAAATCAACACAGCAACCAACCAATCAGTGAACTGACCAATCAACCAAAAACTAACCAGTGTTGTGAAATTTCACTCTGTCCCTCTGTAACTGGGACAGAAAATAACATTAATAAATGTTGCAGGAACCATATTTGCATGAATAGCACTGATAAGAAACTGCATTTTTGTGAAATGGATGTGGTGGGTTATTAATGCTACGTAACATTCGGAATGTTTCTCCTGTCACAATATAATGCTAAAGACCATATTGTCACCTAAATCATGATATGTACCATGTCACCAGATTCTTTCCAATAAACACCCCTAAAAGATAGATGGATGGATGAATTAATGGATGCATAATTTGATGCATAGATAGATACTGTAAATAGATAACCGATGGATGGATGAATAAACTGAATAGACGATGGATTTCTAGGTGCATAGATAAATGGATGCATGAGTAAATGATGGATAGGTGGATTATACTTGAATAAACAGTCAGTCGTTGATGTCTGCATTTAAAAAGCAGCAATATGTTTCTTTTAGTTTACTAATTTCAGCATTAATTTTTACATCTGAGTTTTATAATCTTGACAGTGTTAATATCATGCAGTCTAAATATGACAGTTCAGCATTTGCTCTTTGTGTTGATGATGAAGAGCTTCCATTTATTGTTAAATCTTTATATTATGCTGTTTTTCTTGATGATGAAGAGCTTTTATTTCTTGTTAAACTGGGTGTATCTTTCAGTTTGTATTATCTTGTCCCTGATCAGTGTGGAGGACATTATTGTGCCTCTGACTGTAAACAGAGCTGCTTATTCCCGATCTTAAACTGATCATGAACTTTAACATAAAGTCCTCATTATTGGTCTGGAAGCAAACCAAAGTTTATTTTAACTCTTCCTCTGACCTGGGTATGACTGTTTACTTCAGTTTGATTGACTTTGAGACAAACAGGCCTCATTAATCCTAATCAGGTCTATCATGATCCAGACTGCAGGTTTTTACGACCAGATTATCACAGAGAAAATCAGTGATAGACAGCACTACAGGCCGTGTTTCTGTTAAACAAATAAAGGTTCACTTCCTCATTAGTTTCTGAAAAAGGTTATAAAATGAGTAATCTGTCCTCTGCTCCCTTCACTCTCCTCCTTCGCTGTTTCCTGCTTCCTTCTTCGCTCATACATTATCGCCCTGTCCTCAGCTCACACTCACACCATCACAGAAGCACCTTCAGCATGGGGAACTTTGCAGCCAATGAGGGACTCTCCATCTTTGTCATTGTGAGTAGACTTTAAATGATCATTTCTCTGCTTATATTTATTTATGTTTTGATTGGCTGCTGTTGTCAGCTTCGTTTATATTCCAGTGTTCATGAGAAATAAGTCCAGAAACAGCTCTTTTTCAGCAAGATCTTCTAAGTTTGGAGACAGTTATTCAGGATTTATTTTCTCATAATATATATATATGCATTTGATAAGTCTACCCAAATTTGGCTATTATTGAGCTGCTACATTTCGTATTTTCAAGAAAAATATTTCCAAATTATTCACTCTCAAGAGACGTTTAAAAGAGGATTCTGGCTGTAAAACAGACAGGCTCAGAAATACGGACTAAAAATCACACTACCATATGCTAGAACTGAAGGATAAACATTTACACTTGATAAATTTGTCACAAAATTAGCGTTCTAACTTTCATGTGGCGTATGTTATGATATAAAAAGACATTTATGATATATTTACCTCCTCTCAGGAGGCTCTGTTTTAGTTAGAGTTTGTCTGTCTGTGTGAAAAATAACTCAAAAATTCTCAACAGATTTTGATGAATTTTTCAGGGAGGGCCATGGCATAAAGAAAGAGTGTCATCATGGACAATTAACCTGACCTAATATATTCAAGTTAAATCTGTCATCAAGGAGAATAAACCTGACCTAATATATTCAAGTTAAATCTGTCATCAAGGAGAATATACCTGACCTTAATCAAACACTGGGTGATCTTGAATTACAGACATCCTTCTTTCATTAGGATTCAGTTAATCTCTCCTCATGAATGAATTTACCTTGGTTTGTGTTACAGCTGGTTTGGCTGGGGATCAATGTCTTCCTCTTCGTCTGGTACTACATGGCCTTCCTGGTGGACAAGTGGTATTACACCAGAGTCCTGCTTGGGGTGAGTCCCCTGTACAGCACACAAACATGAACATATTTCAATGTTCTCATTTAGGAGAAGCTTTAGTTCACTTCTTTATCTGACATTAACATCAAAACTACTGATATTAATGCAGCTGACAGAGTGTGACTTATTTAAATATCACGCTGCAGAGAGCAAAGGACACAGACAACTTCAGCTTTTTAAAATGACCTGTGAAAAGTAAAGAGCACGTTAAACAAAATATTTCCAGACAGAGTTGTTTTTTTCAGTTCCTCTAAACGAGGTCAAAAATTAATGTTTTACCGCTAACAGTGACACACCAAACAGACATTCAAGTCCTCTTTTATATAAATCTACAGAGACTTGACACTTTTCTTTGGCAGAATCAAACCTTTTCCACAGTTTAGCTCAATAAGAAGTTTTTTCAGAAACATATTTAACATGATAAAATGTAAAATGTAAACCTGATTTTAGGGATTTAGAAAAGTTTTACCTTCACTTTGAGGGCATGCAACCACCAACCATTTCAATGAGTATGAAGGATCAGCTGCTTGTTAACAGTACTAGCTAATGAATCAATCACAGGGCAGCAACTCAGTGCACCAAGACATGGTCAAGACAACCTTCATCGATGTCAGAGGTCAGAGGAGAATGGTCAGAGTAGTTGGAGATGATAATAAGGCATTTTGCAGACCTACAACAGCAGAAGACCATTTCTGAACACACAACAGGTCCAGTCTTGAAGCAGATGGGCTACAGCAGCAGAAGACCACACCAGGTGCCACTCCTGTCAACTAAGAACAAGACACTGAGGCTACAGCTCACAAAAACTGGACAATAGAAGATTGTAAAGATGATTCCTGGTCTGACGAGTCTGGATGTTTTGGTGTCAACATCATGAAAGTATGGAAAATCATCTCAAACTCTGTTTGAAACGTCTTCCCAACAAACTGTACACAGTCCAGTTGCCTTGTTTTTGAATTTTCAAGATGAACATGACCTGGATGAATGACAATCTACACAGACATCTCAAACTGGTTTCCTAAAAATGAAAATGTACTCCAGTGGCCTACATGGCCACCAGATCTCAATCCAATAGAGCACCTTTGGGATGTGGTGGAGCAGGAGCTTCTCATCATGGATGTGCAGCAGCTGTGTGATGCTGTCATGGAGATATGGAGCAACATCTCTGAGGGATGTTGCAGCCCCTTGTTGAATCAATGACATGAAGAAGGTGAAAGGAGGTCCAACCCAAAACCAGTAAGGTGTAGCTAATAAAGCGGCCGATAAGTGTATAATGACAATGAAATATCGGATTTCTTACAAGCTGTCTGTGAATCCTAGCATGTGAGCTGGAACATAAAAATCAAGACAAATTCAGGGAATTTTTTAAACATCATTCCAGGTGAACATTAAGTCATTTAAAAATGTTCTGACAGTTTTAAAGTCAAATTCAAGACTTTTTAGGATTCTTTTGAGATTTGATTAAGGCAGAAGTGACTTGATTTTGTGGCACCACAGACCAAAATGGCAGCCAAAGAATGATGTGATAAGACTTTATTTCTATGCCATGCTGAAGCTGATTTGTCAAAGTGAGATCGATATTTCAGTCAAATGTAACAAACAAGGCTGCTGAATGTTGATCTCATAACAGGATAACAAGCTGTGCTGCTCTCTATAGGGAGGGGAAGTGATGCAAACATGTGGACACAATGAAATTTGAAAAAGTGCTGCCACATTTTCTGCAGCAGTCGTTAGTACTGACCTGATGGATGTAATAAGGATCATATTCTCTCAGGTCAGTTCAGACTATAAGACCTCTTAGAGCCTTAAAAACTAGCAGAGACCTGATCAAGACTCTACAGGGGCCCTGCTGAGGTTTAGCAGTGGTGTTATAATTCCCTTGTGTCATAAGATCCCGTAAAAACCTCCACACTTCCTGGACTCTGATGTTTTCCCACTAACTCCCTCATTAACCTCTGCTTATCTAAAATACCCTCCGTAATCGTCAGACGTCAGGGAGGTCTGACCTGAGGGCCGAAGTCTGCTCTGTTTATGAAATACTGACACACACACACACAGCTGTGTAAGCAGAAGTGAAACAGTCGTTGCCAACCCTCTGAGGAGTTTTAGAACAGATCTGTTTCTACACGTGTTGATTAAAATGGTTTGAAAGGTATAAAAGGTCTAACTTTGGGACTAAGAGATAAACATGTCAGATTTTTAGGAGCCCAGCTGATCCCCAGCGCTGCAGAGGACTGGTTTACGCACTCAGACCCTTTATTAGGTACACCTTGCTGGTTTTGGGCTGGTCTTCCTTTCACCTTCAGATCTCCTTCAGTCTTGGTGTAGGCTGCTGCAGGTTTATTAGCTGAACATCCATGAAGACAGTCTCCTGGTCCACCAGCAGCAGCCTGAACCACTGATCCAAGGCAGGATGGATCCATGCTTCATGATGTTCACACCAAACACTGAGCCGACATCTGAATGTGGAGCAGAATCCGGACTCATCAGACACAGTCTTCTGTTGTCCAGTTAGGTGGGCTCGTGTGAACTGTAGCCTCAGTTTCCTGTTCTTGGCTGATGGGAGTGGCTCCTGGTGTGCAATGAGTTGCTGCCATGTGATTGGCATTGTCATTTGCATTGTGGAGTAGCTGAGGGGATGCTCGCTGACTGTCTCTGTGAAATCAGTGTTGTGGATGTATGTTGATTGCTTTGTTTCTGTAAAGTTGGTCAACATCTAAGGAAGCTTGTGGCGGCAGTTTTTACATTTTGACTTTTTTATTCAGGGCCTGGAAACATGTGAAGTTTTAAAATAGAGATATGATTTTTGATCTTTGTTGCCGAGTTCCTTTGGAGATCAGATAACTCCCTCAAAACTGAAACAAACCCTTAAATTCAGTCTTTGGATGTGGAAATGCGCTGCTTGCTGTTTTACTTAAAGATTTTAAAGAACTTTCTCCACTTGTCTTCGTGAATCTTTATTTAACCCCTCTTTCAATAACAATACTGTGTATGTTATGATCCTTTAAGATTATTTATTCTGAATGTGGTCTTAAAGTAGCCTAACTCTGTTGTTTAACCCCTCAGCATGCTCTTTCCTGGGCCAGAGCTCCGGCCGCCTGCCTCAACTTTAACTGCATGCTCATTCTGCTGCCCGTCTGCAGGAACCTGCTCTCCTTCGTCCGAGGATCCATCCAGGTACACTGAGACGCTCCAAAGCAGTAAAACAAAGGCTTTATGGAACTGTAGAAATTAAGGGATTTCTCTCTTTGTTTGTTTCAGTACTGCAGCCGCACAGCAGCCCGACAGCTCGATAGAAACATCACCTTCCACAAGCTGGTCGCCTACATGATCGCCTTTCACACAGGTACGACTCTAAAGACAGTTCATTCACCACCAACGGGACTCACAGGTGGATTTTGTTCAATTAAGAAAAGCAGAATGACTCTGCTGAATGATACATCAGGATTATTAAAGATATCAAGTTCATAAACCTGACAAACATGTTTTTTTATTTGAATTTCAGTGATTTTCAGAAGCAAGAGACAAAAAAACACTTTGATTTATTTTGTTACAGCCACTAAAATAAGATGATCTTTATGCTTTTTATTAAGTCAAGCACGAGTGGTTTTAACATGAGGCAAAAAAAGACAAAAAAGAGGGGCCTTGTGCTCTTCAGAAGTCGTCATTATAGGTGAAATGAATCTGAGGTTAAGTCTGAAATGACTTTATGAGATTGAGGAGTGCGTTTTAGATTTGGACTGCTCGGATGCTTTATGTCACACCACACTGTGCTGTCATGAATGCAGGCGAGACAAAAGCTTTACGTTTTATTATGCATGATGGTGGATTTTTTTCTGATAACAGATACTTCACAACTTGTTTTGGCTGATACCGATATACAAAAATGAGTACAGTAGGTTATTTTGGATTACCCCTTGTTACATCCAAAATGATTCTTAACAGTAAAATCATGTTTCATGTGCAATTTTGAGAGCAACAAACACTGATTTATCTTTTTGTCGACATAAAATCAGCCCTTTTTTGGAGCTCATACTTTCAATCTATGATCAACACTCAAAAATCCTCCAAACTTCATGATAATATACAAGGCTTAAATACCAGCTGTAAATATCTGCAGAGATTTTCATATCTGCTGATACCAATATCAAGTCAATAATATTGTGCATCCCTAATTAGTTGTACTGTTATTTATCTTTATTGCACATGCAAAACTGAGCGCTCATGCTGAATTATCTGCTTTAGTTAAGAGAGAATGAAGGTAAACATTAAGAGTTTGGGGGCCTCAGACTGGGCTGCTCCAGACCGATGAACTGCTGCTTTTTGGACAACATAAGTGTGTGAAGCCAAAAACAAGCCTGAATGTTCTTAAGACTTTACAGCTAATTTTCTTCCTCTGGCTCTAAAATCTTAAGTAACTAAATCTAAAGGGAGCATGTTTGACCTTTGACCTTTTTAGAATTGGCTCAAGCAGCCCAAAGTCACTTTCTCATGTGTCTTCTCTCCGACCCTCTTTTAGCCGTGCACATCATTGCACACTTGTTTAACTTCGAGTACTTCATGGACGCCCAGCTGAACCGGAACAGCAGCTTATTGACCTTCGTCTTGTCTGAAATCGGCAACGGGGACAACGCCTCCTTCTTAAATCCAATCAGGACAAACGAGACGGTGAGATGTTGTGAAAGGAGAACAGAAGTTAAATCTAAACTCGTCTTGTCTTTTTTTAATCATTTAAGTAGCTGGACGCCCTCACTGTTGCTAAAATCTGTGAAACCCTCTCGCTGTGTTGCTTCATTGCGTGGAAATATCAGTGTTACTCCATCCAGAGGACTTCCTCTTTGGACATATCTGTATATATATAGCGGGTCATTCGACAGACTTCCGCTTTGCAGATTTTAATCCACACTTTCATATGTACTTTTCTTAAACAACGAGAAACAAAGAGAAAAATTAAGATCTCTGAGTCACTGAGCAGCTGCCTCTCCTGTCTCTTTATTGATGCTTGGGACTTTTGGGGAAAAAAAGCCTTTAAAACAATGTAAAAATCCTCCTATTCCTCCTCTAAAGTGTTATCTTTATTATAAAGATCTTCACTGCAGAGCATTGACCTGACCAAACATTTGGACTGCCCCTCCTGATCCTCGTCCTCACTTGGCCCGAGTCGACATATTCAGAGACCAGGTCAACCACTGAGCTCCACAGCAAACAGACGAGCATCTTCCTCAAAAGCAGTCTTTATCTAACCGCATTTTACAAACAGCAGTGAGAGGAACTACTACTACTACTAAAAAACAAACTGTACATGACCAGAGTTAACCGACACGACCTGCAGGGTCAGTGAGGAAACTTCGGAGACCTCAGTGAACCGCCGCTTCTGTGAGGCCTCACGTGGGCGAAGAAACAAGAATAAATCTATTCTACATGATAATAAAGGTCCCTATCCTGTGTTTGACCGTTTACATCATATCCAGGGGTCTTTTTATGGAGGATTTGATTTACGTCCAATAAAAAAAATTAAAATGTAGTCTTTGTAGAGGATCACATGCAGCTCTTTTTCCCTTCCCTTTGGAAACACTCTGAACTGAGGAGGCGGGGCTACAGGAGGCTGTGATAATGAACTCTGCACTGATTGGCTGCCAAAACGGTGTCTTAAGGGAGGGTGAAGCAGGGGTTACATGCCATGGAGCGGACTTTTAAGTCATAGCGTCTGCCTGTGATGAGCAGAAAACACAAGTAGGAGGAGGCTGTACAGCTATGACATCATAAACCACAGGAAGTAAAGAACAACTGTTTCTGGATCATTTTCTTTAAAGAGGGACGGAGCTTTCTCTGTGAACTGAGAGTTTAGTCGAAGGTGTCATGTTTTTCTGATCCCCAAAAAGGAAAGAACATTGATTTTGCAGAACATGGAGCTTTAATAAATATCTGGGATACAAGACAGCATCGAACTTTTAAAGCCTTAATTTAAACTTTATGTTCAAAGTTTTTGTGCTACGGCTGGTGTTAAAAATGAAGAAATCTCATCAATTCATTGATCAACAGAAGAACTGAGTTTTAAAGATTAACTTTGTGTTTATAAGATTTACAAACTTATTAAAGTGGAGTTACTGTAGTGAATTTTGGACTTCTTGGACTAAAACATTCTGAGTTTGGTTTCTAGTGAACTCCCAACTTTATAATCTCAAAAAAACAAAACTCTTCTTTATTTATCTCTGTATTTCAAAGAATTGGACAAATGACATTTTCAGACTTATTTCATCTGTTATCAGAGCTTCCTTCAGGTAACAACACCATAGAGATTAAAGCACGAATCCTTCATGTAAAACAGGACTTAACATTATTTGATTTTAACACTGAAGTTAAATTATGTGACAAACTTAACTCTAACTGTAATTGGATGCAGAACCCTACCATCGTCATGTTCACCACCATCGCCGGCCTGACAGGCGTGGCCATCACGCTGGCTCTCATACTCATCATCACCTCATCCATGGAGGTCATCCGAAGGTCATACTTCGAGGTCTTCTGGTACACACACCACCTCTTCATCATCTTCTTCATTGGGCTGGTTTTCCATGGATATGGGTAAGAAGACACAGAAACAGGGTTGATTCATTTCCTGGAACAGCCTGCCTGATGAATTAAAGATTGTTCTCAGAGTTAGTGTCTCAGATTCACAGCTGCTGGATTATCACAGCCCATGTAAAGATGTAAAAATAATTCTTAGACTGACTTTAGAGCGCTTTCTGTATGACTGGCTGTGCCTCCCCCCCTCAAAGAGCAGGGATGGATGTAGTCTGGGGTGACCTGTGATTTAATCTGTGCCGTCAAAGTAACTGGTCCACAAGGATCGAGCCCCGAATGTCTGATCTGGACCTCACAGGGGCTTCACAAATGTGCTGCTGCTGCTGAATGAGATCATTGGTAAGAAATAAGGAGGTTAACAGCATGTTTGCTGTCCATGCATCTGACAGGAGGATTGTACGTGGACAGACAAACTCCAGCTTAACGGAATACCCCCCTACAGACTGTGCTGACCAGTTTGAGACCTGGGGACAGAACGGCTCGTGTGAGGTACCGAAGTTCGCCGGAAACCCACCAATGGTGAGCTGAGAAAGACCGCAGCATGTTTCATTCTTATATCATGAAGAGAAACTCTAAACTGTAGCATCCCCTGCACAGACATGGAAGTGGGTGATCGGCCCGATGATCCTCTATGTGTGCGAGCGGCTCGTTCGAATCTACAGATCCCATCAGAAAGTGGTGGTCACGAAGGTGAGTCGGCTCACAGTACAAATACTCTGATTTAGAAAGCTGTCTGTAGATGTGACATGAACGGCCCAATCAGAACCTGAGTTCACTCTGACATCACTCTGATCCGTTATAAAAAAAACTTCAATGTTATCTCCACCCATAGGTCAGCATTTAAAGAGACAGACACCAAAACAGTTTTCTGTAAAAAGGCTGTTCCGAGGTGGTTTATACAGAGTCAAAGCCTCCACTGGTGATAAATCTGACTTATATTTGACCAAAACACGACTTCATTGAGACCTCAGGTGGCTGTGTAAAAAGATGGGAGAGGGTTTGATTTGTCTCTTTCAGACCAACCAACTGAATTATTCACTTTGGTTGATCTATTCCCTCTCACTTGTTGGCAAATTCTTGAGCATGGTGCACAAAGGCACCAAAGTTTTCACAGTATTGTATCAAATTTTAATGCTTTTTCCTGATGAAGAGCTCCTGAACATCATTTATTCATACTTGGACTGAGTCCGTTACAGAAACAAGGGTGGTATAATTAAGAGAAAAAACTTAACAAGCATGAAAAGCTTCATCCTTACAGGTCCATCCAGACATAAATGTCAGACTGAGGACTTGTATTTCTTTAATTAAACATAAAAAAAAAACGTGTTTGTGGTGTCACAGGGACTTCACAGTTTTTACTTTTTGTGGAAAAATGTAGTTCAGGGATTGATAAGATGGGAAAATGTCTGAATAGATGTTTGGGTATATTTTCAGGTGAGAAAAAGGGTAAGACAGCATTGGATTATAATGATTAATGGTGATTTACTTTCCACTTCGACATATTTTAGTTACCTCTGTGTCCTAAAGCCATTAGTGAGTACGATTATTGATGAGGTGATATGAAACTTGAAAAAAAGATGACAGAACTTGTGAACCACCGACAGAAATTTACTCACTGATACGATTTTCTATTACTTCTAATCAATGATCTTTAAAAATCACCCAAAATTATTGGTGACAGCCCAATAAATGACCTTAAATAACCCCATAAATTACCTTTAATGACCCCATACGTGTCCATCAGGTGGTGATGCACCCATCCAAGACCCTGGAGCTGCAGATGAAGAGGAAAGGTTTCCGCATGGAGGTGGGTCAGTACGTCTTCATCCAGTGTCCCTCCGTCTCCCGGCTGGAGTGGCACCCCTTCACGCTGACCTCCGCCCCAGAGGAGGACTATTTCAGCGCCCACATCCGCATCGTCGGGGACTGGACCGAGGCGCTGTACCAGGCCTGCGGGGGGGACAAAAATGAGACACAGGAGGCCTGGAAACTGCCCAAGTACGAGAACAAGTTGAATGAAACTGCAGATGATTGGTCCTGATTGCTCCTCAGTCAGTCAGTCAGCGGGGGGTCACATTTACAGCTCAGTGTGCTTTACTGAGAGCAGTTATTTAACCTTTCAGGATATAAAGGCTTCAGATTATATGATATTAATAACCTCTCCAGCACCAGTTCATTTTGAGAGGCGGTTGTGCTGAGCAGCTGGAGCTCTGTTCTGCTCTCTGCAGACAGGAAATGAAAGAAAAGGCTCTTATTTTGAAAACTATTACCTCCAGGGCCTCTTGATTGTCTCTGTCTGTCTGCAATAGTTCAGAAAAGCCTCAAGGACGGCAGGAGGAGATTGTTCTGTTCTGTCCTGAGGAATTGTTCAGAAACCAACAGGAGCGGCAGGGATGGTTTGATCGTTTCACAATATCGTGCTCAGAGGGCCCTGTAGATACAGACATTATAGATGTGCATCAATATTCATGAGAGGTTCAGGTCTAGAATCACTGAAGACAATGAAGATGAGGAGGCTGAATGTTCTGATCACTGTCTTCAAATATGATGACAATGTTTGGATGAATGGTGATCTGGACCCAGATGCAGATCCAGGATTGGATTTATTTATACACATTATAGTACGAGATCGGACAGTTTTCCAAACACTTCAGTATACTGGTGTGTCTATATTCTCTCACATCCATCACGCTGTGATTATTTTTAGCTAAAAGGTGAAGGAGCCTCACATTGGCCCCTGCCTGGGGCCTCCAAGTGACTGGGATGTGAACCAACAGAATTCTTTAAAGCCCCACTGCTGGAAGAATAAATCTCACAAAGGACTCACGTTTCTGCTGCAACTTTAATGAAGTGAAACCCGATGAATGAGCGGAGCTGAAGTGAAATCAGATGGCTGAATTTCCAGAAAGCCTTTTCCACTCGTCAGGTTTCTCTGAATCACGAGAAACGTGTCTGAGACAATCAGAGGTCTGACACGGCTCTGAAAAAGTGGAAGTATGTTTCTCAGATCTCTAGAGCAGACAGTAAAATGTTTAAAGGATGCCTGTGGTCTGCAGAAATGTCAAAACAGCTTTGAGTAGCCACCACATTAAATAAATGGAGGGGAATCATTCATGGTATTAAAGTTAAAATGGCGGTATCGTTCATTTACATGCAGATCTTTGTGATGTCACTCTGTCTCACATCTATGTGTTTCTGTCTAAGGTTGGCCATCGACGGCCCATTCGGCACGGCCAGTGAGGACGTGTTTCGTTACGAGGTCGTGATGCTGGTTGGCGCCGGCATCGGTGTGACTCCCTTTGCCTCCATCTTGAAGTCTGTGTGGTACAAACACATCCAGAACAACCAGGAGGTCTTCACCAAGAAGGTGACCGAGCTTTGACATCAGCAGCAAACACTGGGGAAAATGTTAACCAACTTTGTAGAAGCACACTCTTTGGCCACTTCATTAGACACACCAGTTCAAATGATTGTTTACACAAACAGCCAATCACATGGCAGCAACTCAATGCATTCAGGCATGTAACCATGGTGAAGACAACCTGCAGAAGTTCAAATAGAGCATCAGGACGAGGCAGAAAGGGGATTTAAGTGGCTTTGAACGTGGCATGGTAGTTGGTGCCAGACAAGCTGGTCTGAGTATTTCAGAAACTCTTGATCTACTCCAAACTGCACAGTCTCCACAGTCACCAGATCTCAATCTCATAGAGCAACATTGGGATGTGGTGGAGCAGGAGATTGTCATCATGCAGCCAAAAGATCTGCAGCAGTTGTGTGATGCTGTCATGGAGATATGGACCACTGTCTCTGAGGGATGTTTCAGCTCCTTACTGAATTAATCAGGACTTAAGGAGGGTAAAGGGGATTCAGCTTGTACTACTGAGGTGTGCCTAATAAAGTGGCCAGTGAGTGTATATCACAGATTCTTACTTTGCAGAGATAAAATACAAACAAATAACTATTTCCAAACTGAGTGTCTAAAAAGCACAAACGTTGTGCAGCTTTACTGCGTGTGTTTCTCTGAAGCTTTTGACCTCATCATGTGGATTTCTTCTTTCAGACGTCTTTTAAAGTTTAATTTTGCTGAATCAAACTTGACTTTGTGAAGTTTTCCAAGCAGAAGACATCCACAGCTCAAGATTTTATGATGAGGATGAAAGTGCTGGAAAATAGCAGAACAATATATATTCATAAACCCATATTTTTAAGGTTAAAGACTCTTGAAATCAGTGTTCTGAAATGGTCTATCCAATGGACCCTCCCAAAAAAACATACAAATCACAGCATACCATTACAGAAGCCCTGAGAGGACATGCATATGTCAGTTGTCTGTTTTCTGACATAAATTCAGGTTGATTTCAAGAGATCCTGAGAAATTAACACATTATCATGCAAGAAAACAACTACCCTGACATCACAGAAAAATTGAGTAAATTAAAATATATGGATGTGTGTCTGCCAGGATTTCTGCACATCTGAGAATTTCTGCCTTAATTTTCCAGGCACACATTTAGGACTCTTTGAAAACAGCTCTGGGACCCTCATTTTTTAATCAAACTGAAGGAGTAATGGCCTGAGGCTCAGTTTGAGAATCTCCATGATAAACTGTCAAAGAAGACCATGAGAGTGATACTATGAAGTGAGCTTAAGTAAAACTGATTGTATTTTAGGGTCAGAGATGAACCTTAAAACTCTAATGAATGTTCTCTTCAGCTGCCACATGACCTCTGTCCTCAGAGTGAGTTCACTTTAAGCTTGTTTGTCTGTAAATTATTAAGATTTACTCCTTATGTTCTCAGATCTACTTCTACTGGCTGTGCCCGGAGACGCAGGCCTTCGAGTGGTTTGCAGACCTGCTGCAGTCTCTGGAGGGACAGATGACGGAGAAGGGAATGACTGACTTCCTCAGCTACAACATCTACCTCACTCGCTGGAAGGAGGCCGAGGTACGACCGGAGGCGGGCTTCATTATTTGAGGCCCTGGGCAAAAAGCAATATGAGGCCCTTCTCCATTCATAAATGGATGCAGCACTGACTTCCAGTAAACAGTGATCTAGTGCCTCATTAATCTAACATAGCCATGTGTGTTTACCTCATTATCATGAGCTCATGGTGACCTTTTTTTATTTATTTTGCACAATTATGAAATACACAAAAGACAAAGATAAATTATATGTGGTGCAGGGAGAGGCGAAAAGCCCAAAGGGCTTATTTGAAGCCTCCACCTAAAGTATGTTAAAGTTACACAATATTATATATAACATGCAAAAAAAATGAAAAAAACAACAAAAACAAACAAAAAAACAAGTTACTCAGAAGTTATGACAAACTAGTATCAAAATACATACAACAACAATTATGAAAAAGAAGAAAAAAGAAAAGATGAAAAAGAAAATGTGAGTGTGGTGTGTATGATCGTGTGAGAGTTCTATGAGGAATTGTATTGCCAATGACTCCAGAGATAATGACAATAAACAAACACAAAAAAATAATTAAAAATGTACACATGGCTGGCATGAAAGAAAGAAACTGTTTCAAAACAAAAACGAAATGATCCTTTAAATGTCTTTTATAACAATTTGTTGAGTAACATTTCTTTAGCACTTCTTTAGTATTGACACCTCAGGAGGGCAAGAAAACAAGCGCTTTAGAGGGAAATGTGGAAATTAAACTATTTTCATGATATTGATGCTCCCAGGATCCTTTTTACATTTAAATACACGTCTTCATCTTATGTATGAACACTTATCACTGATACCTCGGCTAAAAATGTGCCTCCTGACATTTTAAAAATTTTGGGGCTAAAAGTGTCACCATGACACTGCAGACTCCGACTTTCTAAACTCTGAATACAAGGAAACACCTCCAGGTCCATCATCCAACCACAGAATCATGTGATGTTTTTCTCAATCAGGCCTTTCACTTCTGGGTCCAACACGAGGCGGAGAACGACCCAATCACAGGGCTCAAACAGAAGACTCGTTATGGAAAACCAAACTGGGACAACGAGTTCACCAATATAGCAACAAAACACCCCGGGTGAGTAGTTCTGACAAAGGTATAAAGCTGTGCCAACACTGAAGACACACTCCAGAAGGCTGTGCACAAACTGAGCATGCTCACTGTGGAGACACTACGGCACAGAGAGGCATCACTAACCAGGTTACCAGAGAGTAACTAATCACTGACCGACTGAGGAATAAATGAGTGATTAACTGACAGTTAACCAGGTTACCAGAGAGTAACTAATCACTGACCAACTGAGGAATAAATGAGTGATTAACTGACAGTTAACCAGGTTACCAGAGAGTAACTAATCACTGACCAACTGAGGAATAAATGAGTGATTAACTGACGGTTAACCAGGTTACCAGAGAGTAACTAATCACTGACCAACTGAGGAATAAATGAGTGATTAACTGACGGTTAACCAGGTTACCAGAGAGTAACTAATCACTGACCAACTGAGGAATAAATGAGTGATTAACTGACGGTTAACCAGGTTACCAGAGAGTAACTAATCACTGACCAACTGAGGAATAAATGAGTGATTAACTGACGGTTAACCAGGTTACCAGAGAGTAACTAATCACTGACCAACTGAGGAATAAATGAGTGATTAACTGACAGCTAACCAGGTTACCAGAGAGTAACTAATCACTGACCAACTGTGGAATAAATGAGTGATTAACTGACAGCTAACCAGGTTACCAGAGAGTAACTAATCACTGACCAACTGAGGAATAAATGAGTGATTAACTGACAGTTAAGCAGGTTATCAGAGAGTAACTAATCACTCACCGACTTACAAATAAATTAATGATTAACTTATCATTTACCAGCAGTTGCCTATTTTATTGATCCATTTAAAACTGTGGTTAATTAGTCATTCAGTTCCTGGTTAACAAGCAGTTAGTAAACCCTTCTTTGCCTGGTTACTTAGCAGTGATGTCAACTGCTACTTAGTAACTCTTACCGTTGTTTACTAGCAGTTGGTGACCATTCTTTCCCTGTAACTACCTGTTAGTTACTTATTTTACCTTCATTACGAGGCAGTAAGTTACTCATTCTGGTTACAACCATTATTTTTTACTTAAGTTCTGGATAACTAGCAGTTTGTTAATCCCTGTTCCTGTGTCAACTAGCAGTTAGTTTCTCATCTTTATATAAATTAGATACGTTACAGTTCACCAACTGGCAGTCAGTTCCTCTTTTTCTCTCTATTTAACTAGCAGTTAGTAAACCATTCTTCACTGGTTAACCAGCAGTTGGCTATTTTATTGATCCATTTAAACCTGCAGTCAGTCATTTAGTTCCTGGTTCACAAGCAGTTAGTTTTTTAGGTTTTTTTTGTCTGATTACTAGCAGTAAGGTTCTCAGCCATTCCCTGGTTAACTAGCAGTTAGTTACTTGCTTCTTCCTCTGCCTAACTAGCAGTTAGAAATCATTTGTAACAGGCATTAATAGTCCCTCTGTGAACTACTTTAAAGTCATCTGCAGGTTACCACCATGGACCGTGAACTCCCGTCTTTACATGGAGGCTAGAATAATAACTAAGGTTACCGTCATAACTACCTCTTGGTTACCCTTAACCTTTTGTGTGTCCTGCAGGACCAAAGTGGGTGTGTTTTTGTGCGGCCCGCCTGCACTCGGGGACTCTCTGGAGAAACAGTGTCTGTCTCACTCTGAAGCTAACGTCAAATTCATCTTCAACAAGGAGAACTTTTAAAAACTGAGAGACGGGCCGAGAACATCCAACTGTGAGGGAGGGTCAGGACCAGTTTACCTCTCATCTGTTTGAAAGATTTTATCTCCAAGTGCTGAACAGTCGTCCCTGACTTCTTCTTCTCTGTCTCTGACTGCAAACATTTTGCAAAAAGGTTGTTGTTGCTTAAATTTGTGTAGAAATACCCCATCATGTTTCAACACTCCTCTTCTCTTTTTCTGTTACATCAGTGAGAGAACCTTTCAAAACTCCTCTTCCTAGTTCTTGTTTTAATTCATTTTCTGAGTGAGTGAAAGACTTCTAGAATACGTAGATGATTTAGATTCTTTACACAAAAGAAGAAAGCCTCACTGACCTGCCCTCCAGCATGGCTTTCTTAAAGTCCTGTCCTGCCTGTTACAGGGGAGCAGTGGGATCCTCCAAACTTCAGCCTCACCTGAAAAATCAGGAATAAAATGAAAAATAGGAGCTTCTTACAAACACCTGGATTAGTTAGAGTTTCAGTGTGACAGCTGCGAGTGCTGAATCTGCTGTTCACCTATTCCTGTATCAAACTCATTTATATAAAAAACTAGATTATCTGTTTACTCTGGTCTTAAATGTTCTGAAATAGTTACTGTATGACTTGTTTTTATGTATATTTTGTAAACTACAGTATTGATTTGTGTGTACAGAGTATTACTGTGAGCCAGGAGAACAAAACAGAGAGTAAACAAAGATATTTGTGAACATTCAAAAGACAGATGAAGAAACCAAAATGTTAAATATTTTCTTAATTCTTGTTCATTTTTATTCTTTTTTTTTACTATATCCTTGACATTTTGACTTTGTTCTTGCTCAGAGTGGCCACATTTGGAGAAATTCAAATAATGGATTTACATGCACCTAAAGTGCAGAGCATTTTGGTTAGTGATGTCCAACGTTGCAGTGTTCGTCCTTCCATCTTCACAAATGTACTCACCTTAATATGTGCTTTCAGAATTAAATCTTCAGTCAGGAGCAGTTTAGTCATTTTTAAGGTCCTGTGCAAAGACTAATATGAAGCCCCTTTTCATGGCTGCAGGTTTATTTGAATAATTATCATCCTGCAACACTGATGTAGAGGCTTTTGATGAGATCTTGTTTGGACACTGAATTAGCTGTACTGGTTGGACAAGTATGAGAAGCTAATGAGGAGTCTGAAGGTCACTGAATCTACAGTTTAGAGAAAGCAAGTGTCCATCCGTCCTCCTCTGCTCATGCTGGGCCAAGTCACGTGGCAGCAGGCGAAGCAGGCCAACACAGATGCCCCTTTTTCCTCTTCCCAGCAGCTTTTTCCAGCCCCTCCTGGAGGTCGTGAGGCCAAATGAAGAGTGTGACCTGTGCAGTGAGTTCTGGGTCTGCCCTGGGGTCTCCTTTCAGTTGGGAGCACCCAGAGGACCTCCATGGAGGGGCAGACAAGAGGCACCCTGATCAGATGCCCCAACCAGCTCATCTGGCCCCCTTAAGGTCCCCCCAGAGGTCTGAGCCCCTCACCCTGTTTCTGAAGCCTGGTTTATACTTCTAAGTCAAATCAACACTGGGCCTGGGATGTGGTGCATCGCATCGTCTGGAGTGTTTGTACTCATGCATCGGTGTGTCCATCCCTTAGCAAAGAAGTACACTTGAAGTTCATTTTATTACGTAAGCTTGAGTATAAGCATAGCGAGCATACTGCAGACCATAAAGGGGTAGGATTGAAAAAGTTTTTAACTTCTGCCTACTCCTTTTCGAGCATACTTAACTTTCTGGACTTTTGTTTCATTAGGCATCTTTGAGGGTTTTGCTTTGTGTGTTTGCTTTTGTTTTGTTTTTATTTATTCCTTTGCTTTTATTGATGTATGTATTTGTGTTTATGCTCGAAATAAAGATTCAATCAATCAATCAATCAAACCATGTACTTGTTGTGCACTAGATTGGACTAAATTGGAGCATTTTTGTTCAGAAAAGTATACTTTAAGTTTACTTTATAAGGTCATTTTAAGTTTATAAAAGTACACTTTGAAATATACAACTAGTACACTCATCCACAGACTACTAGTGTTTTAGGTATATATTTCTGCTCCAGAACTAGAACTTTATAAATAAAATCAAGTCAAATGTTTCTCTGTTTGTGTTTTTAAGGTCCATAAAGATAATTCAATTGAGCACACATACTACTTACTGAAAACTTTTAAAGTCCAGCACTATATGATCTTAAACATGTAAGTTTACAACAGGGGTAATACCTCAAAGCAAATTTGTGCAGGGAAATACATTTTTATTCTGCTAAATCAAATGTAAGCACAATAACTTGACCTTATTATGTACCTGGATCAATACATACTTAGTATTAGTACTTTGTGGCAAAAAGAGGTAAAAATTATACTAAAGTACAAGTATAAGTTTTAGTATTAAAGTATAAGTGTAAGTCTAAGTATTAATCTACTTCGACTTTTCTTTATACTTTTCAGTATAAGCCAAGTATACTCCACTAAACTATTCTTAAGTATATAAAATACAGTAGCCTATATAAATAGAAACTTCAAGTATACTACCTTGGTTTTAGTATAAAATAAGTATACTCATAGTACACTTGAATAAACTACTATTTGCTTAGGGATGTCAATCAACAAATACCTGCCATAATGCGTGTTGACAGTACGGTGCACATGTGGGCCCCGTGTGTTTGTGTACAAACCACAGAGACAGAAAAGCGTCTAAGACTCCACTCAAACTAGAACTGATGCAAAAACGAAAAGGGGGAAGGACACCTGAGGAGCTGGAATGAACTGCTGCTGAATCAGTCGATGCAGAGGTTGTGATTTTTGGTGCTGAATGAGACAAAAATGAGGAAATCCACTTCTGGTGTACCAGCTGGTGAATCTGATCTGAATCTCCTGCAGCTGAATCACGTCACTCAACACAGACACCGGCAGTCACCTGGAGCCTGCGGCAGACTGGGTTTTACACACAGTCAGTTTTCAGGGAGGTGCACGTCAGGCTGCAAGCACAGTCCTCTGTGTTGGTTTGGGGTTTTGTGGACATGACTGTTGGTTGCAGCGTAGCTTGGACGTAGAAGTTTAATCAGCAGAGACGAGGTCTCCAAACAGGATGCCCTCCTCGTTCCTGCTGCTCCTTGAAATCCTGTGGACAAAAATCACAGAATCAGTGACGAGAAACCCTGCTCATGACTAACACTCCATGATTCTGTCTGATTTTGTGCACATATGTGGACACAAGTCTCACTTTGGTTTTACAGAGACAGGATGGATCTTTGATTTTGGCCTGGGGGGGGGGGGGGGGGGGGGGCACTACCTGCAGGGGTCGGTCCAGGGACTTGGACTAACCATAGTCAACTGGCCTTTGGGATGTTGACCATCACCTCACAGGACAGTGTGCAGTACTTTTAAAACACAGGTCGCACCATAAACCTCGAGTTTAATGCTTTTTCTACAGAGAAAACATCTGAGGTCCTTTGAGCACGAGGCAGGACCAGAGCCACCGTTTGGCATCACCACCCAGGATGCAGAAGCAGCCCACGTGTGAATCTTTATTTCATTTTGTCACGTGAAGAAACCTGCTGAGTTTCTTTGGGTGCATATAAACAGCCCTGATGTTGATTGAATAAGTCAGCTAGTGTTAAACCAAAGAGCTGATGATATGATGACTTCAGTTTAAAACTAAAAAACAGGAGAAGCCAGACACATAATCTTATCACTGTTAATCCATTCCGTTTTTAAGCTTGTTTGTCGTACTTTGTGACCTTTAGGGAAATAAATTCCCTTTTTTTCGGATAATAAAGTTGAATTCCCCCGTATCTCGTCTCATTCTTTCTTCCCGAAAGGTTACATAACAAACGTTTTGAAATAAAAAGCTGGACAAATGCTACCAAACAATTTACCAAAGCAGGAGTCCTCTCACCCTCTGTATGGTTTCAGGGCTTTTGTTGACACTCAGTGTCTGAATGTTTTGTTTTCCTGTTTGTACAGTCCACTGTATCATACAAACAGGAAAAATGAACCATTCAGAATGACTTCTTTATTCTTGTTATCATTTTTCAGAAATCTTCGAGATTCCCAGGCGCTCTGACCAAGAGGCATCTTTCTCTTTAAGTTGCATAAAATTCACGAGGAATCGTCGAGCCAATCTCATGACATATTTCTCATGTTTTCACAGAGGGTCTCTTCATTCACACTCTGATGGTTTATGACTTACAGAAAGGGGTTCAGGAAGGTCAGGGGTCGCAGAGACAGATAATCTGTATGACTGTGAGGATGTCTGTAAATAACTGAAATGTTTTGTATAACAGTCATGAAAATGAGCTTCAGTGTATGGAGATCACAGGTTATTCAGCTGCCTCTCAGCTCTTCTGAGAAATAAAATGATTATGTATAAGTTTGGTGTTCAGGCTTCAAAGAAGGGCTGGGAAACATGTTGAGTTTTAATTTTCAAATGAAAAATCAGGACGATAACATCGTTTACACCAGGGATCATCAACTACGTTTGTACAAGGGACGTTTTTCTTTCTTGGAATCTGCTAACAATTAAAAAACCTAATGATTAAAGAACAATCACAATGGGATATTTTGGTCCAGTTAAAATATTATCAGTTATCCATACCTTTCACCAGTGCTAAAGCAGCCATGTGGGGCTTGATTCTATTTGTAGGTATTTAATGACAAACAGCTGTTCTTAAAACAACAACAGTTTTCTTTCATTCTGGTAACATGGAAGATCATAAGGCCAAAAATAGAAAAGAAATTAAAGGTTGAACTGTTCTTAAGTCTGTGAACAAAGTCAGAATTCTGGGAAAAATAAAACAATCATGCCATTAAATTAAGTGTTTTGGGGGGAAACAAGGGATTCTAAGATTAAATTTTAGATCATGTGAGAAAAAGTTAGTACTCTGAAATTCAAGGGAAAAAATTATGAGAAAAGCAAGAATTCTGGGAATTAAGTCACGCTTTATATTAGAAAATCTACTTTAATCTAAGAATTTTGACTTTTTCTCAAAATTGTTTTTATCAGTCAAAAAAAGTTAACTCTCTAAAAATTTTTCTTTGCAGCGGCCCTAATCCTCTTCTAATCAGGGGGTCGATGGAAATCTTTCGGGGCCTGATGTGTTCGTGATCAGTGATTTATTCTGATGCATCAGGAATCAGAAGTCCATTTTGTTAGAAACTCTTGGCTTATCGTTGGTAACTGCCATATTAAAGAGCCTAGGGCCGGGTGATGCGTGCTAAAATGTATATCAATATCTTTTAGCTGAACAGTGACGTTCAATGTGTATCTAAATCAGTTTTCTCCACATAAATAATAAAAAACAGATTAATATAGTTTAAGTAAGATTGTTCAAATTGTCCAAATTGACCTACCAGTGTGACATCATACCATTGTTTCATCAGCAGTTTAAGCCCATTGGTCTGTGCAGACAGGGGACTGAAGACATTGGGCGAGAGGCAGGTACACCCTGGACCAGTTACCAGCCAATCACAGAGCCACATAGAGAGACAGACAACCATACATCCTCACACTCATACCTATGGGCAAAATGGGGCAATTGATCAACCTAACAAGCATGTTTTTGGAAAAAAAACAAAAAAAACACTTCGATACCCAAAAAAAATGTTTGCTCCGCTGACATGAATGTGTTGAAGATAAATTCTCACTCTGGTTCTTTTAAACATTTTTTTTTTTTTTAAATTGTGCCGACTCAGTTTTGCTGCTACATTACAAAGCTGTGACAGTTTTTGGTTCTTTATTTTTCATTCTTAAAAATTCAAACCTGGGGAGCCTCTGACTGCAGTCCTGCAGGTTCCTCGACATTGTTATAAACATATATTACATTTACTGGTATAGAAATGGTCTATTTTCTTGTTGTGTTCATCCCTCAAGGTCGATGTGTTGTGATAGTTGGTTCAAGCGCAAAAAAAACAATAATGTATAAACAGGAGAATTTTCTTAAACTTGAGGAAACAGAAGAATCTACAATAAAAGAACAATGCTGTTTCATAAATCTCTGCATCTTTATTTTCCTGCTGTAAAACTGCTCACATTACAAAAATCCTCTCTCCTTGTTGGCATGATACACATAATAAAGACAGAAACACAGAAGAAGAAGAAGAAGAAGAAGAAGGCTGTTTGTGTTGGCTGCAGCAGCTGCATGCTTTCAGGCTGAAAGTGAATGGTTAAAGCACTGCAGTGACAGAAGAAGATAAATACATGACCATGATGACGAGGTTTCAACATGCTTATGAAGGCTGGAAACTCTGCCCCCTCTCTTCTCGGCTGTACTACATAGGCTCTGTGGCACTTTGTGGCCCCCTGCTGGTCACAGGAACACCCTGCACCTCTCCTCTGGTGGTAGTGTGTGTGTAAATGTGTGCCTTTGCGTGTGTGTGTCTGTCTATGCGATGGCCACAGCAAACACACTGACCACGCAGTACATGGTGCGGTTCTCCCATCTCACCGTGCAGCTTCCTGAACACACAAACAAACAAACAAACGTGTTAATCACAGATAAATAATCACATGACAGAGATTAATACATCAGAATTTTCAGAGAAAAAAAATAAAGAACCTGACAGGGTGAAGAACACATTTCTCCTCTCTGGAGTTCTTTGAGCTCTGAGGAAGTGCGGATGGCTGCAGGCTGCGCACTAGATGATGTAAAAGTTTATTTTGGGCTCATTTTAAGAGTCTAATTCAGGATTGTGCAACCGATCATTTGCCTAAAAATCCTCAGCTGTGTGGTGTCAGTGAGGATGTCCTGACCAAGATCTTTGCTGCTGAAACTGATCTCCAGAGTCGATCATATTTCATATCCAAAAGTCTTTCTACCATCAGGACCGTCTGGTAAACATGTCACACTGTAGCATCATGTTTCCATGTCTGATTAGCTGACTAACTGTAACCCTGTGAGCTTAAATCAGTGGATAATGATGTTTAACGGGACTGAAAACAAAGTTAAGTGAGGTTTACTGCGGCTGCTCAGGTGGATGACTGAGCTGCAGCTGAGCAGGTGACAAAGCTGTTTTAAAGCAACAGCTCAAGGTGCTACATTTCAAAAGAAGAGTATCAAGCACATACAAACAGATCAGTGACTAAAACGAGGACTCCAGTGTCCTGTTTTTTTTAATATCTGTCATGTAAACCTCATGATAGCCAACGCATCATCCCCCCCAGAAGCAGAACTGAGCGCTTCAGGCGCTCCTTTGTGCCCACCGCCATCAGACTTTACAACAGCAGCGGAGGCCAGTCTGTCACTGCACTGACCCCTGACCCCCTGACCCCCCCCCCCCCCCCGAAACAGCAATGGATGTACTCAAGCAATATGACACTGGACTGCACTTTAATAGATCTATAGTAATCCTCCATATGCTCCAAACCACCTCTATCCATACTGTACTGTTACTGATTCATATCCCTGATCATGGTTCATTACTCTCGGTAAATAATTTGCACTGTTACTGTGTGGTCAGTAAGTGCTGCTACATTTCACATTGTCACTTTAATATCACTGTCACTTTATTTTTATCTTTACTGCACTGCACAGGAGGCTCAGCTGTTTTGTACGGTGTTAAATTATTTTAGTATGTTAGTTAATTTGATAATTGAACGCCACTTACTCTGTTAATTTAGTGCTTAGTATGTTAGTTAATTTTGATAATTGTAAATATCTTCTATTCCTTGATCTATGTCTTATGCATGCTACTATCCCTGTACTTGCCCTGTACTGCTGCAATACCAGAATTTCCCCTTTGGGGATCAATAAAGGACTATCTTATCTTATCTTATCTTATCTCAGTTTCAGAAACCACGATGAGGCCATCTCCTGGTTTGTGTGCGATCTTACCGTCCATAGTTGTGTCCCAGTAACAGGAGTTTGCTGTGTGGAGGCCGGCTCCTGTTTTCTGCATCACAGCACACGTCACTGTACAGAAACAGTCAGTTTTCATTCTTTTACGTCTGCACGTCTCTATAATGAACAATATATGATCTGATATACAAACAGACTAAAGGAGAGTTTGTTGAGGAAAAAGGCTGAAACTTGATAGAAAGTGTCATCATTGTTTTGACTATGAAATCTTTCTGATTTTCTCTGAGTGTTATAAAATGAATTTAGACTAATCATGTGATGAGAGTGACTGTGTTGGCCTGCAGCTATTTGGTTTTAATGATTTTAATTATGCACTTTCTGTCTTAAAGTCTCGTAAAACAGGGGCAGATTATATAAGATCATTCTTCTTTCTCCTCCTTTGATTCAACATTTGATTTGATTTGAAAATCTTCAAAGTCCCCTAAGGGCAACTTGGTTTGCAACACAAATTAAAACACACACTTACATTATCTCACATCAGAGAAAACACATACAAAGAGGTACAGCAGGACACAATACAAGTAAATACACAGAGTCAGCAGAGTTTCATGGGTGTATAATTCCCATTAAGCTCGACTTCAGCTTGTTTAAAAAACTAACGGCCATTGGGACAAAGGATTTAAAGTACCCATTGATTTGCCCTTGCAAGTGAAACTGCACCTTCTCTTAGACAGGAGAAGCTGAAACTCTGCATGAAGAGGATGAAGAGGGTTTGCCAGAATGGCCTTTGCCTCTGAGTGGCTCTGGCTTTAAAAACAGAGTCAAGATCATTTATACTTGTGCCAATAGTTTTTGTCAGATTTGACCATGTTCCTCAGCTTATTTTTGTTTGAGATGCTGAGGTTACCAAACCAACAGATCATAAGGTTAAAATGGACTCGTGTTTTAATTAAGTTGATTTTTGGTCCAATGAGTGAGAAAAGCTTGAAATAAATAATGCCTTAGCTTCTAAATAAAGACTTTTGTCCCTTTGAGGGATTTCCAGGACACACACACACACACACAGACTGTTGCTGCTCGGACAGAAACATACCGATGAATTTGTACGGTTTCCCCTGTTTGACCAGCAGTGTGAGGCAGCGCTCCACGATGCTGGCCGTCCATTTATTCACCAAACTCTGGCTGTAGTCGTCACCACCGACCACGTTCTCGATGCACTGAGGTAAACACACACACACACACAGAGGTCCATGAGATAGAGGCTCAGTGTCTGCAGTCATGTGGAAGTCACAGTCTCAGCCCGAGGAGGTGGAATTAAAAGAACTCCGACCGCAGTTTTCTGAATCCCTCTCTTACAAAAACGTGCCCAAAAGAAAACTGACTTTTTACTGAGACTGTTGGGAGACATTTAGAGAAATGCTTGTTACACTTTTGAGATTCAAACCTTCAGAGAGATTCTGTGATCATTTTATTTAATATTAGTCTCTACAGCATCATAGGAACTTAACATATAGAAATAGCTGTTACTGCTCCTGTTACATGGTCAACGTCACTTAATCACCAACATTTGGAGCAGCCTTTTTAAAAACTGAAGTTCAACACCTGAAATTATGCAGAATCCACCAGAATCCTCATACAACCACAACATCAGACTCAAAGTATCTTCCAGCAGCAGTGTTAAAAAGTTAAACTGTTTATCAAATATAATTTAATTAACGATAATAAGCTGCTGTGCACAGTCAGTTGAATCTTCTGGCTCTGCTTAGTTAGTTCTGGAACTTCAAAGAAACACAAACTAACCAAAGTATGTTTGAAATGATGTTTAGGGTTGATGGTTTAGTGTAAAGTAATATTTGGTGGCTCATATGCTGTACATCTGAGGCCCTCCTGTCTTTTAATAGGAGTGCATGGTGTTGTATATTTCCCTTATCTGATATGTCGATATTTTCACATTTATTTTGATTCATGAATCATTTCTTGTTTTAAAAAAACGATTATAAAAAAAGTTATTTATTGGTATTTAAATGCATTTTTCCAGAGGCTGCCTTTCTTAAACTGCAGACAGCTCTGTATAAACCTGCTGACAGACAGTGAGTGACGCAGAGCTCTTGATAAATGATTGTCACTGTTAAGCGATCAAAACTGACTGACACAAACACAGTCTCTTTATGTGTACAAATATAAATGTATGGACTCAAAACTTTGGTCTTAAGGGTGCACTTCACAGATTAGAGAAGACAAAGAATTGTGAAACTTCAGATAACTTGGACGTCCAGTATATTAGACCTTTAAAATATATTTATAAGATTAGTGAAACTATTCACAGTTTTGGTGTCATTCAATAATTTCGCATGTTATGTTAAAAGATAATTCAGTAGGGATGCACGATATTGGATTTTTGTCAATATCCGATGTGCTATTTCTAAAAAGTCATTATTGCTGATACTGACATTTTGTGTCATGTGCACAAACTCTCCTGCTTCTTCCATGGTTCCAGTCCATTTTTGTTAGAAACAGACGTGAATTGAGAAAAACAACATTTTATTCTTTAATAAATGAAACCTTGGATCCATAAAAGTGAACTTTACATGTTGATGAGGTAAACAACCATGGTACATAGTTCATTTTGCCAGTATTACAGCCAATAAGTGGGATTTTCATGGTCAATTTGCATGTTCAAAATATCAAAATATTAATATCTGCTGATACTGTTATTGGTCTGACGACGTTGAGCATCCCTAGAATTCAGTTTGGAGTTATTGTTTAGAATATGAGTAGATTTTGATGCTTTTATGTGAACAGAATTAGCAGCTGTGGCACCAGGTGAAATGAAGGACAGGTGAATGAATTCCTTTGTTTGTTACGACAGGAAAACATCAATGTGAAAGGAGAGTTATTTGACTGACCACAGCTTGTTTTATTTCTTGGTCACAGACATGTTTGATCCTGTGAAAGATCCACTTCTCCTTTGCCACAGAGGCTGGTTTGATCCTGAGTTCTGTTGTCTGTTTAAATCATAAATCATAAATCACCATAATAATGATAATTACTTTATTGTCTGCTTCTGCTGCGTCAGGGTGAATGGCTGTACCTCTGAGGTGGTCACAAGCAACACCGGAGTGCCCCAAGGAACTGTTCTGGCGCCCTTCCTCTTCACCCTCTTCACTTCAGACTTCCGGTTCAACTCTGGTTCCTGTCACCTCCAGAAGTTTTCCGATGACTCCTCCATTGTTGGATGTATCACCGACGACAACGAGGGGGAGTACAGAGGACTGATCGAGAGCTTCGTCACATGGTGTGACAGCAACAACCTGAAGCTCAACATCAGCAAGACCAAGGAGGTGGTGGTGGACTACCGGAGGAGCAGGAGGTCCCCTGCCCCCATCATCATCCAGGGGGAGGAAGTGGAGAGGTCGGACTCGTATCGGTACCTTGGGGTCCACATTAACGATAAACTGGACTGGTCACACAACACAGATGCCCTCTTCAGGAAAGGACAGAGCAGGCTGTTCTTCCTGAGGAGACTCAGGTCGTTTGGCGTCTGCAGCAGGCTCCTGAAGACCTTCTACCAGTCCGTGGTGGCCAGCACACTCTTCTTTGCTGTAGTGTGCTGGTGGGGCGGCATCAAGACTGCTGAGGTCAACAGGCTCAACAAACTGGTGAAGAAGGCCCGTTCTGTGGTGGGCCTTCAATTGGACACTTTACAGACTGTGGCTGAGAGGAGGATCAAGGCCAAAATCATGTCGATCCTGGACAACCCCTCTCACCCTCTCCACGACGAGCTGTGGGTCATGGGAAGCTCCTTCAGCCAACGCATCATCCCCCCCAGAAGCAGAACTGAGCGCTTCAGGCGCTCCTTTGTGCCCACCGCCATCAGACTTTACAACAGCAGCGGAGGCCGCAGTTTGTCACTGCACTGACCCCCCCCCCCCCCCCCCCCCCCAAAACAGCAATGGATGTACTCAAGCAATAAGACACTGGACTGCACTTTAATAGATTTATAATAACCCTCCATATGCTCCAAACCACCTCTATCCATACTGTACTGTTATTGATTCATATCCCTGATCATGGTTCATTACTCTAGGTAAATAATTTGCACTGTTACTGTGTGGTCATAAGCGCTGCTACATTTCACATTGTCACTTTAATATCACTGTCACTTTATTTTTATCTTTACTGCACTGCACAGGAGGCTCGGCTGTTTTGTACTGTGTTAAATTATTATTTTAGTATGTTAGTTAATTTGATAATTGAACGCCACTTACTCTGTTAATTTAGTGCTTAGTTTGTTAGTTAATTTTGATAATCGTATATATCTTCTATTCCTTGATCTATGTCTTATGCATGCTACTATCCCTGTACTTGCCCTGTACTGCTGCAATACCAGAATTTCCCCTTTGGGGATCAATAAAGGACTATCTTATCTTATCTTATCTTATCTTCTACCAATATTACAGCTATAAGACTGTGCCTCTGTGTCTTTTATAAAACAGTCAATACTGTTTTATTTTAGATCGAACTGTATCAAACACTGACATGCAGTTACAGGTGAAATTCATAGTGCACTTTAGTCACAAAAATCTTCATGGCTGTGGATTAAAGCTGTTCTAATATAAATATAATAACTGACAGATACATCAGGCCTGGAGTTAAAGGGTCAACTTTACCTCTTTGACGATGCTCTCAGCCTCATCGGAGTTAAAGGAGCCCTGACAGGAGACAGACAGATATGAGTCACCGCAGCCTCAGCACAGAGATAATAACATTAAAGCATCAACTGTGTCTAACATTTACAGAAATACTCCTACAAACATCATACCTGACGAGCAATTCACCGATTTAGACACAAACTCGATCAGAACAAAACTCCCTCAGGGTCCTGAAGGTTCAACAGGAATTAAACTAAAGCTTTAAAGACACCCTGATGACAGGACAGCGTTTAAAAACGATTAAAAACTGAGAAATGAGCCTCAGAAATCCTCTTTAGCAGGAAAGGAGGCTAGCCTGGGAGGCTAACACCTTTAGCTCGTTACTTAGCACCGCACAGAGAAAAGGGCCTTCAGCCGGGTACAAACCTCATTTCCGTTGTGAAATTCCTCCATTCCGGGCATTGACGCTGATCCAGAGGAGTTAAATTAACCGGTTATTTGTTTTCTGAAGGTTATTTTAAGGAAAAGCGAAAAGGATGGGAGAAAAATACAAAACCGCTGCGGCTCCTGACTTCCGGGCGAGCTGTCAACAAGAGCGGAGAGACACCAACGAAGAAGAGATGCTGGAGGACTGTTGCCCCCTGCTGGACGAAGGAGGAGTAACGGTAACGACACCGACCATCTCCTGCAATACCCGCAAAATGTTTTTGATTTTTTTAATGTTTTTCATCGACCACAAGAACATGAAGGAAACATGCAGTCCAGACTCTGGACCACTGATCACAAACAGGCGGCCCGGGGTCCACATCAGGCCCCTTATAGCTTTCCACCAGGCCATGTGATTAGAGGAGGATTAGGGCCTCTGCAAAGAAAGTCTTTTAGAAATGAAACTATTTTATGATTGAAAAAAAAAAATCACAACTTTAAGAAAAAGTTAGAATTCTGAGAGGAAGAATTCTCGTATAAAGTTTGACTTAATTCTGAGATTTCTCCTCAAATCTCATAATTTAATCTCAGAATTTTGTTTTTCTCCCAGAATAATAAATTTAAATCACATAATTATTTTTCCCCAAACTACTAAATTTAATCTCAGATTTTTTTCCTCTAAAATGCTACACACACACACACACACAATTCATAAAAGCCCCATGCTGCTGCTTTAGTACTGGTGATACAGACTAATAACTCAGAATATTTTAACTGGACCAAAATATTACATTATAATTGTTTTTTTAAGTATCCAAACAACATTTATTGCCAAATACTTTAGTAAAAAATAACATTTACAACTTAGCTTTTTCATGAGATGTGATGTTCTCCCTCTGTTGTTTTTCTTCATCTGTTTCCGTCAAACAATCAAAACTGTTTTCCTGAAAAATTAAGGCTTTGAAATAAATAAATTATATACCTTTCTATCCGTGCTTAAGAAAATAAGACTATTTAAACTCAATATTTAATGTAATTATGACAAGAAAATGCAAGTGCAAGACTGTAACCATGAAGATTCCAAGTATTTTAAATGTTTGTTCAGCTTTATATCAAAATGCTTTATCCATTTCACATAAAAACCCATGGAATAAAAAAGTCCACAAACAGGGCTATCACATCAGAATATAAAACCATGCATCTCCTGGAATAACATACAAAAGTGCAAATGTGCTGAAGGACCACGTGACAATAAATAAAGAGTATTTACATCCTCACAGTTTAAAACACATGCAGGCTCCACAGGAGGAAAACAGCTCACACGGGAGCAGGAGGCTCAGCTGTAGGTCACTTGTGACAATAGTGGGAAAAAGTAAAGTGGTTCATTTAAAGCTGCACTCGTTAAATGAAACTCTTCCTGCAGGTGAGAGCGTGCACATCCTCTCAGGTGATCCGTCAGGCTCACGTTAGTGACATCAGAGCGAGAAAACTAACCAGAGTTTGGAACATCACAGCAGAACTGCAAACTCTCTGAAGTAAATCAAACAACGCTGGAGTTTGTTCATTACCGCGGCAACAGAAAAATATGAGCTGTAGGCACATCGGACAGTTTCTTGTTTTGCCTCTTTTTAAAGTTGTTGTCAAACACCTGCTCACTTTCTAAGAATATTGTGAAATTTAGACGTCATTTTGGAGTCTGCATGCACATTTTTGTTGAATTCCCTTCCCCCCATCGTTTACTATTCATACTTAAAAAACATATTTTAATATTAAAAAAGGTGACTGACAAGAAGTGTCAACTCATTTGTGTCTGGAAATTTGGTTAGAATTTGCAATTTCCTTTTAGTTGTAAATAAAATACTCAAATATGGTGGCAAGTTTTGAAGAAAGTGGGTAGAGCTTTCACCCACGTTCTCAGACTTTAGCATCACATTTGTGCAGTTTCATTACTACTTAATGACTTTTTATAAATATACTTAAAAATATGTTAAATTTGGTAAAGCAAACCTCGGACAAGTTCTGGATTTCCTAACTTTACTTTACATGAACACATTCCCCCTGTTCTGGCTCCCTGTCCATTTAAGAACGAATAAGAACTGGGCTGGCACCTCAGTACATGTTTATGCCCCTACAGGGTCACTGAGGTCCACCGATCAGCTGCATCCTGTCGTCCTGAAAACCAGGCTGAAAACTAGAAAACTAGCAGCAGTCCCTAAATTGTGGAATGAGCTATCGTGTCAAAACGGCCCCCACCCTCGAAACCTTTAAATCGTCTTAAAACCTGTTTTTATTCCTTTGCTTTTAATACAGCCTGAGTGTTCTTCAAAAGAAGCAGATTCTAGTTTGATAGATCGCTGTAACAAAGGAAGGGCCTCATATTGGTCTTTACCTGACCTGTCCTGCTAAAGCACTGAAGACATTTCGATGGTCTCAGTGAAGTTTCTCTGGTATATTTTCTGGTTATAATAAGACGAGGGTGTAAACAGTGTTGTATTTAAAAGACACACAGTGTGTTTTACACTGAGTGTTTGTGAGGGACAAAGCTCCACGTGTCTCCTCCGTGCTGCTAATGAACCTTTCTTTACTCCTCGTTCAGATGAGACTTAGTTCCTGGTCTCAGAGGACGGTGCACGCTCCCGAGCGAGGGGCCCAGGCTCTCTGCGGTGGTTCTCCTCTGATCATCTCTGTGTCCCCGCTCCCAGCAGGAGCAGCAGTAGGAGGACGAGGAGCAGGGGGAGGCTCTCCCTGGACGGCTGTGTCTGCTGGGGTCTGGTCTCTGTGGCCATTCTGCTTCGATCTGGACGAGGAGAGGCGTCTGAAGAGAGAGAGCTGAGAGGAGAGAAAAACACACGAGAAGATTTAGAGTCAACGCAATGGAAATATGAGCACAGTGCTTTATATGTAGATATATACATGAAAGTGATAAATAATGTCATGAGGAAAGTGATTCTGAAAGTCTGAGAAGAAAACATGAACCTGTGTTTTATGTTAGTTTATAAAGGACAGGGCATAAAGGATGTTAATTATTCAAATTCATTACACCAAAGAAAAGCATCTTCACCTTTTTGTTGGAGCCTGACTGGCTCTTGGCTTCACCGCCTGTCGTCCCATTGGCTGGTTTGGTGTCCTCACTCGCCTTCTCTTCACCTGAGGTGTTGTTCTGCTCTGGGACTTCAGCTGCTGTCGATTAAATTGACATGAGATTGAAAAGCCTTTCATCACAAACCGATCTTTAGATGCACATTTCTATAGTTCATCCGTTTTGACAGAGCATGAAACGATCAGCTCCTTGGCTGTGGCTGTTTCACAAACCTGGCTCAGATTCCTGCTCTCCGTCAGGCACTGGTTCTTCTTTCAGCTCCTCAGGTTTCTGGAAAAATCACATGCAGTCGATGTTTGTATCAATAACAGACACATAAAGAAGTGATCAGGTAATTAATAATGATCAATAATCAATAATTAACTCACAGAGCTCTGAGACTCCTCTGTGGGTTTTTCTGTTGAGTCGTCCAAAATGGAGGATTGTCCCTCCGTCTCTGCTGATGCATCATTCTCCTCTTCCTCCACCTCCTCTTCCTCAGCAATGTCCTCTTCCTCTTCTTCTTCTTCTTCTTCCTCCTCCTCCTCCTCCTCCTCCTCCTCCTCCTGATCATTTCTCCCCATCTGAGCAGGGCCTTTTGTTAAATCCTGACAAACCTTAGATGAGTAAAGTAAATATGAGAGAGTGAATTTCTGAGTGGGACAGATAAAGAACGATGAAAACTCTGCTGGAAGGATTTAGATCTACAGAAGTGGTGTCAAAGGTCCTGGTTCAAATTGTTTTAATGAAGAGTTTTAATTATTCTTCAAATCACACTGATTAATTCAGTAAGCAAAATCACCTTCAAGGACTGGAATCTAAACTGTGCATCGTTAGGAAAGAAGACACAAACTGTTAAAGAAAACAATGACGGGGTGATGAGGAGACAAAAACTGAGACAATTAAAGTTTAATTCACTGAGAATAAATAATGTAAACTAACAAGAGGTTCTGTGCTATTCTACATGACAGAGGAGAATAACTACAGGAGGAATTACAAACACGAAGAAGAAGAAAATAAATCCCACCTTATTCTGAATCCAGAAAATCAAACAAAATCAGGAAAAGGCTTCAAGCATCAGTTCACTTGGTTAAAACAAAAAAAAACTCAGTTCTTTACATTTTTTAATGATTCATTCATGTACAAAACTTTTTTTGTTTGTTGGTGGTTTACTTTGTTTGTTTGTATGTTTGTAGATAAATACATGAATTAAATTAGCAGGAAAAAAATGTAGCAGCGGATCAGACAATGAAAAATACTCGCCTGATGTTGGTTTGGAAATGTCTCAACCCAAACTGAATGACTATTTTTTAACAAAGTTACACTTGGACTACTTTATTGGAAAAATTGATCAGTATACATGTTTGGCAGTATGTTTTGATAAAAATATTACATTTCTTTGTTTTATAAGCTGATGGATATGAGTATAAATAGTATACAAAGGATCACAAAGACCACACTGAGAAAAAGAAACGGACTTCCCAAGAATGAAAACTAAATATGTGTAGCAAAGCGGTTCTTCCATATTGTGGTTTTAAAAGCTACAGAAAAACATTTTAAAAATGTTTTCATGACTCAGAAGGGCCACAACACTTCAGGAAACTATTCTTTCATTTCTTCCATTTTTTTTACCCTTCAGCTATGTTGATTTTTGTCTTTAATATATTGTGTTTTTATTCTGTTCACTTGTTTGGTAAGCAGAGCTGTAAAAATGTCATTGTACTAAGGTGCAATGACGACAGAGGTTTTTCTAGTCTATTCTTTAGTGAGAGCAGTCTGTGAGCTCTCAGGTGTCAGTGAAGTAATGTGGTCATTTTCCACATTAATATCAAGAAACTGTAAAACACTGGGAAAATATTCAGTGTTCCAGACTACAGAAACACCAACATAAAAAAACAGAGGAAAATGATCTAAAAAGGCACCTGCTGTGTCATTTTGTCAGACTGTCTTCTATCTGAAAAGATCTTCTTGGAATCATAAAGCAAACAAACAAAAAATGTTAATAAGAATAAGTCAATAATTTATTAAAAACATGGAAAAAGATGGAAAACAGAAAAAGGAGGCAGAATAAATTGATCTGATAAATATAAAATCAATCAAATAAACTAAAGCTGCCGATCGGGTCGAGTACATTCACTCTTACAGAGAAACTCTGAAGTCTCACAGGTAACCCTGCTGCTCTGAGGGCCGGTGTGAACCAGCCAGTCAGGGAACTCCCTGTGTAGGCTCTGCTGCTAATTTCAGGGCTGCACGAGTGAAAACAGCTCAAGCTGCCACAGAAAGACGTAAACCAGGCCTATGAAACTATAAAAACTTCACAAGATCATGGCTGAAGACTGGATTAAATTCTCTGAACAACAGAAATATTCTACCGTGTAAACATTAGAGGACAGAAAGGCACCATCAGTGTGATCAACAGAAAAAGAGGGCTGTATGAAGAAACAGAAACAAAGATGATACTTCAGTGAATACATGGAAACAGATATAAAAAGGAAAATAAGTATTTAGCAAGACAATGAAGCAAAATTACAAAACAGCATAATAAATGAGCATTTGGTTAAGTTAACCGCGTAGATTACTGTTTTAATTATTCCTTTCTCTGCGTCTGTGGATGCATTTGCAGTCTAAACACTCATTTCTTTACTCAGCTTTTGTTTAATATTCTGTTGTCCTGGTAAATATCTACTAACTTTATTCTCTGCAGGCTTTAAATCATATTTTAACTCACTCACACATAAAGTGTGATCCAGCAGAAGTGTCAGGGAAGCCTGGCAAACATTTGGCATGTTGTCTTTACATTTTTAATACATTTTACAACCTGAGCTTCTGATTGGCTGTCACAACACAACAGGGGCCTCATGTTCTCTACCAGGTGAGTCAAAGACGCACCTGCAAGCTGCCTCTCTGTGTTCAAGGCTCTGGTCTGGTCCTGGCCTCAGAAATGTCCCTTCAGGCTTCCGTAGTTTCTCTTATTTCAGGCTGAGGTACTGCGGCAACACGTCGTCCCAGAACTCCTCCGACTCATCTGCAGCCTGAGCTGAGCGGCGCTTACGCCCACTTTGACCTTTCACCTTTTTAACCTCTTCTTCTTCCTCCTCCTCCTCCTCTTCTTCTTCTTCTTCTTCCTTCTCCCCCTCTTCTTCTTCATCTTCTTCCTCCTCCTCTTCCTCTTCTTCTTCCTTCTCCCCCTCTTCTTCTTCATCTTCTTCCTCTTCATCTTCTTCCTCCTCCTCTTCTTCCTCTTCCTCCTCTTCTTCCTCCTCCTCCTGTTCTTCTTCTTCTTCCTCTACACTGTCTTCCTCTTCCTCCTCTTCCTCACTCTCTGCCTCACTCCCACTCTCCTCTTCCTCCGCAGTCTCACTCTCTTCATCACTCTTTTCGCTCTCCTCCTCAGATGATTTCACAGACTCACTTTCACCCTCCTCGTCATCTTCATCCTCACTTTCCAAATCTTCCTCTTCCTCCTCTTCTTCAGACTCTCCTTGGTCTACAGAATCTTCACTTGAGCCTCCCTCACCTTCCTCCTCTTCTTCCTCTACGTCACTTTCCTTGCTGTCTTTAGTTTCATCTTCACTCTCACTCCCTGCAGTCTCGCTTTCCTCCTCCTCCTCTTCCTCACTGCTCTCATCTTCCTCTTTTGTGCTGCTTCCTACATCAGTTCCTGACTCTTCTTCTGCTTTCAAGGTGTCGCTATCATCATCATCGTCTTCTTCTTCTGTCACTTTCTCCACACTGTGACTGACATCCTCCTCTTCCTCCTCTACACTTTCATCGGCACTTGTTTTCTGCTCTTCCTCAACATCCTCCTCTTCTTCCTTACTTACATCTGCACTTGTTCTCTGCTCTTCCTCTTCCTCGCTCACATCTGCACTGCTTTTCTGCTCTTCCTCTTCCTCGCTCACATCTGCACTGCTTTTCTGCTCTTCCTTGCTCACGTCTGCACTGGCTCCTTGCTCTTCCTCGCTCACGTCTGCACTGGTTCTCTGCTCCTCTTCCTCCTGTTTGACCGCCGAAGAGTCCGTCTTCTCCTCGCTCTCCCTCTGACTTGTCCAGTCTTCTGGGCTCTCGGCTGCAGGGATGATGTTGATGCTGACGGCTGACTTCCTGCTGGAGTCCTGGGCGGCGGAGGATTCGGACTCTTCGCTGCGTGATCCTTGCGGGACGCTGTGCCCGCTCTCTGACGGTGACGGCGAGTTCTGTGACATCACTCCGTGCATTAAAGCGGCTCCGGCTGCCAGAGAGGCGGCTCCAGCCAGCAGGCCCAGATTTGACTCCTTCTTTGTTTCTTCTTCTGCAGGTTTGGACTCTTTCTTCGACTGAGCCTCCTTTCTGTTTTGATTGTTCTTGGACTTTTTAGAAAAAGCTACCTTCTGGTTTGATGTGATTCTTCTCCGTAGCGAGCTGTCCAGACCCTCGGAGTCCGTGTGACTGTAGTGACCTGGTGAGGAGGCTCCTGTTTGCCGACTCTGCACAGCTATCGGTTTACTTTTAACACTGACGCGTTTCGCCTTTGATTGTTTCGCTTTCACTGCAGATTCATAAGCGTCTTTCTTTCTGGTTGGAGGATCTTGTTTGGCGTGAGTTTCCAGCTTCCTGCCACCCTCCATCTGCTGACTTTTCCCCTGAATCTTCCTGCTCCTCTGATTGGACCCTGCCATTCTCATGTCCCCTATACTCGACTGTCTATTCCTATCAGGCCTCCTCTGCAGATGCTCCACAGCCAGGACCAGATTCTCTTTGTTCTGCTGGGACGTTTTCCGTCTCTGCTGTCTGTGAGGGCCCGGAGAGCGAGCACCAGGGCCTTTCAGGAGCTCAGTGGGTAACATCCCAGGGGGAGATGACGTGTCGCTCTTAAGAGACGACGGTGTGGAGGAGACACTGCTCTGCTGTTTTTGGTTAGTCTTAGCATGCTTACCCTTCCTCTATCCTCGGCACAAGACAGCAAGACAGGGATGAAACAGAGGCATGCATTAGAGAGAAAGAGAGACATGCAGAAGAGAAAATCAACAAGAAACATAAAAAAACAGAAATCATGTTTCAAATGCAACTGTTCTCCAAATCTGTGTCTTTAAAACACCATCAGGTTGCTATTTGAGGCCGTCTCTGGCCTCCATGACTAAAAAGCCTGAATTAGAACATTAAAAATCAACCTGCTGAGGAAGAGTACATCGACTGTACTGCATTATGGGTTAACCCAGTGGTTCCTAAATAGGACCCACGGCCCCTTGGAGGGCCTGAGATTTTGTCAGGGAGCCCAGTGATGCTCACTAAAAAACAATACACATCATTTTGCACTGTCATTACGGCGTATTTAGGCAAAGAACCATTTTTAGACTCCTGTGCTGCTTGTTAGCCTGTGATTGAGATTAATGTCTGACTCCAGGTCAACTTTGCTTTGCTGTGGTGTCCCTCATAATGAGGGCCATTGAGGGGGGTGTTGTTGGCAGCTTTAAATACAGCCACAGTTCAGTGAGACAAAGAATGGCATGTTGAGGGAGAGCCTGCAAAGGCGTAAAACAGGTGGATTATGGGAAAGTAAGACATCAATCTGGCAGCTAAAGAGGAAGAAAGTGTTTGAGGTACCTTCTGAACTGGAGACAGAGAGAGAGTTTTATCTCCAGGGTCCAGTTTCATCACATGTGTCTGTAAGAAAGACAAATACAAAAAAATGAGTCATGATTTACAAGGTTTACACGAGGTGGGGGAGATTTACTGATTTCTCACCATGTTGAGGAAGTCCGTGGTTTCTCCAAGACCTTTAACGCTGTCGGTGTCAGACAGGGTCTCCACAACACTGTCTGTCTGCGCTAATGGAGGTACAAAGCAAAATAATTCAGGCTTGTTTGATCTGGAATTTCACTTTTTTTCCTGCCGTACATCATTCTCTTCAACACAAATTACACCACATTCAAACCCTGGGTGCTGGTCCAGCTCAGTCTTCTCCTTTTATTGTTGTTAATCTGTCATATCTGTTGTTGCTTCACTTGTTTGTTTTAAAAGTTTCATGTCCTTAAACCTAAAAAAAAAAAAGGATTTCCAAGTGTAAAGAAATGAGAAAATTTTTTGGATTTGTCTTTCCCTACTTGGAGATATGTTTTGACTATTTGCTTCTGAAGCTCACCTAAACAACATAAAAAAAAAAAAACAACTTGAGATCTGATGTTGAAAATAAGGGTAAAAAGCAGCAAAACACAAAATAATATGAATTAACTGCTCTATGCTCTGCTTTCCACACAGCCATGGTGTAAACATTAGATTTTCAGTGTGGTCCTGAGCAGATCATAAAAATAAACATGGTCTGCTGTCGGTGGAGACATGAGGAGGAGGGTTAGGGTGGAGGAAGGGGTGAAGGCGGAGGTGAAAGGTGAAGGCGGAGGTGTAGGTAGGTACCCTGGTGCATTGACCCTGCGCTCCTGTGTTGGTGAGTGCCGTTGAGCACCTTTCTGTGGCTCAGCTCAGGTGGATGCAGTCTCGGCGGGATGGTCTGGCTGGAGATGGGGAGCGGCGGTGGGTGGAGGTAGCCGGACAGCACGGAGGCGGGCAACGTGCGGAACATGGCGCCGTACTGGTCCGGCGATCTCTCCTGTAGGTGGAAGATGGCAAACACTTTGAAACTGCTGATGGTTTGTTTGTGAGCTTACAGAGGAGATCGAGTAAGATCTGAGGATTAAACGGCTGCCTCCTGTTGAGGGTCTGAGACGTGAGTGTTGGTTTTGGATGATGAGAGAGTTTAAAGCTGAGTTTTGTTAAATATGCCACCACAGCAGTGACAGTCAGGGCAGAGAGCATCACTGAACTTTCACTGTAAACCACATGGAAGCAGGAAACCAGCAGGATGTAGCTCAAGGTTTTCCTTTAAAACTCATGCCCTGATACCAGAAACCAAAACGGGTAACTGTGACTCCTGTCTTTTTATCGACAACGTACATAAAAAGTTCTCTGTGCAGATAAATCTCACCCTTCTGGACCACGCACTCACCCTCTCCCTCCTGCGGACCCGAGCGGAGAGGCTCCTCTGCAGGCTGGAGGAGTCTGCCGAGCTCCCCAGCAGCTCCACGTACGGTTTCTCCAGAAAATACTCCGTCTCATCATCGTCCTCCAGGGCCACATCACTCGCGCTTGGGTCCCTCGGACGAGCCAGCACCACCATGTGACAGCCGCCGCAGGTAGCCTGCAGGCAGAAATGGTGCATGTCTGAAAGCTCTGATAAAAACATATGATACTCTCAACACTTAGAGCTAAATAAACCCACTGCCTGAACACTGTACTTCAGGAAGCGTGGACACAGAGTGGGTTTGAACTGGTTTGTGAAGTTTTCTTCCCCCAGAGCCAGTTTCCCATGTCGGCCGTCTCCAAACGTGTACAGCAGGCCGCTCTCTACAGAACACACAGCACATTCGCTTCCATTAAACCAGAAGACGCTGATGAGAGAGCGTGTAAAGATGGATACAGTAGAGGCAGATGTCTGGATCTACCTGTGATGACGGCGGAGTGGTTCTCTCCACAGTTCACCTGGCACACTCGGCCTTTCCTGAAGTGCTCGACAGATCGAGGAAGCCGCGACTCAAAGATGAACGTCCCGTGACCGAGCTGACCGAACTGACCCAGACCAAAGGTGTACATGCTGTCCTCTGAAACATGAGACAAGGAGCAAGAAGTTCACAAAAGAGACGCACAGAGCACAAGCATGAAAGACTTTATTTTGACTGTGACGATGCCTTTTTCTTCAAACCAGGGAGTCCAAACTTTAGTCACGAAGGGCCACACACATGGAAACACAAGTTTGATTGGGCCACTTGATTTATTGTATACATCATTTAGGGTGGCCAGTCAGATTTCAGGGAACCTGCATCGGCCCTGGCTACCACTGGATCCATCTCCCATCACCTCATCTCTGCTGCAGAGGGATATATTTACGGTTAATCTTCACATTCACACATAAAACATGAGAAAATTGTAATGCTGCTGTACTCTTTGGGAGTGCTGGTGCTTGAGGAAATTTTGGGCCGAGTGTTCTGTAAACTCAACCTTTGTCCAGCGCAGATAGCAGAAAATCAGGTGATCTGGGGTATTTGTTTCCTTCATCCATTTGTTTTAATTCTTGTGAAAGTAATACCACAGGCATGCTTGGAGGGACTTTTTTGGCACAAATTTCCACTCAGACTGAGGATTGAAATGGTCACATTTTTAGATAAAATGTTAACCTTCACCTTTAAAGAAATAGATTTCTACAAATCACACTTCCAAAAAAGAGAGAGACCCCAGCCCTCTTGACCCACCTCTGTTCTAACACTGTCTGACTGTGATATAACTCAAGGACACGTGTGGTTTGAGTTTTTAAATAGTTTATGGAGATTGACATTTTACCTGTGAGAGCCATGGTGTGTCCTCCTCCACAGGCCACCTGCAGCACCGGCTCTTTAATGCTCTTCACTCTCTGAGGGACTCGATGTCGAGGGAGCTGCTCTGTGCCCAAACCCAGTTTACCGCTGTCCCGCTCGCCGAACGTGTACAGAGCTCCATCCGCTGAAATCAGGAGGAAAGATGGATTTCTGACAACAATGACAATCTAATCCAGATAAACTTCTGCTGAGGTTTCTGTGATTTTACTTTAAGCAAAATAAAATGATTTTTAAGTGACACAATTCATAAAATGGCAGTTAATTCTGAGGATCCACTCTCACCAGATACACAATCATTTATTCTCCATTTGCATGTTTATTCATAATTATTTAAAGTAGAAAAAAATCCTTCACACAGACAGTTTTGTACGAAAACCTCTATTCAGTCCTCCAGACTTTCAAACATACCCAAGGCCTGATATGGTGGCAGCAGCTTTTCATATAATTTTTTTACAGACAGATACTTTCTTATAATCTCACTCATTTTTAAAAATAACTCGATCTTCCAAAAGTGACCACGATTTGGTAAAAGCCTCTGGATAAAATGAATATTTTGTTGAGTTTTTTTTTGTCAGGCATTCGATTTAAATTCAGAATATTAGAGATGAAATGTAGGATTTCATATATATTTTGTACAAGTGATGACAGATTTTATTTGGTTTTGAATTTTAGCCAAATTCAATTGAATCAATAAAATGAAGTTGGCCAGTAAATTAATCACCCAATTTAAAGATATTTTAATATAACGTGTGTTAAAATACATGTTTCTTGATATAATTAGATATTAAATCTTAAAATTTTTATAATTTCATTTTTTTTCTGCTCAATGTTCAGTCTTTTAAAGCTGTAAACTACACATTGTAATTGTTTTCGATTCACTAAATCACTTTAAATAAATGTAAACATGGTTTGTTCTCTTTCATCAAGTTCCAAGAGTTGAAATGATATTAAACTTACTTACCCGTCACTAAGGCAGAGTGATAGTATCCACAGGACACCCAGCTGATTTGTCGTCCCACGCTGACTTCCTGCGGCGAGGAGGCGTGGCTCTCCTTTCCCAAACCGATCTGACCCTCTGAGTTGTCGCCCCACATGAAGAGTTTACCGCTTTCTGTGATGGTAAAAACATACAGAGGTTGCAGGGACTCACCTAGACATCCATCTTTTTTAATATTCATCAGATGATAATTTGATTACAAAGAAAATCTGCTGCAGTAATCTTCTGGAGAGAAGGAGGTCAATCTGAAATCTAAAAATCTGTGTTACTAGTAAACATTTAAGATGGGAAAAATAACTCTCTAAAGAAATGAACTCCTGTGCATGAGAGTTACCTGTGAGAGCAGCGGAGGTGTTTGACCCTGCAGCAAGCATTTTGATTGGTCCTTTAGAGTCGAAGAAGTGGACCCTCTGAAAAGCTGTCCGCTCCTCGCAGTCACCGAGCCCCAGCTGACCCTCACTGTTCCCCCCTGATGAGAAAACTTTTCCCTGAGCTATGGAGGAACAAACAGCAAAGATTTAAAGCAGAGCTGAGTTAAAAATGCCCCATTAAAATCAGAACCTGTCCTGAGAATCAGACACCGACCTGTGCAGATGAGAGTGTGGTTTCTTCCACAGGACACAAACTGAACTTTCTCTGACTTCAGAGCTGAAATTAAACAAATAAATTTTTACATTTAATCAGTCAGAAAGACAGAATATTTATTACATTAGACCCATTATTTGATTTTCTGGAGCTTTCAGATGTAAATCCTGACCTAAGATCAGAGGACATGGAAGAAAAAGGAGATGAGGAGGAGATCAGGCTTACAGAATCAGAGACTTATTCTTAAAACTACGTTTTTAGACTAAAACTCATACATCACATTGGCTTTTACAGACTTTATGTTGATCCACCTTTTCCTTTATCATTTTATTCATCAATCATGAATATTAACTAAAGTTTTCATCCTACTCCTTGGTCAGAAATATTTATTATTTTACTCTACTATTTAAAGAGAAGAAAATAAACTTTGTCGTTTCAAATGTGAAATTTTTTTTAATGATTTAACAAAACATGTAAACAAATGTGTTCATTTAAGGGCAGTAATGGAACACTGGAGATTTTGCACTGACAAAGTAAAATCTTAATCCCAGGCTACTACATTTGTCTAATTCTTGTCAAAGATCTAAATTTAGACATCATCATCCTAAAAGGCCATAAAATAATCTATCTAATATAAAAACACAAAACTTAAGCCTGAAAAGAAGAAAAATCTACCAGTGAGATATTTTGGCACAGCATTAGACAAATAAAGTGAGCAGCAGTGCACTGAGATCTGATAATCAACTATCAGTCTCTCAGTCTGCCTGTGCTTCTCTAGATTAGAGCAGATTATGGACCTCCAGATTGGGATTACAATGGAAACAAATCTGCTGGTTTCCCCTTCAGAGAGGCTTCAGAGCTAAACAGAGTTCACTGCCTGAAAAAAACAAAAACAGCTCATTAAATCTAAATGTAATGTTTGGGGAGACTGTCTAAAATCTGCTGGAGGAAAACTGTCTTTATTCTGGACCATCTCTCTAAAAAATAAAATGCATGTGATATTTGATCATCAGGTGAAGATGAGAAAAAGACCTGATGAATTTAAGTCTGTCTGGTTTATGTTCTGACCTGCCCTCGTCCCCTCCTGCAGTCAGCTGTGAGTGTCAGCACAAACACAACACTACCCTCTCTTTTTGTTCTAAAACAGGCGACAGAGAGCTACTTAAAGGCTAACCTTTGACACACGTTGGCTTGTTCACCATCATTTTGGACCCCAGACCCAGCTGGCCCCAGTTGTTGCTGCCGAACATAAAAAGTTTTCCATTTTCTGTCAAGGAAAAACAGATTTTGTTTTTAGGGAAAAGAAAAAAATCCTAGATGGAATACAAAATCAGTTAAAACACATATTAACTCAAAACTGGTAAAATAAATAAATAAATAAATAAATCTACTTTTTTTTTCACATTCTGTCTTAAAACTCTCTCTCACTTGTTATTAAGGCCGTGTGCTCGTCTCCGCAGGCAATCTTCAGAGGGACGTCATTTTTCAGCCAGAATTTGCTGGGGACGTTGTCTGCAAATTTGCTCTTTCCAAAAGTGAAAACAGCTCCCGATTCTGATAAAAAAAACAAAACAAAAAAAACAAGTCAAAGTCAAATTCAAGCAAAAAACATCTGTTTATCAACAGTGATTAAAAAAAAACACACACATTTAGCATCTCTCTGACTAAGCACCTGAAACATCCTGATCTGTGCTGTCTGGATTAAATATCATGGTGTTAAAAATACCATTGACTATGTCATTTATAATCGTGATACTAAAATACTCCCATCATACCATGTGTTTGAAAATGCAACAATCTGTTAATTCATCCATGAATGTAATACGAAGTCTGCAAGAAAAAAATATATTTTCATTTGACAGTAATGTAAGAGAATGCATTCAACAAAACTGCAGTCAGACTCTTGAAAATTCTAAAATGCACAAAACACCGACAACATTCTGGTGTTGCATAAATCAAATGTTCTGAGCAATAAAGACAGTGAGAAGGAGTTTGCCTGATCTTAATTGAGGTTAAAAACAAGAAATGACCATTCTATATTAAGAACCTCATTAAAGAATCATGAATGATGGTGCCTCAATGTAAAGGCAGTATTTCTTTGCAGCAGCTGGTCAACGGGGAGCCTCTTCCAAAAAATGAACCACATTAAAAATTCATAAGCTCCCTCTGGATGACAGCAGGTTAAATAGGCTGAAAAGGGAAACACTCACCACCAAAAAACCTTAAAATACCTTGATTTGAATAAAATGATAATAAAATGGTGCAGAATTTCTACAATGTAAGGAGGCCCCGAGGATCAACTCCAAAACCACTTCTTTAAACACAAAATTCAATCACTGACATTTACATAGTCAAAATAGTTGGAGTTTTATGAATTAGTGGATTTTGTTGTTTTTCAAATTATGTATAAATCTAATTTCAAACCTTAACAACAAACATCCAGAGAAGCCTTAAGAAAAGAGAGTCAGTATGACTTAAAGGGAGCAGAGAGCTATAGGAAAGACGGATTTAGACCCTATGAAAGAAGAGTAAATATATTTATATAACCCAACCAGAACAATTCAGTAATGAATCAAATCACAGTGGGATAGGACGGCATCTTTGGCCTGCAGTCTTTTTTTATTAAAGTTTTATGTTTTATTACGCTCTTTGTTAATAACTGTCTTGTAAATATTGGACTATTCTTCTTTAGGACTATTCTCCTTTACTTTTGTATGTAATTGCTTTCTTTGACTCATGAATTAAATTAACAGAACAAAAAACACAAAAACTTTTACCTATCCCCACATGTAAAAACACTTCACAAAGTGCAAAACTAAAGAAAGAAAGAAAATAATGAAACATTAAAATGTTTTATGAATCATATGGATGATTAATAAATGTATTTACTTAAAAGACCATGAAACAGTTTAGTATAGCTTTAACAAAACTACTTTTGACTTTAAATATATTTCTATTTAATCAGATATCTACAAATAATGAAATGTGGGGAAAAGGTTACCATTAGTGCCTTAATATTTGTTTATCCTCATTTTATTGTATTTTGCTGGAAGTTACTGTTTGTGCAGCGAGCTTTGTGGTAACATAAGGTTTGTGTGTGAAGATAATTATTTGACAGTAAGGGTATAAGTATATAAACAGAGCCTCCTGAAAGAACTTTAAGACTTACTAGGACGAATTAATGAGATGGACCAATGACATGGAAATCCTACACTGACTATGACACGTTAAATGATTAAAATTCATTTACGACTGTCAGCTCAAAGAGGAGAAAGTAGAAAAGAGGCTTTATTTTCTGTTAGCCCGCAAGCTAAACCAAAGGCTAAACTCAAATTTAGCTGGTAACGGTCAATTTGTTTTTTATTAAACGAATAGTTAGACACCAAATAAGAAAGAAAACAAAAAGACAATGATGTTTATTGACCTGGGATCTCGTCCTCCGCCTCCCCTGCCATCTCTGCGGGACTTTAATCCGCTTTTCTCGGCGCCGTGGGTGTGTTGGTGCCCCTCTTGTTTTCGAGTCGAACAACCCGGAAGTAAACAGAAGTTCTCCTAGGTTACGACGTCGTTTACGTGACCGTTAAAGGGACAGGACGTGCTTTCGTTATTTCTTAGATTAAACTGTTCACTTTAAAAAAAAAAAAATCATAAGCGGAATTGGTAAGAACGTAGATTAAAGTCTTATTTTGACAGACATAGATGAAAGTAGACAGTAATTCATAGCATGTTATACTATAAGGACTGGGAAGCTAAATAACTGGCTCATATTTAATGGAGAGGAGTTGGGATTAAATACGCTTTTACCTTCTAGTTTTCAGACATGACATTTATCCATGTGCTATTTTGCCTAGTTTCAATGCTTTTATTTTTGCCTTTTGTTAAATGTTTGTAATAATCTTATCAGCCAACAAATCAACGTAAATAAACTGTTTCTATTTTTAATTCAATATATTAAGTAGAATGACAAAAACCTCTCTACGATTTATTTTATTTCTTTTGAATAATACACGAATTTGGCATCAGTTTTTTGTTCTGTTTCACTTTTTTTTTTTAAAGCGATTATTTACATTTCTAGTATTCATTTCCGCTAGATCATAATGAGCGGAACTCTTTGTATTAACCGATGTTTCACGCCGGTGTTGACATCAGCAGTAAACAGGAAATCGAGCGGGAAGCGGCAGCCGTAGTTACAAATGTTTGTAGCTTTACTGACAAACTATTTCATGTCATACAACTCTGTTCTAATCTATTTATTTGATATTATCTTTATAGCTGTATTAGTCGTCATCTTCCTGTTGTCGTCTGCCTCAGGCGCTAAATGTCAGTGTAACTTCAACATTTTTATGTAGTTGTTTTACATTCCATTTGTTGTAACTTGTATATGCCGAATGAAATAGTATTTTGTAAAGATGATTGTAAGATGTGAAAAGAATACAACATGAATGACTGTTTCCTGCTGAGGAGCCGTGGACCTATCAAATGGCAGATTTCTGAATGGGATTTGGTGCGGCTTCCTGGCTTAGAAAGAGAAAACGGAGCGTGTCAGGGCTTCGTCCTCCTCTGTAACCCTCTAACCGCTGGCATGCATGTTCAGCTCTACATGGCTTTATAATTTCGTCATAAAATGACTGATTTGGTATTTTAGAGATCTCCAAATTGGCATGATTCACATCTGAAACGTGCACTTTGTCCCAAATGTCGACTGACGAGAAATGCCTCTTTTTATTCCCTGAAAACAGAAAAACAGAGCCATTAGAGATCAGCAAAGAGGAGCCTGTTTCCCACAGGAGCTGCCACTGCGGTTTACTGCTGTTAAGGTGGTGATTATGCGGCCAGGACGGCGTCTGTGACACGGCTCCATCAGATCTCAGGCCAGGCTTGAGGGGTGAGTTCTCTGGAGGTGAGTAAACAGGTCTGATAAAACAGAAAATACTACACGATTTTAAGAGTGGGTTCACTTCCAGGAACAAATTTAGACATATATGTGCCTCTGCCTGATGTGACCTTCAGCTAAGACCTGCCAAACTATCTGTGGACATTTACTGCACATGAAATTATGAATAAGACTTCTTTTATAAAGGGAAAAATTGATAACACTGTACAGTTAAAGGCTAAAAAAGATGGTGTACATACAAATTAGCAGCATAGACAAAGTAACATCAATTTGGCATCATCATCACATGTAACAAAGACTTATTCACCATTTGCATGTTGATTATGGTTTCTTGCAGCCTTTTACTAATTTCCTACCTGTTAACTTTACCAGTTTTACTGAGAAATTTAGGTAAATTATTATGTGGCTGAAGTGATTTCTAAATCTGACATTAGATTTAAAAGAGTTAAATAAGAAAAAAGATAGATTATTGTGACCTACACAGCAGTACTGTCGTTACAAAGGGATTATAACAAACACTTGTTTCCAACCAAATCATAATTTTTAAACAAGTCATAACTTGAGTCCCTACATTTATCTATTCATTTATGTATTTTGTGTGTGACTAATGTCTCTAATGTGTCTTCTCTGTTTATTGTGTTTGAATTTCAGTTTCTGTGACATGATGGAGATGTGTGGAGCTCCTCCTGAAGTCCTCCTGCAGTGCCCTTGGCTTCCTGTGAGCATCAGCGGCTGCAGTCTCCTCGCCAAGAGCTGGTTCGGGAACTCAGCGTACCATGTCCTGCTGACGGACACGCAGTGTGTGTGGGAGGAGAGGATGGACTCAGGAGCCATCCAGGGGAGATCACAGGTACACATAAAACTAGGATATGGAGATAAAACAAAGAATTAAATAAATATAAATTGATTTTCTTCCTTCTGCTCCAGGAGCTGAACAAACGTCTTCGAGCTCCTGCCAAAGCTTTCTTCTCCCACCTGTGTGAGGTGGTTCAGCCCACGCTGACAGGAAGTGTTGGGCAACTTGACAGTGAGTCTCTGATTTCTTTGACCCGACATGAAGATGGAAACATCATCATGAAGCTGAAGAGTGAGCTGGCAGGGCTGCCCTTCTACTGGGAGTTTCACTTCACCCCTGCCCCCGTCACTGTGGTACGATTCATTTTTAAACTTTTCAGAAGACGTGAAGATGAGACTTTTGAGCAGTTTGTGCTGCTGTTACTCTGGTTTATGAGTGTTTTTTGTCACACTGCCACAAAGTTATAACCTAAACATTGGTAGGTAAGCACATTAAACATGATCATTCGAAGACTAAATCAGCAAGAATTACAACAACCTTATACAAAGCAAACTTAATACATTTGAGGACCTTTTAAAGAACCAAGCAAAGAATAATATATTTTACTTTTGCATCTTTAATATCAGTCCTTTTATGATTTTAAGGCTTTGACAACCATTATCCAAAGGTTAACTTTTCAGTTTCTTGCAAACTGCCTTATAATTGATGATTCCCTCTGCCTATCATGTAAATCTTGAATGCAAAAGTTCCTTGAGCCTGACCTCTCTTTGTCTTGCTTTGTGAAAATGTATGTAATGCACTGCTGTACATTTTGCAGTAAATACTGAGAATCCTCACAAAAACATGAAAATTCACCATAAAAAACTACATAAAAATCAATAAACTCTTCTGAGACAGCACAGATTAGCTGAGGAATCAAGAAATGCTTTAGTCATGCTGTGATTATTACTGGAGCCAGACCTAGAAGGAATCTGTGCTGATAGTAAAGGTTACAAGGGCAAGTAGGCACTGTGTGGCCAGTAAAGCAGTGTGGATTAATAAGAGAGGGGACAAAAGTTAGTGCCTTGCTCCAGCCGTTGCTTGTTTAATACTGGGTTCACATCCATAAACAACTAAATCTTATGCAAACCAGTTTGCTAATAACAATATAGTGGTCTAAAGTTCATTTTACATTCACACCAAATTATATATCATACATATGAAATAAAATAAATTGATGACAACAATCTAAAATAATCTGTAAAACAAAATATAAAGAAAAAATAAATCAAAAATAACTTAAATTACATTAGACAAACAAGAATCCACTTACCTAAAATACCAAACAGTACAAAAATCATTTTACCCTAAAACCCATTTAATTTCCTAAAATACCTCATTCTCCTCTAAAATAACAGAGACTATGATAAAAAATGTTTGCTGATTTAACATACATGTAATATTTGACTGCACTGACTTTAACCCTCCTGTCTGACACCATGCTGTGACCACGTCGCATTCACAAACAACCAGAAGTGAAACTCATATTTTTATAAGACATTTCTTTTTCTCACATTTTCACAGCTGACCAGTTACTACATTTAACTACTTTTAGAATATAAATACTTCTTTTACCAGAGGTTAATGTCTGCAACTTGATATTTAAAACGTCAGAAACTGAAACTCCGTGAAATAATTATTCTAAATGGCGGTGCACGCCCAGACACACATTGATTCAAACGAACATTTCTGTGGCAAAATAAATCTTTTAATCCTGTCAAAACTCCACAAACAACCTCTAATGTACTTCAATTAACTACTAATCACGGCTGGTCATGGAAAAATAAGTTTAAACATACCTGTGGATTAATTTGAGAGGACAACAATTAGCGTTTCGCACCAGCTGTTGCCCCTAAAACACTGGACTGCGCATGAGCAGAGCAGGTTAACGAGAGTCTCCCTCGGGCATCCGCAGTAACATCACAGCGCCATCTGCTGTCATGTTCAGGCACTGACCTCAATCCGAAACATTATGAATGGGGTTGGATTGGTGTACATATTATCCAAAAATTTAGGGGGTGATTGTTTGAATAAAAAATAAACATGCAGCATTTCCAACCTACTACACGATCATAAATTTAAGACCCCCCACAAGCTTAAGAATCATTATGTAATCTTAAATTTAAAAAAATCTTACTTATAACTTCTTAAGAATCAGTCTTGTTTACACTTTATGCAGCATTCTAAGTATTTAGTCAAACTTAAAAAATAATTGACAATTATGAAGTTTGATTGAACCTGTGTGGTTTAAAGGTGGAAAAAAACCCCATCAAAACAGTCACAAAAGGAAATAAAAAAAGATCAGAAAATGAGGATATCTAAAGGTGCATTAAAATAGACACCATCACACCTTTAGTTTTGTCTTTTTAAATGACAAACTGCTCTCCTCTCCACCCCCCCACCCCAACTTCATCTTACATGTTCAGGTGTGTGCCCAGCTGGTGCGCCCCCTGCTGGTGATGAGCCAGCTGCTGCAGCGTCAGGTGGATCAGCTGGGGGGTCTGCTGATGAGGAAGGATGCAGAGATTCAGGACTACAGAGAGAACGGAGCCACACTCAGCAGAGGTACACTTAATACACACATTAGACATGTTTATAAAATAATTCCACTGCATCTTAAAGGGAAAACATTTACACTACATTTGATTTCATATTGTTCCTGCCTAAGACGGACAGGTCTGTGGGCAGAGTCATAAATCAGGGGGAGAGAGAGATGGTGTGAGAGGAGCCACAGATCAGACCTGAACATAGGCTGATCAGTTTAAGGACAAGAGACCTGTGCATGAAGCCTTTCATTTCTTAATTTTTCAGTCTTTAACTTTCACTTGTTTGCATTTGCAACAGAAATAAGGTTTAGATTTTTGGTTTCCCTGCACAAGCATCTTGTGGGTGCTCACAAGCTCACAGGTACTGCAGGAAGAAGGATTTAATTATCATTTAAAGAACATTAAAAGCATTTCTAACCTTATATAAAGCAGCAGCATTCTCCAGATTCATGTCTGTAATCAGGTTGATCCATCTAGCAGAGCTTCAGTTTGTAGCGACTGCTCCTGGTCAGTAAATGACGGGGCCCTTCAGTGTCAGCGTGGGTTAGCTGTGCAGAAAGATAGAAGTGACTGAAAGCCTCTGATTGGCCCCTAAAGCATGTGGCAGACAGAGCGTTTGTTCAGTGACCTCACAGGTTTTATTGAAAGGTTCTGCCCTTTACAATATTTTTTGGGAGGCTGGCCAGATGGGGTTGAAATATATCCCACTGATACAAGAAACAGTCCGTCTGGTGTGTCAGGTTGAAACAATTTTGAAAGTAAAAAAAAAAAATCATAGGCATGATGGGGCAGCACTGTTGCCTACTTATGTCAAAAGCACAATATTATATAAAGATATTCCACAAACTCGCTCTGTCTTTGGGAAAAGAGCTTTTAATGTTCCTGCTCCTTCGTGTTGGTCCGACTGTCAGTTGCCTTAAACTGGAGCATCGTGTTAGTTTGGGAGATTTTAAAACCAAAGTTAAGGATAATTTGACTGATGTATGCATGTTTTGCTGCTAAATGCTCCTGAGTTGATGTGAAATCCTTTTTTGTTGTTGTTTTTTTTTTTTTTTTTATTTGTGTGGAACTGTTTCTGCTGTTGTTGTGGTCACGACTCCTTTGTTAAGAAGGTCTTTTGTTTCTCAGTGGAGGCTCCAGGTTCAATAAAATGGACAGTAATACACGCACTGTTGTTTAAATGATAACTTTTTAAAATGATTTGATGTTTGTAATGTTTGCTTGTGTCTGAATGCAGAGCGGCTGCAGACGGATGCTTTTGAGGAGCAAACCCACAGAGAGGACTTCATGGCAAAGGTCAGAGTTCAAACACACTCACACAGTGACAGAGCATACCCAGCCCATTTTCTCTCTGCCTGTTTTTGTTTTGTTCATTTTTAATTGTCTGCATTAACCAGCTGCGGCGAGCGTGGCAGAAACCACATGATATAAAACACTGCGGCTGCTGCAGCTGTTGGCACTCGACACTGAAAACACGAGCCGCTATAACACATTTAAGTTTGTGTGTGACTGTCAGCCAATCAAAGCTAGGCGAGGATCTGAGATTTTAAACGAAAAGTGTTTACCGTATGTATGTGAGGAATCTGTCGTGTGTGTGTGTTTGTGTCTAATTGACCGAGCTGGCATTTTGAGCCTCACTGTGGAATTTTTAAGGGATGTCCTGTACCCCCTCTCTGTCTGTTTTTAGACTTATCACTGCTTTGTGCTGGTAGAAAAACCTGATGACGGACAGGCCCGGATCAGGATGGCTCTCTCACAGCTGTTCTCTGTGAAGAGCTCTTTTCCTGCTCTGTTTCTTCTGATTCGATCGTGTAGTCAGGATCACCTGATCTCCTGATCCCCCTCACAAACGTCAGAGCTTCAGGATTTGGATCACTGGATGAGTCACTTTGTCTGAAAACGTCCCGTCTGTCTCACGTGAAGCTTTTGGATCTTTTCAGGGTGAACTTCAGAGGAGCTAATCCCTCATTCGTCACTTTTCAGGAAAACAGCTCAGAGTCATCACAGTTTGTTTGTTTGGTTTTAGTTGCATCACGAGGTGGTTTTCAGGAGGAAACCAGCGTGTTTGTGGATGCTGTTTGTCTAAACAGACAAACCAGGAAAAAGAATCCACCTTAGGGTCCGAAGGAGTGCGGCTGAGGTACGAGAGTCATGGAAAGTTACATCAGGATCACAGTGGGGGCTCTGTGTCTGCTTTTACTGTTCACATCCTCAGACTGTCAGGAACCACAGAAGAAGAAGAAGAAGAGGAGGAGAAGCTCTGCAGTTGATCAGGGTCTTCTCACTCGTGGTAAATTCCTCCAAACTGCGAGGAGACCAAAGTCCAAACTGAAGTCAAATTTCTGGGAAAAATGTGGCCAAGGCGCGTTAAAGGGAGAATCACACACTGACTGAGCGCTGAGTGTGAATCAGAGGAGGGTGAAGGCGTTTGGCGTGTGTGTGTGGTATTTATCGATCAGGGTGGGGCCTCTGTGTGAGTTTACTGTCTGTCTGCTGACGTCCAGCTCAAGGGCCACAAACTCTGCGCGTCAAATTTAACACACAGGCAGATTGATGTAAATGTTATGAAGCAGCACTGAGAACGAGAGCAGATGAATATCTCAAAATGTGGTCTCCTCGCCTGCAATCGATATTGGACGATATCATGTCCAAATTTTGCTTTAGACAGGGATCATCAACTGGCGTGAGGTTAGGGGTGCACGATATTGGGTTTTTGCCGATACCTGGTTTGCCAATATTAATATCAATGCTTAAGTCTCTGCTTTACTATAACTGAGCTGTTTCTCTTATGGTTACAGGCCATTTGTGTAAGAAACAGACTTAGAGCAAAAAAACATTTTATTCTTTAATAAATGATATTTGTGGTTATAAAAGAGGACACTGAGTGATGATGAGGTAAATCATCATGGTACAGTTGTACATTTTGCCCGGTATTACTGCCAATAAACAGGATATTTATGTGCAATTTATATGGTCAAAGTATCGGCTATAAATGATTTTAAATTGATAATCAAATTTTGGGGAAAAGATCTGCCGATACTGACATTGCTCCAATAATATCGTGCATCTCTCTTTATAAGAGCGTTTTTTTTTTTATTAAATCCCTGAATGCAACCCCCAAAAAGAACTTTGATTGAATCACTTTTATCAGGATGACCCAACATTTGATCGGTTAACATAAATCCACCTACCAGACATTATTAGTCAAACATGAGTGCATTAGAGTCAAAACCAGAATTGGAAAACATGACCACCCCAGAGAGGAGAAGCCAAAATGTCTTAACCTCATGTGGCAATACATAAGATTAGTTAGATCAAAATACTTATATATTGATTTATTTTACATCCAGCCTACCTAATGTCTGTCGAGCAAAAAATTGGCCCCAGGCTGAAGTGCTTTTATTTTAATAAGAAAACAGATCAATCTTCTTTAAAAAAAAAAAAAAAAAAGGCAGAATTAGACTTTACGAGCGATGGGATTTGAAAACCAATTCCAGTTAAGAAATCGATAACAGCTTCCCAAAGGAATTGAAATCATTTAGTCTTTTGCTTATCAATTCCTTTCAGTGACAGATATCAAAAGTGATATGAATTGTGGCTAAAATTTTGACAAAAAGATGCTTACTGCACAACTTTTAGTAAGAGGCATTTATTTATGCAGCACAGCACTGAATATCAGGAGTTTCATTTATGTTCAGTATTTTTAACTTTTGTCCACACAGAAAATCAACAGTTATTGACAAGGGAATCGTGAAAGAATCACACCAATAAGCAGACTTGTTAATGGCATAGGTATCAATAAAATTGTATAATTTACCATTGCTAGACTGGTCAAATATAATTAATGTTTTTTTACAGTGCCATGAAAAAGTATTTGCCCCCTTCCTGATTTCTTACTTTTTTGCATATTTGTCACTTAAATGTTTCAGATCATCACGCAAATTTTAATATTATACAAACATAACCTGAGTAAATACAAAATGCATTTTTTAAATAATGATTTTATTTATTAAGGGGAAAAAGCTCTCCAAACCTACATGACCCTATGTATATATTTAATATTCAACCCTGATATAACATTAACATTACAACATTTTTTTCTGTTTTTTTTATATACTTAGATTTTATCAGTCTTTTTTTAAATTGACAGACAGATAATTAAACATAAAAAAAACAACAGAATAACAAAGCACAGTGCATGAACATTGTTACCAGTCCACATCAAACTACAAATATCTAGATCATTAAAAAATTTGCTCTGGAGAGCACAGAAGGAGGTCCAAAAAACCATCTCACACAAGCCTGTGGTCTTCTCACTCAGCCAGAAACATAAAGAATACACGGAGAAAAAAACCCAAGATGTTCAATAAAGATGATTAGAAAAGCCCCCATACATGTCTCTCTATTCTCTGAGAAACAAATTCCATTCATTTTTTTCTGTTTTAAAGGTTAGTTCTACATATTCTAGGCACCAAATCTTTTTCTTAAGTACTTGCATCTTTTCTGTGCAAATTTACACTCAAATCACTTTAATTATTAGTTCTGACCTTCTCTGAAAGCTTTAAAATCATGATTCTGTCTTTTGTTCTTTTCCTATTTTTAATTTACTTTTGAAAACATGTACTCATAAATAATGTACTACAGTAGTAACGTAATGTACGAGAGCAGTTATTTTTGCATCACTAAACCATTAATGCAGGTTTAAAAAATCTGAAATTGTTTCAAGATCACATCAGCCGCACTGAGGACCCAAATTTAGAGTGTGTGTATATGTGTGCGTTATATTTACGTGTGTGTGTGTGTGTCCTTTCAGAGGGGAGTGTCTTCATGTCCACACTGAGCCGCTGTGACGCATGTTTTTGGTTTTCAGCACCAAGTGTTGGTGTGTGTGTGTCACTGAGGTCGGGTTTTTTTTTCTTGAGGTCTTCATGCATGAGAGTGTGTGTTTGTGAGAGTGTGTGAATGAAGTGTGTTTGTGAGAGTGTGTGAATGAAAGTGTGTGTTTGTGTGAGTGTGTGAATGAGAGTGTGTCTTGGGGCCAGGAAATGTACAAAGTCATTAAGATCTAGTATATTGGCATATATTCAAAGAAGATGTAGGGAACAACAGAACTGATTATACCTAAAAAGTTTGTTCTTCAGTTTAACATTGAATGAAATGATTATATCCTCTGACTGATCGTTTCTCCCCTTTAATTATTCCTAGTGGTATTGTATTTTATATCGTTGGAAAGCTTGATTAGTCACCTTTACAGCGAGGTACAGCATGTAAGGATGGTGCATTCTTGAAATGAGTAACACAGCTAAACATGTGGGCAGTGCCCCCCTAAAAGGGCGATTAAGTGACACATGTGTGCAGGTTTCACTGCAGCCCTCGCAGAGACTCCTGCAGCAGCAGCTGCAGCATCACAGTCATCAGCTCTGAATCGAACCGTCACTCTATGGGAATGTCGCTCACTTTATGCTTGCTGAGACAGCAGCTTCACATCTCCATGGCAACCGCGCAGAGGTTTGACCACATGTGTCAATTAGTGGCCTCTTCTGGCTGAAACACCACACCCGGGCTGAGTGGATATGAGCTCTTGATGCCAAAAATCCAACTTTTCTTTGTTTAAATCGAAGGTTTTTGAGGGAAGGTTTCATTTTGAGAGAGCTTGAAAACATAACAAGAATCAATCAGAGTGCATCTCTCTCTTCTTTGAGCGTGCAGCGATACAGATGATGACTTTGTCTACATACTGGTGAGGAAATTATCCATCAGAGCTCCGTTATCTGCAGGAAAATCAACAGTTAAAGTGATCGCGGGGGGTTAAATGTTCTTCATATTTGTCAGCTGAGGTGCAAGTGCTGTGCTTAAATGTTTAAAAAAACAAAGCAGTGCAGCCTCTAACCAAATGGAGGCCCGAATCAACCCAAATATCACATTCGATATAAACATTGACGTTTTTTTCAGTGCTGTTAAGGCAGAGGCGGCACCATGTCACCGTTGCTGCCTTGGCGACAAAGTGCTGGAGGAAACACTGAAGTCTGCTTATCTACATGAAGCAGGAGGAGTTCAACTCTAATATCTGTGTACTTCAAACCGACGCTCTAAATAAAGAGCAAAGCAGGAAACTTTAGTTTTTCATCCATCGACCAACCACAGCAGTGATCCTCTCCAAAATACACACCGACTGAAGCAGCCAAACGTGACGGAGAGAATGAAGAAGAGCTAAGGATGTTGTTTTGACTAATGTCCGGGCAATAAATCATGCTTTAGGATAAATTAACATGTTTTGGAGCAGGAAAATAGGGTAAGACAGGACTTTTTACGATGATGAGTCGATGCTAGTTTGGATAAAATAATAGCTTTGGCAGATTTAAAACTTTGTTCGCGGTAAGAAACAATAAGTAATTCACTTATTGAACACAAGATGATCTGAATTAACGCTCAATCTAATAAGGGACCATATGTTGTTTTTTTATTTTGCAGAAGCAACATTTTTATCATTACTGAAAATCAAATTATATGGATGCCTGTTTGATATCACTGCAAACAAAAGAAGAGTCTTAAAAAACTCAAATTGGGCAGCTTCTTCTTTTATTTTTCAATATTTGTAGCCAAACCCAAAAAGTTTCCATCATTCTAGTGCTATTGACAAACTGACTTTTAATAATTTGAAAAAATGCTTGTAGGTATAGAAAAACATCTGACGTCCTTGTCTAAATAACACAACTTCACTCAAGCTCCTCAACCAGTTCACCCACCTTGATTGTTAAATTTATTGAGATTCAATCATTTTCACATCGAAGGTATTTATGAGTATCGGAACTTTAAAATCATTTAAAATACAAAAATATCTGCTGATGGTTTAGTACGATTCAAACAGTTTGTAGGAGCTCATCTTCAGTTTTTACCATTAAATACAAGCCCAGTATTTGGTGTTAATGACTTCCTTGTTTGTGCTGTGGTAACTTAAAGAACACTGATATCACTTTATGAGTTGTGAAATTAAGAATCAAAGAGCTTCTTCACTACAGAACATCAGACAACTTATTCAAGTTCATGACGTTCCAGTTCCAGCCTTTGAGAATGACACTCCATCATACCGTTGTTGTTGCTCTTAAAGGTGATTTGACTGGATTAACAAATATCTGATGAACTTCTTGTCATATTCTGCAGAAAATCTCACCATCCCACTGTATTTTAGAAATGTTGGAAGTCTGGCCTCTCTCGTCTTTTCTGGTCTGTAAATCATTGACGGCGGCGCTCATAAACAGCAGCCAGCAGCTCTTTATCTCACATATCTGAGGAATTCAGGACCCGGGTGGTAGGAAGGCGAGGCTCGGTGAGAAGGGGGAGTCATATAAGCATGAGGTGATATTGAACTTAAGTATTTGGCTTTCTGTTGTTGATGTTAGAGCTGGGAAATATGACACTAACAGGAGTTTATGGGTGTGAGATGGTGTTTGTTGTGATATTGATGATGCTGGAGGTTTAATAAATTACTGTACTGTTGTTCAGGCCTGAGGAAGCGTTAATAGGCACATGTGAACAATCCCAAAATGCAGTGGTTTGAACACCATTTGAAAAGCTGCCCTTAAAACACATACTGTTATGCAGCTCTCATTGTACAGAGCTCTGCAGACATCAGAATCAGGCGGGGAAAGAGTTTAAATTGATTCAGCTTCATGTTGTTGAATGTGTCCTGTCTAAATGAATAAGTCCCACAGGTTGACCAGCAGTGCAGCTTTGTATTTAACACTGAATTAAGATCACCTGTAAGAAACTTCTCACCAAGTTTGGGCAGAAAAGAAACTTGAAGTGTTTCTGTTAAGACTCAGTAGTTAAATTCTCTTATTAATTAGTCAAATGGTCTCTTGTTTTAAACTGAATATTTAAGGTGGTCTAAAGAAACTGTATCTCGAGCTGGTCAGGTTTAACTAGTGGCCTTGGATGAACTTTAATTCTCTTTTCTGTCTTTTTTAGACTGAACAAACAATCATTAGCTCCAGTTTTAGTGTCTTAACAGTCTTTAAGGAGAAACAAACAGGCGCATCTGCACTCAGCGGCTCCTCCTCCTCCTGTGCCCTCTGTCAGTTGCACACAGTTTCCACCGGGTTGTCCCCGCTCCGCTCTGTAATTAGGCGCTCTGTGGCCTGGCTGCTCCCCGTCCGAGCCCCAGCCTGGACCGGCTGAGTGCGGCGTCCCGCAAAGACATCATGAGACTGTGAGCAAGAAACACTAAACACGGCTGCAGCACCCGTTGGCACGTGAACACGCCGTGAGCGATTTATTTGTGACATTTAACACTTCCTGTGACAGCTGCAGAGCGGAGCAGGAGGCATCGGCCATGAAAAACTCACAAACATCAGATGAATCAGCAAGATGCAACAGCTGGAACTTTCTGAAAAACTGAAGAGACTAAAGATTTAGAGAGCACAACATCATGGCCTCCTTTCTGGTCCCATCCTGCACTGATGACTGTAACCTCTTTCTCTTTGGTCTCAGTATGAAGTCCAAAGTCTCCTTTTCATTATCAACATGGTTTTGTTTATTTTCTGCTCCTCATCTTTAAGGATGTCCATCACCTCACTCTTCTCCACGTTTCTGCACATCAGCACACTTTCTCATGCTCTCAGGTCTTCTTCCTCCATCCACCTCACTACCATCTGCCCTCTGGACCCCCTGAGATCCAGGACCTTCAGCCACTCTGCGATTCCAATATGGAATATATATGGCCAGTTGAAAATGTTTATATATGCTGATACTGATAACCAACTTTCCTGGTAATTTTCTAGTTTATTAATTATATAATGACTTGCCAATACTGACATTGCTCTGATAACGTGGTGCACCCCACTGAAGAAGTCTTATTCTGTGAAAGAGTGAAGTCAGTAAGTCAGCTGAATTCTGCATATATTTTCTTCATCAAACTTCTGTAAGTTCAAACCCGACCTGTTAGAAAACACATCAGGTCCCCTCAGTGATCATCTGAGGTGTAACTGTGGCCATGAGGTCAGTCTCAGTTAGAGCCTGGTCTCGGATTAGCAGCTTTTAGTGCGTCACCTTCCTGCAGGCAGATGTGACGTCAGCCGGTGAGGACAGAGCCGAGGTTTGATGAAGCGAAGGTGTTGATGGCATCACAGCAGAGAGGATCATGGGAGATTAAAGGTGGTTTTTGTTTGTTCTGTGTCATGCACTCCTGCATGTTGCTCCATCGTCATGTGAAAGTATTGAATTATTCTTTTGAGTCTGAGCTATATGTACAATGTTAGGGGCTAAAAATACCACATGACTCATAGATGATGATGATGATGATGTCCGGTTTGGGGTCAACAAGTCACCGTGACGCGGTCAGTATTTCTGGCTGAACTTTCTCGTGGACTAATGCCCCACTGGCCTGTAGTTCAGAATAAGCCCTCACTATCCTGTTTAAGTTAAAAAAGAATAGAAAGCCTTTAAAGAATCATTCCATGATTTCTAAACTCTGGAGCTATTCTTCTGCATATTTGAGAGACTAAATAAAGAGCAGATGTAAGAAGATTAAGTGTTATCAGCTCAACTTAAAAACAAGTAACGGCTGCAAAAAAGCCAGAGAACTGCATCCAGTTAAAGGAGGTCCAGCGGAGAAGTCTGTTTTTTCACCTCGTTCTTCTATAAAACTTTGATTTTTTAGTAAATATGTGGGTCATAGTTCTTCAAATTATTGATTTTCATCTATCTAACAATTTATATATCTATCCATTAACCCACTCATCTGTCCATCTGTCAGACTATTCATCCATCCATTCATCCATCCATCTATTTATCCGATCACTGATTTGGTTAAATAGATTGCATGGATGGATAGTTAAATGGATGGATATGCAGATGGATAAAGGGATGGATGGTTAGATATGCAGAGGGATAATGGATGGATGGATAAACGATGGATTGCTCAGACGGATGGATGGATAGACATAGTGATGCATGGATGGATATTTGGATGGATGATAGATATGCAGATGGATGGATGAGGTGGATGGATGGCAGGCTAGTTTAGGGGGTCCTGGTTGTAGCACTGGGCTGCAGGTGAGTTCTTCTGATTTGATTCCTTCGTCCTCTACATGTCTCCTCTCGTCTCTCAGTCCGCTCTAACCCTCCATATTTTTTTATGAGGACGTGACCTCGAGTCCTCAGGGGTTCAACCGGAATTTTGGCGGAAAGCTGAGGTCATGAGGTTGGGGGGAACGAGGTAGAGTAAACATGAGGAGAGAGGAGGAAGTGGAGAGGTGAGAGTGAGACTCTCCGGCACCGAAACCTGAAAACAAAAACAAGGACAGCAGCAGCAGAACGTCTAAAATCAGAGCTGTTTACCGGCTAAGAATAGAGAAACCCTCCTCCTCTCATCACCTTCTCCACACCGTGCTTTACTGTGGGCAGGATGAGGTGTGAGGGGGCGTGGCCTACAGGTGAGCGCTCCTCCTCATCTTCGCCCTCCTGGCCTCAGACTTTGCTCCGTCAGGGAGGAACTTTCCAGAGCAGCCCTTCAGAACATTCAGGAGGTTATTGACCTGCTGTAATCACCTTTTTATTCCTCATCTGGTGTCTCTTTGCTGGTCAAAACAACAGATAAAAACATGCCCGCTCGCTGAGTTCACACCTTACAGACTCCTCTGTACCTTTCCCTAAAATACAGAGACTACAGGAAGCTCTGCTCCGCTGAAATGAATAAACTAAAACAGATCTTTAAAATTGATTTGATGATTCAGCATTATGGGCACATGAAACTGTGAGCACTTTATTTTCGTGGATCCATGTTCTGTGATAATGTGTCAGATCTGAACTCTGAAGAGATTCATCGATGCATTTTTGTCTGCAAAAGTTGATGCCAACAGTCTTGTGTTTTTGGGTTGTCCATCTTGAGAATGCATTGAGAGAAGTCTGTCAAATTTGGCACAAACTTTCACTCACAATTGAGGGTGAACTGATTAGACTTTTAAGGTCAAAGGTCACAGCAACTTTGAATATTTTGAGGTAATAAGTAGCCTGCACACAGAAAATGTGGGGCCATAGCCCATGATGAGAGCCCCATGTGTCAATTGAAAGTATCAAATAGGGCTGATAATAGTGGGAGAAAAGTGATATTGCAATTGTTTTTCCTCCCGCAATTGTAGTGATTTATTAAGGTAACTTTCAAGGTGTATCGGTGACATGCTTTCACTATAGCTTGTAAACTTCATGTGCAGCCAAAAAATAAACTCTGCAAGCACCACAGTTTGTTCTCTGAATAAGCTGACTGATGGTGATATCAGTCTGACTTTCATTATAGATATTCAAGGATAAGAGAAAATTGATGGTTTTCATCGACTAACACACAAATGGCAGCATGACATGCTCACGGTCATTTAACTGACACTGCATGTCCTGCGATGTGACTGTTAAACATGCATACACATTGCATTTTTCACAGGGGACGCCCGATATTGGATTTTTGGCAATATTCGATGGGCTGATATTTCTGAACTCTATCGCAGATACTGATATTTTTTGTTAAGAACACAAAGTCTTTACTTTATGAATATTGATTGTTGCTTTCAGTGTAACACTCTGTTGGTGTAAGGAAAAGATGCAATTCAAGAAACTATTCTAACTCTTGAAAAAAATGTAACTTTTGATTTTTAAATGTACCCATGCTTTGATGACAAGGAGGAGTTTCTTGGTACAAATTTCAATATCCACTGATATCATCCCTATTTTTCACCCTTTTTTAACCTGCTTTGATAAACTAAAAATGGAGTTATAAGGTTCTTCTCGACCTCATTTGTTCTTCCTCTGTTCCCCACTCTTGTAGCTCTTGGTGGAACATAACTATGAGGAGGTAGCTGCCACGAGGAGGTAGCTCTAGTGTTTGTCTTGGTTCTTTGGGTCCATTTAGAGGAGCTTTAAATTATCACATAAAACTGCTAATTTGAGCTTCAGTGCAGCCGGATCCAACAAATTGAGCTCAATATCTCAGATCAAATAATGTGAAGTGAGCTGGCAGTTAGAGAGGGGAGGGAGGGGGAGGCCTGATGGGGAGGGGGGCTGAATAAAACGAGAGAATAAGGTGGGCTTTCTGCTGCTTTCTGTCCCCCTCAGCACATTGGTTTCTCTGTGCCCAAAGCAGAACTAAGCCTCAGCAGAGCATTTCCATTTATTTTTACGATATTTAAACAAACAAATAACAAAAATAAATCAATGCAAAACCTCCAAACCTGACCAAAGTGTGTTTAGGAGCCCCTCTGCCCTGACAGCGAGCGGGAGACCACCAATTTCTGCCGGTCAATATTTGAGGAGCTAATTCTGCGAGTTTGTCCAAAGGGGGAAAAAAGAGGGATTTAGTGAACAGTGAGTGTTTTTCTACCAGGCGGCCGTGCGTTTGCATAATGTCGCAGGAGTTTACATGCACCCTTATCTGTCAGGCCTGTGGCTGATGTGAGTGTGTGTGTGTGTGTGTGTTTCAGTTGTCTACCTGTGGTCAGCTGTGCCAATAATGCAGCTTTGATTGGAGGCTTATCGCAGCCTGACACTCCCTGAATCACACCTCGGACATGTGACTCCCCGCAGGGCCATAAATCAAACATACCCAAAGTACCACGCTGCGCTTCGAAGGACACTTTCATGTTTTTGAGTTCATGCAGAGGATTATTGCCATCAAATATTTATAGATTTATTGGCTCTAAAGCTGCAGACCTGAGGGCAGCAAAAGTGAGAGCCCTCAAAACTTTTACTTCAGCCATGAACTTAGACCACACTTAAATAAATACTTTGTAGAGAGATTAAGTGTGCGAGGTAAATCTGGACAGTTTAGTCAGAGTTAAAGTTTTGGTTGGTGACTGTGACTCCTGCATTGATTCACAAGATGAGGCTCAATCTGAACATTTGACCAAGTCTGCTGAGTTTATTTAATCCAGGTTTGTTATTTACACCCCTGTAAACATCACAGAGGTGTGATTAAAGAGCAAAGTGATCCCCCCTCTGTGCTGGCCACAAAGGGAAGAACGGGATTGGCAGTTTAGGGAGGGCTGCACTTTGTGGGTGTTTACCAGTGAGAGTGATTTGGAGTTAGATGTTTTCCTAAAGGACACAGTGATCACTGACTGCATGAGCTGGGATCAAATCTGTGACCTTCTGGTTTTAGGATGACAGACTCTACCTTCTGAGCCACCGTGGCCCAAGTGGGAGTTATTTAACCAACCAGCCCACCAGGGTTGGCCTGGGACCCCACCCCAGGGTGGGTAATAGTCCAGCCTGTGGATGCTTTACCACATCCTTGATTTAATCCTCTGTCCCATCAAACAAACCCAAAGGCCATGAAATAAATCTTGACCAAGAAAAAAGTAAATATCTGCTCATTAATTTCTCTCACTTTTGCTTAAATGTGTAATTTAATTTAAAACAAAACACTGAATTTTTATATTTTTATTTACAAATTCTTTTTTTGTCAAAGTGTCAGTGTCAGTGTCAGTGTCAGTTTCTTGCCTGCAGCCTCTTCCCTGCTCTCTCTCCACTGTCTGACTATGTTCACTGTCTCTCTACTTTCAAATAAAGTCTAACAAAGCCCACAAATTAATTAGAATAATCCAAACACTGAATGTAGTAAAAAACAAGTCTGACTTTGACTCCTAAGGGTTAAAAAGCCGTAGTGTGGTGGAGGGGCAATGCTGTGATGATTTATCAATAAAATATGTTCATATCTCAATCAGCATTTATAAATAATCACTTGGACTCAGATCTTCAGTGAAGTTATTGCCCCAATAAAGCAATAAAATCTTTATCAGTCTACTGTAACACATGATAAAACGTTTCAGGGAAAGCTTGGCTTATAAATTCTTCTAAACACAATTCAGGTTGAACAATAAAAGACATTAAGGTTTAAAAGGCAAGTTTAAATGGATTAGTGAAGCTCTTTTATCTTTAAAAACAACAGTGATTTTAAATTCTTTTGTTCTGAATCATTTTTCAGTCTCAGAGTAACTCACCTGGTCCTTCTGTGTGTTTCTCCTCATCAGACTCTTCCTCTGCTGCAGCACGACACTCTGAACTTTGACGCCGACCTCCAGCATCTCTACGCCTCCATCGCTGCTCAGGAAAAAACTCGGAAACGCAAGCTGTCTGAAGAACGGCATGTTGAGGAGGAACAGCCACCTGCAGACACAGAAATCAGCTCTGATCAGGGTTTGTTGGATTAGACGACTAGAAAAATGGCCCACTGATGCTCTTTAAATACCAGTTCATGACAAATCAGTTCTATATTATAATTCAAACAGGATATTGTGCAGCACAGCTTAACCCTTTAAAGAACATGTTTCATATCGCCTGAAACTTATTCTTGAAGCTGACATGGCAAAAAGCACTCTTTTCATCACATCATCAACATTTGTCAGAGAATTTCCTTTTTTATATCTTAGCAGCTAAAAAATGTTTTGGATGTTTCATGACTTTAAATGTTTTGAAAAGCATTTTTGAAATATTTTCAAAAATGCTTTTCAACAGGATTCATCAAGAACACAGTGGCCTTGTGTTCTAATGCTAGTGTAAAGTTCTATTAGCTTTTTTGTTTTAAATTTGATTAAATTTGGGATCAACACTTTCTGACTGATTTTGATCACTTTTGTCTTTGACCTGCAGGCGGATCAGTCAGAAGTGAACCAGCTGAAACTGGAGAACAGAACCACAACGAGAAACTGGGTGCTGCTGGAGCCAAGATGGCCAACAGACCCTCAGTGCAGCAGGTATGACAGGAACATAAAGTTTTTATAGTTTTTTAGCTTTTATAGTTTCAGTTAGAGGATTTAAAATTCACTAAGAGGAAAGTGAAGTTGATGAATTTTGAATTAATTTTTCGCAATTTTAATTTTCTTCTAAAGTTCAATGGAGATACAAAAAGGCAGTTAAAAAAGTAAATACAATATATATTGGTGCCTCCCTCAGGACTAAGAGTTTTTACGCACATGGAAGAAAATAAAGAAGGGAGAGAAAATGAAACAAGTGCTTTATAACTGCAAATAGTGTCAATACCTTTTTTTACACATTTATATAATAATCAGTATAACCTCCATTTATGTATACTTCCATGCATCTAAAGAACGTGCTCTGTAGTAGAAAGAAACATAAATTATATATAAAGTAGATTGCAGGAGGCTTTGCTGTTTAAAGGGTGTGAGGAAATGCAAACAAGAGAGAGAACATGCAGTGAGGGGCTGTGTCTGCCACACAAACATGCTGCTGTCATGAAATGAATTTGATCACCAGTTTTACGTTGTAAACAGGGCAATTTGAGACATTGGGTGTAAAGAAACATGTCAAAATGAAGGAATCACAGCATGTAAGAGATTATGTTCTACAAAAATCTCTACAATAGTTCTGGATTTTATACCAGGCTGAACGTTTCTTCATCTGATTGAGCTTGATGTTATTGTCCAAAGGGAAATCCAAAAGGCTCTTGAAGTGTTTCTGATTTTTTTTTACTTCAAAAGTTAAGTAGAAAATGTTAACTAGCATTACATAGAGAACATCTTAAACTAAAAATACTTGTGTTTTTCTGTCATCTACAGTCTCAGTCAGCCAGGTCTGATGCTGCTGAGCGACCGTCCTCCAAACCAAAGAAGAAGAAAGTCGGCCTGTTCAGATGAACCTGAGCAGTCGGACGCACACACTGACGACTTGTCAGAACTTCATGACAACAACAAACACTTTTATCACCTTTTAATGAGAGAAGTTCATCAGTAATGTTTCTTATTTAATGCTTTTACTCAAAGGATTCTTTGATGGTTTTGGACTCTTCAGATGATTTTAATTAGGTTGAGGTTTTAGATTTTTTCACTTTTTTAAATATTGAATGAATATTAAATAAGTTTTGTAGATTACAGTCTGAGTTTCTGGGAGTTTCAGGGATTTAAAAAGCTGTTGATTAAAGATGTAAACATAGGTTAAAGGGTTTGGATCATTATTAAGAAGAAGCAGCCACAGCGTTGGATAATCGTGACCTGGACCTACACAGACAAACCTCCTTCAGCCGCCCTCAATGACATGATTGATCAGGTTGTTATTGAAACAGCTAACATCCAGACTTTTCTTTTTAAACCCACAAACATGTGCTCTGAAGTCTTTTCTCTCGCCCTGCTCTCAGACAGACGGACAGACGGCGGGGGAATAATGAGCAGCCGGCAGTCGATAAAGCGTCCGCTGGGCTCTTTCAGCTCGGTGAGATGTTGACTCAAGGTGAAGCAGCATCTGGGGAATGCTATTGAAGTTTAGGTTGAAAAGTCTCTGTTTGCCCACAGGATCTCAAGAGTTTCTGTGTGACAAATGTCTCTGCACCATGGCGTCATGCTAACTGGAAATGAAGACGATGCTTTTATGTGTGAATGTTTTTATTATGCTCTTCCTTTCATGGAGACTTTTCCTCATCATGTGTGTTTTACTGAAGATGTTTCCTGCTGCTTATACATCTGATTATCAATAATAATCACAGCACTGGAGTAATAAACTCTGAATTGATTACAGTCATAATTAAACAATGTGGATTGATGTTTGACAGCAACAAAAGTAGAAGTCCTAGACAACCCATGTTACATCTTTTTTCATTTTTAATAATCAAATTTGTTAGAAAATTTCTGCACACTGTCTAACTTGTGCTTGGACAATGGAAACATTTTTTACTGTTGCTCTTCAGAACCATCAACCCAGCTCACCAGATGGACTGTTTCACACATCATCAGATATATTTCAGGTCCATATGGGCCACATCCCATTAAAGTGATTAGGAAGCGCAGAACCGCTCAAGAAAAACCAGAAAATGATCGAGCAAATGTTTCTTCTGCGGGTCGGTCAGAGGCCTGCAGTCGCAGAACATCTTGTTTTGTTTAAGATTATTTTTTGGCCATTTTGTGCCTTTTTGACAGGAGAGATAGAGAGAAAGACAGTGGATAGGCTTGTGAAGGGGGTGAGAGAGAGTAGGGGAGGCCACTCTCCAAATTCAGCTTGAAGGTTTGCTCGATGGATCTGTCTGATGACTGACATGGAATCTGGCAAATCCAGCTGCTTTGCAAGGTTAAAACATAGTGATATCAAAAAGATGAAATCTCCTTCGGTTTAATGGTCAGTGGTTTTAAAAAGAACAGAAACTTTGTGTTCTTCTGGTTTTCAGAGCGACAGAGCAGTGACGTAGCGCTGCTCAGAGGTCTGTTAGTTTCTCACCTACAGCTCAGACTGTTATGTCACTTAGCACCAAGTATAAATCATCTACAGCCATTTTTAGAGGATGGGAATGTGTGCTCGGGAATAAAAAAGTTCAACATTATATAATTTTTTAAGAACTAATTTGGAGGTAGTTTGACACCAAGCTGATTAAAGTCTCAGTCTGGGTAGCACCCATAGGTGGTGTTTAGGAAGGCAGACCCAAAACAGACATGAACAGACGGATGGATCAGTATCACTCTTTCTGTCTTATTCATTACAGGCCAATCAAGCAGAAGATTAAGGAGGCAGGAGGAGTAAACTACAGAACAGGGCTAAAGTGGACAGTTGATGTCCTTTGCTCTTCATGTCCCAGTTGTTTACAGGCTCACGGCTGCCTCTCACTTTTGGCACAGATAAACGTAGACTGTACAATACGATAAGATAAACCTTTATTGATCCCCAATTGTGGGAAATTTGGTTGTTAAATCAGAAAATCTCAATTTAATCACAAAATCTCTCAAAAATAATCACAGCAAAGAAAATGAAGCTTTCAGTTTAAAATGAAATAAGATAAATAGTAATTATTTATAACATTTGTATTATTTTACCCAGACTGTTTTTTATTTATTATTTTTTATTGAAACAACAAAGAAATAAGTGGGCTGCTTGGTGCTGCAGGGGCTTTTCTCTGTGAGATGGGAAGGTCTTCCCGTGCATGTGTGGGTTTCCTGAGAGAACTCGGGTTTCCCGTTCAGATCAAGCACATGCACCAAATTGCCCTTACCTATGAGTATGCTGTCTGTGTTTCAATCTCAGCACTGTGATTGGCTGGTACCAGTCTAGGGTGTAACTCTCTTGCCTGATGTCAGCTGGGACAGGCTCCAGCCCCATATGGCCCTGAGAGGGATACACGGTGTAAATAATGGATGGATGGGAAAAAGAAATATCAACAAATGCTACAGCTGTAGCTCCTATAAGAATGCTGATTGGTCCTGGCATTCTCTTACCAGGAACAAGCCAATCAGCTTGAGGTTTTGCATGAAGGTGAGGTAGACAGGTGATTAGGGATGGGTACTGAAATCCAGCACTCATGTGGCACCAGCACTGACACATCAAAGAGCTACCAAAGTGAATCACAGATCGTTGTTAAGCCATCAAGGAAACACTGGCTATATTTCTCTACGTCACTCTTCACTGTATCAGTGAAAGGTCTCTTTTTGGGGGTGGGGGTAGTTAAGATTTTATTATGCAGGTTATGCTGGGTCCAGGCTGGACCAGGTAAGAACCAGTGATCCAAAGGACGGTGAGAAAGTTCTGAAGGCGCGTACCTGCGCCTTTGCTCTCGCGTCTTAACTTGGAGTCCAGGGTCCAAAGGACACGAGTGGGCGCGCGCCTCTCCGGTCAGTCTCGTGGCCCGGTGTTTGTCCGTCCATTTGGCTGACAGTAAACAGATGAAGGCGGCCCGGGGCCCGTGCCACCCCGGGGGGAGGAGAGGAGGGAGCGGAGGGCAGGTCCAGCAGGGCGCGGTCTCCTTCTTCTCATCTGTCCTGTAGTAGGTCTCCAACATTTCCAGCCCTGCCAGCAGCTCCGCGCGCAAACAGAGCGCAAACCGCTGCGGGGACACCCTGACCAACACGAGCAGCCAGACTCCGCAGCGCGCGCCTCCGTGTCTGTCTGAAGGTCTTTTCTCACAGCTCCGACACTGAGAGCAGCTTTGAACCTGCCTGCCAAGATAAACTCACCTCACCTATTTATGCGCCTGGCTCCGCGTGCGCTCGGGACAGGACGATTCAGCAGAGGAGCGCTTCAGTCTGCTCCACGGATCCAGAGGCGCACGGGACACTTTACGCGCCGGGATGGCCGCTTCAGAGGACTCTGGAGTGAGTCCTGCTCCTGTGCCTCCACTCTAAACTAGAGAGGGGATCACCCAGAAACATTCAGGGGGACTCTTTGGCCACCCGCCGGGGGGACACATCCCGGCCCGGGGCGGAATGCTGCTCCACACGCTGGTGACGGTCCTCGCCGGGTGCGCCTTCGTCCTCTCCCCGGGCTGTGAGGGCTGCGGGCCGGGCAGAGGCTACGGTAAGAGGAGGTCACCGAGGAAACTGGCACCACTCGCCTACAAACAGTTCAGCCCCAACGTGGCCGAGAAGACGTTAGGGGCCAGTGGGAGGTACGAGGGCAAAATCACCCGGAACTCTGAGCGCTTCAAGGAGCTCACGCCAAACTACAACCCCGACATCATCTTCAAGGACGAGGAGAACACTGGAGCAGACCGCATGATGACACAGGTAACCCTCCGGCTGCTGCAGTGCCCTTGAGCCTGCTGTTTTAACCAGAGGCGGCAGAGGAAGGCAAAGACCTGGAGCGCAGAGCTCCAAGGGGCTTCAAGATGAAGTCACCTGTAAGTGAGCATCAACCGTGAGGAAAACTTTTTATCATAAGAATTTTACATCTTTAGGATGTCTTCAAAAGTTGTGCTCACTGTCTGAACTGAACAAATAAACTGGCGTCTGGACAAGTAAACTTTATCAACTTATTTGTGCTATTTGGATGGTGCTAGAAAAATCCTTGCAATTTTGTAACTTCTCAATAATTTAATTAAAATTTTCCAAGTTATTTTTGCCAACCTAATTGTGCAATTAAGACATTGTTTTCTCTGTTTTGGTCCAACATCTTGAAAACGAATTGCTGCACACTTTCCAAATTGCACAAACTTGTTGACAACATGTGGACAAAAGAGTGGAAACTGAGAAGGAGCCCTCACTACCAGTTTCACCCTCTTGTCCAAACTTTGCCAACATATTTGTCCAACTTAGGACAGATTGCTGTGCATTATGAAAGCACATCTTCGTGTCTTATTGGAATTTCTGATGTACCTATTCCTCATATTTAATGCTCACCTGTCATAACTTGTACCACTTTCACTCACATTGTTGACACATCTGTGACAACTTCAACATGAATTCAATGAAATAAATCCGGGATTAATATTTTATGATAAAGAAATTGTTGTTTGCATTCCTGACATTGCAGCAACTCCCAAATATATAGTTTATGGATGTTTGGATGACACTGGCCAGAAGTGACTGCAAACATTGTGACTTAAAGAATACTGAGCTAATGTAAAATTCTCAGAATATCTCTGGATCAAGAACATTTATGTCAGTCCTTTAAATCGTGTAAAGGGCCTCATCTTGGTCTTTGCCTTGGTCCTCTAAACCCCTGAGCCTGACCCTGTTTTAACAGCAGGACCGTCTCCTTCAGCAGTGAAGCTCCAGGTGCACTTTGCTCAGTCTTTATACGCGTGGACTCTCTTATCTTTTTCCTCATTTCTTGTTGACTCAGGGCTTGTCACTGCACAGAAAAGTCTTCAAGTTGTGTTGAACATTTCCTCAACAACTGAACTTTAATTCACCAGAATACGACTGTTATTTTTGGAGCTTTGACGGGCAGCGAGTGTCATATTCACCACAAATCTTCAAACTGTCCTCTGATTGGAATCACAGCAGCTTCACAGACAATAGTTCAAACATTATTCAGATGAAACTTTTATTTTCTCTCTTTCACTTAAATAAAAAGTGATTTCTCTCTGCTCTTTGTAAAGCTGATTACCAAACATGTTTGCACAGCTCATTCTTCAGTCGATTGTAGCTCCTGCTCTGTTGACACAGTAGAGTGACTCTCTGGATTGTGTACAGGGCCGTTCGTGGTCAGTTTGAGGCCCCAGGCAAAGGCCAACTGAAGGCCCCTTTAATATTTATCAATCATATGAAGCATTTGAGCTGATGAGGATGAAGAACAGGACCTTATGTTTCTTTTCCATCTGTGGTACCTGCTCTACTCGGCTGCAGGGTTTGGATTCTTCTTCTGTTTCCTATTTCAGAATAGACTCTATCAGTGCCTCTCTAAAGTAGGCGCGTCCCCCACAGCATGGCTGCGTGAATCTACAACTGCAACCTCAGGATAACAAAGGAGGAAACAGAGGCGACGGAGCTGCAGGCCTCTTTGTGGATTTATGTCACAGTTAGAAGATGAAGAGGAGAGTTTGGGAGGTCATACATCATCCTGAAGCCGACAACAGGAGCGTTTCATTTCAGCAATGATACCCCCAAACTCGTGGTGACCAATCAGAGGTCTAAAGTGGCCCATGTCAAGTTTCATCTCAGCTCTGCTGGCTTTGAATCCCGCTGGGGAGGATACAAAAAACTGTACCAGGTCCTGGGTACAACCCCTGATGGAAAACTAGAACAAACGAGTAAAGTCAAGCCGAGCTGAGAAGATACTGCAGAGTAAAAAAGCCCCATTTCAGATCGTGGATGAAACAGCTCCAATGTCAAACTTTGCCAACTCATTTTTCACATTTGGACAATGTGAGGGTGTTTTCTTTGCATTTTTATTTTAACCATAAATGTATGTTTTTGTAAATGTACCATCTTTAAGAAATAAAATTACACAGATAGGTTTGCAATTTTTGCAAAGGCAGAACTTGCAAAGATTGCAATGATCAGCTTCTCACAGGATTCACCGGCTTTTCCGGATATTCCCACTTATTTGTGAAATTAAGAATGTGAGCAGGAATTTGCCGGAAGTATTTCAATCAAAGAGAAAGCTCTGCCTAAACTGCACCAATACATTTGTAAAACAGGTTGAAACAGACATAGAAAACCACCACTGCTCCGTGTTTTACCATGTTTTCCACGTTAGAAATCAGTTTGTTCAGATAAGAATGTGCAGGACTTTGTCAGCTCTGCTCTTGACCAAAGGAAGGAGAAAGTCTCAGTCAAACAAGTATGTTGGCAATTCTCACTAGAGTTTCTTCAATTTGAGGGAACAGTTTCACCTTTTTGTGGAAATGTCACAGATGCTTTGACAAGAATTATTCATTTCTTTAGTATTTAAATGATATTTCTTTATTTTAATTAGCTTTATCTTGTAATGACACTGCACAGATTGGAGAGAACTGAACTCTCTTGTCCTAGTCATTAAGTCCCTCGAGACGTTCACCTTTCGTTTGATGGTGCACGAGGCCCCTGATAGTTTTCTACCTTTGGCCAAAGGGTTAAATCCCCTGATTTTGAGCTCCTGCTCTCCTCCTCACTGTCTCCTTGTGAACTTGCGGAGGTTCAGTGCGGGAAGCTCGTGCGTAAAGGAGGGCAACCCCGTCTAAAAATGTCTGGAAAAGCGGAGTGTCTTAATTAAAACACTATGTCCTCTGTTTTACATCATGTTTTTTGGTGGAAAAACAGCCAAAAGTCGTATTTGGTTAAAGCTCGGGTCAAGCGTGTACTCATGTTTACCGTTTTCGTTTTTAGCCCCACTGGTCAGAGTTAACAGTCGCCTTTTGGACTGTCAGAAATTTTTACGACACCGTCATTGATGTGGCCCCGGCTGGAATTTATTTGACTCCCAATTTCCCCAGGAATAAAGTATTTATATCTGGCTGTGGTGACCGCGGGCTTCCTCTCTGAGCGGCAGGCTTATGTCCACAGACCCACGTGGGGACTGAGAGCGGAGCGCGCTGCAGGCTCGAGCTGTCACCTCTGCGCGCGCTGCAAGAAATATCCACAGAGAGAGGCTGTAGTTGGGCTTTAGGGGTCAAAATCTACACTGTAGGTGTTAAAAAGTTCCAGAGAGAAGCGGCAGCTCGTCCTGAGAGGACAAAATCTACACTGTAGGTGTTAAAAGTTAGAGAGAGAAGATGATGTGCGCATGCATTTATATCAAAAGGTGTTTCGATTTTAATGGTTTTTAATTCTCAAATAAAAGACTTAAGAATCGTATTTGCAATGTTTTGATTGAGAAATGATTTTGCTTGTTTATTTCCATTTAAGGAACATTGATCTTTATACATATGACTGGGAGGCTGACGTTAGGGCTGGGCAAAAAACACTAAAAAACCCTTTTCATTATTTTAATCTGAATGGTGAGATAAATCTTTTATTTTAAACGTTGCCGAGCAGCACGATGGCACAGCAGGTCAGTGTGCACGCCTGGCAGCAGAGAAACTGCTGATTTAACTCCTCATGCAGATCTGCGTCTTTCTGTGTGGAGTTTGCATGTTCTCCTTGTGCCTGCATGGGTTGCCTCAGGGCACTGTGGTTTCCTTCCACAGACCAAATACATGCTCGTTAGGTTAAAAGGTGACTCTAAATTGAACTGAAGTATGAATGTGAGCCAAATGTCAGCTGGTTAGGCTCCAATGCCCTGCAACCTTAAAGGGATAAGCGGTGTAGATGATGTAGAGATGGAGGATTATTACATGTTTGTTACAGTTTCAGAATTATCAGCTAAGATTGTCTTGTGGCAATCACACACTGATTAAGCCTGTCTAACAGCACAGCAACAAAAACACATTTCTGAAACACCAGATTTTTGGACCTTTTTTGTTCCTAACATAAAAAAATCTGACAAATTTCTACACACTCTTCTAAATTGCATAGACAAGTTAAAAAGTTTTAGGAAAGTTGATAGAATGCTTAAAACCTTCGGCCAGTTTTTACGAATGCCACCAGTGTTGTGCAAAAATCGGGATATGATCTTTAGTTCTCTTATGTCTGATTCCACAAACCGTTAAAATATTGGAAATGTCCTCATTTCGAAACGCATGGTATGGTTTCTGGTCTATGTTGCACAGCCCTATCACCCATCAGTTCGTTTTTCTCCAGATGTTTTCTGGAAGTAGCACCAATTTACTGCAAGGGGGAACCAAAAATCAGGCCACTGGAGCTTTGAGATTAAGAAGAAGTCGGGTCATCGTTTTTGGTTGAAACTCCATCAGACTCTCTTTACAGCGCGCAGCTCGAGCCGCTGACCTGCGCACAATTTATGAGCTCTGCGCCGCAGCAGACAGCCTCCTGTTTGTCTTGAACTATTCCGTGTTACTTTTTGTTTGTTTTCGCAGCACACATGTGCAGAAATAGCCCACTTCACTTGTGTTGAAGCCGTAATTATACACTTTTTCTTCGCCTCTTTATTTTTTATTCGCTCTTTCCTGGGCGCTCCGAGCTGCATACAGACGCGTCTGTTCAGGGGAGAAAACCACTCTGTAAAAAGTGTCACTCTGCGCGTTTTATTTGGCTTTCAGCTGCTAGATTTGGCCCTCTAAAATGCATGTATCGAATTGCCTAAAAGCTGGATAACTTTTACTAATTTGATCATGAGTAAAAGTTGCTCCAAAAAGGCGCACAAACGCACCATCAGTGAAACTGAGGTTCTCTGAGGTTCACATCACCTCCTAAACAAATAAAATCATCAGAATTGACTGAGGATATTAGGCTTTTGAAGATCCTCTCACCTCATCCGATGAAATCTGGGCATTCAGATGCCACAGAGACTACCTGGTCTGCTTTTGGTCCATTTTTTGCAGCGTAAAGGTGTGCATATAGGCGCATGTTGTCAGCCTGCGCTTCAATGTTTGTGCAGCCAGCGGTTTAGTGCTCAGACCGCCGCTACAGAAACCCCCGTCGATCCGTATACCTTGAAAAGAAAACCAACAAAATGTATCGTCTGATTTATGGAGTCCAGCTCGATGCAGCTACCGCAGAGTGAAAACATAAGATGTTCAAATTCACAGAGAACACTGTGAAAAGGCATCTGTGGCCACGGAGCCACGAGCTATTCTTATCACAGCCAACATGGAAACAGACGTTTATACAGTTTAATCCCACTTTTCAGCCCTAATAGGCTGAGATTCATGAAAGGCTGCAGCACTGAGACGCTTTCAGGGGCTGCTGGGACATGACAGCTCTGCAGCCCTGATTTAATGAGACTTTAGTGACTGTGGATTTACTTTATTTGGCCTGTCAGTCATGTGGAATAAAACCAACAGGCTTAATTGAGCCATTTATGGAGTGTAAGAGATTCACAATTTGAGCTTTAATTGAGCAGAAAATCCCATTTGAGCAGAAGGAAGATTCTTTTTCAGTGTTAAACTGTTAACTAAATGCATTTTTCCTAAACGTTTTATCCACATTAAACCAGTAACTGCACTGCAACTCACTCTATGTGAAACAGCTGTTTTTATACAGCAGTAATAAATACATATACAGCCTGACTCATAAAATACCTTTGCTCAAAACAGTTCCTGTCTTTATGGACACGATGTAGGGAGAGTGAACTTTCTGATTTCATTGTGGATCTGAGGGGAAGCAGGATTACAGGTACGACTGTCAGGACAACAATCTCGTGCGGTGTCAGTGTTTGTCAGGCTGCCTTGGTGGCTCTCAGGGACTGCTCTGGCTTTTTGTTCCACAGACATCAACAAGCACAGAGACATTTTGATGTTCACACATCATCGGAGGTGAACTCGGGGTTAATCGAGGGTTTCTGGTCAGACACCCTCACCTGGGAGTATCTGGATAGGCCATGTGTCAGCCCTCTTGATTCAAAGCCAACAGGGAGCCCTTTAGCAGCTTTCTCCATATCCTTGGTGGCCCGTTGCTTATGCAGTCCACAGATCCCCAACAGTCCCGAGACCTGGTGTAACAAATGCCCAACAAAGCCCCAGTCACCCACTTTAATGGGCCTTCCACCCCTGTCCCTGGCGGTCTGCGACCAAAGGGGCATATTTGGCCCTCCTCCTCTCCTGCACCTCTTCCATCCTGTCTTCCTGGAGGACTGTTAAATCAAGCAACACTTGCTTCAGTATCATATCTGCTCAAGAGTGTGGTGGCTGTGATGAAGTCAAAATAGTGCAGGAGAGTTTGGGAGATCATGCAGCAGTACGGAGCTTTGAGAGCAGGAACTTAAAGAATCAAAATGGTGGAAATAGAAGTAATTTAACTTTCCAAATAGCTGTTGATTCGTGAGAAGAATGAGCGCATTGGTCGATAAAATCTCTAAAACAGCTGTGTGTTTGTTTTCCTGCAGCGCTGCAAAGACAAGCTGAACTCTTTGGCCATCTCTGTGATGAACCTGTGGCCCGGGGTCCGGCTGAGGGTCACGGAGGGCTGGGATGAGGACGGCCATCACTCAGAGGAGTCGCTGCACTACGAGGGCCGGGCAGTCGACATCACCACCTCAGACAGAGACAGGAACAAGTACGCCATGCTGGCCCGTTTGGCGGTGGAGGCGGGGTTTGACTGGGTCTACTACGAGTCCAAAGCACACATCCACTGCAGCGTCAAGTCCGGTGAGACACAAAAGATGATGAACTCTTTAAAGATAGATTTACAGGTGAAGGCTCAGGATGCTTCAGACTGATTGTTCTTTAAGAGCAGAAATGTCAAAAAATCTGAAGTCAATGTTGAAATCACAGAGCTTAAAATAAGCCTTTATTTGTTACTGATCTTACACTTAGCAGTCTCAATAAGAAGCTTAACCAGTAACGAGTTAAAATATTATGTTTCATATTCACAGCTCTAAAAAAAAGATGTACAATCAAAATTTGTTAGGGCTGGGAGATATTTGAAGGTTTAGATATATTGTTATACTGTCATATAAGACCTGGGGTTTAATAACATTAAAAAGAAGAGTGGGATTGTCATGAGGCAGGTGAAACTCTCTCCCATTTGTCCAAATGTCTTCACTGTATATGTGCTGTTTAAACATAGCTTTAGGAGTTTTAATCAAAAACTACAAACTGCCCAATACTCGATATCTGTGGCTTTTATTGTTGATCCTGTGGCAACAAACAGGTATCAGTATTTTTAGATTTTTAACAGAATTCTGTCAGAGTTTAGAATTCTGGTGTTGTGATGATCTTTGTTATTCCTGTGCAGAAACAGGTTTTATGGCTATAACACACCATAGAACAGCTGAATATAAATCTTATCCTTATTGCTCAGCCCTAACATGCAGGTTAGTGGGCACTGGATTTATTTAATGAAGGATCACTAACAGTCCATCAGGACCTGCTGCTGCTTCCTTTTCTTTAACTCTGGTTTCCCTCCTCATCACTGATGTCTAACCATCTGAAGCTAACTCTTTAATTCAGATTCAATCTTTAATGTTTCCTCTTTTCCTCTGTTTCAGCTGCCACTCACCAAGGTAAACATCAAGTCTGAGTTTTGCACTAGAAGACTTTTTGTTGCTTTTGCTTTCCTCACAAAGAAGCAGATTGTGTTTCTTTAACTGAAGTTTTTTTAAGAAGAGACAAAATTCCAGAGTAGGACAATCAGACCTTTTCTAGTAAAACTACATGAGAGCACAAACCTCCACCAAAGTATTTCCATCACTGACGGGCGAGTTATCAAAAATGTGGGAAACTGCCTTATCTCACTATGTTAGCAAATCTATTTAAAAAAACCTTGATCCACATCCGGATTCAGATCACCACCAAAATGTTATCAGTTCGTCCCTGTGCCATGACCAACATTCCCTAAAATTTCATCAAAATCTGTTCTTGGCTTTTTGAGTTATCTCACTAAAAGACAAACAGAGAAATGCCGGAAAAACATAACCAAAACAAAAATGTTTTGCCACCAAACCACAACCAAATTCTTACCTCACAGATGTCAGCACAGGCTGTGATAAGGAAAGTTCAGGTGAGTGTACATGGAGTTATTGTCAAGGGCTGCACCAGAATATTTATGAATTATGACATAAAAACTGTGAAAAAAGCTCTAAGTAGAAGAGGAGATTTTGCATTTAGGAAATAAAAGTCTAATTTATTTATGCATCAAAGGGGAGTAAGTATGTTTACATATGGCCAAATTGCTATGTCAGTAACACTGGACTTCTAACATGCATGTAAGCGTATTAGTCCAACAAAAATGGCACTAAAATCAAAGATCTTGGAGTTTAACTAACGCCCCAAGATGATGAGGAGATGCTGCAGATAAGTTTACTGCCGTGAACTCCTTTTAGTGATCCCTCATGACAAACTCAAGTCTTTATTCCTACGATCGTGCTCTAATGCAGAGATGTCAGAGTGATTGATTGCTGCTCCTGAAAAAGCACAACTGAGCAGTTTTGGGGGTCAGTGCCTTGCTCAAGGACACTTTAGCAGTGTCCATGAAGTCAGCTGGCACCTCTTTACCTTTAAAACCAGCTTCTAAACATGGTTTGGTTGGGACTTAAACTGGCAACCCTTTAGTCCCAAACTTAAGTCCTTTCAGACTGAGCTACTGCCTCCTGGAAATAAACCTGCTGCTAAAATTCATATTTCTGACTAGACACTGTCAGTTCAAGCGATTCAGGAAATGTTGATCCAGTTTGGTCCACATCTTAGACTGCATTTCAGTTTTGTCTCCTTTGAGTTTGACTCCTGTGCATTAGCTGCTTTTAACTCATTAACAAAGTCAGCAGGAAGAGCGTCTGCTGTAACTTGCTCTAAACAGTAGGGTTTGTTGTGGAGGCCATGCCTTTGTCGTATGTTGGATTTACCCCTGAGACATCCAGCTGGAACCGTATCTGATTTTAACCATGTATGTAAACATACCCCCATGTAGCTCTGGCCTGCTTTAGTGATCACTTATTGATGAAGAAGTAATTACCTGTTTTGTCCTGTATGAGATCATGAGCTGAAGTTGCAGACATTTCTTAGAGAGGAATATTCACACAGGCTCCACATCTTCAGCAGGGTGTTCTCCATGTGCAGAGAGGCTGAGAAGTAACACACTTGTGTCATTTTAAGATGGACACACACTCGTGCTGAAAGTCACACACTCCTGTCAGAAAGATTCAGAATTTAAACACTCTCCTTACACATTTTACACTGAGTGGTAACTGAGATTCTCTTCTTTCTTTCTCCTTCTTTCCTCTTTTCCCTTCCTCTTTCCTCTCTCCTTCCCTCCCAGATCGGGTTGCGAGGGCCCAGTCCTTGACTTGATCAGAAGGGCAACCAATCAAGTTGGTATTTCTCTTTTTATATTTTTGATTCCTTCTTTTATTTTCCCTGTTTATCCCTCCAAAAATCTCAAAAGAATATTCAGATGGTGGTGTAAGTTTATAACCTGGCACATCAGATAGACAGTTCCACACTGTATATCCACCACAGAAATATTTCACAAGTCCATCTGGAGAAGAGCCCATAGGAAATGTTTTCAGGGGCAGAACCTTCAAAAACAACTGCAGCTGGTGATTGGATGATCAGTCAGCCAGTCACACTCATAACAGACCAATCATATCAAGCCACAGTATGACATAGGAGCTTGACCCTGTTGCTAGCAATTAGCTTAAACTACGTTTCAGTCCTTCGACTATTGTCTTATATTAAATTATACCCCACAGATGTATCATTTACTTTTTCTATGTGACATGAACCTCGTCAAAGACAATCCCCACCAAGTTCTCCCGCTAAACTTCTTTCGCCAAGTATCACTGAGTAACCACGATTACCATAGACTAACCTTTTTATTCAGTGAGACAAGACCTTACAAAAGGATTGTTACATTTGCTGTGAATAGTAGGATGCCTTTGATAGATGGTGGAGTTAAATGTGGTTGTATAACTTCATTTGCTAGAATATTTTTGAAGAGACACATGATCTCTTGAGGAATTGCTTCTGATCTGGAGGGGTTGAAGCTATGTTCATTGCAGAATTGTTCGTAACTTAAAGGATTCCCATCCAGGTCCAGTAAATCTATAAATGACCATATATTCCTTTAATACCAATCTGCATAAAATAAGGATTTGTTCCTGTGTAGAAGATATCTGTTGTTTTACATTACCATGGTATGTGGGAAAAAGCTGTATTCATACAACATTGTAACCAATATAACAAAACCTGTTTATGAAATTCTCATAGTGAAATCAGTAGTTTATCAATTGCAAAGTCTGCCATTAGAAGCAGATTCATTACCCCAATTTTATTGAATAAATGATTCGGAATACGATACCAGAATGAGTTGCTCCGTTTGATCCAGGATTTGATCCAGTTAATTTTAAGAGTTCCATAAAAGCAGTCAAAATCAATAACTTTCAGTCCTCCATCCTTTGTTTCTCTAAACATGTCACTTTTCTTCATCTAATGTGGTTTGTTGCGCCATATTAAATTTAGATTGATCTGGTTAATAGATTTAATTAACCTATTTGAAATAGCAATAGAGTAGGTTGGATATATACATCTAGATAAACATTCCATCTTTGTCAGATATATTCTACCTAGAATAGAAAGATCTCTTTGAGGCCAAGAGTTTCATTTGCCTTTGCATCCCTTTAATTAATCATCAGCATCTAACGATTGGCTCACTTTTTGGTCTTTTGATAGATGAATTTCTAGGTATTTTATTTCAGACTTAATTGGGATATTTTATATTTCTTTCAGTGGTGTGTCATGTATCCCTAATAGTTCACATTTTTTAATATTTAATATTAATCCTGATGCTTTGGAGAAATTTTGGATTTTGTTGATGGCTATTGGTATTTGGCGTTGGTCTCTTAAAAATAATGAATCATCTGCTAACTGGCTGATGAGAACATCTGTGCCAAATACACTTAAAGCTTTGATTTCATTGCAGTGTTTCTAATAAATTGATAACATTTCTGCAGCTAAAATAAAAAAATAACTGAAATAGGGCAACCTTGGGGTATTCCTACACTAACCTTGATGGTGAGAGTGGTGCCGTTGGAAAGTATCACACAACTATTAATATTTTGAAACAGGCCACTAATAAAACGTCTGAATTTAGTGCCAAATCCAAAATGTTCAAGTTTGAAGACGTGCAGTAAAGATATACGCAAGCAGTTTATAGTCTGTATTTAAGAGTGACTGGTCTTCTATTTTCTATGACTCTTGGGTCTTTGCCCGGCATTGGAATTGCTACAACGATGTCGTGCCTCATTGTGGGTGGAAGTGTACAAATTATTAAACCTTCAGAGAAAACTTGATGTAGCAGTACTCTTATTTCCTCCCAGAAATGTCTGAAGAAGGCTCCTCTGAGGCCATTTGAACCAGGGGCTTTATTCAGAGCAAGGCAACCAATCACTCCATCTAATTCTGCAATTGTTAATTTATCGCCGCATTTTGTTTTAAGTTATCTTCCACTTTAGGGATAAACTGTTTTATGTTCTTAAAGAAATTCTGGCAGCCTTTTCTAATGAATTTAGAGCTATACGGCTGGCTGTAAAATTTAAAGATTTCTGTGCAGATTCTTATTTCATCATTATTTCAACATTATCAAAATATTGTTTTTTTCTTTTCTTCTTTTTTTCCAAGTTTACAGAAATATGCTGAATTTCTTTCCCCCTCTTCTATCCACTTGGCTGTAGATGTAATGAAGGCTCCTTCTGCTTTTTGACCGTAAATGTCATCTATTTTCAGTTGAAGATGTGCTATGTTCCTCCTTTCTTCTTCTGTGGGGTCTGGTTTGTTACAGAAGGCATTCACTTGTTGTCTTGTTCTTCTCTATCACGATTTTTCATACATGCTTTACTAAATTCAAATGTGAATTTCCGACATTTCTTTCTGAGAAATTCCCATTTCTTTACCGGTGTTGTGACTTCTTCAGAGTTGTTTTTTTATCTTTGTAATAAGACATTTGAAGTTTTGGCAGTATTCTTCATTTTTATCAAACTGGCTTTAAACTTCCAATATTATTTGAGTTTTTCTTTGTATTTTTCTTTTATCTCAAACATAAGAATATAATACTGTGATCAGTAAGTGGAGAGTTAATTTCATAACAATGAGTTGCTTGATATCAACCAGTAGTCTATTCTTGACTTGTGGTTTGATTAAACCAAGAGTATCTGAGTATTCCAGGGTTTAAGTTTCTCCAAGCATCAGTAAGATTTCGTTCATTACAGAAATAGAAAACGTGGCATTGAGGTGACTTGTGGAGTATTTAGAGGGGTATCTGTCAAAAAATTCATCGTGAGTTATAATGCTGTCGGTGGAGGATGGTGATTTCAGACTGTTAAAGTGTAAAATAATTTCCTTAAATACTTTACAGCAGACTAACCTGCCGTCCGCGCAGGATTTTCACGTCTCTCCCAGTTTCCCAGCAGCTTTCCCTGTGTGGAGAAGAGCCAACACATGATTTCACAAAAGAAAAGCTTTAAGTGGCGTTCTTTGCTTGTCTTTTAAAGGAAAAATTGAGTCCATTTCTGATTAAAACCGCAGATATTACCGCATCCACGGAGACCGCTTCACAAGCCGCCATTGTTTTCAAACATGCAGTCACTTCCTGTGACGTCACTTCCGCAGCCCCCGCCTCTCTTCTGTAAATGGGCCGTTAAGCATTCAGCCGTGAAATCCTGAACAATAGAAGTTGGCAAGACGTACTGCGGGGTTTCAGACAATGAATCAGGCAGGTCCGTGTGCTTTGCAAGGCCTGTAAGTTTAACCAGCTGAAGAACAGTTCGTTAAAAATCTCCAAAAATCATTGGAGAGGTTTTTCCATGTTGAGCAGGGGGGCTGTTGTCCAAAAGATCAACAGTGGGGGGCAGCAGAGAAACAGGACTGTCCATGAGAGACTGGAGTGACTGGAGAGACTCTTAATATATATAAAGAAGATTTTGTACCTTTATCTTTCTAACACATTTGACCTCAGATGATCACTAGAAAGATTAAAGTTCTGTCTTCAATCAAAAATCAAACTCATTATTTTAATAGTAGCTTTGTGAGGAAGTCTGTGGTTTCAGCAGGGGGACCGTCAAATGGGCTAATATACAGGACTCAAACCAAAGCAGCATAATCATCATCACGAGAAATCATTTTAGGCTGACACCCTGTAATGCAGAGATGGGCAACTGGCAGCCAGGGGTCCAAATGCGGTCCTCCATCTCACTAAACGCAGACCCCCAGTCATTTCCAAAAACTAAATTCTGCAATTTTAGACTTAAGACAATACCACAAAATCCATAAAACTATGATTAAACCTAAAGACCAACACAAAGCCATGCACAAATGGATATGTAGAATAAATATTGTTGATAATTTGGGTTGTTGGTAAATGTTTTTTTTTGTGTGTGTCATTAAAGACATTTCTTAGCTGTAATTGTTTCTCTAAAACTCTTTCATGAATAGAATGTAATATCAACATCATAGTTTATTTAGAAAGCGCTAAATGTTAAATATTTGTTCTCAAAAATGGCAAAGACTCATTGTTATGTTGCATTTAAATAGAAGCTTAAAATTATTGTTATTTCATTGTAAATTGTCTTAATATGCTTTAGTTAAATGCTAAGCTCATCCATGTATATCCGTTATTATCTGTGTATGAGTTATAATATATGAGTTTTGGTCGATCTAATTTTATGGCAGTTTTACATTTTATATTTTTGTTTATTTGTTTTTCACATTAAGATTATCCAACAATTCCCAACACTGCAGCCTTCAGGCAGGGAGAAAGTTTTTCTGTGGCTCTCTTGGTGATCAGAATTGTCCATCCCTGCTGTTACTCTTCTCCTGATTCTACAAATATACATTTGGGGTTAAATAATGAATCTTATTCTGCAGTTTGTCCTCTTATACCTCTAAAAACACGTTTTAGCTCATCAGAAGATGTAACTGTGGCACCTGCAGAGCTCTGAGGAGAAATACTTTCTATCAAATATAATTTAGAACATATGATTCTGACCTAAATCTGTCCTGGAGTTGACCTGCAGTCATGTGACCCTTGGTGTCTGTCCGATGATTAACCTGCTGGCTGGTTTTCCCTCTCTGCTCCTTCCTCCTCCAGGTGACTTATCTTATCACCTGGCCTTGGCTTTTCTTACCCTCCCCAAATATTTATCCTCCGATAGACTTCAGACGCTCCTCAAGTGTCACTTTCAAGTGCACGGACGCTTTGTCTCCTCACAAACACACACACAGCAGGTTTTATCTGCTTTTTGTTCCCTGGTGTTGAGTTAAGAATAAAATAAAGTCAATATTTAGATGAAGGACTGAGGAGATTTATTGTTTGCTCTGTTTTGTATGAGGTTCATTCCTGCTGAACGGTAAACAAGGATAGAAATAGAAACAAACTGAGTCGTTTAGTTTCGCCTCTGCACCATGAAAAAAAAAAAATTAAAGTCAGTAAATACAAAATTAATGTTAAAGACTCACAGGAGTCAAAACACTGCAATTAGTCAGAAATAACTTTCTGCACCAGGAAGGATCATTTAAAAGCAATATTTTAATACTAATATATTTTATATTTTATATTTTATTTTAATAAGAAATGGTGTCACAATTTAGATTCAGATTTTAAAAACTTATCTAGCCCCTGGGCTAATTCAGATAATATTTACATTTACAAACAAACAGCAGACAAAAGTGCGTCAGAGACAATATAGAAACAGTCGGTACATAGACACAGATGCTTGGTGCTTCTTTGGCGCCTCCCTGTGGTGCCCTCATAATTACATCTAATCTCAGAATAGCTCAAATTATTCTGCACATTATTGTTTATTTTCCTGATAAAAACATCTTATCCATACCTTAGAAAACCTAACATCCTGTCTAAACTCATTTTTCTTTCCTACAGATCACTCGGTGGCAGCGAAGTCTGGTGGTTGTTTCCCCGGCGAGGCCTTGGTCACGTTAGAGGGTGGCGGTCATAAGTCTATGAGCGAACTGCGCCCAGGTGAGCGAGTCCTGGCCTCAGCGGGTGGAGACAGGGGTGAGCTGGTGTTCACTGAAGTTCTGACCTTCCTGGACCGTGACCCCATGACCTGGAAGCTCTTCTACACCCTGCAGACAGCAGCCGGCGCCCGCCTCTCGCTCACCGCTGCCCACCTGCTATTTGTGACTGAGGGTAACTGCTCAGAGGGGGCGGAGCCTGCTCAGGCAACCCTAAGGACAGTGTACGCTAGTGACGCCCGGCCAGGACAGTGCGTTCTGGTGTCACCAGGTGAGGCGGGACAGAGCCGTCTGTCTCGCATCACGCGGGTCAGCGTGAGAGGGAGCAGGGGGGCGTTCGCACCGTTGACCCAGCAGGGGACGCTGGTGGTGGATGGGGTGGTGGCATCCTGCTACGCCGTGGTGGATCAGCACTCTGTGGCTCACTGGGCCTTCTCCCCGCTCCGCCTCCTCCACAGGTGGACTGGATCCACCGGGGGCCCCAGGGACGGGGTCCACTGGTACGCTGGGGTTTTACACTGGCTGGGTGGGAAGCTGCTGGACGCCAAACACCTCCACCCGCTTGGCGTGGCTCAGGACGCCAGGTGAGGACGGGAAACAGGAAACACTGACAGACAAAAACGAAACCTCATTCTTTTTGACCTGGGCCAACTGTAAACATGTGCAGAGCTGTGCAGGACCAAGATGGACGCCTACAAAAACTATGAGGAATCTGCTGAGGCATGATGGGAGTTTTCTGCAGGACAAACAGAAGATGAAGCTGTGAGCTGACACAGACGATACGAGAGCACTCAGAGACAAAGACTCAAGACAGGAAAGTTTAGCAAACTCGTAGAGACACGTGTCCTTTTATAAGCTATGAAACAAAAACTTTAACATTTTCCTGAATTTTCTTAATTCACCTTTGTATTAACATGTGAACTGGACGTAAACAAAGTAACGGATTCTCAAAGCTTGGTGTGGAGCGTGTCGACAACAATGTGAAGTCCTGTAGCTCAGACTGCCTGCAGACTCGATCTGGGATGACCTCACTAAGGGAGGCTCAGTGTTGCAGACGGTCATGCCTGCTGACGTGTACTGAAGACCGTTGGCGTGTTTGCTGCCACATCAATCTAACCAGCACCCCAGAAGGATCATCTGCTGATCAGTGTTCTAGTTTTGAGCTACGAAGCATGTTTTGAGAAAATTAAAGAGAAAAGTTTGTGAAGAAGTGCTGCTGGGTCATTCAGCCTCGAGCGCAGTGGATAACAGTTCAACTTTTAACAGCTTTTCTCCTTAATTTAGTCAATAAAGCATCTGCAGGAATTAGTGAAGTCCTGCTGCGTAAGTAAACCTTCTAGGGTGCTGGTTTGTTAAATATGTGTTTTGATAACAGGTCATCACCGGAGATTTATTTTAAAAGAAAGAACACTCACTGAAGTTTGGTTGACAGAGTATCTGATTGTCAAACATGATTAAGTCCAAAATATTTCAGGTTCAATGATGGATTTTTACTCTTTCTTCAGGTTTTTAGTTATTAAGTTATCATGCTTATTCTTTTATTTATTAATTTTCTTCATCAAGGTGAGTGCATACAACTGGCCTCCCACTGGTGTGGTGTTAATTAACATCCCAAAATGGACTAAAAACATGTTATTGATTCCATATGAAAGGTAAATTAAGGAATATTAAGGTAAATTTTAAGGGATTTTGTTTCATAGTGAAGTCTGTGGGGATGCTGAGGTCTTTGTTGTAACTTAAAAGCTTTTTTCAGAGATGTTAGAAGAAATGATAGAGTGTATTTAAGTCTTATTTGTTCACAGAGATTTGTTCATGTTCATGTTGGAGAAGAGATATTGAAAAAGATTTATTTTTTAAATTAAATTAAATAGAAACTAAATGCCTGTTGTGTCATTAATTGTAGTTTCGAGCAGGGCTGGGAAATATGAAGTTTTTAAGGTGTATAAATAAATCTAAAACTTAATATCAGGTAAGATTCTTGCTTATGCTGATGATATAGTTTTATGATGACATTTGTGGAAAACAGCAGTGCATTTATTGTGTAACTCCACTAAGTAAAAGGAATAATAAGTATGTTATTATTTTATGATCATATTTCCAAGCCCTCGTCTCTGTTGGTGAAGTTGTGGATGTGAACTGTTGCAACTGAACACACCTTTGACATCTACCGACCTCCTGTCCGACCCACAGGTGTGCTGTCCGTGTGTTGTGTGTGTCTTCGTGTGTCAGTGTGTGTCAGTGTGTGTCCTGGGGGAGCAGAGACTGATTTAGCCCTCACATTTGACTGAAGCGTTCTGTGCGCATAAATAAATCCGTGCGTAAATACGCACAGAGCAGAGGCATGCGTGCAACAGATGTCGGCTAATTATAAAACGCGCTGCGCCTTTAAGAGGGTGACTGAGGAGGAAACTTAATATGAGAGCAGCTCCAGTCTTCATCAATTAACCGTGAGAGGGAGATATCCCATCAGCCCCTCCGCTCTCTCCAACAAACTCTGTCTGCTGTTTTTATTGTTTTTATTGATGTTTGTTTATTCTGTCCCACATCACTCGGATTAAATTACGCATTGCACCTTTAAGAAGCTGTCAACGGGATTAGAGTTACGCGCAGAGAGCCAGGTCTCCCTCTGGAGGGCTTTTACGCACTGACGGCTCTCCTCTCCCTCTGACATTTCTCCCTCTGTCCTCCTCTTCTTCTTCGCTGGTCCTGAAACCACCGAGGAGCTTCTACGCCGCGCGACATGGCCGAGCCAGGGAAAGGAGTGACCGCCGGGAAACTGGCTATCAACGTCCAGAAGAGGCTGACCAGGGCGCAGGAGAAGGTAAACTTTTCATTCAGGGGACACCTTGTCCTCATGTCCATCTGAAACTGGATCTTTGTAACTTTTGACCCTCAGACTGTCCTCTCTGAAGAACAAAAACTCAAGTTTATGGGAACATATTTAATCAACAGGGGTGGTTTTAGGGACTTTGAGGCCCTGGGCAAAGACCAAAACGAGACCCCATCCTTACATATAGTGTTAAAATTATTTCAGGCTCTTTTAAGCTTAGAAGCAAAAAGCTCTTAAGTCATAGTTTTGATCAAAAGACAGAGAGCACCATTTTAATCTCAGAAATACAGCATGTCGGTCCTGTTTGCCAGCGAAGTTGCAGTAAATGGGAAACCCACCGGGACAATGTTGGAAGTTTGCATATGTTTTTCACTTATTAGATTATATTTTTCTGTGTTAATCTGCTTTAATTGGTGAAAAAAAAGTTGCACAAAAGTTAAATGGTGCCAACATGTTGGCAGGACGTTTTCCTCTTCTTGACCCAAGAGAGAGAGTGGCGGAGGGAGCAATATTTAATCTTATTTAAACATAAAGATTTGCAGCATTTTGTAAGTTGGTGACACTGGCAGGCCTCACTTCTCAGCAGTTTCATCCACTTGTCCAAGCAATGCCAACATAATAATGCACTTCAGAGAAAGTCTGGAGAATTGTTTGCTTTTAGTAATTTTCTGATACTGAAAAAATATATTTTTAAATTAATTTTCTTCAGTCGTTGATACATTTGCACAAACACAGGGGTGCTGGTGTCGTCCTCAGAACATGGGGCTTTATTGGGTTGGTTCAGTCTTGTCTCTGTCTGTCCACTGTCTTCTCCACCGCTATAAAGGCTAAAAAGCCCCAAAATGATTTTCACAATAAAAGAAATGCACAATTAGGCTGCTAACGTTTTGGTAAACTGTTGTAACTGGAGAAAACTGAGACTTACTTGCCACTTTTAAAGAATGTCCACATATTTGAGTGATTGATGTGACATATGAGACTGCAGACAGTTTAAGAAATTTTCTGCAATGCTTTTTTTTTCTACCAAAAGAGAGAAACAGTCTGTCTGAATTTAATGGTTCAGCAACAGGAAAATCAAAACAACATTAAGAACGTAATTTAATTCCTAAAAATGACAAGCAACCATGTAGACACAGCTTTTATTTAAAACAATAAATTATTAGTTTTTGACTAATGGGTGAAATTGTTTCTCAGCAAACATGATCTGGTCACAGTTTGTAGGACTGAGAATATTCAGATTCAGAAAAACTGTGAAAAGGAAAATTGTGCACAAAACTGAAGTACATTTCGTAGATACAGCACTTGGTGCTTTTATTTTGAAAGGGTTGGACAATGCATTAGATTGTTGGGCCACCAAGTGAACAGTCAGGGGAACTCTGCTGAATAAGAAGCTGAAAATGACCCATGTCTTTGTCCCGTTCAGTGAGAGATCTCGGTCCAAACAAACCCTACCTGTCCAGTTAGACATCAGGATGTCACAGTGGTAACGGTGCTCACGAGGAGCTCTTGAAGTGACAGAATGAAACCTGATCATTAGTGTGTGTGTGCTCAGCTCCTCGCTGTCTGTCTGTGAGTTATTATTGTCCGTCCTAATCACTCGTGGAGCTTAAGCCTGCAAAGGTTTTACCCTCTAATCACCTCAGAAACAAACCACGAGGGCTGTCACTCACACACTTTCTTAACACTCCTTCTCTGTTTCACTTTGCATGTTCTGAAGTTTCTTCTGCTGGTGTTTCATCTAAAACTATTTAAAAAAGATCTTTAACTGTGAGCCTCGATGTCTGAAGTCGACTGAAGAAGATCTGCTTGTTCCTGCTGACAGCTGCACATACAACAGCTTCCTGAGTAAAAGGAGCTAGAGCTCAGAAATACATCAAGTGTTTTATATATTAATATATTTTAAAACAAGACTCAAGGCCACAGTATCAGTTATGGCGGTTTAATGCTGATTAGAAATACACTTACAGACCTGATGTTTGGTCACAGTGATAAACACCAACAGAAATATGCTGATTAGAGACGTAAACAAATATTGATACATCATGAGTATACTACTCTTGCAATATTGATATTTTATTAGGCAGAGATCAGAAGAAATTCAGGTGTTTTTAGTTTCATAGTTCAGCCTCTGGCCAATAGTAGGCAGCAGACATTTAGGTATTTGATTCATTTTCTCTTTTTCACATTTATCACCTCCACCAAAGACGTTATGTTGTTATTAGTTTGTAAGATAGTTCATTTTTTTGCTTGTCAGTGACCAGGATAACTCAAGAAGTTATCAATGCATTTGCTGTAATTTTCAGGATAAGTCAGAAATGGGCAGAAAACCAATCGATCAGATTTTGATGGTGATCAGAATCCGGATGTGGATTTCAGGAAGTTTTAAAGAATTTGTTCACATTGTGAGAAAGGGCAGTTTTCCACATTTTTGCTGATAACTCAAAAAGTTCTCAAAAGAATTTTGATGACATTTTCAGAGAGTGCTACTCGTAGCACGAGGATGGAGTGATTACATTTTGCAGTGATCTGAATCTGCGATGATTTCTGATAACCGAACATGGTATGACAAAAAGGATTTGTTCACAGTAGGGCAGTTTTCCACATTTTGACAATAATTGCTTGACAATGTTGGAAATGGCTCTGTGTCACTTTCAGTTTATTTCAGTTTATTCTGCAATAATTTATAGAAATTCAGGATATTTGTTCAGTGCTGTGCTTCAACTTCTGGCAACTAGAACACAGCAGAAATTGAGCCATTTGACTCCTTTTCTCTTCATCACATTTGTTGTGATTATTTTTCTCTGTGACGGACAGTAAAGTTTATTTACATTTCAGGGACTGTGTTTTGTATAAATGAAACTGATAAGAAACTGGATCTTTATGTATATACAGTTGTGGGGGTTTAAAACAATAAAAACAGTCTATATAGTAAAAAATATATATATTAAATTTCCCTGCTCATGTCATTGTGAGATATCACATGATGCCTTATATCATGTCATCACTTCTGTGTTGGGATGGTCATCATATCAGCAGCTCCTCGCCAGTACAAAGCCCTAATGCTGACTGACCACAAGATGATCTAAATCTAAATGAAGAATTATTATTTTTTAATTAGTTAGTCTGATTTTAGAATAATATGCATTATTAGTAAAATTGAAAAACATGTAGGTTTGAGCCCAACAGCAGCAAAAGCCGAAGTCTTTTGCTCTCAGAATTGATTAATTTATTGTCTTTTAATGATGAAAAACTGTAAACTCGCTCCTGAACACTGTCCAAGCGGCACAGATACTCTCTTTGGTTAAAATAATAATGGAAGATCATTGAGTTTCTCTCCTTTTTGATTCCACTGATCATTTAGTAATGGAGATTTTAACACTTATAAAACACATGGTATATAAAGCCTCAGTATGTGGAAATGTTTTTTATAATTCATACAGTGTTTTTTGGAAAGTTATGATCATAAAATATTAAATGTCAGGACTTCTTTTGTTCCCGTGGTTTCTCACAGGTGTCAGTGTTTGATTTTCACTTGAATCATCAAAGTTTGTAATTCTGATATCGGGATATCTCTGCAGAGATGCTCTGTCACAGGCTATAGAGCATCAAAATGTTTTGCGTCATGTCATTGTGCTCCAGTGAAAGTTCTTACTGTGCAGAATCCCTCCTGTTTCCAGCCCTTGTGCTAAGCTAACAGACTCCAGCCCCTCATAACACAGACTCAGACTTCTCCTGCTGTAGTTTCTTGGTTTGGAGTCGATGGATCATTTCAGCAGCTCTGAATGAACTTTAAATAGCAGCTGCTGAAACAGATCCACGTTCCCCCTTCCTGCTGTTCTACTGTGAGAACTTCTTTAGCTGCATGTTTGTCTTCTGTACAGAGAGATCATCGAGGAGCTCTTTAAGAAACCACTGAAACACAAGTAAATCAGGCATAACCACAGAGAACACGTTAGGCCTACATTCAATGATAACTGAGCATTCTTACTGTCATTACCATGTTGTTCTTCAGCTAAATGTTTTTAGAATATTAGAGCTGAAGGGAAAAGACTGAAATATCAAATATCACACTGAGAAGGCTTTGTGCAGACAGTTTTAGGCTCCTGACAGTCAAGCAACAAGTGGTGCTTCTGAAAAGTGCCAGAAAATTCTACGATGATAAACGTGTTTTGTACTTTCACAGATCAAAATTTCAACAAACTGAGTCTTGTTCATGATTATTTTTAAGTTTCAGTTAGCAGCTGAAGCACCTAATTCACCATCACTGTCCTGATTCATGTTCATTTGGTAAAGTGAATTATTACAACCTATTCAGATGAGTTTATGTTTAGTTTTTGTGCACTTGGTCCATCTGTTGTCCCATAAGACTGATTATTATGTTCTGCAAGCAAAGCTGGACTGTTTTAGGCAAAAAAACAATCAAAACTTTCTACATGTAGGTATTCTCTATCATCCAGAGGATTTTGATTTAACACTTAACATTGAACAGTTTGTTCCAGGATGCTGTTGGATGAACTTTGACCTATGACCCTAACATTATAAAAATGTAATAAATGAGCACGCAGACCATAAATGAACCTGAAACGGCCCAAAAACGATCATTTAGAGGAGTGTGACAGACTCGGATTGGTCTGAGCTCTGTTTTAAAGCTCTGGGTGTAAAGAGGAAGGTCAGGGTATCATCTTCCCTCTGAGGGCCGGCTGAGGTGGAGGAGGGGAGTGACGGCTTCAGCTGTCTGCTGGCATGCTGCCCTCCGCCCTCCACCTCCCTCCACCTCACAGCTCACTTGATTGGGCTCTTTTTTCTCAATTTACCTTTGGTTTACAAAGTAAAACATTTATGCTCAGTGCACCTAAAAAGACAAATCGAAGACTCAAACACAGGGCTGGGCAGTTTGGTCTAAGGGAATTGTATCGCAGTATTTTATCTGCAAAGATAAAATACTGCGAACACAAGTTATTACCAAGAAATAACTGGTGTTCATGACAGAAGGAGACTGAAGAAACTTTATATGATTAAATGTCAAATCTTATTAAAAAAAAATCTCATTTATTTTAATGACTCATGGAATCAGAATGTACAGAAACCTGATCTTCTGTCATGTTTTTACCAAAAGAGAGAGTATTTTAGAATTTGCACAAATACCGCAGAAACATTTTGAAAGTGCATAAATCTTTCAGAACTTCCTTCGCTCCTCCACACAGTTTTAGAAATGGTGCTGACATATTTGGCCAATTTCCAGTCCAATACAATCCACTTGATTCGTGTAGAGCAATTTAAAAACCATGAACATTACCGAAGAGTTTCAGTGACTAAAATCAGAAATAAAATTGAATGAAATAATGCGAGTATAAAACCAAACAATAAAAGACAATTATAAAACAATAATAACACAGTAAAAACAATTCCGAAAGACAAATAAAATATATAAAAATAAGAAAAATAGATCTAAAGTTGAAGACAATTTAAGCAGTATTCTTTTCTTGAGAGTAAATCACCCAGTAATGGATGTTTAGACTTGTAGTTTTCTTCTTGTGGTATCGAACAGGTATTTGATTTTTACTCGCTCATTGAAAAATAAAATAAATTGAAACAATAATTCCCCGTATGGACTAAACATTTGGTCAACATTCCTCTAACTAATAGTGGTTCTCACAGTAAACTCTTTTGAGTGTGAATCAGGACTGAGGTCTAGTTTTACCTCCACCAAGGAGGTTATGTCTTTGCCGACCTATGTCTGTGTGTTTGTTTGTTTGTTTGTTAGCAACATTACACAAAAACTACTGGTTGGATTTTGCTGAAATTTTCAGGAGATGTTGGTAATGGCCCAACTTCAAAATGATTAGATTTTGGTGGTGATCCAGATAAACGCCATCAGCAAACAACTGTTTTTGCTCAATAACTGTCTAACTAATAATGACACAACATGATTCTGAGTGCCAGGTGTGGGTTTTCAGGTTTATGAATCATATTATGATGGGAACTTTATCATGGAATGATTGTTTATAGATGTAAAAGCAATACGGGAGCTACCTTGGTGGAGGTTTTTGCTCTCCGAGTGCTTTCTAGTTTTAGACTCAGTTCATTCTAGGGCTGGACATCATTGGTTTAAAAGGACGTTGATGACACCTTCAACAAATTTCTGACAACTTCTGTTTTTTTTTTCTTGTTTTTTTTTTTTTTTTGCTGGTACTAAAAGGTCAAAAAGGTTCAGGTCTTCGGGGGTCTTAGAAGTTATTTGAGGTTTGGTAAATGTGCTGCATCATTTAGTTTTGCTTCTACTTCCACCTTTTAAACAGCTGCTGTCACAGAAGTTTGATTCAGCAAAGCATCCCTGACGATATTTTGCTGTATTGATTTGATTTGAGCACAGGCCTGGTTCACTTATCATTGCACTGTATGTCTGTAAAAATAAAATGGGACCCTTAAACCTATGTAGAAATACATTGATGAATCTGAAAAGGTGATGTGCCTCTCCATCCATCAGTGTTTCAGAGTATTAATCAGGCTCGGACAGCTGACGGGGTCCTCTCCAACTCGCTCCTGGAAATCATCGGCGTTGTCATAGTGATGTAATGTCACCCGCTCATGAACTGGTCAGCTGTGCCACAACAAAGCATGCTGGGAAAAATTCCCCTCAGTGGAATCCGGATGAGTGTGGTGACGGAGGAAGGTGGGGGTGGTGGGGGGTGCCCTTTAAAGAGCACCAGGAGACCCGGTGTGGTGCTGGGAGTCAAAGAGGCCTGACCCCATGACTCTGACCCCCCCGCTCAAAATTATCAGAAATGTTGGGACGTTTTTTCTTCATCAGGATCCATACTGACGCTGTGAAGTATCATCCAACATCAGAGTAACTCATTTAAACCAGCAGAAAAACTCTGAGCAGCCATCGGAGTCCAAACTTATCAATACTCTCTGCCCAGTTGGCCTGCACACCTGTCCTGTTCCCCCCAAGACTCCCAGAATGCCTCACTGCAGTGGGCGGGGCTTAGATGTGTCAGGATGTGTGTGTGAATCTATCTATAACTCTGTCTTAATACCTACAAACCCTCTGTGTGAGTGTAACCGTGGTATTTTGGGGGTGAAATTCAACACCGATGGCGGGGGTGGGGGGGTGACGGTGACGGTGAACGCACACACACTCTCCTCCTGATCTGAACGTACAGTAAAATAATGGCACTCTCTTTTCCCACATTCACATATCCATGAACGCAGCACAGTAACATGATCTTTCCAGACTTTTTGAGAATCCCCTGAATGCATCACGAGACATTTGAGTGCAGTACAATGAGCTGCAGACAGTGAGGGCTGTAAAGGAGACACCAGGTGTGTCGGATAAATATAGATGTGATTTTATTAGAAACAAATGTTCAGTGATCGGCAAGAAGAGCCAGATTTAACCTGTAACCCAATTTTACTGAACATCACTGAACATTACAGAATATTATTAAACATTACCAAACATTACTGTACATTATTGACCGTTATTGAACATTATAAAACATCACTGAACATTTCTGAACATTATTAAACATTACTGAATTTTACTGAATATTTCTAAACAAAACTGAACATTGACAAACATTACTAAATATAACTGAGCATAACCAATGCATTAAACAGCTCTGTTTCTCTGTTGATGGATATCTGAGTGGTGACTTTTGTGTTAATGTGCTTAAAAAAGCCTCAAAGTGTTTTCATCAAATCATAGTAACACAGCCCAATCCCAATGAAGTTGGGACAGCGTGCAAAACATAAATGAAAACAGAATACAATGATTTGCAAATCCTTTCCAACCTATATTTAATTGATTACACTGCAAATATAAGACATTTAATGTTCCAACTGTTAAACTTTATTGTTGTGGGGTTTTTTTTGCAAATTTTCACTCGTTTTGAATTTGATGCCTGCAACACGTTCTAAAGAAGGTGAAACAGGGGCATGTTTACCCCTGTGGTACATCACCTGTCCTTTTAACAATAACTGTTTGTGAACTGAGGACACTAACTGTTGAAGTTTTGTCAGTGAATTCCTTCTCATTCTTGCTTGATGTACGACTACAGTTGCTGTTCAGTGGAGACAGGTGTGGACTGCAGCAGGTCAGTTGAATACCTGTTCAGTGGAGACAGGTGTGGACTGCAGCAGGTCAGTCGAGTCCCTGCACTCTTTGACTATGAAGCCACGCTGTTGTAACAGGAGCAGAATGTGTCTTCGTTGTCTCTGAAATAAGCCTGTATGTACCTTTCAGCATTAATGGTGCAGGTTACCCATGCCACGGGCACTAACCCCCTCCCCATACCATCTCAGATGCTGTCTTTTGACCTTTGCTCTGATAACAGTCTGGATGGTCCTTTTCCTCTTTAGCCTGGAGGACACCACGTCCATGATGTCCAAAAACAGTCTGAAATGTGGACTCAGACCACAGCAGACTTTTCCACTTTGCCTCAGTCCATCTCAGATGAGCTCGGCCCAGAGAAGCCGGCGGTGTTTCTGGGTGTTGTTGATATTTGGCTTTGTCTTTGCATGGTAGAGTTTGACCTTGACCTTGTAGATGTGGAGATGAACTGTGTTAACTGACAATGGTTTTCTGAAGTGTTCCTGAGCCCACGTGCTGATATCCTTTACAGAATGATGCTGCTTTATGATACAGTGCAGCCTGAGGGATTCAAGGTCATGGGCATTCAGTGTTGGTTATTTGCTCACAAAGTGGTGAACAACTGAGCCTTTCAGGGATGCTCCATTTATTCCCAATCGTGACCCTCACCTCTTTCTAATTAACCTGTTCACCTGTGAGTGTTCCAAACAGAATGAATATTGCAAAATAACTGTAAAATTTATCAGTTTAAACATTGAATATGTTGTCTTTGTAGTGTATTCAATTGAATTTAGGTTGACAAGGATTTGAAAGTTAGTATTCTGTTTCATTTAAGTTTTACACAATGTCCCAACTTCACTGGAATTTGGGTTTGTATTTTAATCCCAATAGATTCTGGGAGGGGCCGTGTGCTGATCTTTGCCCAGGGCCTCTGAATGACTAAACTCGACGCTGACTATGATTCAGTGTTGTTGATAAGACGAGGCTTAGGTGTGTGTGTGTGTGCGTATGAGCTTTGGGGAAGTCCCGTCGCCTCACTGCTCATGGTTTGTGTATCTGTCACAGGATTATGGAGCAGGTGGAGCTGGTGGTGTCACAGCTCTCAGTGGATCAGATTAGCTTTGACCTTCTTCAACCAACAACAAAACAAACACATTCATTCTTCTTCTTTGAGTAAAACATGTTTAATAAATACAAATACATTAATATTAATAAAGTAAGGTATCATATTTATCTGAGGACAGAATGATGCAAAAATCTGACGAAATAGTTCAAATGCAGCTTCAGCTGTGTGATACTACTGCAGTCATTTTTTATCATATTTGAATAGAAACTAGAGAAAAAATTGAAACAGAGGAGAGCACAGATTTAGTGACATACACAGGAATAATTTTGACTAGATGAAGAGGGGGAGCTGAGATGAAACAACATCACATTAGAAGCTAAATGAACTTAACTGTAAATCAATCAAACCTGAAGCTCAGATCTCACAGCTGCTGTGACAGCAGACGTATCACAGACAAATGTTTCTGACAGTCGACTGGAAATAGACTCAAACATTCCTCCATTTATGGATGAGAAAAGAACAGCATGAATGAGTGCAGACACAGACTGATGATTTATTGATTTATTGATTTTGTCATCTCTTCCTCAGGTGTTGCAGAAACTGGGTAAAGCCGATGAGACGAGGGACACCGTGTTCGAGGAGATGGTTACCAACTTCAACAAGCAGATGGTCAGAGTCTGTTTTACACATTCATGGGTCTCTTTTAGATTTTATTCTGGATTTAGGCATAGAAACAAAAAATCATAACTTAATAACTACGAAGATTTGGTGCTGAAATCTGCTCTGATGTGGTACCTGTGCCAGCATATCTGTTAAAAGAACATGACAGGACAGTATGTTCAAGAGCTTCAATGCCGCAAATTAATGTATTTATGATTTTAAATCAGCAGCATGATAAATGTCTCCAGGTCATTTTGGCTTGTTTTCTCCATTTTTTATAACTTATTAATATTGGAAATTTACCACATGGAGTGAGGACGAGGGCGACAGAGCCCCTAAGTCTGATATTTACCAACTCTGGTTATCATCTTACAAGCATTTGAATGCAGTTTTCTCAGATTTTAGGGATATTATCTCATGAAATGTGATTTTCTGTGGGGTTTTTTTTCTCTCTAGTTCATAATATTGTTTGTCTTCCTCAGACTGAAGGCACCAAACTGCAGAAGGACTTGAAAGCTTACCTTGCAGCAGTGAAAAGTGAGTTATTCTTTAGTTTTTGTTAACATAATGTATTTCTCCCACTGTAACACAGAGAGACTCTCCAGAGAAACGTGCATTAATTAATCAACTGTTAAGTCATTATTTGTTGGTGTGTTTGTGCCTCAGCGATGCACGATGCGTCTCGGCGGCTGCAGGATTGTCTCGCCGACATGTACGAGCCTGAGTGGTTTGGAAAAGAGGAGATGGACACGCTGGCAGAGGTGAGACAAAGAAGTTTGATGTTTGTGTTTTCTTTTCTGTCCTACAGCTTTACTTCATGCTTTCACCTCCATCAGAGGCTCTTTGACAGACACTAACTGACTTATCCCTCTTCTCTCTCAGCCTGCTAAATCCGTCTTCTTCCTTCTTTCTGTCTGACTCTTTCTTCTCCTAACTGCATGCTTGTCTCTCTCCGTCCTGAAGGAGATGATAGAGAAGGAGATGGACAATAACTTAGAGGTAAAACTGAGTCCTGCAGCGTTCCTCTTTCTCATAACAAGATCTACTTCCTTATCACACCCTCCCTCCAAAGCAGATTAATGTAGTTAGAAATTAAATTCCCTGTAAAGAATCTTTTAGCTGTGGTGTTGGTGGTTCCCAGTTTGTCCCTGTGTTGGAAACAGCAGCAGAGGGTTCAGTGTTTTTAGCCTGAAGCTCAGATTTATGTTACGTGTTCTTAGTGAAAGTTAGTATGAGATCAAGACATATTTGTGGGTTTGTCATGTGTATGTCTTTATAAGATTTAATATTTTACAGTGATAATTTGTCATGGTTGAGGGTAACACTTCACTGCAAAGTTGGCAAAGCTATGACTGCTTAACAGGAAATAAAGAAGCAATCATCTGTGGGTTAATTTACCTGTAATTCAAGGCAGATGGATGGATGAATTCATGGGTGAATAGATGGATGATGCCTTGGTTTGCATGTGTAGATAGATGTATAGATAAATAAATGAATAGATGGGTTGGTGGGCGGATGGATAAATAGTAGGATGGATGGATGGTTACACAGAATGTTGGGTGGAATGCATGAATGGATGGATGAACAGATGGATAGTTAGACCAACAGGTAAATTGACAAACTGATAGATAGATAGATAGATAGATAGATAGATAGATAGATAGATAGAAAGGTACAGCCTTTTATGTAACTAAACACTTGAATTCTTTGATTGTATTTGTAGATTATTAACTATAATATAGCTTTTCTTGCTTCAATATTTACATTGTCTATATATCAGCAGCTGTACCTAAAGGAAATGACGTGATCTATTTCGTTGAACAAAGGGTTAAAGCAGAGCATAATGAAATAGATAATCACTCAGGGAGGTGTAGGTTTTTGATTCAGTGGTAAAAGTCTAATAATATTGTTCTTCTCCTCAGGACACAGACACTCTGTGGTTGGATTATCATCAGAGCGTCACTGAGAAGTCTTTGGCTGCCTTGGACACCTACCTCACCCAGTTTCCTGACATCAAGGTGAGTGTCGGTGATGTCCCTCTCACTTTTGTTTCAGTGCTCAGTTAAATGTTTGGACCATCTTGTGTGTGGAGAAGGGTTTGAAATGACCTTTGTCTGTGCTGCAGGCTCGTATAGCAAAGCGTGACAGGAAGATGGTGGACTTTGACAGCGCCCGGCATCACTTCGCTTCCTTACAGAAAGGAAAGAAGAAGGACGAGGCCAAGATCGCCAAGGTAACACCACGTCTGTGTGTTTGTGTCATGGGCTGTCTGAGTGTGTCTACTGCTAATGCTAAGATGAGTTTTGTGTTTGCATGAAGACGTCAATTGTTTTAGCTGATTAACCTCCAGTGATGTTTGTTAGAGCTGATTGGTTCTCTGATTCACTAATTAACATGTGGGCGTTTGTCTTGAATTGTTCTTGTTTGCTTTTCTTCTTTCTCTCTTTTGTTCCTGGCCTCCCTCCTCTTTATTCTCCCCCTCTCTCTCTCTCCCTCTCTTATTCTCTCTCCCTTTCTCTTATTCTCCCTCCTGCATGCTGTGTGCGGTTAGCCAGCAGCTCTGTTGGAGATGGCGGCTCCCAGCTGGGCTCAGGGTTTGATTTCAGCCCACCAGGTGGCTCAGACTAACCTCTCCTACAACCAGGTGAAACTCTGGTTCATCATTGACCCCCCTCCTCCCCCCAAAGCCTCAGATCTGATCCATAATCAGTCGTTTGAAATTGATTTGCAGAGGTGGGCGTGCTCTTAATCTCCAAACAAAGGTGCTAACTTGGATAACAGTGACTCTGATAATTTGGCTCATAATTAACTGAAGGTGGTGTTAATAAAGATGGAGGTGAATAGAAGGACAGGCCCCAGAGCAGGATACGAAGAAGGGCCCTCAGGCTCCTCAGTCAGGGAGCAAACACAACTGAACTGTCACATGATCAAATAGAGACCGAGGATAGTTTAACAGCATGAACACATTTACGTCTGTATATAGCAGGAAAACAAAGAAAATAAAAACACATCTGTTAGACAGAGTAGTCATCACCAGTTTAATCATACAGTTTGTAGTGTACGCCTCCAGAAAAGTATGGAAATGTTATTTTGGTCAATTATTTCTCCCCTTTAATAAAAACAATTGGTATTGTATTGTATGTCGTTGGAAAGCCTGATTAGTCATCTTTACGACGAGGCTCATCTTGTAAGCTAATCGTGCAGGAAGTGTCCCAAAAATGTGCCAAATCCCCTCCAACTGAAAGCTGGTGTTCTGGTGTCCGGATTATTTGGTGTCGGCCCTGGTACCATTTCCAGTCTTTGGACCATGAGCCTGGTGAAGTCAAAGACTGACCATGAAGTGGGCATCCCCCAGGAGGACAGTACCTCAAGAAGACCAGTTCCTCACCCTTGGTTCACTGAGGAACCGTAGGTCTTTATTCCAGGAGAAGACTGGATTTTGACTTTTTTTTGGGGACAACCCACATGTTTAGCTGTGCCGCTCATTCCACTAATGTAACGTCACCTCCTTTGTTGTAAAGGCAACTCATCAGGCTTTCCAAGAATATAAAATACAATACCAACTGTTGTTATTATAGGGGAGAAATAGAACTGAGATGTTTCCAAACATTATGAGGAGCATAGTTTTTAACACCTTGCCAGCGTTACCAGAGATGGCTTGTCATTTTTAGGTGTATACACCCTGTTCTATCACTTTTTATATTACGTGGAGAGCTTTGCAAAGGATGTATGTTTACACTCATATGTTGCTTCTAGAGGTATTTCATGTGCCATTCTAACATCAATAAATAAAGATAAGTGGACTGACAGATGCGTGCCCAGCTCTGTAAATGTGTCAGCATTATTTGACAGAATCTCCCTTTAAATTATTCTTAATTTGCTGAATTAACTGAATGCTCACAGCATTCCCGTGCCTGTTGTTATGAAACCCTGTCTGTGTGACTGCATGTTGGAGTGCTCAATAAAATCTGTGTTCATGTCACAAATCGGTTATGAACCCATGTGTGTGTTTTATCTGCAGGCTGAAGAGGAGCTGGGCCGGGCTCAGAGGATTTTTGAGGAGCTCAACGTGGAGTTACAAGACGAGCTTCCATCACTGTTTGACAAGTAAGGCTGTTTTTTTTATCTTCTGCGAAATATTTTAAGACAGCCCGACGTAGTCAGGATTTTCATAATGTGATTATTTCTGTTTGTGTGTTTCTGTTTGTGCGTTTGTTTGTGCGTTTGTGTTTGTGCGTTTGTGTTTGTATGTTTCTGTTTGTGCGTTTGTGTGTTTCTGTTTGTGCATTTCTGTTTGTGCGTTTGTGTGTTTCTGTTTGTGCATTTCTGTTTGTATGTTTCTGTTTGTGCGTTTGTGTGTTTCTGTTTGTGCATTTCTGTTTGTATGTTTCTGTTTGTGCATTTCTGTTTGTATGTTTCTGTTTGTGCATTTCTGTTTGTATGTTTCTGTTTGTGCGTTTGTGTTTCTGTTTGTGCATTTCTGTTTGTGCATTTCTGTTTGTGTGTTTCTGTTTGTGCATTTCTGTTTGTATGTTTCTGTTTGTGCGTTTGTGTGTTTCTGTTTGTGCATTTCTGTTTGTATGTTTCTGTTTGTGCATTTCGGTTTGTATGTTTCTGTTTGTGCGTTTGTGTGTTTCTGTTTGTGCATTTCTGTTTGTATGTTTCTGTTTGTGCGTTTGTGTGTTTCTGTTTGTGCATTTCTGTTTGTATGTTTCTGTTTGTGCATTTCGGTTTGTGCGTTTGTGTGTTTCTGTTTGTGCATTTCTGTTTGTATGTTTCTGTTTGTGCGTTTGTGTGTTTCTGTTTGTGCATTTCTGTTTGTGCCTTTCTGTTTGTGCGTTTCTGTTCATATGTTTCTGTTTGTGTTTGTGTGTTTCTGTTTGTGTGTGCAGTCGTGTTGGCGTCTATGTTAACACATTCCAGAGTCTGGCCGGTCATCAGGAAAAGTTTCACAGAGAGATGGGAAAGGTGAGATCAATCACCAATTATTAATCAGTGATTGAGTCATGCATTAATCAATCAGAGATATTGATCAGCTCCTCTTGTCTTCACAGCTCAGCCAAAACCTGAACGACATCATGACCAAACTGGAAGAGCAGCGGCAACTCAAGTGAGTCATCAGTGATCATTTATCTCTTTTTTTTTTTTAATTTTATCACAAAATCTACAACAAACTGGAGTAACATCCCTCACACACCGCCCCCTACTGCAGAAAAGATGGTACTGCAGCAGCACAGACAGGAGATGGTGCCAAGAGGTAAAAACCCGGTGACCCTCGACTCTGCATGAAATCATTTACTTCATTTTTTTTTAATAATAAGTCTTTTTTATAACAGCATATACACACAGAAGCATTGTCAATGCCTGTTAATATAAAATAATAACTGATAACATTTAAGTTGCTTGATGCTGGAGGAAAAGGACAAAAGAAGGTCTAAAAGAAAAAAGAATGAGGTTTTCTGCCTTTTGGAGCTTTTTCTTCAGTTCTAACAGAATGTTGGAGCTCAGATCTGTTTTCTCCCTGATAAAGTAGGACTCAGTTTAAAGTGTTGAAGAGCAAATAAAACTTTGACTTGTTTGCTTCACTAACCTCTTACTCGCTGGCATCCTTACCCACCATAATATTCTGCATGTCTCATTTTTCTGCTCAGGGTATCAGACTGTCTCACCTGTTGGGTAACACCTGGGTCTTTTAAAGACTGTTGTCGCCCTCGTGTGGCTGCAGCTCAGAAGTGCATGCATAATAGTTTCACATCAGCTGAATAACTTTCTTTTATTTATGTTTTTCTCATCTTCTGCCTTTCTCTCTAACTGTGTGACATTTTCAGCCTTTTTTGCATTTGATTGTCATCTACAGCCATTCCTCAAATATTATGTTTGTTTTCTTTTTCTTAGTGAGGAGGCCAATCACAGTGAATCAGCCAGCTCAGCACCAAAGGTAAAGTCAAGCGGGAACAAAGGCACCATGTCCACATGGATGTTTAAAGTATGTTCAGTGTTCATCCTGTCCATGACACTACTGTATTAAACAGACTCAGTGAGGAATAGATGAAGTTTCAAAGAGAATTTAGTAGGACTTTAATCAACCAAAGAATTTGTTGGTCGACTGAAACACTGAAATTGTCGACCAAAAATCGACTAATCGGGGGGGGGGGGGGGGGGGTCCGACTCCGACAGGAAACCCTCCTGCGCGGGGATGGTTCGGTTCGGCTCGGCGGAGCGCGGCTCCGACTCTGACGGCAAACCCTCCCGCGCGGGGATGGTTCGGCTCGGCGTAGCTCGGCGGAGCGCGGGCCCGACACTGACGGGACACCCTCCTGCACGGGGATGTTTCTTCTCGGCGCAGCTCGGCGGAGCGCGGCTCGGCGGAGCGCGTCTTGGCGGGGGGGGGGGGGGGGGGTCCGACTCCGACAGGAAACCCTCCTGCGCGGGGATGGTTCGGCTCGGCACAGCTCGGCGGAGCGCGGGTCCGACTCTGACGGAAAAACCTCCTGCGCGGGGATGGTTCGGCTCGGCGTAGCTCGGCGGAGCGCGGGCCCGACACTGACGGGACACCCTCCTGCACGGGGATGTTTCTTCTCGGCGCAGCTCGGCGGAGCGCGGCTCGGCGGAGCGCGTCTTGGCGGGGGGGGGGGTCCGACTCTGACGGGAAACCCTCCTGCGCGGGGATGGTTCGGTTCGGCTCGGCGCAGCTCGGCGGAGCGCGGCTCCGACTCTGACCGGAAACCCTCCTGCGCGGGGATGGTTCGGCTCGGCACAGCTCGGAGGAGCGCGACTCGGCGGAGCGCGGGCCCAACACTGACGGGACACCCTCCTGCACTGGGATGTTTCTTCTCGGCGCAGCTCGGCGGAGCGCGTCTTGGCGGGGGGGGGGGGGGGGGGGGGTCCGATCCTGACGGGAAACCCTCCTGCGCGGGGATAGTTCGGTTCGGCTCGGCGCAGCTCGGCGGAGCGCGGCTCAGCGGAGCGCGGGTCCGACTCCGACGGGAAACCCTCCTGCGCGGGGATGGTTCGGCTCGGCGCAGCTTGGCGGAGCGCGGCTCGGCGGAGCGCGGGTCCGACTCCGACGGGAAACCCTCCTGCGCGGGGGATGGTTCGGCTCGGCGTAGCTCGGCGGAGCGCGGGTCCGACTCTGACGGGAAACCCTCCTGCGCAGGGGATGGTTCGGCTCGGCGTAGCTCGGCGGAGCGCGGGTCCGACTCTGACGGGAAACCCACCTGCGCCGGGGATGGTTCGGCTCGGCACAGCTCGGAGGAGCGCGGCTCGGCGGAGCGCGGGCCCGACACTGACGGGACACCCTCCTGCGCGGGGATGGTTCGGCTCGGCGCAGTTTGGCGGAGCGCGGCTCGGCGGAGCGCGTCTTGGCGGGGGGGGGGGGGGGGGGGGGGGGGGGTCCGACCCTGACGGGAAACCCTCCTGCGCGGGGATGGTTCGCTCGGCGCAGCTCGGCGGAGCGCGGATCCGTCTCTGACGGGAAACCCTCCTGCGCGGGGGATGGTTCGGCTCGGCGCAGCTCGGCGGAGCGCGGCTCGGCGGAGCGCGTCTTGGCGGGGGGGGTCCGATCCTGACGGGAAACCCTCCTGCGCGGGGATGGTTCGGTTCGGCTCGGCGCAGCTCGGCGGAGCGCGGGTCCGACTCTGACGGAAAAACCTCCTGCGCGGGGATGGTTCGGCTCGGCGTAGCTCGGCGGAGCGCGGGCCCGACACTGACGGGACACCCTCCTGCACGGGGATGTTTCTTCTCGGCGCAGCTCGGCGGAGCGCGGCTCGGCGAAGCGCGTCTTGGCGGGGGGGGGGTCCGACACAGACGGGAAACCCTCCTGCGCGGGGATGGTTCGGTTCGGCTCGGCGCAGCTCGGCGGAGCGCGGCTCCGACTCTGACCGGAAACCCTCCCGCGCGGGGATGGTTCGGCTCGGCACAGCTCGGCGGAGCGCGGGTCCGACTCTGACGGAAAAACCTCCTGCGCGGGGATGGTTCGGCTCGGCGTAGCTCGGCGGAGCGCGGGCCCGACACTGACGGGACACCCTCCTGCACGGGGATGTTTCTTCTCGGCGCAGCTCGGCGGAGCGCGGCTCGGCGGAGCGCGTCTTGGCGGGGGGGGGTCCGACTCTGACGGGAAACCCTCCTGCGCGGGGATGGTTCGGTTCGGCTCGGCGCAGCTCGGCGGAGCGCGGCTCCGACTCTGACCGGAAACCCTCCTGCGCGGGGATGGTTCGGCTCGGCGCAGCTTGGCGGAGCGCGGGTCCGACTCTGACGGGAAACCCTCCTGCGCGGGGGATGGTTCGGCTCGGCGTAGCTCGGCGGAGCGCGGGTCCGACTCTGACGGGAAACCCACCTGCGCCGGGGATGGTTCGGCTCGGCACAGCTCGGAGGAGCGCGGCTCGGCGGAGCGGGGGCCCGACACTGACGGGACACCCTCCTGCGCGGGGATGGTTGAGCTCGGCGCAGTTTGGCGGAGCGCGGCTCGGCGGAGCGCGTCTTGGCGGGGGGGGGGGGGGGGGGGGGGGGTCCGACTCTGACGGGAAACCCTCCTGCGCGGGGATGGTTCGGCTCGGCGCAGCTTGGCGGAGCGCGGCTCGGCGGAGCGCGTCTTGGCGGGGGGGGCTCCGACTCTGACGGGAAACCCTCCTGCGCGGGGACAGTTCGGCTCGGCTCGGCGCAGCTCGGCGGCGCGCGGCTCGGCGGAGCGCGTGTCCGACTCCGACGGGAAACCCTCCTGCGCGGGGACAGTTCGGCTCGGCTCGGCGCAGCTCGGCGGCGCGCGGCTCGGCGTAGTGCGTCTTGGCGGGGGATAGAAATGGATGCTCAAAATAAAAATAAATACTCAGCAGACCACCGGACGTTGAATAGGCTAAGGTGGACGCTCTTCAGTCCTCCTGTCTCCAGTCAGGTCTCCAGATGGTGGGCGAATCCAAAGGGGTGAAAACAAGGGGGTGTTCTGAGACAGGCAAATTACCTATGAAACCGAGGTGGTCTGAAAACACCCCTATTAGCACTTGGTAAGTTCCTACTGATGACTGTAAATCGCCGCGGGAAAAAAAAAATTGAAGAGGAAAAAAAAATACGATTGGTGGACCAATCAGAGTTCTGGTCGCCCCAGCACTTATCGACCAATGAGTCGACCAGTCGACTAACACATTACAGCCCTAGAATTTAGCACAATAGTGAAAGGAAGAAAACTCACGTAGAGATGATCACATCAGAGGCAGCAAGAAGAAACTCACCTCCTGACATCACCTACATCTAACATCTCACTCTCTGACCTCTTTAAACTCTTTTAACATTGAACTTTAGACCATGAGAGACTGAACCACGCACCTGTTTGGACACTAATGTCTGTCTCTCTCACTCCTCCTGCATGCCTGCACGTTTGTATTTGTTTGGTTTAATATCTAACCATGATGGCGGTGCAGAGACCCGGCCCTCCTCCCAGTCGACCCCCGCCCAGACTCACGCCATCTCCAGACCAGAGGCCGCAGCATGTTGGCGTGCTTGAGGAGGAGGAAGCGCCGTCTGAAGCTAGCACAGAATTCACAGCCACAACAACACAGCAGGTCAGACTGGAGGTCTTTTCTGTTTCTGTAATGATCTGCAGAGGATCAAAACAAGCAGATCAAGTAAATGTCCTTCATTACTATATTTACTTTTTTTTTTTATTGAAGATGTGTTTAACCAGATAAAAGTATTTTTCAAGGACCTGTGGTCTGACACCCGAGGGTGTCCCAATAACTTTGAGATTTGTTATTAGCTTTATTTTTTTATGATCAACAGTATCCAAAGATTTAAGACTCTGAGCAGATGCATGGACAAATAAAACATGATCAGCTGACTACACCAAGCTCTGTTTGGTTCACTGGGATGTTCTTGTCTTATATCTGCTGGTTTGAGCGCAGGGATCATTTTATCAAACCATAATGACAGTAATAATACATATGAGATCAATTTTACAGGAGTTTGGTTTTGCTTTATGATGTTCATTATCTTCTACAGTCTAAAATTAAAACTGAAGTGTGCATCAAAACCCCAGATGTTGAACCTCCTAACCTGTGTGCATGAATGCATGTGTGTATGTTTATGAATGTGTGTGCAGCAGAGTGAGCCCTGGTCCGGGGTGAACCTGCTGGATTGGGATGTGGAGGTTTTACAGCCAGTCTCATGTCCAGCTCCTCAGGTGGGTTTGCAGGATCGTGTTTCAAAAACCAGTCATTGGTTGCACACTTAGTCACACGATCAAGTTTTATCAAAGGAAGAATCAAACTAGCGGTTTATGTTTTATCTGTTGGATCATGTGGATATTACAATATGTCATCTTTATTCCAAGGGGGCACAAGTTTATTTATTGATCAAAAAAAGATTGTATTTGATTTGAGACAGTCTTAAGCCTGTTTCATGGTCCTTAAGTCAAATTATAGTCCAACTAAAATGTAGGGTAGCATGTAAACATGTTCTCTGGGGACTCCGTGTGTTTTTTGCATGTTTTTCTCAGTGCATGTCCATCAGCCTCACTTTGCATGTGTGCGTTTGTTTTCTTGTCATTGCAAACATGTCAGTGTTAGATATTTAAAAGAATCTGATCAGACACTGGAGCGATGAATGGACAGTCCTGCTCTGAACTGAGCTCCAGTTTCTTATGATCTCTGCAGCACCACTGACTTTGATACTGTGGTGTTTTTAGAGAATTAGAAGCTTCATCTACAACAGCTGAATATTGTTTTAGTTACACTTCATGAAAACATGTTCATATCATGTAAAAGATCCTAATAATGTCATTAAACTAATGTTGGATGAATATATTTGTAATATATTTGTAATATATTTGAGACGTGCTCTTTCAAACTGTCCTCTCACCTGCCGTCTTGTCTCTTAATGCCTCATGAAGGCTCCATCATGGGACTCATGGGTAAGCTCCAAAAATGTTTCTGCCTTTCTTTCTGTACCTTTTCCTCATGGATCAGCAGGAGTAAACTCCATACAAGTAGCTTTTACTTTTCCCTCATGGAGGAGCTATCCCAGGGTCTCTTCTTTATTAATTTTTCCATGTGTGGACTTTGTTGGTGGGATAACTCTCCAATCACGTCTTCTTTATCTCAAACCACCTTCCCCCTCCTCACTGTGGGCTCCACTGTCCTCCTGAACCCCTCTGGTCTCGTCTTCCTTCCCTTCTTTCTGCCTGTCCTTATGCGTCCCAACAAACCACATAACCCCTTAAAGCAAGAACAGACCCCCACAGATCAGGATGAGGAGAGGTACCCTGAGGAGGCCCAGGGCGGCTGGGAGTACAGTGAAGGAGCCACGCAGAGCTACACACAGCCGAGCTGGGACGAGGCAGAAACGGCTGCGGGGCAGGAGAGCTGGAACGATGGCGGAGAATCCGCTGCTCAGACGTACACGGAGCCAAACTGGGACAATGATGGAGCCCAAGTGGAGCAGGGTGGCTGGGGCGACGATGGAGAGGTATGAGAGCAGACCTCAGCAGAGTGATGGAAACATGGCTGGACCTTCACAAAAGACCTTCACAAAACGGCCCACAAAACCTCCTCTTATTTCTTTTTTTTCATACTTGTACTTTCTGGGCACCTGAAAACGTCTTTACAGCATCAACACCTCTCTGACTTCTTTACTAAAGTATGTGGACTTTGTCTTTTTGATGCAGAGTGCAGTGACCAATGGCTCTGGTGGTGACCTCCCTCCAGGATTTGTCTACAAGGTCAGGAAACATATTCCCCCCATGAGAGGGGTCTCACAAAAATGATCAAGTTCTTGTCAATAACGCGCACTATTATGGACTCTGTTAACCTTCATACAGAGTCAGTATTCCAAAAAAACCTTTGTCCTGCTTGTCCATTTTCTTCAGGTGAAGGCGATCCATGATTACACAGCCACAGACGGCGATGAGCTGGAGCTGAAAATGGGGGACGTTGTTCTTGTTTTGGCCTTTGACAACCCTGATGAGCAGGTCAGTACATACATTTTGCGCTCCATAAGGTGTAAAAAATAAACCTCTGTTTTTATTTCATGCATTAATTTTACACGATGAGGTAGTAAAGCAAAGTAGGTCCTACAATCACAAAGTCCACTTTCAGTCAGAGGTGGGCAGAGCTGACAGCGAGTGTTGTGAAGTATTTATTGTAATTGCTTCTGGCTGAGAGCTCCTGAGCTGGAAAACTGACAAACTCTGCTGTTAAGTTTCAGTCAATGTGTCCCATGTTACTTCAGTAGTTCCTAAACTTTGTGTACTGATTTGGTTTTTAAGTCCTGAAATATGAATGTGTTTTTTGTTTTATAAATTGAAACCTTTCTAGGTCTTCGATGTTTTCATGACTTAAAGATCTCCCACTTAAACTGACCCCGTGTTCTGTCTCTCTGCAGGATGACGGCTGGCTGATGGGCGTGAAGGAGTCTCAGTGGGCTCAGAGCAAAGATCTTTCAGGCAAAGGCGTTTTCCCTGAAAACTTTACCCAGAAGGTTTGAGGTTCAGACCACAGAATGATTTTGTTTCCATGTTTTTTTTCCAATTCAATAAAAAAACTTGATTCGTCCCCATGTTGTTCTCAGAAATCCAAAATCGGACTGATTTAAGACTCGGTTTAATTTTAACTGAACACCAAACAGCACTCTTGCATGAGTTGAAATGACCACCGAAGGTTCTCTGACTTTTATAAAAAAATATTAACTGCAGTTAAAATCTGTGAAGTGGTGATTTTATTAAAACCAGAACTCTAAGTTTAGATCAAATCTGAACACCATGAATTAAATTAGTTTGTATGTTTCCATCACTGGTTCCTGAATGGTTTCTGTTTTTGCTGAGCTAAAATAAAACATGACTCATCATGTTAACATTGTTAAAAAAGGATAAATAAGTCCTGATGTGCTGTATGAATGTGAGACTATTTTATGTTTTGTTTGTCAGTGACTTCTGAACAACAATGAGAACTTTTGGCAGTTCAGTGCATGAGGATTTTTTCATTTTCTTTGTTACATAAACACTTCGACAACAGACGAGGTCACTCTTTAATGTGACGTTCTGATGTCCAAGAAAGGAGCCTTGGAGAACCCCGCAGACATGAGCAGAGAGTGCAGGGTGACGCCGAGCATTATTAAAATCTATCAGTTCTTTTATTGTTGGATTATCAGAGGGAACACTTAATTTCATTTTATCTCGAGTCATTTTGAGGACGTTTGGCTTCAGTTTTCTAAAGCTCTCATGCTTTTAGTCTGACTTTTTGAAACAGTCTCTTACAGCTGCTGTTAACTTCCTTTTTACCAACATTACACACCAGACATCCTCTCCTTCACAGAGTGTGTCATTTTAAATTAGTTTTTATAAATCTCAGTCTGGGTTGGTCTTGACTCTTTGACTTATGCCTTTTCTGCACACCAGAGAAAACTTCATCACTGCAGTGAAATCACTGAGTCTATGGTGTCTCTCCAGTGGAAACATGACAGAAAACTAAAACCTTCAGATTTGTTATTCAAAACATTGAACCGGTCGTCCAGAATAACTCTGAGTGTCCGCCGCAGCCGATAAAACCCAAACTTTCTTTGTATTTTTACATTGTGTGGAATGAATGAGTGAGGAAAAGGTCAAAATAAGAACGTCTCCATCTGTTGGATAAATCGATCATTAAAGGTGAATGAAACGACGCTCCTCCTCAGAGTGATTTGTGCCTTGACTTTTCATTCTGTCATTAATCTGTTGAGTTTTGAGTGATGTTACAGTTTAAATTTGGTTATTAGAATTTGGGGTTCCCACAATAAAAGGACACTAAACTCAAGCCAAGCCAATAATCTCCATAATTTTCTTCGTTTTTAACGCTGCTCCTGTGACTGCAGATCAGTGAGATCTCTGAACTTCTTCATTCAGCAAATCAATACTTAGTAAGAGACGTTATCCTTTTAAAAATACCCGCTATTTAAGAATGTAGACATTTTTAATGATGATACAAATCTCGGGGTTTTTGCACATTTTAGACCAGTTTTAGATGTTCAGGGTTCCTGCGGTTTCTTATAGGTTTTAAAAGATCTAGAAGTTGGTCCGAGTGCATTTGAATCCTCTAATGAGGTTATTCAGGGATATGCCATTTCCCCATGAGAGAAACTTCCTGTGCCAGGTGTTTGTTCAGCCCACTGGCTCCACTAAAAGGAACATGACTAAGCACGCCTGTGCAGCCACAGTAAACATCAAAGCACAGTGCTGTAAAGACAAAGCCACACTCACTCCCTGAGAGGGGCGTGGCCAGACACAGCTCATAATTCATACCAAAGCAGGGCTGAAAAGTCAGGGTTTAGAGGGTTGCCACATCCAGTATCTGATTACGTTAAAGGATTACGTTTAAGAAACTTAAAAAGTGTTCTGAGACATCTGAACTTGTTCTAAGAAAAATCCAGAGCACTGATTAAAGCAGACACTCCTGATGTGGGACATTTAGAGCCTCCACTGTCTAACCTTGAAGCCAGGCAGTAACTGCTCCCAGTGTGACCCACATCAGCTTCTGTTACAGATCACTGTTGCATCACCTTTCTGCTTCACATTCATTTGCAATGCAAAGGTATCTGCCCGCCTGTGGGCACATTACAGCACACTTCTATACAGAGGAGTCACCTGAGATCTGTGTTTCCTTCAGGAGAACTTCACAGTCTGACATATAACTTCTCCACAGACAGAAATTAAGCCTATGGTTGTGTGTATTTGACTGAGGGAGTGCAGTCTTTAAAGCTGGAGATTAACAAAGAATTTTAATGTCTAACAAGAATTTTCTGCAGACAGATTAAGGCCGAGTTTGTTTGTGACCGATTTACTAAATAGTTTTGTTACTCATGCTGCATTAAAGCCACTGCCCTTTCTCAAGAAAAATCATACGCATAGTTTCAGTGGAAACTAGAACTAGAGCCTGGAGATTTAATGCCTCCGTAAGATGGAAGAACCAGAGAATGCAGCTCTAACAGGTATAAAGGGGCCAGAGTGGTTTGGAAAGGTGTAAAGAGTGATCTTACTTTTGATTTATTTTTAATTGGCAAAGTGCAGTTGTGATAAGATCACATGAATGATTTTCAAAGTTGAGTTGAGAATCTAAAATGACACCAAGATTTCTGACCGGCTCACTGGGCCTCAGGGATGCTGATATAAGGGTTGATGACAGATACCCATCTAAACTGGTAAAGATATTAGCTCATGAGAAAGGGACAGTTACAAGGCACCATGATCTTGACCTTTAAAATCTTATCACTTCACCCTTGAGTCAGAGAAGACATTTGTGCAAAGTTACATACACAGACACAAAAAAAAAAAATTCACAGTAGCTTTAGTTAGAAACAAAAAACAACACATAACCAGATTATTCAACTTTTTGTAAATAAAGGTGCACCCTCTAGTATCTCAAAATACAACATTTCATAGGTACATAGTTGAATTCATATCTGCCTCACATATAGTCTTTTGTGATGGTTCCCATCACATAGCAGTTTTCCAAATTAAAAAAAGGAGTAATCACGTCCATCATATATACCTTGGGGGATAAAAAAGAAAAATCAAAAACACCCAGGGTTAAAATCAAAAATAGGATTTGAGTCTTGGTCTCTCTTAAAGTTCAATCCAACAATACACTGGTATGGACAGCTTAAGTGCATTAAAAGGAACGCGGTGATGATGTCCAGGTTCCTGATCCAAAAGGAAGCTCGCCACCAAAGTTTGGGCTGGTATCCAATGTAGAATAATGCAAATCATCAAAAAAAAAAATTGACCTGTTGACAGACAAGGTCAGAAAAGTCATGAGCTCATCGCACATCAAGAATCTCTTTTCTAACCCATTATTAAATTCATAAAGTTTATAATATGCACATGGTAAATTAAAAAAAAAGTTATTCTATGTATTACTGCATAACTGTTTTAAACCACATAGAAATGAAATGAAATGAATTCATGCCATTTTTTTTTCATTTTCTAGGTATATTTATTTAAGCTTTTTTTTTTTTTTTTTACAGCTTTAGCTGCTATGGAAAACTTTTTCTCAAATGTGCAAAATAAAATGACAACACAAAATCCCTTTACATGCTTCACATGTGTACATTTATATTGTGAAAACAACAACAACAACAAAGGCATTCAACCAAAATAATAACTCTCAATAAGGTGCAAAATACATAAGAAAGAATTAAAAAGAAAATCATTATGCTCACCGATCTCTGTGAGCAGGTTTAGTGGCGCCCAGCATCCGTGTGGTTTCTCTCTCTCTGCAACGCAGGTGTTCACTCAGTGTCTCTGATACTGCAGGCTAATAATGCTAATGTAGCGCTTAGCATTGAAGCTACCATCAAACAAACAGATGCACACTAACATTAAATTAACACAATACTTACGTTTCCACGCGCGTCGAGTACAAGCATGTTCTTGAGAAGTCATCGCTTTTCTGTTGACTCTGTTTCTGTCCCTTTATCTACTTTCATTTCTTTTTTTCCACACATGTTGCTCTCAGGTAATCTGCCATGTCTCTCTGTCTCCGCTCTTCTTCAAGTGAGTTTGGTTGAGGCGGGATTTCCTAATAAGAACGTTCTGATTGGTTTAGAGGCGCATATACTCAGAATCATGCCTAAACCTGATTGGATGAAAACTCCTACATGAGTTAAGGCAGAGCGAAACACTAATGAAGAAATAAGTTACAGAATAAATATTTAATACTTTTCAACTGGAAAATAAGGTTTAATAAGAATAAATTAAATTAATTATTATATAAATAACTCATCTTGCGTTCACAAAATGTGTTCTTGCCTGAAGCTCTGTAAGCCATATTTTATGTGTGTCACACCTGCCTCCTGTCCCCTGAATCCTTGTCTCCTGTCCCCTCTCTCCTGTTTCCTGCCTCCTGTCCCCTGTCTCCTGCCTCAGCTGTTGGTGGCACAGAGGCATAAAAAAAATAATTTCTGTACAATGAGCCTGACCTAGTTTTCACATCTGTTGCCTCTAATATGAGGATAACTTTTCCTAAATCCTATTAGTGACTACACAACTACCTGCTTTGTATTTTGAGGTCAAATTCCTGCTATGCCTTAAACGTTTGCATTTGTAGGTTACTATGGAAACGTAACAACAAAACTGTTGTTTCGGTATTGTCTGAACTGCTTAGTTACTCACTGATTAACCCTTGTTTGCCATCAGCCAGCCACTGGTCCGAACAGGTGAGGCACAGGTATGTGTGAGTTGTGTGTGTGTGCATCATAAACAATGAAAACACAGTGAGTGTAAAAACAAACCAGCTCACAGCAGAAGGTGGCAACAGAACTTGACCCTCTCCAACTGTTCTTTTAATGATTAAAAAACAGTTAAGGGGGACTTTTGCTTTATTTTTATGAGCCATTTCTCATTTTGAAGGGGAACATCAACAAAAAAATGTTTTGTGACTGCTCGGATTGCAAAATTTTCTTTGAGGTCGCTCACCTGATGAACAGTTACAGTGTTTGGTGTTTAAAGCACAGTTGTACTTCCCCCTCCTGGTCCCACTAACACCGTTTACAGACCATTTGAGTCTGAGCACAGTTACCCCAAAAACTAAAGTTCTGTGCCAAAGCTTGGACTACAGACGTGAATGAAGGACTGAAACTTGTCCAAAGACTGGACTTTGGGGGTCAAACATGCTAAGAGACAAGTGTGAGGGTGTCTTTATGTCTGTGAATACTTAAAAGGAAAAGTTCAAAAATGTTAGTGCTCTTCCTCTCCCTCCTCCTCTCCTTCATCCTCCTCACCCACACTGTCGGTGCCCACCTCCTCATAATCCTTCTCCAGAGCAGCCATGTCCTCCCTGGCCTCAGAGAACTCCCCCTCCTCCATCCCCTCTCCCACGTACCAGTGCACGAAGGCCCTCTTGGCGTACATCAGGTCAAACTTGTGGTCCAGGCGAGCCCAGGCCTCGGCGATGGCCGTGGTGTTGCTCAGCATGCACACGGCCCTCTGCACCTTGGCCAGGTCTCCTCCGGGAACCACTGTGGGGGGCTGGTAGTTGATGCCCACCTTGAAGCCTGTGGGACACCAGTCCACAAACTGGATGGTGCGTTTGGTTTTGATGGTGGCGATGGCCGAGTTGACATCTTTGGGCACCACGTCTCCACGGTACAGGAGACAGCAGGCCATGTACTTTCCGTGGCGGGGGTCACATTTCACCATCTGATTGGCCGGCTCAAAGCAGGCGTTGGTGATGTCTGCCACTGAGAGCTGCTCGTGATAAGCCTTCTCCGCCGAGATCACCGGGGCGTAGGTGGCCAGAGGGAAGTGGATACGAGGGTAGGGCACCAGGTTGGTCTGGAACTCCGTCAGGTCCACGTTCAGAGCTCCGTCAAAGCGCAGGGAGGCGGTGATGGAGGAGACGATCTGTCCGATCAGCCTGTTCAGGTTGGTGTAGGTGGGACGCTCGATGTCCAGGTTCCTGCGGCAGATGTCGTAGATGGCCTCGTTGTCCACCATGAAGGCACAGTCGGAGTGCTCCAGGGTGGTGTGTGTGGTCAGGATGGAGTTGTAGGGCTCCACCACAGCTGTGGACACCTGGGGGGCGGGGTAAACGGCAAACTCCAGCTTGGACTTCTTGCCGTAGTCCACAGAGAGACGCTCCATCAGCAGAGAGGTGAAGCCAGAACCGGTTCCTCCTCCGAAGGAGTGGAAGATGAGGAAGCCCTGGAGACTTGTGCACTGGTCAGCCTACAGAAAACAAAACAATAAGATTGTCTGGACGCTTGATCACAGACTTAACTGCTTTGGCAGGAACACTCACCAGTTTGCGGACCCTGTCAAGAACTAAGTCAATAAGCTCCTTGCCGATGGTGTAGTGACCATGGGCGTAGTTGTTAGCTGCGTCTTCTTTTCCTGTGATCAGCTGTTCAGGGTGGAAGAGCTGGCGGTAGGTGCTTGTACGGACCTCATCTGAAAATTTCACAGCAAAACATGTTCAACTTAAAGGGTCTGGCAAATCATTATTGCTATATGTTTTTTTTACTTTATTGTTTAAAGACAGTCCAAATGTTCAAGAGCCAGGAGACTTGGTCCACCGATGACAGTTGGCTCCAGATCCACAAAGATGGCCCTGGGGACGTGTTTTCCAGCTCCAGTCTCACTGAAGAAGGTGTTGAACGAGTCGTCTCCTCCTCCGATGGTTTTGTCGCTGGGCATCTGACCATCAGGCTGGATACCATGCTCCAGACAGTAGAGCTCCCAACATGCATTGCCCATCTGGACACCGGCCTGACCAACATGGATTGAGAGGCACTCACGCTAAAGAAAAACAGTGACAAGGAGGTTAAATGTGTTTAGAATGTGATGCACCTCATCCCTAAATTGAACAGCAGGCAATCAGATTTCATGGAGCTCTTCATAAAGTAAGATTACAAACTGAAACACTCGAGCTGTGAAACCACCAAATCTCACCATGTTTAACTTTCAGCGGCTGATGTTAAAGACCTGATCTGCTGGAGAATCTGCCTTTAGGTTGTTTGTTAGGATTTCTTGGTTACTTATAGCCCCTTCAAACTCTATGGTAACAGTGTTTGTTATAATGATTGGATCCAGCAAAGAGGAAAAGCAGTTCAGCTGTGGAAAACATTATGCAAACATGATCTGCCACGCACCAATAACCGTCCTTCCTGCTCCGAGATAATGTGTAACTCCGACTCTCACATAGAGTAGGCTCTTGGAGCCCAGCTACAGTTAACAGAGTGAAGTTTGAGCAGTTGTGGAGCACAGAGTGATCACAAAGCCCTTGGGGGTCTGATGTCTCCATGGAGCTCTACATTACTGATTAACATTCTTGTCTGATTATTGGATACCAAGTTGGCTAAATGCTAGCACACAGAGTTATACTTTGCATAAGTACTATGTCACCAGTGACAACCTGAGTTGGATCATTTTATCTACTAAGTGAAATGGTGCTCTATTATGTCTTTAAAAATATGTAAATGGAAAAATGAGGGAGAAAAGCTGTTAAATGGTGCCCCTCTAGCCTTTTAGCTTATGGCTTAGATCATGTATGCCATGTGCAGTTAATCCAGCTGCGGCAAGAATTAATGGTGATACATCCACAAGCTAAGAGGCTGGCAGCATATCTTTTTTTTTAACTTTCTACCCTGTTAAGTCATAAACATAAAGAAAACAGCAAAATGATATGAAACAAAATTAGAAAAATATTGAGGGTCGCTGTTAGATTATAACTTAATTCACAGTGAAATGTGATCAGACTGTGGAGATAATCCAACAAATCTATCAGCTGTTCGGTTGCTAAAGGGGGCTTTTGGGTCTAATCAGCTGTGGCCACCATGTTGAGGAAAGTCTCAAACTAACTTCAGATCAACCCCATAAACCGACAAAGAGACCCAGTAGATGCGGGGCTTTAATGGCTGTTTGACCAGTCGTGACACCGCACAGGCTTGTTCTCATGTCCCAAACAGAGCACAACTAAATCAACAGGAAAGTCTCTGAATGCATGCCAGTTTAAACTACCAAATAAATAAAGATAGGGACATACAAGACCTCCCTCATATGCAGTCAGATATTAAATCACTGTCTGTCTGCACCGAGGTGTGTCATGGATGTTCGGTCAAGGTCTCCATCAGGCAGGAAAATAGCAGAATATTTATCTGCAGAATTTTGTAAAAGCTAAAAGATAAGTTCTTCTGATTCATCTGTAACCTCAATGTCGTCAAAAATCACTGCAACAAGAAATAAATGAATACTGAGCATGTAAACTCTGATCTCTCTGTAAACTCTCTTCAATATTTTCACATCACTGGTCATCTCTATTCACACCTCCTCTATATTTCTTTGTAATCAGTCCCATCACCCCCCTTGCAGCAGTTTGATCTGTTGTTGGACTGCAGGAAGCCCCCCCACCAGTCCATGGGGCCTGGCCGGGCATCTCTGTTGTGTTTTCCACATGATTGGCTGTCTGTTGTTATGGAAACATGGGAGGTCACTCTGCTGCCACTGTATGAAGATGAGAACATCAGCAGAAATGTAGATCAACAGAACAATCACGTTGCAGGCCAGTCTGATCCGTGCTTTATCAGCACAGTGGGTTCAGTGATGGACATCAAATTTCAATCTGATGGATGAATTAATACAACAAATTACTATGATAAAGTGGAGAGAAATTATTTATATTCAAACAAAGTTCAACACTGATCTGACCGAGCAAGCTGCTGATGATTCAGACTTCAACAACACAGCAGACATGAACACCTGAGGGACTGCAGTCACCCACCGTAAATCCATATGGACCTTCCTCTAATCATCAGATCTGCTGTCTGTCTTTGTGGCATGGAGGATCTTTTGAAAACAGAAACTTTATCTTAATCAGTCATAAAAAAGAGAAAGTACTTTGCATCAGTGCTGTATGTTGGCAATGTTTGGACCTCTCTTTGAGGGTTTTATCTACTTATTCAAAGATTGTCTGCCAAGGAGGTTATATTGTTTCCGGCTTTATTTAGTTTCTGGGTTTGTCCAATTGTGAACAGAATAAATCAAAAAGTGCTGAAAGCAAATGTCCAGACTGCGTTCAAACTGCATGAATGAGCTGTTGTTGTACATACAAGTAGATGAAACTGGCAAAGGTTGTTGTCAACCTGTGTGTGCAGTTCAGACGGAGAACTCTGTTAACATTGTTTGGCAACATTTGATGGGAGCCAGTTATTTCAAAAGTAAGTGATTTTATTGCTAAACGAAATAGAAAACAAACCTGATACTGTCTAAATTACACAAATAAGTTGTTTGAGCAAAAGAAAAACCTGGTGGAGCTCAAGGGTTTCCCTCATCACACCGACATGTTTGTGTGATTTAGAAAGCTTGTTTGAAATACATGTTTTCACCACTGGAATTTAAACATGTTCCCTTATTTGATTCTCCCCTATAATGGCCATATCCTTAAGCTTCTTGGAGCATGAGGCTCCATGATACTACCTCCCTCTGTTAAAACAGACTATGCTGTTATTTATTACAACAACACTGTGCTGCACACAAGAAAGGAAAACAGCTCAATCTGAAACAACACAAAAAATGTGAACGTGGCTGAAACCTGCAAGAACTGAATCTCTTTCCCAGTTTTACTTCCTTTTTTCAAATGTCACTGACATACTTGTGCAATGATGACGCGTGATTAGGAGTTTAGCATTAGCATGTTTGATCATTTCAAACAATAAATTGTTTCACACTGGGTGTTAAAGACTTCTGTTACCGTATGTCACCAACCCCCCACCTCCCAGCTTTACTGGTCTGTCTCAGGATACTTGAGCATGTTTGAACATGAAGCTGTTGAGTGCAAAGTAACAACACCACCACAGGCCTTAAATCTAAGACATGAAATGAGAGGAGAGGGCAAACAGACTCAGGTTTCACCGCTGCTCTGGTCTTTGTTGGTGGTTACTCATTTGTGTAACTACAGCCCCCCTTTGTTAGATCTGTGCAGGGGAGCATACCTGCTGATTTTTTAGCTCCTTCCTAGTCACCTTTCAACAGAAGAGGAGGTGTTTGCTTCTGCAGCTCCTCCAGTTACCACAACATGCTGGACTGTTGCCTGGAGATAAGACTTTATAAAGCAGAGACCTGCACTTGTACCTCACATTACATCCCCAGCCACTCACGTCAGGTGACAAGGGACTGCTACAAACAAGGACAACATGGTGAGGAAATCTTTACCCATGAATAACCAAACATTAGCCACTGAATAACTTCCTTTGACCAGAATGCTGAAGACTGTCAGATTTTATGGCGACAAATCATGAAATATGTCTTTCTGTTGCACAGAAAGATCTCTCCGAAGTGCAACTCCGTGCAGTTTCCTTCTGATCTAATGTTATTTTATGTTTGCATGCTGTGAGAAAAGGTTTAATAATTGTATTAGTTCAGCTCAAACTGGACTTTAAAAATACTTGTAAAGAGGAGCCAGTGGTCTGGAATGTGTCTGTGTGTCCCCTGCAAAGCCTGATTTATGCTTGTGTTGATGCTGCAGCAAAGACTATGCCGCAGGCCAGCATAGTCGTTCACTGATGCAGAGGTTGATGACACCTCTAGCAAAGGTGGACATACCTCTGTCAAGAAACCGATTCTCCTTAGGTACATGTATACTAACTGAGACAAGAACAGTAGTATAACCAACGTTATTGTGCATGTAAACACACTGACAAACTTTAGGACGATGAATATGAGGCTACACATGGAGCAAGGAACAAACAAACTGTGTGACATCAATTCTCTAAAAAAGACGCACTTCAGCATGAGGATTACCTAAAGATAGTAATGACCCTAATGGATGGAACCACAGCTTCAGCAAAACATCTGAACCTGTTCTTCTTTCAGCGTGAATGTATCTCTGTACATGTTGGCCAAGCTGGAGCTCAGATAGGCAATGCATGCTGGGAGCTCTACTGTCTGGAGCATGGGATCCAGCCTGATGGTCAGATGCCCAGTGACAAAACCATCGGAGGAGGAGACGACTCGTTCAACACCTTCTTCAGTGAGACTGGAGCTGGAAAACACGTTCCTCGAGCTGTGTTTATGGATCTGGAGCCAACTGTCATCGGTGAGATCATGTCAATCGTTGGGATTGTTCTTCAAACCATGAAATGAAACTAAAATGATCCAGTTATGATAATATATATTTTTTTGTTTTATAGATGAGGTCCGTACAGGCACCTACCGCCAGCTCTTCCACCCTGAACAGCTGATCACAGGTAAGGAGGACGCAGCCAACAACTATGCCCGTGGTCACTACACCATCGGCAAGGAGCTTATTGACCAAGTGCTTGACAGGATCCGCAAACTGGTGAGTTTGATAACAATATCTTAGTATTTCAGTTCATCAGGCACAGATAAATGATCTGTTCTTCTCCTGTAGGCTGACCAGTGCACAGGCCTCCAGGGCTTCCTCATCTTCCACTCCTTCGGAGGAGGAACCGGCTCTGGCTTCACCTCTCTGCTGATGGAGCGTCTCTCTGTGGACTACGGCAAGAAGTCCAAGCTGGAGTTTGCCGTTTACCCCGCCCCCCAGGTGTCCACAGCTGTGGTGGAGCCCTACAACTCCATCCTGACCACACACACCACCCTGGAGCACTCCGACTGTGCCTTCATGGTGGACAACGAGGCCATCTACGACATCTGCCGCAGGAACCTGGACATCGAGCGTCCCACCTACACCAACCTGAACAGGCTGATCGGACAGATCGTCTCCTCCATCACCGCCTCCCTGCGCTTTGACGGAGCTCTGAACGTGGACCTGACGGAGTTCCAGACCAACCTGGTGCCCTACCCTCGTATCCACTTCCCTCTGGCCACCTACGCCCCGGTGATCTCGGCGGAGAAGGCTTATCATGAGCAGCTCTCAGTAGCAGAAATCACCAACGACTGCTTTGAGCCGGCCAATCAGATGGTGAAATGTGACCCCCGCCATGGAAAGTACATGGCCTGCTGTCTTCTCTACCGTGGAGACGTGGTGCCCAAAGATGTCAACTCGGCCATCGCCACCATCAAAACCAAACGCACTATCCAGTTTGTGGACTGGTGTCCCACAGGCTTCAAGGTGGGCATCAACTACCAGCCCCCCACCGTGGTTCCCGGAGGAGACCTGGCCAAGGTGCAGAGGGCCGTGTGCATGCTGAGCAACACCACAGCCATCGCCGAGGCCTGGGCTCGCCTGGACCACAAGTTTGACCTGATGTACGCCAAGAGGGCCTTCGTGCACTGGTACGTGGGAGAGGGGATGGAGGAGGGGGAGTTCTCCGAGGCCAGGGAGGACATGGCTGCTCTGGAGAAGGATTATGAGGAGGTGGGCACCGACACTGTTGGGGACGAAGGAGAGGAGGAGGGAGAGGAATATTGAAATAGCAGATACAGGCAGGATTTATACTTAAGTAAGGCAACATTTCACATACATTTTAAGCAAATGGCCAGCAGTCAGATACCTGTAAGATGATTTTATTATGTGAAATAAAATAGTTTTTTACTGTTTTTATTCTGAAATTATATTTAATATGCTTTGATTTTTATGTTCTGTACCAAGCAGCAACCCCTGTGTTTAAATAATGAAGCATGTTAAAATGTCTGTTTTTCTGCAGAAATAAACATGTTTACAACTTGGTTTAATAATAATTTTGGTCTGACTTGTCCATGTTTTTATTGATACATGCTGTTCTTTTATTCTTTTTAAAATGAACTAATTCATTTTGTTTCCAGTGAGGATAGGACCTGTTCAAAAGAGCATTGCTGCAGTGAATATGTCCTGGTGTTGAGTTTTATGCCATGAAGATTAAGACCCACTTCATCTACATCTTTTTTTATGTTTATGTGACTGACTGCAAATTAGTTTCAGATGGCATTTTGGTGTCTTTGGTGACCTTCACAGATCAGCTTCCAAAGCGTTTATGCAGTCTTTAAACTTAACACAGACCTGAATCCACTCAAAGCTCATGCTGCATTCACTTCCCTCTTTCATAACCACCAGACATTGAGCTCTAATTCCTCTTTTCAGAATATATTTTACCTCACACACAAATACCTTTGGATTAAATCTGGATTATTGTTTGCAATACAGTTTTACAGTTCAGTGTGCCTTCCTAATGAAAAATATGATCATAACACAAATTTTAAATAATAAGTAAATTATCCTGTATATTTTTAAGAGATAACGGACTTGTTTTTTTATGGATAGGGTTAGAAGGATTTTAATTATGTAAAATCTCGGTTTTCCTTTAATTGGCTTTGATGCCATCAGGTGCCATTAATGAATTTTGTATTTTGAAGCTCAGGGACATCAAGGAAGATGTTTTGTCAATCAGGGTTTTTTAGTTATTAAAACAAAAGTTAAAAACATGTTAATCTAAAAAACAATAAAAAACTAAACAATAAAAACTTCCTTTATATCTTTTTAGTGTTCTATTTGCAAACTCTCAAGTTGTTGCTTTGATATGCAAAGAGCATCCTTATTTATTTATTTTTTTTTCCATCTGTTGTTTCAGAAAAGAGGAAGCCAGATTTTTTTAAGATATTAGTTTTCCCAAAATTATTTGAACGTTTGGGGAAATTTATTAACCTCAAATGTATTCATGTAATGTTCTTCTAATGTGCCATAAACTGAATGAAGAGAGAAGTGTATTGTTATACGTCTTTCAAATTTGGTAAAGCTCATTAAAAGTCTGCTTGTTTTCAGAAAGTTTAACTTTTTTCCTTCTCCATGCTTTCATTTTTGTTTAGCAACACACAGTGTCCTAGTGGAGCTGTTTTAATTTAAATTAGATGTAGTGCCTTCCATGATTATGAAAAGAGAATATTTAATATTAAAAGATTAATCTGACACATGACATGTTGTACTTGTTTTGACTTTTGACCAATTCTAATAATTAAACAGGTGTTGTTTTCATATATAAATGTAATTTTTCCTTATTCTTTGTTGTTGTAAACAAGTGTGAAGAGTGTTTAAATGCTTACATGTTGTGTTTGTTGTAAAATCATAAAGTAGCTCTGTTTCATAACTATGATCTCAATATTTATAAAAAATAATCAGCATTATGATTTTGGCCATGATGAAGCAGCCATATGTTCTGGGAGTGTTATTTTTTACTTAATTAATTAATGTAAGTTGTTTTAATCCTGTGAATATTCTCTTAAGATGTGCAAGGTAGTTAACTCCTTAGCTATGCACATCTGTAACTTTGCATTTTGTCAGAGGAATATCATTTTGTCTGCTTGAACTATAACAGCAAAGATGTCAAAGATTTTTTCCTCAACAAATTAATTTTGCTATTTGCTAAATTTCACATCCACAAATGAAAACTTACAAACAAGAATCCTTCATTTCGTTCTGATGAAAGCACTTAAATTAAAAAGACGTACGATGTTTTCTTTTCAAAAGAAACAGGCAGTTAAAACGGTAAACATCTGCAAAATGTATAATGTCATCAGTAAATTTTCCTTTTTTTACTTTGTAGGTCTGGTTTTATTTATTATCATTAAAATTTTCTCTCTTTCTTTCTTTCTTTCTTTCTTTTTAGTATGTGTTTCAACAACAAATGTGTTAATGCGTTCGCAATGACTTTTGGTTCTGTATTTCTGTTGTTTGTTTTCACCTTTCAATCAAAAAAAAAGTTTAAAAAAAGGTTGACGCAGTTACAGTGCAGGATTTCGGATATTCCGAGCTGTCCCTGAATACAGCAGGAGCCAACGTTCGCTGCCGCCAAAAGGACGTTCAAACGTCGCTCTAACGTCGCTGAAGCCCCGCCCCCTTGAAAACAAATATATACCCCCCACCAAGGTTTCCTCTTCACAGTACAGCCTTCAGCAACCGATTCCTCAACGTCGGCGGGAAGGAAATACGATAGAAAAATGGTGAGTATCTCAGTAAACTACACAAAGGTGATGATGACAGTATCGTGACAGTCCAGGGGGTTGTAATTGTCAAAAGTAATCAACGTTTTCGAGGTATATTGGTCTCCAAATGGTGTAATCGTTTGATACATGATGGTTAAAGTGCTCGAAGTTCTGACGCAGATCGATGCAAAATGGCTGAAAAACCGAGCATTAATCTGATTCTGTTACTTTTACCTCTTCACAGCTCAGACATATGCGACAGTTTTCACAGTAGTTTAATTATTATGCATTATCCAAAGTTTACTTGGTTCATTTTAAAACTTTAGAGTGCCGTTAGGTCTGCGGCGCCATCAGTTGACGCCCTGTCCGTGAACGTTACATAGAGGTGGGGGAGGAGCAGTACCCGAATCTTTCCCGTTGGCGCTCTTTTTATCAGTTTTTTTTTAACTGATCTGCGCCTGCGCAGTCTGAAGATTCAAACAACCCTCTGAAAGCCTGCAGGAAGTCACCATGTGCCTCTGAAAGCATGGCTGAAGGTTTTGTAACTTCAGCTGAGGGACAGCTGCGTGGGTGACGAACACCAGCTCAGAAATCTGAATAGAAAATGTAATTGTAAGAATCCTGATAACAGCCCTTTTCTGCCACAAGTACTACTTTTATAACTTTATTTCTGTTTTAAAAGTTTTTTTTTATAGAAGGAAAATAAGTTGAGATAAATCCTTTTTCAAATGAATATGTAAGGTTTCAGCGAGTATGCTCTTGTACATTTTGTCTTTCTGAAATAAAGGCTGCACAGTATTTGCCAAACTGCAGTGCATAATACTGTCTATTCTGCTATTTGATAAATATAAAAAAGAATTTAGTGGTTCTTGTAATCCAGTTGCATAGTTTGAGGAACATGCAGTATGAGTACTCTGAATATTTTGATAGTGCAAGAGGGAAGTGTGATTTTATCCAATAGTAGCTGCTTTATTTACAGCTGATATCAGAAACAGAACTGTTCTTGCATTTTATTTCATTATTGAAGTAAGACCTGGTTCGCAAATACCTAAAGATTTTTTTTTTTCCTAATGGATATTTTTCTGAAATCTCCTCTTTTATGAATCACAGTATGATTAATTAAAGATTGAAATGTTTTTTTCCCCTTCACACTCATTTTTAACTGTGCATTTTTAGCAGAGCCAGAACTGCAGTGGGGTTTATTAAGAAGTGTATAAATGAAAACTTTCTTTTGCTGCATCAGTGTGCAGAGTTAAAGCATGACTGATAATGGCTTTCATCAAGAAGAAATGAATACCTTTTTGCATTAATCAAGAGTAACTAGTTTTTTATTACAACAAATTAAACTGAAGTAAAGCTTAAATGTTAATGTCTTACATTTGAATGTTCAAACCAAAGAAATTAAGGAGAAATAACTGGTTTTGGTTTAAACTGGAATATTAAACAGGGTCTCACTGCATTAAAGAAACAGAAGTGGCGTAACAGTTTTTAAGAAGACTCTCATATAACTTAAGCATTTAAGAAGCTCAAAGTTATGATGGTGATATTAGACGAGGGCACATTATCAGGTGAACTCAAAGGTTGTGAAGTGATTTCAGATCTAGAGTCTTTTTTTCTTAGCAGCAGACTGTTTGTTACTATTTGATCTTCATCTGAAGAGGCTCTGCATCTTTATTTAAACTGTGGAAATTTAGGAATGTGGAATTTTTATGAAGTTCAAAAACGGATAAATGATTTTCTTTCTTTCCACAGCGTGAGTGTATTTCTATGCATGTCGGCCAGGCCGGAGCCCAGATGGGCAATGCATGCTGGGAGCTCTACTGCCTGGAGCACGGCATCCAGCCTGACGGTCAGATGCCCAGCGACAAAACCATCGGAGGAGGAGACGACTCGTTCAACACCTTCTTCAGTGAGACTGGAGCTGGAAAACACGTCCCCAGGGCCATCTTTGTGGATCTGGAGCCAACTGTCATTGGTAAGATGGGGCCAAATTACTACTGAGGGATTCTTCAGATCCTTCAGTAGTTTTAAAGATGCAGGTTATTAACAGTTTTTAAAGTTCAATCTCAGTGAAGTAGATCTCCAGTCTGATCCATATCATTTCCCTCCAGATGAGGTCCGTACAGGAACATACCGCCAGCTTTTCCACCCTGAACAGCTGATCACTGGTAAGGAGGACGCAGCCAACAACTACGCCCGCGGTCACTACACAGTTGGAAAGGAGATCATTGACCTTGTTCTGGACCGGACCCGTAAGCTGGTGAGCTCAGATGTCCTGAACAGAAACACAAGTGTGAATCTGCCCAATGTCCCAAAGTGATCATGTGACCACCTGTAAACCTTTGTATGTTCCAGGCTGACCAGTGCACAGGCCTCCAGGGCTTCCTCATCTTCCACTCCTTCGGAGGAGGAACCGGCTCTGGCTTCACCTCTCTGCTGATGGAGCGTCTCTCTGTGGACTACGGCAAGAAGTCCAAGCTGGAGTTTGCCGTTTACCCCGCCCCCCAGGTGTCTACAGCTGTAGTGGAGCCCTACAACTCCATCCTGACCACACACACCACCCTGGAGCACTCCGACTGTGCCTTCATGGTGGACAACGAGGCCATCTACGACATCTGCCGCAGGAACCTGGACATCGAGCGTCCCACCTACACCAACCTGAACAGGCTGATCGGACAGATCGTCTCCTCCATCACCGCCTCCCTGCGCTTTGACGGAGCTCTGAACGTGGACCTGACGGAGTTCCAGACCAACCTGGTGCCCTACCCTCGTATCCACTTCCCTCTGGCCACCTACGCCCCGGTGATCTCGGCGGAGAAGGCTTATCACGAGCAGCTCTCAGTGGCAGACATCACCAACGCCTGCTTTGAGCCGGCCAATCAGATGGTGAAATGTGACCCCCGCCACGGAAAGTACATGGCCTGCTGTCTCCTGTACCGTGGAGACGTGGTGCCCAAAGATGTCAACTCGGCCATCGCCACCATCAAAACCAGGCGCACCATCCAGTTTGTGGACTGGTGTCCCACAGGCTTCAAGGTGGGCATCAACTACCAGCCCCCCACCGTGGTTCCCGGAGGAGACCTGGCCAAGGTGCAGAGGGCCGTGTGCATGCTGAGCAACACCACGGCCATCGCCGAGGCCTGGGCTCGCCTGGACCACAAGTTTGACCTGATGTACGCCAAGAGGGCCTTCGTGCACTGGTACGTGGGAGAGGGGATGGAGGAGGGGGAGTTCTCCGAGGCCAGGGAGGACATGGCTGCTCTGGAGAAGGATTATGAGGAGGTGGGCACCGACAGCGTGGGTGAGGAGGATGAAGGAGAGGAGTACTGAGCTCCTGAAGCTCTTCAGCAGAAGTCCACAGAAAGTCTCCTGGGACTCGTTCCAAGAGCACATTCCAGTGAGCCGTACAAGTTCATGGCTGCTTTTTATATGTGCAAAATAAAAGTTCCAAATTCAGTCTTTGTCCTGTTTTCATTCAGAGTTTCAAGGTCTTAATGAAGGTCGTGAACAAACACCATTGTCAGGCTAACAGGTAATTTTAGTGATTAACTTGTGTCCAAAATCAAGACATGAGTAACTATGTTCAGGTCGTTAATGTCTTAATGAAGTCAGCTGGTCTTGTCGGGGGTTAAACAGTTTTACCTTCTCATTCTCTCATTAAATCCAAACTTATTTAATTGGTGTGAGTCTGTGGAGGAAACGTGTCTGTGACCATCAGCACAGCAGTCCGGGGGCTTCATGAAAAGACTGTGCAAATGTGGATAACAGCGATGATCCCTTAGGGTAAGTTATTGAATTTTAGCCTTGGAGCCCTTGGCAAATATCTATTTTAAATATCAAACTGCCAGACTATCAATATCAATGAAATATGTGAAAATCTGCCTAGTATTTTTCAGACTATCACAAAATGATATTACTTCCAAATATGATAAAGTTGACTTACTTTGACATTGTCACAGAACATTAAGTATTATCAGTAACACCTTTGATGCAATGAAGAATAAAAATGAATGTGCATCATAGTGTGAAAACATGTTACAGAGCTGTGCCTTCTGTCTGTCCCAATTGCTCGGTCTCAGAGTAGAGATGGCAGTGCATTATGGGTAATTCATCACAAAAAAGCAAAAGAGGCAGAGGATGGGTAGAAGAAATATAAAAACAAGTTGGTATGGGTAATAATACAAAAAATACTATAGTGAATTAAATAAAAGTAGTAAACATATTAAGGCTACATGGGGAATAATACACAGTGTAATAAAGAGAGACATAGTCCAGCCTGATTTTCCAAACTATTTTGTGAAAGATAATAAAGCCATATGTGAAAAATACAACAGTAAATGAATTTAATACGTTCTTCGGAGAAGTGGGTCCTAATCTCACAGAAAAATATTTCAAAATCAACAGAAAATGAGGCCGAGGACAACTCAGAAGAAATGTCAACAGTATTTTTTTGGTAAAGCACAGAAGGAAGAAATACTGAATACTGTAAAAAAATGTGCAAGTAAAGGATCAGTTGATCGTGAAAGCACTGACATACTCATAAAGAGTATAATAGAATTTGCTATTGAACCACTTCTGTATAAATGTAATCTGTCTTTTTCAACAGGAGTATATCCTGATGAGAAGAAAACTGCTTTAGTGATTCCACTTCATAAGAGTGGAGAGAAACAGTTTTCTTGCTGCTACAATTTTCAAAAATGTCAGAAAAATTATTTGTTGCCAGGTTAGATGCATTTCTTGACAAATTCAATGTTTTAGTAGCAGTCAGTTTGGATTGGCAAATCATTCTACATCAATGGCACTAATGGATTTAACTGAAGAAATATACACAGAAATTAACAAGAAACATCACTTTAAGCATCTTTGTTGATCTCAAAAAAACATTTGACACCATAGATCAGAATATACTTCTTTAAAAAACTTGGTAATTACGGTATTAAAGGACTGGCACATCAGTGAAGAACAGGTTATTTAGAAAATAGAAAACAGTTCAGATCAATGATATAAAATCCAATGAAAAACATCACCTGTGGGGTACCTCAGGGGTCAGTCCAAGGACCCCAACTATTGAGTTTGTATGTAAATGATATTGTTAATGTATCTAAATTGCTTAAATGCATAGTTTTGAAGATGATAGTTCCTAGTTTTATTATTGGAAAAAAATAAAAACAGGTGTTGGATGTGTTCAAAATAGAGATAGTAAAATAAAAAGTGGTTTGATATTAATAAATGGCCACTGAATCTTGAAAATACATACTTTATGATTCTGAGTAACAAAGGGAAATATTAATGCTCAATACATGTAGATGGTATTGAAATTCATAAAGTAAATTAAATTAAGTTTTAAGGAGTCTTGATTGATGAAATCTAAACTGGAAATCTCACATGAATTATATAAAATATCAAAAATCAGAGTGAAGGGATCATGAAATGATGAAGCACTGTGCCTTTTCCATGACTCAGTGATTGTTCCTTATTTGACCTATTGTGTGGAAGTTTGGTCACGTGCTTGTAAAACAGAAACTCATTCAATATTTGTTTTACAAAAAAAACATCAGTGATCAGTAGAAGTAGATATAGAGATCCATCAAACCTGTTATGTACAAAGCTGTTAGTTGTTAAAATGTTATGAGTGAGTGGATTTCAGTATTATGCAAACTGTGTTTAAAGCTCATAAGAAAACCTTACCAACAAACAGAAAGATCTGAAAAAGAGTCAGTATAACTTAAAGGAAACAGAGGCCTTTAAAAAGCCGAGGTGTAGAACCAAACTGTTAGGTTTATTGTAATTAGCGCCATCTATTGGTGTGAATGTATAGTGACAGTATTTGTTAATTTGAACAAATGATGCTTTAACGTAAAACAAAAAATAAAAAAATTGGGAAGTCTTTTACATAGACAGGACATGTTTTCTCCCTTTATTAAACTCCGCCTATACTTTGCAAGACTTTAAAGAAGATGTACAGGTACAAGGTGTCTTGGTACTCTATTTTACACATCATTGAGGGGGGTTAATAATCAGTGGATAAATTAAAATCAGTTTTAAAGTGCTTTAATGGACAAAAAAAGAACAATTTATTTATTTATTCAATGTTCTTTTGACTCAAGAAAACTATTATTTTTATAATGAAAAACAACTTTAGTGTTGTTTATGGATATCATCAATATCTGTGTTGGGCTCCTAGGCTAAAATCCTTTAGTTGGTCTTAAAGAAGCCTCATAGAGAATTTGTTTTTTTTTTTTAGACAATTTGCCCAAAAATGTGCACTAAGCCTCTGGACTAGAGCACGGTGTGGACACGAGGCAGTTTGGGTTTTACGGTAAGTTACTCTGAATTCATTTGAAGAAACTCTGGTACTCTACCATCACAAAAGCCTTCAGATTATTTTTAAGAGACTGGATTTCCAGATCATACAAAGTCTCTCTCTCCAGTTTCATAAACCAGTCCAAACTGCTGACTGAACCACCTGAAGAATAAATCATTTGTTTTTATAACCAAATCTGAAAGATTTTTGTTTGATTTGGGCAGTTTAAACTCGTCTCTCTTTGGTGAAACATTTACAGACGTATCTGCTCATGTCTGCACTGAAGAGTCTGTGAATAAAAACATGAATCACTCATTATTCACTCGTCTCCCTCAGCAGCGTCTACATTACTGAAGTGATCAAACTTTTCTAAAAAGTGGCCCAGCTGCCCTCAGATTTGTGAAACCAGAGCAGCTTTTAAACTCCATCTAAAGGCAGAGTCGGTCATTCTGGGAAATAAGAACTGCCTTTCAGCCGTCCTGCTGCCAGTAAACGAGTTTTTCAGCCGGCGGTGTTACGGTGTAACCTGAATCCAAGCTAATGAGTGCCATGAGAAGTGTGTGCAGACAGACCATCAAGCTTTTCCTCTTGAACACTGTAGGTGTTGTTCCTGCAGGGACATGAGGAACATTTCAGGAAGTATCTGTCGAACATCACCGACACCTCCTTCAGGTTTTCCTCCTTCTGTCTCGACCTCAGTGTCTCCAAACACAAAAAGTCACAAAGTCACAGAGTGATTGCAGCACTTAAACACCAAAAGATTTATTTGAAGGTCTCACAGATACAAAATAGCTTTTCTTCTTTTCATAGAATCACATTTTTATTCTTTTTACACTTTTTTTTTTTCATTTTTTGACTTGCATGAGGTATACAACAATATATATTTATCCAGGAACATAAAATGATCCGAGTGGCACGCAGAGAGACAGACATGTTAGTTATTCCTGCAGGATTTTTGACGCCATGAGTGGACGGGGATGTTTCAGGCCGAGCAGGAACTGGAAACAATCAAGACTTTCAAAACTCATCATTCTCAACCATGGACTTCACCTGCTTTTTACCCAATATTTAAGGCTTTTTGAGTCTGGATCGTGGTTTCATGAATATTTTTCTGTCCTCTGGGACAAAGTCATCACCATCTGTCCCATCACCTTTAGAAACATCACATAGATGACTCTGAGAATCACTACTGACCTGAAATGATCTGTTGGTAATCATTTTGTTTAAAAGTAGATCGATCAATCAGCAGGCAGATGGCAGAAAATGGTTCTTCATCATAATACTCATCACCATCACTGTCGAGAGAAAACACAAGGAAAGGACGGAGCAGAAGAGCCAGGGTGCAGACAGGAGGTCGGTCAGGGTCGTTCTAGGTTCACTGGGGCAGAGCTTTCAGGATGGCGTTGACCTCCTCGGCCACGGCCGTCAGAGCAAACTCAAACTGGTCCTGAAATAATGAAGATCACAATAAAGAGGTTACGTTATCACCTTTCCTACACATGGGAGACTCTGAAGGGCTTCATAAACACAGATAATATAAACGATAAATCTGTAAAGAACTTCGTAACAGAATCTCTACTACTAAAGAGATCTTTAACTCAATAAAAGGAGGATCTATCTTATGCTCTGTAACAAAGATCCCCAATTGTAAAGAGATGTGTAACTGCAGGAAGGAGGCTCTACTACAACAAAGATCATGAACAGCAAAGAGATCTCTAACTCAATGAAAAGAGGATCTATCCAAACCTTCATAACAAAGATCATCAATCATATTAACAACCTAGAGATGTTCAACTCAATAAAAGAAAGGGTCTTTACAAGTTTAATAACAAAGATTATTAACAGTTTAGAGATGTTCTCCTTAATATCAAAAGGATCTTCAGTAACATCAAAGATTATTTACAGTTTAGAGATATGTCACTCGCTGAAAAATATGTCTGCAGTAAGTTTCACAACAAAGATTATTAAAAATTTAGAGATTTGTTAGTCCAGGAAAAAATGATCTTCCTTAAATCAATGGCAAAGATTGTTAAGAGTTTAGAGATGTGTTACTCAAATTAAAGATAATCTACAAAAAGCAAAGATGACTTCACTGGTTAGAGATCTTTGACTCCATTTAAGTAGAATCTTCTTACAGTGCCATAACAAAGATTGTCAACAGTTTCGTAATTTGTAACTCAATGGAGGCTGAAATAAGAAACTTAAGCCTCAAAACAAAGATCTTTGATGGCACAGAGATGTGTTATTCACATAAAAATCTATGGTAAGCTCTCTTTTAAGTGAAGTTCAACATCTCTTCATCATTAATAATCTTTGTTTTGGAGCTGCTGTTACAGTTATTCTGGGGCGACATGATTCTGAGTAGCACATCTCTCTCTCAATTATAATCTTTGTTTTAGAGGTCCTTTCAGTTCAAGATCTCAGTATGAAATGATCTGTTTTTAAAGCCACACCCAGAGTTCTTGAGGTAGAATTATTTTTTGCTTTGAATTACACATCTCTTTTTCATTAATGATCTTTGATATGAAGCTACATTCAAAATGCCAAGGTGTTTTTTCTTCAATGGTTATTGCTATGGAGGCATCTTTAGAGTTCCTGAGGTATTTTTTTCTTTACTGAGTTACACATCTTTCTTTCATCACTGGTGTCCTCTATGAAGCTACTCTCAGAGATGAAATAATTGAAATAATTTGGCTGCTGCCTCGATTCCTGAAAAGCCCTTTAAAAACATGCTTCACTGATTTCTAACCCAGGACACAGAGAGCTGCCTCAGGATCTAGAGGTTGGGAGTTAAATTCTTCACTTAGTAAATCTTTAAAAAAAAAACTCCTATAAGCGTCTGAGTGCAAAGATGTAGTTTTGACTCTTACTGAGGAGAACTTCCCACAAAACCAAGTTTTCATGACAGAGCTCTGACAAACTTAGTCCAACCTCTATCGCCGAGGTCCTCATCTGCTGCGTTTATTTTTTTTTAACAAACTTTATGGTGAACATGTGCTGTGTGCAACAGCTCAAGGAGCTAGAGGGTCTCAAGGTTTCAATCCTTGTCCAGGCTCAGTGAACTTACAAGGCCTGAAACTTTTTTTTTGTTGCAAACTTTAAGTCAGTCATCTATCTTGGTAGCTTAAGAGGAAAGGGGATCGTCTATGAAGTCTGAGGACGGGGGTGATCCACAACTTGAGTGTTCATGTCCAAACTTAAGATTCAAAACCTTTTAACTGCTTTAAAACTTATTTAACTTTGTAGTTTCAGAGTGAGTTTGGAGGTTGTGGGATCAAGTCTTGCTATAGGCCTATCTGCAGAAGGACCAGAAGCTTGAGGGAACACTCTGATGTGTCTTGTTCGTTAGCTCTGTGGCATAAGCCTCCAACAGACAATAAGAAGGTTCTAAGTTCAAATCTTACCAAGTTTCAGGTTAGAGGTGTGACAGTGACTGAAAGACAGAGGTACCTATAAAGCCTGAAAACTACACCTGAAAGGCTTTAAAACTTGACAGATAAGCACAGACACAATGTCAAGGTCAATACATGAGACACCATTTGGTGAATCTAAACATCAACTTACAAAAAAGTACAAACAAAAATCAGACCCAACAGATTCAGTGATAATGACCTTGGTGCGAACCATCCCGGGTCGCTGGTCTCTAACATGCTCCAGAGTGGCAGCGATGTCGATCTCTTTCACCCCTGCAGGAGAGCAGGAGCACAATGCAGGACTGAATATATAGACTTCCAGGATTCATTTTCACATTCATCACAGGGTAAAACAGTAAGTCTTACAGCTATATCCATATATGAATACAACACAAGTTTGATCTAAACATCCACCACAGGGTAACGTATTATTCTTATTAAAGCGGCAGACAAACTCAGGCACTCTTCAAAACAACACGCACCTTTAGCCATGCGGTTCAGAACCATGTCAATAAGGATGTAAGTCCCAGTCCGGCCTGTACCATCACTATAGAAACAACAAAAGCAAACTTTAAAGTTATCTGTTCAACCAGAAGTAATCAGATGATTAAAAGAATACAATGAATATTAAAGTCTGAGCTGCCATAGAGTGCCTCTGTGTTTTAATGTGGTTTGTGTTTAAATATCTGAAGTCTAAATAAAGTTTATTCAGTGTTTCAGCTTATGGGGGTACCTGCAGTGCACGATGATGGGGCAGGATCGTCCTCTGTAGCACTTATTCACCTTCCTGTGAGACAACAAGGAAGAGACAAATGCTGAACCAAAGAAGAATAGGACGGAGAACAAAAACAAGAAGGAGGCCAAAGAAGAGGGAATCATCTCTGAGAGACAAGGAACCCAAAAAAAAAAAAAGGACTTTAAAAATTGGACAGATAGATATATAGACAGACAAACAGATAGACAGAAAGACATACTGACAGATAGACAGAGACAAATAGATAGATAGATAGATAGATAGATAGATAGATAGATAGATAGATAGATAGATAGATAGATAGATAAACTAATAGATAGATGAAAGGGGGGGTTTGGGCGATGGACCTCCTGCTGCAGCCACATCAGTCCATGATCATTTTTGTGACTATGCAACTGGACCCAGACTACTAGCTGCAAACCACAAGAATGACACAGACAGATGTGTTCAAATTAAGCCACGGCCCCGTTGACCTCCATCGCACAGAGGGGAGGAGAGGAGGAGAGGTGGAGGGGGCAAGAGAGGAGATGGAGGAGGGGACTGTATGATCGTCAGGGCTGGACAACACGGACCACAGATCATATCTTAATGTGTTTTTTAGATGAATACATGACATACAGTATGTCTGAATATCTGAAAATATACGGAGACCATTTTGATGCTGCATCAACAAAAACAGATGCAAAAGTCCACCCAACTTTGTTTTGTTGCTGTGGCATCAAACTGGAAAAAACAATATTTAATCCCCCTCAAAAAAGAAAATGGCGACAATATTTGTCGTCTTTTATTCATAAATACACTAAATTAGACAACACTGTCATACCCTAAATCTCTTGGAAAATAAATGGATGTCTTGATAACCTGATGCATTTCCCTGTTTAATTGTGGGATAAGTCCACATTATTTTTGACAATATGATTTTGCAGTCCTTGTCTCCTTTACTTTTTGACAGCTTAGGGATCTCCCGCACTTTTCTGCATAGTTTTCAAAGACTTTCTGTGAATTAATTAGTGACAAATTAATCCAATCATCCCAACTCTATTATTTTTTATTTCTCAAACAACAATGCCCCTGCAAACATTTCTTAACTACTTCCTCATCTACCTTAACACTAAATGTCTTTTAACATGGATTTGGATTTCTGAAGCCTCCTGCAGTAAATTCTGCCATAAACACTTTGAGCCGGCGCAGGAAAAGTCACCTCTACAAATAAAGATGTCTGCATGTCATCTATATTTTAAGACCCTCTACCAAGTGAAATACACTTTTCAAGACTCCTTTGTGACTTGAATTTGAATTTTTCAGGCTTTTTCAGACTTCTCAAGGATCCGGGGGACCCTGAAGAATTGTTGAAGTTAACTGAGGAGTTTGGGTGTAAAATGTTTTCTCCCCAGACACTCCTCCTGCTCTGTGAGGATGTTCAAGAGCCAGCAGTACCTGCGGAAGTCCAGCAGGGGGCGTGTGGAGGTGGGGATGCCCTGAGCTGGCCAGCTGAGGAAGTGGAACTGGGTGAGGGTCCGGGTCTCCTGTGTCTGCACATTCTTCAGGTAGAAGCTCCGCACCAGGAAATCGTTACACCAGATGTGTTCGGACACCAGGTTCACCTGATCGAGGAGATCAGACTCAGCTGTTAAAGGACTCACACTGACCCCCCCCCCCCCCCCCCCCACACACACACACACACACACACACACACACACACACACACACACACACACACACTCACCTCGTAGATGTGGTAGAGGGATGAACCCTCGTCAGGCCAGTAACGGTCACACTGTTTCTCTCCATCCTCCACCAGAGCAGACATCATGACTATCACTGTGCAGCCGTTCTCCCAAACCATCTACCAAAACACACAACGAACTTTCCTTTAACACATTTATATGTTTAAATGCAAATCTGTAAAAAACATCAAGTTCACTTTTTGTCAAACCATATCAAAAAGCCTAAAGCAGTGCTTTTGTAAACTGTTTCATCCTCCTTTCTGTCATAAATCTTTTCAAGCTGACATTAATGTAGTAATCCACAGGAAATGTTTAAGGGTTAAAACAAACTTAAATCCAAAAAAATCTGTTTTCTCACAGACCTGCCAGAAGTCAGAGATGGTGTGTGACAGGGGGCCCTGGGTGGCGATGTAGGCTGGCATCCGGGGGTCATGCTCAATCTAGAGGGGAGAGGGTTACACATGTGCAATGGTCAACAGTTATCTCAGAGGCTCAACCACAGGTCCTGAAGGTCCTTAAAAATCCTAAAAGATCTGAAATCTGTCTTCAGTTTAAGATGGCACATTGAGACTGTTTTTCCCTCTTTTTAGGGCTGGAACAAATGGATCAAAATTTTGCTTTTGCAGACTCATTCACAGCCTTAATTGTTACGCAGCCTTAGTTGGCAGCATGACAGTGAACTCTCCAGACAGGACAGGTGCTGGGAGGTAAAGGTGCAGACTGTGGAAGACTTACAATGGTGCTGGCGTTGATGTAGTCAGAGCGTGAGGGGTTAATCTCTGCCTTCAGCTTCACCCTGGAGTGGTCATCTAAAGAAAAGTAGTGACATTTAACCCCAAAGGAAGATTTAAGGTAGTTAGTCCTAAACAGCTGTGAAATGTTAGCCCTCTAGAACAGTTGTTAATGAAAGTTGTAGGTGTGATCTAAGCACAAACTTGTGATTTAAGAGATTTGCTCTTCTTTTGCCCTGTACTCTGCTCTAAATGCTGCCTTTGTTATCTCTGATTAACTTCTCTGATTAAGTTTGCTTTGTTCATTTTCATGCCACTGTGGCAGCTGCAGGGACTCACAGGGCACAGAGTCGGGGCAGCGGTTCTTCTTGGCATTGGCGTCACTCTGGGCCACAGAGACGGCACTGGGCTCGGCCTGGTAGGAGCACAGAGCCTCCCACTCTTTCATCAGACGGTCCTTGTTCCTCAGATGGTCCTCCATGTACGCCTGAGATAAAATAAAACAATTCTTTGGTTTGTTACACTCTGCTGTAGGCTGCAAACGTATAGAATTTAGAACAATGCTAATATTTGCTCTGCTTACATCCCATGGTGCACAAACTGACCAGTATCATGTGACCAGTAGATATGTCCATGTTGGCCTGCGCCGGCTCCTCGCACCACGATGGAGTGCTGCTGTGGGAGCTCGGACTGGGCTGGGCTCCGTCACTGAACTGGGACGACACGCTGCTCACCCTGGAGTCTGCTCCTCCTCCTCCTCCTCCAGCTGCTGCTCCTCCTCCTCCTCCTCCTCCACTGACACCCACACCTCCTCCTCCTCCTCCTCCGCTCACTCCTCCCACAGCGCCGAGGGCAGCAGCTTCCAGGCGACCGAAGGCGCCTTTGGAGGCCATGTGCTGACGACACAGGTCCTGGTGAGCCAGTTATGCATGCGTTTGTACAGAGCTAGTTGAAAGATTTTATTTATAAGTTTAAATTCAATAATGTGCACTCTTATACTGATGCAGCGCAAGCAAGTGAACAAGGGATTAATTCACCGAAAACATGCCAGAAACAAAGAAGCATCGCTAAAAATTGTTACAGACAGCAAACGTTAATTTCTTTGTTATTATTTCTTTTCCTCCCACACTCCCTAAATGGAGCATATAGCACACTCAGTGGAAAAATAAAAGCTGTTTCTGACATTGCTCCGGCTGCTGACAGTGATGCTATTGTGTCAAAGACAGCAGATTATATTAGACATATTTCCTAAAGAAATTAGGACATAACCTCTTTTCATGTGCTGACGTTTGTCTACAGCAGAGTCTTGAATACATTAAAGCATGCGTCTGTCTGTCACTGTTGCGTCCCTTCAACAAGCAGAAATGAAGTGAAGCTTAAATCACCTGGTACTCCTGGTGGCTGAAGCTGCCCCCCTCTGGTCCCAGACCCAGCTTCTTTGCAGCCAGCCGGTGAGCATGGTGACGCAGGCAAGCTATGGTCATGCCTGCCACCAGGATGCTGCCGATGCACGCCATGGCCACCAGCGTGGCGAAAACCCAGCGGGAGCCGGGCTGGACTCTGGTCGCCAGGGGCAATGCTTTGCCATCATTCCCCTGTGGAAAAGGGGACCAGGAGAACCATCAGATTAACTGCTCATTTCCTGAGGACAGAAACGTTATGATTTGGTCTGTAAGCAGCCCAAATCCTCCAAATGTTGGAATATATTTTAAAAAATTAAATACATTATGCATTATACAGAGATAACATTGGGCAGGAATAATGAGCTTAAGGCTATGTCACTGAACAAACTAAATACAAATACTAAATCTCAATAAATGTTTGGCAATAAGAGCAAATGCATAAACCCTAAAAAATTAGTCATGGTTTTTAATTTCGAGTCAATATCGTTATGAATATTCATTAAATGTTCATTGGTGCTGGTAATTATAGAAGTTATCCCCTGTTTTCACTCACCTAACGGAACGATGCACCCCACAAACGAACCAAAACCAATATGCTGAGTGTGTTAATTTTGTAAGGAAAAAGTTCTGAGTAAGAATTTCAAAATAAAAGTATTCCGGTGTTCCATTCAAGCAGCTGTAACAGTGGAAATTACATTAGTAAATGTACTTATGTATTTTAAATATAACTAACTACAGTTTCAAGGTGCTTCACTTTGTTTACTTAATCAAGCGTCCAACCCAAATTGTGTAAAATAGGCATGAGCACATTTACTGCTGTGACACCTACAGAAAAGCAGATAAATGCCTCTTTTGGATGCAAAGTGAATAAAATACAAATAAATAAACATTTTGAGGGAATTTTGATTTCAGGGCTGGACTTTTATGAGCAGTTCAGTGCTCTAACAGTGGAGACTTGGTACTTTCTGAAAGTCCAGAGTTATGAAGACTTCCTCAAATCAAAAACAAACCTCTCCAACTCCGCTCTGCAGAACCTTCAGGCCCATCTCAGACTCCAGAAAGTTCTTCTCTGCAACTGCAGACACAAAACACAACAACACTCCCGTAAACTCCTCTAATCCTCTGCAGCACCATGGATGAAGAATCTGTGGTGTTGTGATCTTGTCACTGCTGCTTACCGGCTTTATCCGCTACGTCTGCTGCAGTCAGATTCTTGGAGTTTGGTCTGATCCTGAAGGTGATAGACGGTCCAACCACACTGAAAAAAGAAAACAGAAGCAGATACAAAGTTATGAACAGTGCAGGAATATTAGCAAGTATCTGAATTCATTTACAGTCGAGTATTTGATTCTTTTCTCTCACATTTGTCTTTATTTTAATTCAGTAACTTCCACTGAATCCTGCTCTGTTGTGTCATATTATGGTTTCTCCTTCATGCAAGTTCTCTAAAAAGAGGTTTGAAAATATTCATACCTGCCAATGTTTTAATACAGAAACAAGCGGCAATTTTTTTAGTCCAAACAATTTTTTGTGTTTTCTTTTCATGAATTTTATTGATTTAATTCAACAAAGTCATAAATCATAATGATAGTTTATAAGGTGCTAAGATTTGGGAGGTTATAACCATTTGTGGTAAATTTTATTTACTTCTTCATATCTCTTAAATTTATATTTTGATTTAATGTTTGAATGTTTTATTTTTGCATTACTTCGTCTTTTTATGGTCTTAATATCACTGGTGTTTTGATTTATCCCTGTGAAGCTTTTAAATGGCTTAACTCTTGAATCATGCTCTATAAAAAGCTGTCTTGTCTTTCTTCTTCAGATTATTTTCCAGCCTCATTATTTTATAATTACAAAAACAAATCAAAACATTTTTATCATCATCTTAAGTTTGAAAACTCATAACGTGGGGTTAAAAAGACATTACACCCTCACATCTATTGCAGTTTGTAGTGAATAAAGTAGGTGTGCAAAAAGACTTCAGATCACTTTAATTTCTCAGTTTGCTTTTTCATTTAGTTGTTTTGTTCATCAACAGATTTTTGGGAGTTTCTCTCCATTTGTGACTAAAGCAAACAGCTTTGGAATCAAAGTTGCTGACAAATAAAATCATATTCAGAGCAGATTCTTGCAGATCTGGTCCAAGCAAGAAATCCTTCGTCAGAATAAAATGCATTTAGAGAATCAGCGGCTCAGGTCTCTTATAGACTTCAGTTAACATACTGATGATTTATCCACAGTTTGGGACTCTGGTTCAGAGGAAGCAGCAGAGTATGGATCACGCTTCAGAAGGTCACATGACCAGCGTCCTCACTCCTACCTGACGTTAATGATGGCGGCAGTGGAGAGGCCGCTTTTCTCTGACAGACGCTCCAACAGTCGCACCCCGTCGTTCAGACTGAGGGGGCTGTGTGACAAAATGTACACGAACACACAAACACAGACAGACAGACAGACGTATAAAGACGTTAGGGCTGGGAGATATACTGAGTTTTAAATCCATATATTTTCAGACGAATGTTAATACTGATGTGTGGATGTTAAAAAAAGAGGTCCGCTCTGATGTACAGTTAAAAGGATTTTTAAAGCAAGAACCACCAACAGGAATATTATCTTTATGGAGAATTATCATTTAATTTAATTTGTTTTATTAGTAAAAATTATGATATTGAGGGATGTTCAATATCACAGCAGCAACAGCAGAAGTCCTAAACATCAAATATCAGGAAACTTAATGTTTTTTTAACCAAAGGCTGGAGAAAACTCCAGCACACTGTCAAAGTTACACAAACATATGGGCGATATTGGAAAAGTGTGCAGAAACACCCTCTACTTTAAATTTCCAACCACTTTTCAAATATTGCAAACATATTTGTTCATTTGAGACAGAGTCCCTGTACTATTGATACCACAGACCATTACAATAATGTCATAATGAAGCAGATTTAAGAGTACTGAACATTTTGACAACCTCAATATAAAGAACCTTTTTCAACAGTTTGATTAATTTAGACAGTGTGCAGAAGTTTCTGCATTAATTAAAACAAATAAAATGCACACAAATGAGTGTCTATGGTTTCTATTTTGCTGCCTTTTTATCAAACAGGCATCAACGTCATTTTATTTATTTGAACAGAATTATTTAATAATTTAATCATGTATTTCCATTCAGCTAAAAAATAGCATTACTAATATGATTTTAAGTCTATATCGCCCAGCCCTAACACACATTAACACACAAACTGCTTGGATCGTATTTCTCTCTCCTCCTTCCTTCTTTCACTTCTCACATCCTTGTCTCCTTGCCTTTCAGTCTAACATCTGCTCTTTTTCTTTACACGCCTCCTCCTGCTTATTTTGCTTTTGGCCAAAGGCTCGACCGAAGGGACCTGAATATCATGCCCACGACTCCAGAGTTGGAGGATTTTTTGGGAAAATGACTCATGATTGCAGCACAGCTTCTGTTACAGAAGGTTACAGCAGACTGAAAGTAGAAAGTGCAGAAACTATTTAAAGATAATGCATAAAGGGTCCACCTGTCTTCATTTCATGATCTAAAAGCATACTTGTTTATTGTTTGAGCTTATTATAAATGTCTTTAGATCATTAACCCACAGCTTCCCGGTTAGATAATAAAGAAGTCGCCTACAGAGCTTGTGCGTCAGGCTGATTCATGCTCAGATCAAATTTGTCTGACGTGGACAAAATTACATTTTAGTCAAACAATTACATAAAGTACTCTCTGCCCTCTCTTATTTCATGATGGTTTTCTCACAGTTTCAGTTCCCATTTTCCTCTTAGCCATCCTGTCACACCAGGTAATCTTAATCTTTCTGCCTGAGGCTGAGACGTCACAAACTCAAGAACGTTTATAAAGACTTATAAATATAAAACTCCCGTCAGAACATATTTAAAAAAACAACATTTATATTTTAAAACTCAAATGAAAAAAAGTGATGCTGTATGTAACGAGCCCAAACATAATCAAACCTAATTTAAGCTTCATTTTCAGTGAAAACCAGTTATAAGAATATTTCTTATTTACAGTTTTATATGAAGTTCTGTATAGATGCAGAAGAATATTTGAGCCAGACAGGAAAAAGAAAAACTGAGTCACGATTATTTTTTCTATAATAAACTTTAAAATGTTGAAGAGGAGGTGTAAACAGTGAGGACAAAAGTTGGATTAAAAAGTCAAAGTGTTGAGAAATAAAGGATGCCATGTCATCAAAAAAGATAATATGACGAGAAGTAAAAGTCAAGGTCTTTTAGAAAAGTTTAAATATTAAGTTAACAAGTCAAAATGTTGATATAAAGATTGTATTGTAAAGAAAAACATAGCAATGTTTTTCACTCTCTGAAACCTTATTTTGCATTTCCTTTTTCTAAGGATTTATTTCTTTCCTTCCAGTTTCTATGAAAACATGGAGAAAAATGTTTCCTCAGACATTTTTGGCTTAAAATGTCTTCAATTAAAAAGTTACTGTAGAGCTTTTTTTTCTGTCCAAACACAAAAATGAACAAGACAACACAAAGACAAAAACGAGCGGACGGCACATTCACTCATACACAGACGGCTGCTCTGATTGGTGGATAAATGTTGGTTTTTACCTCTGATTGGTGACGATGTACCCGTACTCGTCTGCTTTGGAGGCAGGTTTGTCCTGTTTGTTCACAGCGGCCTGAGGAGGAGAATCCTTCTGGGCTTCTTCTGGTTTGTGAAGTTTGGCAGCAGAGAGCGGAGCCTCCGGGGAAGCCGTCTTATATGCCATCGAACCCTCCGTTACCTGGCAGGTGAAGAATAAACCCATAATTCATTCATCAAAATACCCCAGCAATCCCTAAAGGGCTGGTGTGGAGCAGCTTTTACATATAAACAGAAAAATGCTTTAAATGTTCAAACGTTAAAATATAAACCTGAACCAAAAGTGGATACCAGTATAAAGTACACTCTAATGAATTAAGGGAATGGATACAAACAAGAAAGGATCTGTTCTGGTTCAACTATAATAACTTAGTAAGTTGTTGAAAAAACAACAACAAATAGATAGTATTTAGTGATTGAAGATGCAGATGAAGCAAATGATTGAAGGACTGAGTGTTTTAATGAGGGCTAAAAGTCTTTAATCATTTAAAGCTGTTTTGTCATTTTATTCACTGTTATTACTTTGAAGAAACATTTTCCACATTTTCAACAACAAATACGTTAAAAATTAACAGAGGTTATTTAGTTTTTGTAAACATTGAGATGTCAGAAAGATGCAATATTGAGATTTTTTTTCTTGTCTAAAATAAAAAAAACAAAACATTTTTTTGGCTGTTGGAGAATCACACCAACCTTTTTCCCCCTGTCAGCGTTGTTTCCATAATTGTCTGTGAAGAGAAAGAAACATAATATCAGCATTATTCGTGAAACACAGATATATTTATATTTGGATAAAAGTGACCCTAAGATGTAAAAGCAATTCACTGACTAAAACTAAAACAAGATGATCAAGCTTCATAGCAAAAGGACTTTACCAACTGAAAGTGCTCAGTACCCAAAAGAATTTTTATTTTATTATTCACTTCATTAAAAAGTCCAAGATAGAAGCTAGACAAGAATTAAAATCAAATGCTTTAAAATAGTATGACAATTCAATTTCATGGCCAAGCAGGGCAAAAGTTAAGGTTGTATTGAGTTGTAAGTTTGCAATGATTTGTCATTTATCACCTTAAAGCACTTAAAATCCAAACCTGATGTCACAACTGCTGCATGTTTACCATCAAGACTTTAAAGAAAACAGAAACTTTTTCATTCAAACTCTTATTCTGCAGGATGGAGAGCCCACCTTTGGTTTCCTTGTATCCATAGGAGTCATCAAGCTGCAGCTGCTTCAGAGCGGCTGGCAGCTTGTCTTTCTGCTCAGGAGATAAATCCTTCATGTCGAGGCCGTAGTGATCGAGGAGCAGAGCGAGACGCTGCAGAGAGCGCTCTGAAAGCACACACAGGAGATCAGAAATATGACCTGGGCTTTTATCAGAACTTCAGATTTTGTGAGAGGCTATTTTTTTTTTCTTTTAGACTTTATGTTATGAATACGTGCCTGGATTTTGTATTAAGATGTAAAGTATATTAAGTCTGCCACCAGGGGGCTCCCAATTCAAACAATGACAAAAGATGGCATGTTGAGATGCACGTCAGCTCCACCCACCTCCGCCATGTACTTTGACAAAAAACTGCAGACTATAGGTTCATTTACTGAACAGTGAGACACCATTTCTGTTTGAAGGATGAATTTTGTATAATTAGGGAGAAAAGCTGTTAGAAATAGCCTCCCTGTTTTGTGCCACAATCTAATCACAAAGCATTCTGGGATCGCTGGCTGGAAAGGAGTTGAAATGATTGTTCCTGGTCAGTCTCTCTACATGCTTTAACTTTCTCTCTTACCATCCAGGCCCGACAGCGCATCATACTCGTCTTGTGCCTTCTTCTCTGCCTGATCCTGCTGCTGCTGCTTGCTGAGCTGAGACACCTGGGAAACAAAATCCTCGCCGTAGTCCAGAGGGAAGTCCAGCTCCGGGAAGAAGGAGGAGGAAGAGGAGGAGGAGGATGAGGACAAAGAAGAGGGAAATCCTGCTGATGCTGCTGCTGCCAAAGCTCCTCTTTGACGGGAGAGGGACTGCACAGGCGAGGATGAAGAGGATGAGGAAGAAGAAGAGGGGGAGGAAGGGGAGGTGAAGTAAAGGGAGACCAGATCTTGAAGGAGCTGTCGGTCTCGATCCAAAGGGTCTCCTTGGGATCTAGAGCGGGATGGGGAGGCTAGGAGAGGGAAGGCCTGGTTTTCATCCAAAGAGTTGAGGGAGCGCTCCTCCTCGTCCTGGTAGCCATACTGCTGCTGTGAGAACAACAAACACGAGGTTAAATGTCCGGCAGGGGGCAGAGTGACTCAGCAACACGCTGTGAAAAGCATTTTTCAGCAGAGTTAAAGCATAGTCTGTAAATCATGCCACCAGGGGGCTGTCAATAACAATAAAAACAAAAGATGACCTGTTCATGATGCTCAGCTCTGCCGACCTCTGCTGCTAACTAGTAGTTCTGAATTAAGGACACTCAACTGCAAAAGCTGATCTCCACAACGTGCATTGAAAAAAACAGTAAATGACCCTTCTGTTTCTCTATCACAGGAACATAGGTTGCTGATGAAATGTTCCCCATAATGTGATTCTAAAACATGAGACTGGTTACCAAACTGTTGAGCTTTGAAAAGCAAAAGGAAATGCTGCTCTCTCAGAACATGTGCAGGCTGTTGGTCCCTTCTTCTCACCTTGTGATAGGTGTAGGGATCCAGGAGGGGTGTCTGCATGTGCACAGAGGATCTAGACGGGTCCATGATCATGTAGTCCACAAACTCCTGCACCATTTCAGGGTCAGCTGAATCCTTGGGTCCCTGAACCCTCCTCTGACCTGGACCAGACTGTCTGGAAAACCTGGGAAAGACAACTTCTCTGTGATTTCAGAAGCCTCACAAAAACTTCTCTGTAAGGTCTGTATCTTGTCTTTGTACTGAGGCATGCTTCTTACTGTTTGGAGGACTTCTCATGAGGTTTGGAGGAGCTGATGGTGGGAATGTGGCTCAGCTCTCGGCTGATGATGGCCTGAGTGATGTCATCCCTCCAGGTCAGACCTTCAAAAGTAATACCACACATTACTTCTTTCCTGTCCTACCTGAGCTTTAGATCTCAACTATTTATATATAAGGATGGAAAGAGGCTGACCTTGCACCATGAGGTCTTTGAGGACCGCTTGCAGCTTGTGCAGGACAGGGACAGATACCTGGTACTGGACCGGGGCCTGGTGGGGGTCCTGGCACTGTCCAAACAAACCATCTGTACAGTAAAAAGATCATAATCATTTCTTCATGAAGCCTTTGAGAACAGTTTATCCAGATGCACTCATTCATAACAGAATCTGGACTGAGGTTTCAAAATCTCCTGAAAATTAACATTGTCTGGGAGGATTACGGAGGGAAAATTCCCATAGCAACAATAATTTCCCTCCTCTGTTTGTACATTTCTCCAGTAAGTAAGGTAAAAGAAATAAACTCCAAAAGAAAATTTAAGTTATAAATTTATATTATGTGATGTCAGTTCTGCATCTCTTTTACTGCTGAAACTGTTACTCTGGAAAGGAAATGTAAAGAGGTGCACATATCAGAGAGTGAGAAAAGAAAAATACAATCGAAGCCTCAAAATCAAATTCATCTACAATGCAAGATCCCACAGTTTGATGAACTGATGTGTCATTTTTAGATTGTGTCTCTAAATCTGGACCTCCTTCAGTTTGAAGCTTCCCTGGAAAAGGTTGCAAGCAAAAAGGTGAGCACGGTTCTTATGAATTGGGCGAACTGATCCCTTAAACCCATGAAAGCTTAAAGCAGCTTAGCATGGACCCAGAACAGGTGGACACAAAAACCCTGTCCTCAGTGAACTGGTCCAAAGACTGAAACTGGTGCAGAGAGCTGAGGTAGAGCTGACACTCATGCTGACATGAGAAACACAAATATGTTCTTGTCTTCAGTGAAACTGAGATGGTTTCATGGTAGGGTGTCTGAGAGACCAGCGGGTTGAGGTCTGATCCTGATGAGCAGCCTTACAGAAGTCTTCTCTAACCCTTGGGCCTCACTTGTTCCTTTTGGAGATGCAAAGAATTTTTTTTTAGCGTTTGTTCAGATATAATCCAAGTTGGCAGAAATATACACTTCCTATTCTGCTGAACAGACTTTTGAGTTTGAACCCCATCATTTATGAATACAAGTGCTCTCTGTAGTCGAACAATCATTGAGCCCATGCAGCAAAAAACAATTCAAATCACACTTATCATAAAAGTGACATTTGATTATATGGTTTTTGACTTATAAAAAACACGAGATGTCCAGTGAGATGCTTTTATTTTTCCAGCCAGGCGTAACATTAGTAGTTTGTACTATTTTCCAGGGGATGGACCCTCTTTGTCGTATTTCTTTTCAAGGGATGCACTAACAGATATTTTAAAACTTCATAAAGTGCAAAAGAAACAGCACATTTACCTCACAACCTGTCTGGTCTATAAAACAGAAAAATATCCCTTTGTTGTGTAAACTGTTAGCTTATATTCACTAAGTAAGACAGAATTGAAGAAATGTAAAAGAAAGCGTTTTACTGTCCATATGCACACTCAAAAACACATCAACACATCGATATGATAAAGTGAATGTAACACACACCAGAGATATGAAGACCACAGTCTCACACTCTCAAAGTTTAGCAGTCAAAAAAATCAAACTGCACCAATGAACACACAAATCCTTTACACGTTTTCATGAGCCTGTGTGTTCATGTGTGTGTTTGTGTGAGCTGGTGTGTTCATGTGTGTGTTTGTATGAGCCGGTGTGTTTGTATGAGGCTGTGTGATCATGTGTGTGTTTGTATGTTCATGTGTGTGTTTGTATGTTCATGTGTGTTTGTATGAGCCTGTGTGTTCATGTGTGTGTTTGTATGTTCATGTGTGTTTGTATGAGCCTCTGTGTTCATGTGTGTTTGTATGTTCATGTGTGTTTGTATGAGCCTGTGTGTTCATGTGTGTGTTTGCATGCATGCGTTTGCGTGGGCCTCGGTGAGTCATCACCTCTGCCTCCCTCCATCCTTCATCAAACACACACTCAGATCCACGAGGGAGACACACAGTCGTCAGGCGTATGATGTCACTGTTGTCATGGAGACGGTGGGGACCGGCTGCGATTGGCAAAGAGCGCTGACGGAGGGAGACCTTGTTTACGCTGCTCGCTCGCTCCTTTTCTCTCTGTTTCTTTCACTCCGCTTGCTCCCTTCACCTCTGATGCCCATGTGACGAGTCTCATCCAGAAACCAATCATCTCTCACACACACTGCACACATACGTCAGAGACACACACTCTTGGACTTGAATGATGAACAAACATAACACAAAGAGATGTTGTAGTTTAGTCTGCTGGTTTAGATTTCTTTGGATGAGACAGACATGGTTTAAAGAGGTTAACTATGAAATATGAAGCTTTTCTGATGCAGTCTGAAGGTTTTATTCCTCATGAATTTAACAGATTGTGAACGTTTAATTACCACTGTTCTGCATATAGTCTCATTTTGCAACCAATCCATGACCAAAGTGAAATTTAGGAGAGTAATTAAGGGCATCTGTAGACCCTGATTATTTTTAATTGAACACAGCAGCATCTGAACTTAAATGGGGCCGTTAGAGAATAAAGCTGGGCAGCATTGACCGCAAATCATATTTCTATATTTTTCTGGCTGAATGGTGAAACACAATATGTACTGCATATTTTCTTGTGTAAAGAAATGACAAATGGACATCTCATACGTAGAGATGTTAGAAATATTACTTTAGCAGACTGCAAGTCCCTACACAAAAGTTTAGATCACTGCTTTTCTGGACGCAGTTCTCACTGTGCCAACATTTGGTCTCATGGTTGACCATGACAACGGATCAGAGTTTGTCACACATTTAAATTTACTTATGCCCAATATAAATCCTTTTCTCTAAATCAGCAGTAGGTGTGCTTGTTACCAACATTTAACTGATATGACTGTCAAGATATATCAAAACTAATACTAACATAAAATGCAGATAAACAAAAAGCTTTAATATAACTAACAAAGGATCCAAATCCCAAAATTAATCCTTAACAAAAAGACAAAATACCAAACAAAATCCCTTATAAAAGTTTCAAATAAAACAAGCTACCTAAAAGAATAAACACTGGAGGCTAACTCAAGAAAGGCAAATCAAAGTCTTTACAAAAAGGTTCAACAAAACAGACCAACTACACACACGAGGAAACACTGGAGACACTAGAAACTTACGCGTGGAGTGTGACAAGGAAGACAAATGAGCCCATAAAGACAAGGGGGAAACACAGAGACGAACTACACTGGGGATCATCAAACACAGGTGAGACAATCACACAGGTGGAGGGAATCACAATCAGAGGCACACAGAAGGCTGGGCAGGAAACATCACATGAGGGATTTCAAAATAAAACAGGAAACACAAGAGAAAAGAGGAACAAGGGGTCTAAAGCAAAGAACACAAGGAAAAACATCCAAAATGAAACAGAACTAACTAAACCATGACAACGACACAACAAACAAACCTCTGCGGCTGACTGCTGTCATTCCCTGAGCATTTGCCAACAGTCAGTCTTTGTAAAAATGACTAATGTTGGGTGGCACTGATGCTGAACTGATGCATCTGGGCAGTGCAAAATGGTTGACTTGATTGTCATGAAAATCAAGCAATACTAATACCTGTTTGACACCATGGCAAAAAAAAAATAAAGGACATGATCTGTATTGTATTTTTTTGTTTTTCGTCATCAGTTATTGCAAGTAAACTCTTACACACTGTCTAAAACAAACAAAAACAGTGGTAGCATTCCACATAGTGCGATTGAAAACCAAATTAGGACACTGGCTAAATTGCACAAATAAGTTGGCAACACTTGAGCAATATCTTGGAGCCATTATGACAATTCTAAGAAAAAGAGATAGCACTTTTTGATTCTGCATAATAGCTCTGTCAACTTTTGGACAAAAACATTGGTAAAAACATTGCTGTTGAGGTGGGTGACTTTTGTCCATTAAAGTTAAAGAGTTTTGATCAAAATGTTGCCAATGTATTTGTGCAATTCAAAATGACCCAATATTGAATGTTTAGGTTCTCAATTTTTGTTGTCATATCAAACAACTACCAATACCATTTTACTGATAATATAATAGAATCAGACAGAATAAATACATAAAATGATCATTTCCCATTTAGACATTTCAAAAGATGACATTATCAGAGATTATTTGAGGTTCTTATTATAAACAATCTCTCTACTAAACATGAAACCTGATGTCTATCTTTCTTTCATGCTACATGAGAGTAACTACAAAATAAAGATATAAATATTATTTTTCACCCCTCAACTTGTTTGAAAATACACCACAGCTGCTGCTTCACACAGCATTATGTTAAAGCAGTCTGAGTGCAACCTGTTACACCTCCCTCCCTTTTTCTCACACTCCCAGTGAAAGCACTTCCTCAAAGCACCATCAAAAAAGCTCTGGGAGAAAAATGCTGCCGATGTTCCTTGAATGTTCCCGACGCTGGAACAGGGAACAAAACATCCTCAAGGCGGAAACAACCTGCCATCAATAATGCAGCTGTCCCTGAAGGCGGGGACACACGTCTGCACGCATGCACATCTGCACACACACATCTGCACACACACACATCTGCACACACAGATACACCCTTATGCACACATTTATAATGACATCCTAACTATGTTTGAACAGGAAGCTGAAACACACTAAGGGATCATGGAGAACCCGTTAAACACAGACTGAGACGAGCATTCAGCTCAGACTGTTTGATGGACAGAAAACACGTCACAGCTTGCTGAAGCGCGTTGCTGCAGCTGGAGCCTGCCGGGATTGTTCCCTATCGCTCCATTTACTATTCTCAACATGCTGCATTCAGCGCACAATAAACATGAGCTTCTTACTGGGAGGGAAGTAAAGTATCTACACCAGGCTGACAGGCAACAATAGTGATAAATACTTTATTTAATGGAAGAAATAGATGAAAACTAGAAAGCACTCGGAGAGCGCAAACCTCCGCCAAGGTAGGTTTTTGTGGAGTTATATGCACAAATGCTGAAAATGGTCCTATCTCCCAATGTTAAAGAACCCTTTAAAAAATTCCAGGATTAGACGGTGATCCGGAACACCCCCAAAACTTAATCAGTTCTTCCATATCCCATTTCCGACAATTCCTGAAAATTTCATCCAAATCCGTCCATAACTTTTCATGTTATCTTGAACACAGACAAACAGACAGAAAAACGCTGGCAAAAACATAACCTCCTTGGCGGAGGTAATACATTTACTGGATGGGTTTGATGGGTCAGCTCAACATAAATGCAACACATTTTCAGCATGGTCTGAGTTTTTTCATTAACAAAAGCACCAAAGAACAAAGAAACTGAACACAAAACTGTGGAGGAAACACTGCTGCATTAAAAAGAGAAAACTGCACCTTTTCAACAACTCCAGGAGCCGTTTCCTTTGTATAATCACTTTTCAGATGTAAAGATGTTTGAACTTTAGTTCTTAACCAAGCAGCAACCTTGAAATATGAAGCCAGTGCAGGAGTGTGCAGTATCTCCAGTGTTCACTAAAGGCTATCTGCAGTAGTACACTCCACGTGAAATGTCCATTTTTACAGTAGAAATAATATTACAAATATTGCAAACTTGTTGCCATGAGTTGTGATACACAGCAGCAGTTCCCCCGGACCCACATTAAGAGAAGTGATAGATTTCTTCCAAAATTAACATTAATTTAATTGTTTTCATTGATAAAATCCAGATAGAATAAGCTTAAACAAACATTTGTATCACGTTCTTAGAGTGAGTAAGCAGTGTGTGTAAATGTGTGGAGCTGCCATGTTTCTTTAACTGTATCAACAGTGATTCGGACCTGATGCACTTTTGTGTACATAACCACATGACAAACCTTAAAAAGGTAACTCACCATCACTGCACAGCTGATCTCTTGGACAGAGCTTCTTTTCAAACAAACAACCTGCAAACACAAACACGACACAGAAACAAGAAAAGGTTAAATGCACCCTTTATTGGTACAATGACACATATTTTTGCCCAAAATACTCAAAATTTAACAACAGCACTGATTTAGCACTAACCCGAACAGCACTGATGGTTTAAGCTTCAAGTCCACGAAAAAAGAGTATCTTCAGCCTGGTCATGTTAATAATCAGAGTAAAATAAACTTTTAGGGTCTTAAACTTAAAGACTCAGCTCTGATATGTAAAGAAAATGCCAACATCAATCTTCAGACTGGTGGGAAAATAAAGTGGACCATAGGTCACAAACACAGACATGATCTGGGAAAACCCAACAACATCAGGCAGGTACACTGCTCCTCTGAGTCGTGTTGCTTAGTAATGTGAATATATACCAGTGTGTGTGTTACAGTTGACCTTTTCCAGTCTTAATCTGCACTGAGGCAGTACACAGCAGCAGATGTGAAGCGGCCGCTCTGTTCTGTTTATTTACGCCTGTTTGCGTTTGGTTTTTCATTAAAGGGTTTATATAATGCTGATGTACATAATTCATATATCCTGTGACAGCTAAAGAGGATGCACACGTCCTGCAGAACACACACTGACTGCAGAAACACAAAACACACACTTATCCACTCTACACCCTATTCAACTCCTTTCCTCCAACATTTTGAAAATTATTCTCACGATTACAATCATGAGGTAACGATTTACTAAACAGAAATACAAAAAAATCCAGATAACCACAACCACTATGAGACAAGGAGACACAAATTATCTGATGAACAGGTAATGACTAAGTGATGATCCAGTATTGAGAAACTACAAAGACAAATGTGAGGCTAAAAACAATCATTTACGTACATAAACAGATCTGAGGCTCGCTGAGGGTTAGTGAAATACACAAATCTAATCATCTTCAATCATATTTAACAAGAGAGGGCACTGTCTGAATATGTTGGCAGTGCTTGGGAATGTTTAGATAAGCTCGTCAAACTGGTGAAACGCTCAGTCCTCACTCTTTTCACACACCTCTGCATAAATTCCCATTATACTTGTGAAAAACATCCAGGGCTCTAATTTCGTAGACCAGGCGCAGGCGCGGCGCACCTGCCCTGCGCCGTGCCTGCGCCGCGCCAACGGGGTGTGTCCAGGGCATTTTGCAAGTTTCGTTCACGGCGCAGTCTGGCGCAGGGAGGCGCACCCACGCCTCCGTCTCTCCCACCGGCGCAAATGGCAGAGAGGGAGGAGAGAAGGGTTTAACACAGCCGAGTGTGATCTTCACCAATCAAATGAACGCCTCTCCTCGCCTTTAAAAGCGCCGCGGGCGAGGCGCAGTGACAATTTCACCTCGATGGAGAAGAAGGTCAGAGCCGCTGTCACTTTTGCACCAGCTGGGAGAGCGCAGGGGCCACCGGGCTGCGCATCGGAGGACACGATGTTGCGGGACAGATGTAATCTGTTCCTGTGTCATAATAGGAGTACAAAATTAAGTGATAATTACATTTAAACACAGCAGCAGGATAATCCATTCATCATGCTTGTGATCCACCTGCATTCCTGGTCTGTCATCGCCAAATAGCAGAACCTTTGGTGAAAATATATTTCCTCCTCATCGTCCTTGCAATAATGTTCTCCATCTTTTTAGATCACGTTAAGAATAAAGATTAAAACAGAGAAATATGGGCAATCACAGGTAAATCCTTAAGACACCGAGTGACTTGCATTTATTCAGAGAGCGTCTCTCTCTTTTTTCTTTTCTTTTGAAAAGATGAGATGAGAGAAGCCGGATACTCCGTATCGGATGATGTGGCTGTTTGTGGTTGGCTGAGAGATGTGAACTCGTTAGTTATGACAAACGTCTCTGATCTGACATCAGATGTGACAGAACAATTAATATAGATACAAATGTATGTGCTGGTTCAGACGGTTACATTAAATAGTGGTTGCTTTGATTGTTTATTGCATTGAAATGTGCCTGACACTCTGGATACCTGCCTGTGAGGTTTTGGTGACGTGTGCGCACTGTGCGCCTGTCAGCCAAATTACCACTGCCCTGGGTGCGCGGAGAATAGACCAGGTAGAAGCTGGCGAGCTTTCAGCGCACCTTCCGCGCGGTTTTTCTGCACGAAATTGTCACTGCGCTTTCGACACCTCCCCCTGGTGCGCTGTCACACCCATCTCGGCGCAGCCTGCCTACCAAATTGCCAAATTGGCTGCGCACGGCGGTGCGCCGGATGAAACTACTAATGCGCGGGGTGCGCCACCCTGAGTTGCGCAAGGAAATTAGAGCCCCCAGTGTGCAGGAGTGTGTCTGCCTTATTTTCATTCAGTGGAAGAGAGAGAGAGATGGAAAACTATCTAAACTGCACAAACAGCTTGACAAGAAGTTCAAGCAAAAGAAAAATCTGTGCAATATAATAAAAAACCAGAAGTTCTCTGAGCACACAAACCTCCACCAGGCATTTCAAACATTGTCAGCAGAGCTGATGAAAATTGCTCTATCTCACACTGTTAACAAATCCTTGAAAAAAATCCTGGATCCACATCCAGAATTAGATCACCACCAAAGTTCCCCGTGCCATGACCAACATTCCCTGAAAATGTCATCAAATCTGTTCCTAACTTTGAGTTATCCTCTTCATAAACTGACCAACTAACAATGCCAGCAAGAATAAAACCTCCTTGGCAGAGTAAAAAATGTGATTTCTAAAGATATAAGAAAAGTTGGATATGTTTAGGAAAGTGGGTTAAACTGGCTATACATGGGTGCTGCCAGACATAGCCAATCTACCTCTGCAATTTCAACAAAGCAGGACATCGAAAAAAACTTCTCATAGAGAACTGAATGAAAATTCCAGGACCTTTTTCAGTGATGAATTAACATTTTTCAACACAATGATTGATTTAAATGTGTAAGCATATTTATGACCATGCTTGAGGCCCTGTGGAGCACAGGGCTCCAGGCAGAGGCTCATTTTTGCCTTATTGGGAAACTGTGACTGTCCTCTGCCAAACAAAAGGGCTGCATGAAATCCTTAAAAATGAAATAAAATACCTCCTGATAAAAAGATGCCTGACACCATGACATCCCTTCAGTGGATTTCTGGGCTTTTTCACGACACCACATCCTCGTCTGCTGCCTCAGGCTCCTCTTAAACCATCTTATTTCTTTCTCCTGAAATCCATAAGCAGTCAGACAGAATATCGACCACATGACGACGCAAACACAGCGCTGGAGCAGCAGCTATCAGAGAGGGAATCTCCATTAAACAAGGGAGCAAGGCGCTGCTAAACATAGAACAGAGGAGAGATTCTCCATCCAGCCACCGCCGCCGCCTCCGTCCAAACTCCACATGATGACTAATCTGTGTCCACCGCCCACACAGCCCTCCCTCCATCTTTTCCTCCTGTTATCTCTCCGTCACTCTCCTCCTCTCCTCTTTTCTCCTCAGTCTGTTTCTCTAAGAAGATTATCTTATTAAACGTATCACCTGGCAGACTGTCAATCACTGTCATCCAACAAATCACCATCAATCAGCTCTTTCATGCACAAAATTAAGCACTAATTACAAGAAACTTTGGGCTCTAATTTCCTGGCGCAACTCAGGGTGGCGCAGCCTGGCGCACCCCGCGCAGTGGTAATTTCGTCCGGCGCACCGCCGTGCGCAGCCAATTTGGCAATTTGGTAGGCAGGCTGCGCCGAGATGGGTGTGACGGCGCACCAGGGGGAGGTGTCGAAAGATTCAGCTTGGCGCAGTGACAATTTCGTGCCAAAAAACCGCGCGGAAGGTGCGCTGGAAGCTCGCCAGCTCCAACCTGGTCTATTCTCGGCGCAGGAGAGGCGCACTCCGTGCAGTAGTAATTTTGCTGAGGTGGTCCACACGGTAACGCGCGTGGTGTCCTTCGATGCGCGGCCCGTGGCCCCTGCACATTTGATTGGTGAAGATCTCTCTGGGCTGTGTTAAACCCACTCACGCCTCCTCTCCTCCCTCTCTGCTACTTTCGCCACTGGGAGAGACGGAGGCGTGGGTGCGCCTCCCTGCGCCAGACTGCGCCGTGTACGAAACTTGCAAAATGCCCTGGATACACCCCGTTGGCGCGGCCCCGCGCCGCGCCTGCGCCTGGTCTACGAAATTAGAGCCCCTTGTGTTTTTGTTTCTGTCAATAGTGGACTCCTGTTGCCTTATTTATTGTATAAAGGTCCATTTTCATGTAAGCAGAAGCACTGACAGGCTGGAAGCACACACGCACTGTGATTGTTACATGCGATGCTCAGGCATTATATGAAGAGCCAGACAGGAGACCAGAGCATGTGAGCGGAGCGGAGCGGTTTTTTCACAAAAGCTGGAGCGGCACCTCATCTGTCGCTCCATCCCGCTCCAATTTCGCTCCGGTACCGCTCACACCAAGCGTCTGAAGCATGTCTCACACAGAGTGCATCTGCGTGTCATTAATTGTTCAGCCACCCACACTGTTTTCTGTCGGAAACTGGATGTTGACAACTCGGATCAGCACCGCGGACAGCGCAAAAGCTCTCAGACCTCAGTGCAGCTCACCTGCAATCGTCTCATTTTTTTATCCAGTCAATGCAATGCGCTTCTGTATTTTCGTAGAGTGAGTGGTGAGTGATTTGAGTGGAGCGGGTAGAAATTTGAGTGAGCGTCAGAGCGGTAATAAGCGGAGCGGTGCGCATGCGCTCTGAGCGGGGTGCGAGAACAGCTGTGTGAGCGAGGAGCGGGAAATCTCACTGCGCCACTCTGCTCACATGCTCTGCAGGAGACATACGGAGCTCTTACCTTTTAGGTTCACTTTATTGATGCTCCATTCATAGTACACTCGGTCCGTCACCTATTATTGTCCCACACACGACACAGTACACACATACGTTCCTACTGCACATCCGCGTCCGTTACAGTGATGATCAGTGTATGTAATACAGGCACTACTTGACTCTATAACATTTAAACAGGACATTAACTTGCACAAATAATTCTCAGTGTTTCCCCTATAGTTCATTTGGGTCGGCGCCCCGCTGTCGCAACGGACACCCCCGCCGTGCCAACAGGATCCCCACCCATAAATTCAAGAGCAGATTTAAAGAAAAAAACATTATTTGATTTTTATTTTAATCAAAAGGGCGTTTAACAGGCATTCTTTTTATCAAATAAAAAAGCGTACTCTAATTTGCGCAATTTTAGAGTCTAATGCGTCACTATCGTTTCATTACATTCATTAAAATGCAAAATGCATTTCTCCTCTCCTCTGACCCTTCTCCGACCTGTCGTCTGACTATTTACGCTGCATGCTGCGCAAGCCATCCTCTCTCTCCTGCACAGAGTCTGATTATTCACGTAAAACCATTCAACAAAACAAACGCTGCCTTCAGTTAAACAGCGCAGAACATGAATGAAACATTCACTGATTTAACTAACGCTTTCACACAGAGCAGAGACAAGAAGGAAAAGCTGAAGAAAAAGATTTTCATTCGATGTACCTGTGGGGCTCTAATTTCCTGGTGCAACTCAGGGCGGCGCAGCCTGGCGCACCCAGTGCAGTGGTAATTTGGCTGACAGACGCACAGTGCGCACACGTCACCAAAATCTCACAGGCAGGTATCCAGAGTGTCAGGCACATTTCAATGCAATAAACAATCACAGCAACCACTATTTAATGTAACCGTCTGAACCAGCACATACATTTGTATCTATATTAATTGTCCCGTCACATCTGATGTCAGATCAGAGACGTTTGTCATAACTAACGAGTTCACATCTCTCAGCCAACCACAAACAGCCACATCATCCGATACGGAGTATCCGGCTTCTCTCATCTCATGAAATTCAAAAGAAAAGAAAAAAGAGAGAGACGCTCGCTGAATAAATGTAAGTCACTCGGTGTCTTAAGGATTTACCTGTGATTGCCCATATTTCTCTGTTTTAATCTTTATTCTTAACGTGATCTTAAAAGATGGAGAACATTATTGTAAGGAGGATGAGGAGGAGATATATTTTCACCAAAGGTTCTGCTATTTGGCGATGACAGACCAGGAATGCAGGTGGATCACAAGCATGATGAATGGATTAGCCTGCTGCTGTGTTTAAATGTAATTATCACTTAATTTTGTACTCCTCTTTATGAGACAGGAACAGGTTACATCTGTCCCGCGAGGTGGTCCACACGGTGACGCGCATGGTGTCCTCCGATGCGCGCCCGGTGGCCCCTGCGCTCTCCCAGTTGCTGTAAAAGTGACAGCGGCTCTGACCTTCTTCTCCACCGAGGTGAAATTGTCACTGCGCCTCGCCTGCAGCGCATTTAAAGGCGAGGAGAGGCGTTCATTTGATTGGTGAAGATTTCACTGGACTGTGTTAAACCCACTCAGGCCTCCTCTCCTACCTCTCTGCTACCTGCGCCAGTGGGAAGGACGGAGGCGGGGGTGTGCCTTCCTGCGCCAGACTGCGCCGTGCACGAAACTTGCAAAATGCCCTGGACACACCCTATTGGCTGCAGGGCAGGTGCGCCGCGCCTGCGCCTGGTCTACGAAATTAGAGTACTTCATGTTAAAGAGTGTATTTTTACTGCAGAAATAGACATGTTAACAGCCTGGTTCAGAAAATGATTTCAGGTCTTAGTGTTCATTAATGTTACAGGGTTGAAATCTTCATAACTTGTCAATTTTAGTATTTAGGCTATAAATAGGGGGTGGCCGTATAATTACAAGCTAGCGTGTCGCAGCTGTTTGTCAACAGGTTTAAGACCTGCCACAGCTCCACCTTTGTCTGTTTTAGGCTGATCTACAGTAGGTTTTTAAATAGCATTTCTAACATGGCAGCTGTCACAGACTGGCTTTCGAGGACCCCTTCAATAACCAAACAGCTGACATCACTCAGAATTTGTCCAATAGTCCATGCAGTAGATCCTGTTTCCAGGAGCTCATGTTCCAACTTAAAACGATAAAGAAAAGCTGGCTGCTGAACTGAAATCTTAACAATGACAAACAATCTGTTTGAAATGTACAGCTGTAAAAAACTTTGAATGTTTTCATAAAGAAAGGGGACGTTTTAACCTTTTCTGTGAATCAGTAAGTGACAGATTTTTGGAGAAGTTGACTCAGCAGTGCCTCTGAACTCTGGGAGTCAGAAACAGGCTCAGCACTAAATTCTGCAGCATGATATGATTTTAATAGAAAAAAAAATAGTAAAATGACTGGGCTTAGACAATGTCTCTGTCAGCAGCAGGCTTTGTGTTCCTCAGGGGGACAATCCTGCATGTTCTCTCTTACAACCTTTCCTCACTTCAGACTCATAAGGAACAAAGAGCTTAGCCCAATTCATCTCATACAGAATTTCTGTGGTTAACTCCAACACAAGCTCCACTTTGTTTTCAGCCCAAAGGTGAAAAGCTTTAACATATTTCACATACTCACATCATCATTAAAGGGATTAAGAGCCATCTTTGAGCTTGGGTCATCTCAAATTCAGACGTCATAAAAAAAAGGACCATTCTCTAACAGGCATCGCTGGTTTCTGAACAAACTTCAAAATCAAGGTCTTCTTCCTGTTCATCACACAATACTTTGTTTAAGGACTCCTGCACCTCTGTTTTGCACTTTGCATTAACATTTTAGGGCTCTAATTTCGTAGACCAGGCGCAGGCGGGCGCACCTGCCCTGCGCCGCGCCAATGGGGTGTGTCCAGGGCATCTCGCAAGTTTCGTGCATGGGGCAGTCTGCCGCAGGGAGGCGCACGCCTCCGTCCCTCCCAGCGGAGCAAGTAGCAGAGAGGGAGGAGAGGAGGTGCAGTGACAATTTCACCTCGGTGGTGAAGAAGGTCAGAGCCGCTGTCACTTTTGCAGCAACTGGGAGAGCGCAGGGGCCACCGGGTGACGCGCATCGGAGGACACGATGCGCGTCACCGTGTGGACCACCTGGCGGGACAGACATAATCTGTTCCTGTCTCATAAAGAGGAGTACAAAATTAAGTGATAATTACATTTAAACACAGCAGCAGGATAATCCATTCATCATGCTTGTGATCCACCTGCATTCCTGGTCTGTCATCGCCAAATAGCAGAAAATATATCTCCCCCTCATCCTCTTTGCAATAATGTTCTCCATCTTTTTAGATCACGTTACAAATAAAGGTTAAAACAGAGAAATATGGGCAATCGCAGGTAAATCCTTAAGACACCGAGTGACTTACATTTATTCAGAGAGCGTCTCTCTCTTTTTTCTTTTCTTTTGAATTTCATGAGATGAGAGAAGCCGGATACTCCGTATGGGATGATGTGGCTGTTTGTGGTTGGCTGAGAGATGTGAACTCGTTAGTTATGACAAACGTCTCTGATCTGACATCAGATGTGACGGGACAATTAATATAGATACAAATGTATGTGCTGGTTCAGACGGTTACATTAAATAGTGGTTGCTGTGATTGTTTATTGCATTGAAATGTGCCTGACACTCTGGATACCTGCCTGTGAGGTTTTGGTGACGTGTGCGCACTGTGCGCCTGTCAGTCAAATTACCACTGCACGGGGTGCGCCTCCTCTGCACCGAGAATAGACCAGGTTGGAGCTGGCGGGCTTTCAGCGCACCTTCCGCACAGTTTTTTGGCACGAAATTGTCACTGCGCCAAGCTGAAGCTGTCTACATCTCCCCCTGGTGCTCCGTCACACCCATCTCGGCGCAGCCGGTCTACCAAACTGCCAAATTGGCTGCGCACGGCGGTGCGCCGGACGAAATTACCACTGCGCAGGGTGCGCCAGGCTGCGCCACCCTGAGTTGCGCCAGGAAATTAGAGCCCAATATATTCAATTTGAAGAAAAATCATTATTCTGCAAAATCTGAGAGTCAGTGAAAGAAATACAACATGCAGCAAAAAATTCTGATTTTGAAACAGGAGACTGAAGCAGACACCCAACCTTAATTATACACCAACATCTAAAGCTGCTTTCTTGTCATCTTCACCAGGACCAGGTATAATATTTTAATACTGTTGAAGAACAGAGGTGGATCAAGAAGGAGGGCCTGAGGATGAACTGATCTCCAGAATGTAATCACTCTCCATCCAGACTAACAGACGTTTGTGCCAAACATGACAATAATACCTTGAGACATATTTGTAACACTGCTCATAAGTCACATAAAAAATCATGTCAGGTTGTCCTAGGCTATATTCATAAGCAAATGATAAAATGAGGCTCAGTAATCTTAACCTTTGGCCCCCCCAAAATGTATCCATTTTATCCCTAAGTCAAAGACCAAGTGACCCTGACCCTTACCTATGACCTATAAAATCTAATCTCAGGTCATCTTTTAGTCAAAGTGGACATTCAAGCAAAGCCTGACATAATTCCATCAATCCGTTCCTGAGACCTTTAAACCTTTAAAAGCAAGAAACAAAAATCAAGAGACCAAATGACCTTGACCTTTGACCGAGGGCCTCCAAAATCTAGTCTCAGTATCCTTAAATCAGAGAAGAAATCTTTGCAAAGTCTAAGAAAAACATCTTCAAGTGTTTCTGAGATTTGCTGACAACATTGGCTTATAAGGATGAGGGTAACCAAAAAACGTCTATGAGCACACTCTGTTCTATCAGCGCTGTGGAGGTAAAGTAATTTAATTTACTGACAAATGAAATCAGAAAATGGATCCTGAAGCTGAAATGACTTTCATACAATTTAAAAATTTGGAGAGAAATTGACTTTGTCAGGCCGTGTGAGTGCCTGCCGGTGTAAAGTTAAAAGGAAGGCCATCATTTTGTCCAATTTTATGGTTTAACATAGAAAGCAAATATCAAGAAACTCAGGCTGACTCATACTCTGCTCAGAAACCAAACCAGCGCCTCCCTCCACCTCCATCATCACCATCATCAGTCTCTCTACGTGTCGCTTTTATCCTCCATTAGCTTCCTGCCAGATTGGATCCAGTGTCGTTTTCGTAATGGTGCTGCTGGCATTTGTGGCAGCTCGCCCTCTGCTTGGCGTGCTGACGGAGGATATTTAAGGTGGAATGAGTCAGTCGGGATGGAGGAGAGGAATGAAACCTGCGTGGTGTGTTTGAGTGACAGCAGAGGCAGCTAGGTTAAAACCCTCCACAGCTCTGCTAACCTTTAAACTTCTAACGTTTCACCATCCTTCAGTCTAAATGAGCCTCACTGTGAACTACAGTAGGTCTGGAGAATATGGACCAAAAATAATATCTCAGTATTCCATGGATAAGTTGCTTTACACATGACATATTTCATTATGTTTTTCTATAAAGAAATAGGACATTTTTTCTCTCTGTAGCTAATTTAAAAACTTCAAAATAAATAGTGATGTCTTTGTGACACCACAGCATCAAAAAAGAACAGCCAAATACAGCCAAAGTATGGTTTATTTTTATTTTACATTTTTTTATATTTAATTCAACTCCCAGAGCAAGGTTTTGTTTTTGTTTACATTTGATAGTTTCTTTGTTTGTTTGTAAACAGGGCAACTAAAAAAGTTATGCATGGATTGAAATTAAGTTTGGGGGGAATGTTGGTCATGGCACAATAAAGAAGTGATTAGATTTTGGTGGTGAGTCACATCCAGAATATTTATTAGGGAATTATTGTTTGGTTCTTTTGTGTTGTTCTTTGTTGTGTTGACTTGTTTGCTGAAGCACTTTGAAGATCTGCTTTTAAAGGGGCTATACTATTCACTCAGAGCATCACAGACGGGATGTTAAACACAGGACTCCAAACCCTCTTGTAGTCTTAGCCATTTAGACCCATTCTGACAAAATATTTTAAATAGATTATCCTGTGGTTACAAAGCACATTGCTGTCTGTGAGTCTTGCTTTAAAAAGGTCTTCTGCCTAATTTAAACCTGGCAAATACTGTTTGGATCAGTTTATTCAATATTAGACTCACAAATGGCAAGACGGATCAGAAGAAATGTTTAACATTTCAAACTGATAAAAATACTTGTTTTTGCACATATTTACTCATTTCAATTTTGATGCCTGCAACACATTCCAAAAAACTGGGACAGGGGCAAGAAAATACTGGGAAAGCTGAGGAATGTACACAAAAACACCTGCTTTAAACATTTCAGGTGATCAAGCTAATTGGAACAGGTGAGTGTCATGACTATGAAAGGAGCATCCATGAAAAACTCAGTCATTCAAAAGCAAGGATGGGGTGAGGTTCATCGCTTTGTTTACAACTGCGTGAGCAAACAGTCAATAATATTATAAAAACATTCAGAGAATCTGAAGAAACCACAAAATGAAAATTCAAAATGAGTGAATATTTGTGAAAACAACAAAGTTTATCAGTTTGAACATTGTTTTTTTTTTGTCTTTGTAGTGTATTCAATTGAATTCGGTCAAAAAGGATTTGGAAATCACTATATTCTTTTTATTTTGATGTTTTATGCAATGCCCAAAGTTCATTGGAATTGGTGTTTATATATCAGTATACCTTAAAAACTTGATTCATTGTCCAGGACTGGCATTAGATATACGATAATGAATTAAAATTAACCCAAATCCTGCTTAATAGCCTTGTCTTGCTGGTTCTTGTAAATGTACCACAGACACATTACAAGCCAACCCAGAGGATTACAGACACATTAGAGAGGATTACAATGTCACTAAGACAGTTATGGAATATAAAGGTCACCATATAATCTTAATATTCAACAAGTCTGTCAGCTCTATCAATGCAGACAGACTATAAACCCCTACAGAAATAATATATAGCTCAGCGTATTCACAGCTTTGACTCATAACTGACCCCTGAGCTTTGCCTGCTCGCTGTTACGACAACCTCATCTGGTCTGCACACAGGAAACACAGGGAAGTATTTCAGCACCATGGACATAGAACATCAGACAGACAGCAAGCTTCAGCACCACAGACAGAGACAGAAAGACCAGCTGACAGACTGACTGATGGACAGAGTTTCAACACCATAGATGGATACAGACAGATGGACAGACAGGTAAAGTGTTCAGCACCATGGACAGAGACGATCCCTCTTACAGAGTGTTTCAGCACCATGGAGAGCAACAACAGATCATTTTTAATCATTATACTACACTGGGTTAAATTTAATTCATCTTCAAACAGGAAACAGAGAAAATATACGACCTCAGACTCCTACAGGGTTTACCCACGTGTTTAAGTGAGTTCACTGTCTAATAATCACAATTTACAGTGTTTATACTCTGCTGTCTAAAGAGCGTAAGGAGACTCATTTGAGTAAAAATATGAATAAAGATGAGTAGGCTCTGTTCTTTTTGATACCACTGACATTTGAAATAAGTTAAATTAAATCAGGTGGCACCAAGTACCTCCCGTTTTGACTAAATACTGTTTAAAATAAAATCTTTCTAAACCAAACCAGGTAGGCACTAAGTACCTCCAGTTTCGACTAAATAACTTTCAAAATTAAATAGGAGGGGAACAAGTTCCTCCAAGTTTTACTAAATTACTTTCAAAATAAAATCACTAAGTATCTTCAGTTTTGACTTAATGAATTTCAAGTGATGTCTTTCAGTACAGAAGATTTTAACCACAGCTGCAGAATGATCAACCAGACAGTGTTTAAGACATGCCACTTTCATTCATTTTCATCACCATTTGATGTCATTCTGAGCAGCCTGGTAAACAAAAGTTCTAACTTTACACATGTACAACAGACGACATATTTATTCTAACAGTGGAGGTCTGCAGCCAGACCACCCTCAAAAATTTGACAACCAAAGTTCACAGAAATGTTGCTGATGTTTTAAAACCATGATATATAAAGGAGTTAGCCTGTAATTTTCTAATGACAGAAAATATGGCCCAGTCCTGGGCATCTAGAGCCTCTGTTCTTGTTGCTGTGGAGTTAAACAGATACAACCCCACTACTTCAAGGATCACTTATGTGGAGTGGGCTGGTCTGAAATCGCCTGACAGTGATGATACAAGATGCTGGTGGGCACCTGAACGCCAACGACAACAAAAACCAGATTTCCATCAGCTTCTTGATATCTGCAGTCTTAACACTCTGAGTAAAGTTTGTTTGCCACATAATTATTGCTATAATGTACTTTACTGAATCTGTTATTGATCTTAGAAGGTGCATAATGAAGGCACAGTGTGTGATTCAATAGCCTGGAAGACAACCTGCAGCATCGAACCAAAGTTTCTCTCTCTTTGTCTTTGATTGCATGACTTATCAGGGTCTCTCTCTCTGCCCCAGTGTTTGTTTGTGTGTTTGTTGTTGTCCTTGCAGGCTGAAAAACAGATGATTCATTCTGGCAGACAGACACATCCAATCTGAACCAGCGGTCATGGCATCAGTGACGCAATTTATCCCTGCTGTAAACAGAAGGAAAGAAACCCATTGAATCAGGTCTGACCAGCTGATTGAAATGAACCTGCAGCACATAAAAAAGGCTCAACCATGATTAATTTGAGGAAACACACACAAAACTTAATGAGGATTTTGATTATAGAGATAGATAATTAGATAATTCGATAATTAGATAATTAGATAATTGAAGCCAAAGTCTGCCTACTACGATGACCAAAATGTTTTGTATATCTAATCCACAACAAATCCTAAAGCATCTTTAAGAGAAAAACAGCAAAAGATCGCTGGGAAAACTGCAGATCTTACATACATGGAAGAAAGAGTTGCAACATAAAGGACTATGAGGTCAATTCAAACTCGAATAGTAAATATGATTATATAGCACATGCATTTTTAATTACCTTTGGCCTCAAGCTCCAAGGGGCCTCAAGATTAAGTCATAATGAGCACCTAATATGAAATAAATGTCTCAAAATGTGTTCACATGACTAATGCACAAATAATTTAAATGTGCAGCACTCTGTCTACATAACATAAAAGTTGGTGCCATCTGGAAAATCAGGTAACGGTGAAGAGCTCTTTGCATGTTCCATTCACTTTTCCAAACATTATCAACAAATACCTGTGCAAAAGTGTTACTGATTTAAAACCATAATAACTGGGAAAATATATTCTCGTCACTAAAAAATAAAAATGGCAAGCAATCTGTTGACACTTTACAAAAAGACTGCAAGTAAACTTCCGACTCTGTGTTGTCAGCCATCAAAAGCCCCGTAATATGTCTTCATATGAAGTGAACCATAACTACATAGATCCCTACAGACGTTCACAAGGGCCTGGAGTGGGTTTTTGCCCCGGGCCTAAAGCCGCACCTGCCTGCAGCATCTTTACAGGAAAAAGAACCAAAACATGATGGAAAAACTGCACATCACACCAACAACCCACCGAAACCCCAGTGGGCAAATAAAACTACATCACGACCCGTTTCGGTGATACTTTAAAGTCGAAGACAAGTGCCAGAGTAACTGTAGTGACACGTAAGCAGCGACCTGACAGCGGAAAGTCGTGATCTGTGCGCCGCCCTGCACGCTGCCTGGATGAGGCACTTCATGGAGACAGAGGTGTCTCTGTATCTCTGTTACATCCTGTAGGATCGACTTGGAGCAGGTCTGGAGCCTCTTACCGTGACGGGCGGCCGCGCAGAGCCTGCAGGAGGCGGTGAGGAGGAGGCACAGAGCCGCCCAGAGCCGCGGAGACCTCATCGTACATCCAACATCCACCAACAATCACCAGAGGTGCTGCTGCGTCTACAGGCTCTCCATCTCTGAGCGGAGAGGCTGCTGCTGCTGGAGAGAGAGGGAGAGAGAGAGAGAGACAGAGCTGGTAAACAGAGCCCGAGGAGGCACCACACTGCAAAAAATATTTACAACGCGCGCTGTTGTGTTTTACAGAGAGGAAGGGTCATTTCTTTAAGAGAATTAGGTTGGTCTAAATAAGTGTCTCTCAGCTGGTCCAAATCTGAACCAAGGATGGATAACTTTGGTCACCCAGAGGGCCACATCAGAAAGTATATATGTGTATATATATTCATGAGAGGGTACTCTATCAGCATTTATTTTCAAACTCAAATGCAGGATCCAACACTTAATGTAATGAGCTAAACGCAGAATTCAGGCCACTATTTAATGCAAGTGACAGAGCATTTATAGGCCATTAAAGTGTGCTTTAATTACATTTTTTTCAGTTTTGACAAATGCAAAGAATAAAATGTTCCAGAAACAATTACATTAGCTGGGTTTTCATGGAAACGTTGCCTTTTGTAATGTTGACATGGAAATTTTAATATTTCTTTATATCTTAAACTGACTGGTGGGTTGCATTAAGAGAGGAGGGCACCAGTTGCCCACCCCAAATCTGGACCCACGATGAGATTTCTCAACCCAGTTGCAGAATATTTCAACCTCTCAAACATTTTTATGCTGACCTCAGAGGGAACAAACTTTGTGGCTGAACAAATAGAGCAGGACAAAGCAAGTTCAATAGGTGCTTCATGACAGAATCCCAAAAGGGGCATTTCTATGTATGCATCTCATTTTACGGCAGTAACTGTGATCACATGTAGACTGATGGCTTTCTGAAGGAATCGAGTTCCTTCAACCTCTATTATCTACAGGATAAGATAGAACTGAGGTGTCAAAAAAGGTATGTCATCCCAGAAAAACAGTAAAATGAAGTGGATATTTGTCCTCTTTGTCTTCCTTAAATTACAGCCTTTGTATTATTTTTTTTATTAGCATACATTTATCATTCTCTGAAAACTGCTCTGCAACCCATTTTGGATCCAGACACACCAATTCAGCACCACTGGTCCAAAGTCCTTTATATGCTATTGTTTGATAGCATGCCTCCAACCTGAGGTTCAAATGTTCACATTTATCTCAGGGATCAGACCAGGATTATGTAAGATAAAAAGTTTAATAACCAAATTTGGATGAGCTTGAGACTTTTCTACTTTTTTTAATCTAAAAAGCTTGAGTAATTTACCCAGTGGGCATTAGCCAGGACCAGGAAATTTAAATTAATTTGGAAACAGGTAGACCACAGGCCTGAAGGTCTTTAAAAAAAAAAACAACAATTTTACAACAGATTAAAATGTGTTGCAGCTACAACATCACGACAACATCCAGAAGGCAAAGTTTTGTTTTTGAACTCTGACAAGTTGTTCTTGCAAATGTTAAAGGACAGCAGAATCAAATTTTTAAACCACTTTGCTCCAATTCATTTTGCTGCTATGGGATAAAACAAGTCTGTGGATGGATGTAACTTCAGTTCATTCACTTGTGTCACCATCAGATTGCAGAACTTAATGGTCACAGTCCATCTGAAATCTCTCTGTGCTCTGAAAAGTTACAAATGAAACCACCACTGCGATCATGTTGGATGTCAGATGATCATGTCATGATTTTTTTTCTTATGTAAAAAATGTAAGGTAGTCTTAAAAACCAACAGATTTGTTTACATCTTTCAGAATGACCTACTACTGTTCCTGATAAATAAGATAAAAGTGAAAGTCGACATGTTGGGGTGAAAACATGCATTTCTTGCAGTGCAGAGGAGATCCTCCCTCTCTGTTTAATAAAGAGTCCCCTGTGGATGAGAAATTCACCTCATTATGCCAACAAACTGTCCAGACACTTGGCACAGCCTCACATCTGGCTCCTTACAGGCTTTTATTAAAGTGAGTGATAAAATAAATTTAGCACTGCGGCTTTCTTTGCAGTGGGACATCTTGTACCTTCAGTTCACAAATGACAACAAAAAAATCAAACACAAAATGTTTCCACATTTTATTATTTTCTAAACAATTTCATGTCATAAGAAAGATGAAGTGCTTGAGTACTGTCAGGTGTGTTTGCATGTGTTCTCTTAATCACTGCTTTAATTGTAGAATATAATGGTAAAGTAAAAATTAAGACGATTTCTTCTATATTTTAGCCAACACTTTGCCATCATCACTGACTTTGACATTTCCCAATGGAAAAACTCTCCATATGTAAGTGTTGACTCCTGTGCATGTGGACGCAACCTGTTCAATGACAATGACAGGATCCTCTGATTCGCTCAGGTTTGGGTGTCCTTGGCCCGGCTCTAGTCAACAACCAGCGTGCTCCTCACTGTGGGGTACAGCTCGAAGAATCCCTGCAGGAGGCAGACAGAAGTGAGGAATTTAAGAGAACAGAGACAAAGGCAGATATCTGCCAAAGATTATAGAGTACCAATAAATTTAAAATCTAAGGAAGAAAACAATGAACACAAGAGCTCTCTTGAGCCAAGAGGGGGGGAAATTAAGTATAAAACTGCAAGGTTATTTTTGGAGTTCAAGCTTTTAAGATTTAAAAATGTTTTTTTTTATTTACATCATACTTATAGAAACTCACTTTTTATCTTTCTCTTAAAGTCCTCTTTGATATGATATGTTTACACGTAGACAGAACACGCTCCATCTCACACACTGTACTTTACATCAACAGAAGTCTAGCTGCAGTTAGAACCTGATTTATCAGATCATGTTTTCACTGACTTTAATGCTCTTTATCTATTTTTTTTATTTACTTATGATTAAGACATCATGAACTATCCCTCAAGGTTACACTGAAATCTGAGGGCACACAACAACAAAACCTCTGACATGCTAATTTAGTTACACCTCTATGGACTGAAAAGATTTATCCTCAATTTCTGGGTCAAAGTCTGGCATGGAAACTGTTTAACATTAAGCAAAAATAGTCCAATTTGGTTTTGATGGAGGTCAATAAACTCTCCAACACTATCTATGTGTACTGGTCCGACTGTGAACATTCTGACTGAGTCCAGTCACACAATTCTTCCTGCACGAGACTGAAATGTTCAATAACGAGGGTCGCTTGACAGACGGGTTACCTTGAAGAGGGTGGTGCTCTGCAGGACGCTGGAGGTGCAGCACATCTCTCTGATGGAGTGCATGGAGAGCTGTGGAGCTCCAATGTCCAACACAGGGATCCCCAAGCGGGCAGCCAGGATGGGTCCAATGGTGGTACCACACGGGCTGTCGTTCCGGACCATCACATCCTGTGGGAGGAGGGCTCAGATAAATCGACTGGGCCTTCACATCTGGAATGTTTTTCATGTCTGCCTATCTTCCAGCCATCACATGATGAAACATTCCTGCAGCCTTGGACATAGACATATTCCTCCTGCCTTTCAGTACATGCTTCATAATTAAAGTAAGAATTCTTGTTCATTATTTCACACATGAATTCTTCTCTTTTGATCTCGGAGTCGTCCTGGAGCAGCACAACATGTTGCTAGGAGATCTGAATCAGCAGCTGAGTGACTCAAGAAACACCAAGTAATGAGAAGCTGCTGAATCTCTGTCTGCAAACAATTCATCTATAATTTCTCACACACACACACACACACACACACAGTACCTGCAGAGGCACGTCGACCTGGCTGGCGACCTCTCTGACAACAGAGGCAGTGACGGCTGTGGTGGCGTAGCGCTGGTTACTGTTAAATTTGATCACTGGGCCCTGACAGGAAATTAATGTGAAAATCAGTTAGATTTGACTTCATTTGCCCTCCTTGTTGCAAATGATTCTGTTTCCCTCAACAGTCAAGTTTTTGTGTCAAAACTAACATTTATAGATCTTATCAATCAATTTTACTGAAGCAGAAAAACTATCAAACAACTTCCATCACATTAAAATACATTTATAATTGATATTTTAAGAAGCAAAAGAGCCCAATATAAGATATTTCTACAATATCAATAAGATAGCTAAGGGAAAAAAATAAAAGTTGGAGGTCAGTCTGGAGCACAAGATTCAAAGAAGATGATAAATGGTTTAATGGTGCAAACCCAAATCTAATTGTTTGATGGAAATAAGGCTTACACAAAAATTAAAGTAAAAGAAAAGACTGTCAAAAAAAGAAACTAAAGGTTTGTTTTCTGTCCTTTAAAAAAATACCAGGTTTACAAATATGCTACCTTGTGGAAAGCTGGTCGGTGGTTTTCCTCATGCTTGTCCCTGAACAGGAAATAAAGAAGATAAACTCTGATGATTCTTTAAAGAAGAATTTTAACAGAGAAAATCAAAACAGAAAATCTGTCCCCTAAAAGAACAACAGTGTCTGACAGAAATGTCCCATAAGCAGAATCTCATTAATGGTGACTACAGCTGCATTAACATGATATTCATAAATAAAATAATCTTTAGGTTTTCAAACAAATTTACAATCTGCTGTGTTTGTGGACAGCAGGTGTTGTGTTCATGCTGATACTGACGAATAATTGGGGTGCACAGCATGGGCCATATCAGCGCTGATCATGAAGGAGAGCGGTGCCGCCTGCTGGAAGGCGGTGAGGTTGGAAGCAGAGGCAGCGAGGCGGCTGAGGATGAGCTCCGTCAGGTTGGACTGAGCCCCCTGAGCGCTCTCTGATCCCACCTACAAGAAACCAACAGTCTGTAAACACTTAAGTAAATCAGGTGTGATTTCATGGACCATATGTATGAGTTTTTCCTTTTCCACTTGTTGTTTTCACACCAATGATCACCCATCTCTGGGAGTTCTGAGGAAACTCTTTAACAGTTTTATGTGACAACATCTGTTTGGGAGATACTGGACACGCCACAGCACGCAGAAACTGTTTCAAACAGAAGTGTTGATGGCTTTGTTCTGAAAAGTGCCTCTTTGGATTACTTTCATTATAAAATAACATGAGTTACATTACTCATGGCAACTAGTAATCTGAGAACTCTGGCAGGATACTGATTCCAACACTGTCAAACTGTTTCCACACACCTCCTCATTGTCGTACAGCGTGATCATTCGGACGTTTGGGTCTCTGGCCAGAGAGTCTCCAGAGCATGACTCCATCAGGCCCTAACAGACAGGATGAAAAAAGAGAGAGGACGGCGTTTCATTTTTTATGTAACAGATAGTAAAGGCCAAAACAAGAAAAGGTACTAGGGGGCACTTGAGCAAAGTGATGCAGGGTAATAACGATTTCAGTATGCGGTCTGACCTGCAGGGCGCAGTAGCAGCTGTGGAGATTATCCAGACGAGGGGAGTAAATGAACTCTTCATACACGCCCCCCAACGCCTGCAGAAAGTGAAGAAGAACATTAACAAAGGAAATAACACAGATATGTGTCTGATGTTTTCCTCCTCTTTATAAAAACTAGCAGACAAAATGTGATCAAGAAAACTTCAATAAAAGATCAACTTTCCTCAAAAAACATAATAAAACTCTATGCAGATTTTCCCTTTGCTTTATTCAAAACGAGAGGAAAATCAAATCATTGAGAGAAATGTTTTTAAGGAGGTTAAGCTGGATGATAACAAGTGACAGGAAGTCAATGGTTTACTTGCCGCAGGCTGAGTGTCGGCCAGACACAGCTCAAAGTCCAGCAGAGCTTCAGGCTCCACGCCAAGCTCTGAACTCAACACCCTCACCAGCGCCGGATGGTGTTTCTCTGCCTGAGAGGAAAAATATAATGAGCTTTTCTCTCTGAAGTAAATTTAATCTTCCCTATCGGCGGCATTAGTTTGAATTTGTTACATTCATTTTTATGTTATCTGATGAAGAACCAAGCAGCTTTCTTAAAACACATCTAAATTTAACAAGTTGGCACCTGAAATCTTAAAAAAAAAAAAGAAAAAAGGTGTACATTTTCTTTCTTTTGAACAGAAACAAAGCTCAGCATTTATTTGGCGTTGTTTCCTCTTTCATGTCACTGAGTTATTCTGGAATTTATTGGCCCAAGCAGTATGTAGGGGAAAGATAAACTGCTCATTTGGGAGATAAAATAAAAGTCAGTTTGTGTTTTATGATGTGACTCATCTGCCAGTGCACTGAACATGTGTGAGGCTTAGATTACCGTGCTGGTTGCACTGGAGGCATCTCCACTGGACACTGTGCCTGTTTCCAGCTCCTCCTGAACTGCTGTGGCAATGATGGGCACACTGAGACACAAAGAGACACACAGCTGTTACCACACAAATCAAACCATCATACGGAGCTACACAATATATCATAAAATAGGTGATTGTTATTATAAGTTCGATAACCCTCAGAGAAAAATGATCAACCAATACACTCAATCTGAAAAATGACTTTTTAACATGGCTGCTGTCATGTTTGAATGTATTTCATCTTTAATGATCATTCGTTTTGCTCATTTAACTTCTGCATTGTGTAACTTACAGGTGGTTTTCCTTGTTGGGGCCGAAGGAGTCGTTAATGTCCCTCTGCAGGTGGATGGCCAGGTGAGGGATCCTGAGCAAAGGTCGGGACACATGAACCAGTTTATGGAGCAGCTTTCCCTCACTCTGCAGGAAAACAACACATGCACACATAAAAATCCATTCCAACACTGAAGAGAGGCAAACTTTGACTCAAAACTGCTTCGAAAATACTGCTGTGCTTCTGACGAACATGAAACAGATTTGGCAGATCTTGGTTTGAGCCTTGGCTTTGAGAAGTCCTCAGGAAACAAGGAAATACTCTGCCTACCTTGACCATCACACGGCCGGCTATGGTCAGGTCACGGTCAAACCAGGTGTTCCAGATGCCCCCTCCGTAGCACTCAACTCCAACCTGCAGACATCCCTGCTTCGTCTTCTTTGACCTCGGCTTCACCTGAAACACACAGTGAATAAACCATTGAATATTTGACTCAGTCACTCAATGTAAAACTTCTATGATCTAGGGCTGAAACCCTGAAGACATTAGTCGACTGATTAGGTGGTCAATGAGCTGCTGATGTTGCTTTTACAGAAAAGATGAGCTTAATCCATCAACTGCAGCCGCAGGAGGGAGGCCTGATATATTTAATTGTTGAGTGATACTGTGTAAAGAGGCAATGATTCTGAAATAAGATAATGTGTATTTACTTGACTTACATCTTCTGCTTCATTAATAAAATGTTTTAAATGACGTAACAGTCGAAACAGCGATCACTACACTTCCTTTTTTTAATTATCTACAATGCTGCTGACCCACTGCCTGTTGCAACACCCAGCTCCAGCGCTGACTTCTTGTCTTTAAAAGGGGTCTTTTCAGAAAAAACACCATGCTTCATTTTTCTTGACATCATTTAAACTAAATTTCCCCTTGGAGATTTAAAAAGTATTTCCGGTTCAGAAAACTCCTTCACTATCAGAGGTTTGTGCTCAAAGGTGGATGCTGAGACCCTTTAATTTATTTGTTTATTTCAGGTTTTAATACTTAAAGTTTTTCAGTGGGTTTTCATCGAGTGAAATAAACAAATCAGTGGAAAACACAGCAGAACACACCTGACAGGCCAAACACCTGCCAAAAACATCAAGGCCTGTGAGCACATCTCCTCTGGCATGTTCAAACTGCCTCTCTGTTTTATGGCTGTTTGGCTGCAGATGATTTTAATGCAAGTCTTCATGAGCTCTGACAGCCTACTTGGGATGTAAGAGAAGTATAGTTGCTGTGATTGGCAGGTGGAGGTGGGCAGGCTCTCACCCTGAGGCAGGGGCTGTCTGTGTGGGCTCCAATCATCGAGAAGCCGTTTCCTGGAAGGTACTGTCCTCCCACAGCAAAGGCGATGAGGCTGGAAAAGTTTCTAGTCACAAAGTACTGAAGAGAGCACAGGACGGAATTTTAATAAGACTTTTTATTTGACAAACAGCATGATTACTCTTATTTGAACACGTTTGCTGCTTAAATGAATACTAAATCTGAGACACAGAGTAGGTTTTCCGGCCCACAGCTCTTATGAACTCTAACTCTGAACCATGAACTATGACAAACCTTCTTCGACGGCTCGATGGTCCACTTCTCAGTCTCCTTTAGCTCAGTGAAGCCTGCAGCCAACAGACGACTCTTGCATTCTTCAACCACTGAATAGGAAAAAGAAGGATGCTTGACTTATGTGGACTTCAGAAAGTGCACTGACTGCCTTCGCCTTGGTTATTGCCATGGGTACGTCATGAAGAAAGCCTCTGTCACATCTCTTTACAAGTAAGGGTCCTCTTTGTATGTTATATTTGGCACATCAAGCAAACTTTCATCAGTTAGGTCAAGATCATGGTCAATGTCAACTCTATCATCAGTTTGTAATATGCTTATATCTCTCCAATGTACAAGGTGCACTGCATAAGTGCATGAAAAATAAGACGAAAATATAAATGAACAAAAAAAATGCTTGAACAGAGAGCAGAACAAATTCCAAAACATAACATTTATGTAAAGACCATCTAATGTACCATTTCAATAAAACGACTTATTGGTAATATACTGGACAGAAAACTAACACATACATTTATGCATATCTTTTTCTGCAGATTCTGTAGGAGTCAAAGAGCAACGGTGGTAATCTTTATGAAATATATGTTTAATCTGCAGAAATGTTATCTTATCTCCAAGCTCAAAGTCGTCAGCTATAACCTGAACAGTGTGTCTGTTTGACACCTTTCTTAATGCTGACACAGGCGTATGGTTCTCAAACTTCATGTCAGAAGGATGGAAGATCCTGGAACCTTGATTAAGAATAGTATGCTATCCAATTTTCACAATTAATGTTACCTTTAAGATTAAGAGATCATTAAATGTTAATAGCTTTAACATTGATCACAAGAACTAAAGGTTGTTTTTGGGTTGCATTTGTACAATTACTGTGTGTTTAATGAGATCTCTAGCAGGCCTTTTTAAATGATGTATTTTACATGATCTTTAACCAGGGATGCATCTTATTGGATTTTTGCCGATATTTGATGTGCCAATATTTCCAAAATCATCACTGATACCAACATTTTTTTGTCCAGAGCACAAAGGCTACACTTAACTAAAGCTGACCTGCTCCTTTATTGGTGACAGTCTGTGTTAGAAACAATATTGTTCTGAGTTTGAATACCTGTTTTAACAATGCTTTATGACATTTTTATGTGTTTTGTTTTTCTTCTAGTAATTGTATTGCTTTAGAGTAACGCTGCTGTATAATGAGCTGTCTATCAGAGTGCACATCCTGTATTGTCTAACAGACTTTTAAATAAGTTGGTTCAACTGTTAACTTGTGGACTGGTCTGTTTTCTTAATTTAAAGAATGTTGCACATTTCAATGTAATGTGCTCTATGAATGAAATGCTACTATTAATATAGGACACTTCTGATGTATTCAACACCTCTGACTCCATGTTGTTTGTTATGTCTAGGGATGGAAATCAAGAAGAGTTATAACGACTCCCTTATTGATTCCTGTGGATTTTCTGAGTGGGCAGAAGTTGGCCGACATGGGTTTTCAGAGGTTACAATGCCAAACACATCACCCCTGATATTTCATGACATGCTGCATAGATGAAACTACCGAGTATTTGTGATTCTGACCCTGACTGCATCTGGAAGTTACACCCACTAAACTTTGTGAAATCAGCCTGTTTTTGTTGGAAATCAAGCCACAACTCTGACCACTTCTGCCCACTGTCTGCCATGATTACCATGATGAATTTTTTGTCACAGTTTCTGCCGAATGCCTCTTATAACAGCGTGAGAGCTCTGATGTACAAGGCATGTAATCAAAATGGAAGGAATTGATAAGCGAGTCGTTAAGCAAAAAGACTCATGATACTGATTCATTGAGGGAGTTGTTATGATTCTCAACTAAAATTACTTTAGATTTCCATCTCTATGTCTCAAACCAATCTACAGGATTGTCTCAGATTTTATATCAATAAACTGTGTTTTAGGATGAAGTATAAAGCAACAGTCTCTGCGGCATTTCATCACTTAAATGTGTTTCTGATCTGATTTACCAGCCTTTACATGAAATAATATTGCTCTTGTATTGAGTGTTGAGGACTTTACCGTGATATGGAGACACTCCTCTGTTGACAAACTGCAGGAACTCTTTGGCTGCAGACTGCACGGCATCTTTGGAGCTCTTCATGATCAGAGACTTGGGAAAAGCAGAAGTTTAAATTTTGTTAAATGACTTCAAATGTACACAGAGGTTAGGCAGCAACGACATGAGCCACCAGCTAGCGTTAACACTTTCGATTTTAGACACAGAGAATTACGCTTTTCTCTACTCTACTCAACGCTTTCACGTGGTTCATATGATTAATAACAATCCAATCACAGCTACTATCAAAGTTGTTAAAAGGAACAGCACACACAAAAGTTTGTAGCCAGGCTTGTCCGATTATGGATGCACCGGTAGTTAGCTAGCCTTCGCTAGCTATCACGAGCCTTCTGTCTCTTCTTCTCTCCTCCACTGCTGGACTTTTCTGAACAGCTGTAACTGTTCAAAACCTCAGCATAATCATGTTCATGACGCTTACCTGCATTAAACGGACTTTTAACCTCTGAACTCTATAGGAACCGAGCAGCAACGGCAAGGAGATTGGCTGACAACTGCAGATAAAGAGCAGCTATTGTTTGCAGGCGTTGCGCATCAGTGACTCCCAGCGGCCAGGCGGTGCAATTACAGTCAGCATTTCAGATTCCCCCTTTGTGCATGATGATAACTGATCATCTATTTTCATGACAACTGACCATTAAATATTTGGGTTTTTTTTCTTTGAAATGTACTTTTTATTCTACCATCGCAGGAGGTACATTTCATAATGTAAATGAATGTGGCTTCTTCAAGAAACTGATGCACTGAAGAGAAACATGAGAGAATTTATTTAAAGTTTCTATTTACTCCACAGACTTTGTAGACAACGCTCAGAATAAGCTTTTTGGTCAGGTATGTTAGACATTAAAGGGATCTGACTCCAGATAATTTGACTTCATAAGTACAGAATAGAGGATATGCACAGAACATATGAAAATAAAAAGAAATCTGCTTGCATGAATCATAGAAATCACTCCTGTCCATATCACCATATGTTTACTGAATCATTTGCACTCCTTACCATGGCAGTCCTGTCTATTCAGCCTGATATTTGTTTGGTCTGACCTCTCACTTAATGTTAACTTGTACAAAGAATTCCTATCTTTCTATTCTTCTTATGTATAAATCCTAGGACTCAAATTCCTTGTATGGATAACGTCCCAGGCCAGGAGGATAACACTTAATGCTTTAACTCAGGCAACTTAAACAATGATCTTGATCATCTCTTTGAACTCTGAAGGCTTTAAATATCATAATTTTACAGGGCATTATGATTCACCCAAGAAGAGTTTGAGGATCAATTTCAGACAGATTTTACCTCCACCAGTGCTCTTATAACCTGCATTATTCATTTTACCCTAAAATATTTATTTACTGAGATTTTATTGAGGAAACTTAGTTAAGTGGATGCCACAACTGATTTTATGGTGACATTTCCTGATACCGTTAATGAGGAATGTTTGATAAAAGCCTAACTATTTTTTATCTACCTTCTCATCTTCCCCTCTGTCTTCGAATTACTCTTTTGTTTATTGTCCATTCTCCCCAATGCAGCCATTTATCAATGTATCATTGCCACGGGAAACAGCCTTATATAGTCCTAAACAATGAGGAAGGAGAGGATGGGAGAGGAGAGCTGAGAGTGATGGAGAGATGTTTACTCCTGGTGTCAGCTCACAGAGTTGCTCCTGTTCTTGAGGAAACCCAGAGTGATGCACACACACACACACACACACACACACACACACACACACACACACACACACACAGAGTAACATTTAGGCTCTCATAATAGAAGTGAGAGCAGCAGGCTTTATTGGAGGCTCAGCAGTGGATGTTGAACATTCAGGGGATTACACCAGTAACCCGCTGTGTTGTAACTGTGCAGGTGCATTTCAGAACTGTGGGTAAGCTTTCTGGAGATATGAACCTTATTCACCCTCATAACACCTGCTAATAAGCCCAGTATAGAGGCTAAAGCTCACATGATTTATACAAGCACACAAAGATGAGTCTGTCTGTCATGGGATAAATTAGTCATTTATTGCACATGGATTAATGCGTAGTAATGGAAATATCCTGTTCTAAAATAAACAAAGTTCCATTAAATATTCATCACTATGCAAACAGGACAGGAAAGGCAAGTCATATTGTGATCATTTTAGAAGTATGGCAAAACAAATTGTACTGATTTATATACAGTATATCTTATAGCAAAACAATATTGTCCAGTATATATACAATATATCACAACACAAAATAAACTTAACCAGTATGTATACAGTATATAACTATTTTTTTTCTGTAATGAATTACAAAAACAAACTCAGTTCTCAGTCAAATCCACATTGACCAAGCTTAAAAAATCATTCCTCTTGTGTGGACAAAAATGATGATGCTCCTTAAATGAAACAAAAGTCAAAAATTTGAAATAGACTGATTTGAGATCAATGAGCATTTTACTCTCAGTGGGTTTCACTGACTGTGGTCTGATGTTTTTTACATCAACTTTACAAATCAACAGAAGGAAACTGAAGAGACTTAACCTATTATCACCACATGACTTGCTGAAAAAGAGAAACAATTAGCTACAGGCACACACAGTAATGAGGACTGAAGCTACTGTCAGAACAAGTCTCTGTGTTGGGTTACTTATTCTTTAAAAAAATAGTTTGTATTTTTGCACTGATCCTTCCAGTGGCAGAATCTTCCAGTGGTTATTTTTTATTGTCACCTATATCACCTATTTCTTGTTTAGAAATATGTCGATATACAGTATCTTGAACCCAATATAGTTTTCCCAGCTCAAGCTGGAGCCCTTCATTTTATGACAAAGAGCATCCAACATCAGTGATGTTAAAGTGCACTTACCAAACAGCAGAACTGTGACGAATTGTCCTCTTAAAGTCAGGGAAAAATGTTTTTCAGCTGCTGTGAAGTTACCATTCCAACTAGCTTAAGTTATGTTGATCCAAAAACACTAGAAATGATACCATCACAACAAGTATGTTTAAAAATATTATTATGACTGATATTTTGTTTAAGAGCATCCTCAGAGAAGGTATCAGACTAAGTCATGGTGGACATTAACGACAGCTGTTGTAAATGACATTAACGATGGCTCCTCTCTGCTGTAGCATCGAGTAATTACTGCAGCCCCCTGATCAGCACAGCTCCATTACTGTGAATCTGACCTCTGACATTTACCCCAACATTAATGAAAGAATTAGTAACACCTGAAGGTTCCATGGTGACAACAATAGATAAATAATAATCCTTCACCTTGGATATTTTTTGTCAGTTTGATCCAGGAGACACTGACACACATGAAGAGCACACTGTAACATGTTCAGATATGTCACGTTATACTGTTACTGTAATGCTTCTTTTACTAAAAAGATTGGGGAATTCAGGGCTATGGCTGCGATTTGGTGATATTCTACTATAAACGAGGAAAAAGCATTTTGGTGTGGTGGTGCAGTGGTTAATGCTGCTGGCTCATAGCAAGTTTCTGACCTGAATCCCACATGGTCAGGGTGTGGAGTTTACATGTTCTCCCCTTTTCATCCAGGAGTTCCCTCCAATTACTCCAGCTTCCTCTTAAGGACCAAAAACATGTTTGTTAGGATGACTGCTTTGCATTTGACTTTGCCTCTATGTATCAGCACTGTTATTGACTGTTGACCATTCCAGAGTGCACCCCACCCTTCACCAGAGACAGCTGTGGTAGGCCCCAGTGCTTCACGGCCCTGAATCGTGTGAGCTGTATAGATAATGGATGGAGGGAAGTTATCTGAGATGTCTTTGGTTGTTAAAAATACACCATGAGCTGACTTTAGCTCTGAGCACAGTGGAGTCTGGTGTCTGCTGGCAAAGACATCGCCTTCTCAACCCTCTTCTCTCACTCTCTGATGTTATTATTATCATCAGTGATACATGTTATTTGGGAATGTAGCTTTTTGTCGTCGGAGGTCCTGCAGGCCCAGGCTGTACCTCTGTGTCTCCTTGCAGGATGGGATAGTTTTCCTTTTTAAGGCAGGCTAGTCAAAGCTCTGCCCCCGACAGATGCTGTCACCAACAACCTGCACAGTTTCAACATGTGAGGATGATGCAGAGCTCTGGAAGACAGCATCCATCCTCACATCCTCTCATCGTTATGCAGTGAGATCACAGAAGAAGAAGACTTCCTCATGGCACTGTGTGATTTCACAGGTCTTCTTAACTAAACAGTTTGTTCATAGAATCTGAGCCTTGTAAGAACAGTACCATACTGTCATCTGATAGGCCTTTAAAGTCATGCATCAAAACTGCACTTGTAAAACACGGCTCAGCGACAAGTAAAACTGAGTAAAACATATTTAAGTAAGACCTTAACATAAATTCAGTTTAACCCTCCACTGAGTTGTTGTGTTGAACAATTGGCTTTAATAAAATTCTGCATTATGTGATAGTACACATGGGCCATCAAGCACTGAACAGTCCATGTCATCATGAAACTTTTTTGAATCCACACTTGGCATGACGAATCAACTGAACTGTCTCTAAGCTGTAGTCATATAATCTGAGTCACCATCACAGTTTTTCTTCAAAAGCATTTCAGGATGTAAGACTTCACTGAAACTGTTAATTCAACAGCTCTGCCTTTCTCTAACTTTGCCATGAAAGAGACTCAACAGCCATAAGATAATACTTTAGATACTTAAAAACAACAACAATGCTGGAGTTGTTCATCTGATTTTGCTCCTTTTTGCCACAAAGTGTCTGCCTGCAACTGTAGGCTGGGTAGTGTGGTGAAGGGAAAACATTTGGAAGCTGAAGGGGGACAAAGAAAGAGGGTAAGATAAAAAAATAAGACATTAGAGGGTGAGAGGAGAGGAGGGGCAGACAACTGTAAAGTAAAACTGACATAGGGGAAGAACCAGCGGATGAGTGATGGAGAGAGGAAGATGGGAAAGACGAGAGATAGAAAAGAATGAGAGAGCGAGACAGGGCAAAAAAGGGTAAAGAGGAATCATCAGAGGATAACAAGGAGAACAGACAGACCTGAGAGAGGAGGTAGAAAAAAGAGAGGCCTTAGGACCGTTCACAGAGGGGAGGGGGGTAAAAGTGAGGGAGGGGGGACTACAAATAGCTCAGGGCAGTAAGTTCTTCTTCAGTGCTCTCCTCTGCTGTGGCCCTCACCAAACTCCAAAAGTCCTCCAACATGGCCTCCTACAGCTCCTCCGCCCAAACTGCCTCATCCTACCGCCGACACTTCGGCCATGGCGGCTTTGCCTCCCCCTCTCTCAACCGTGCCATGTATGGCCACAGTGGTGGCGGTGGAGGCCATGTCACCTCCAGGGTCTATGAAGTGACCCGGACCGGCTCGACGCCAGCCTACCGGGTCTCCTCCAGCTACTACGGAAAGCCTGCAGCAGCCTCCCGAGTCTCAGTTGGGCGCTCTTATGCCGGCATGGGTGAGACGCTGGACTTCAGCCTCGCTGATGCTCTAAACCAGGAGTTCCTGACCACACGGACCAATGAAAAGGCAGAGCTGCAGCACCTGAATGACCGCTTCGCCAGCTACATCGAGAAGGTCCGCTTCCTTGAGCAGCAGAACCAGGCGTTGTCCGTAGAGGTGGAGCGCCTGCGTGGACGAGAGCCAACACGCATCGCTGACCTGTATGAGGAGGAGATGAACGAGCTGAGGAGGCAGGTGGAGATTCTGACCAATCAGAGGTCACGCATTGAGGTGGAGCGAGACAACCTGGCCGACGACGTGGACAAGCTCAAAATGAGGTGGGAGGGGCCAGATGGTGTGTGTGTGTCTCTTTAAGATGAGATCCATGTGCATAAATCAGTGATTAAGATGAGTACTGTATACATGCTTGTGTGTTTTTTGGATATTCTCTGCCTGCAATTTAAACAGAAAAGGTATTTAAAAAAGACTGAGCTGTACTTTCATCAACTCAAAATATTCTCTATTCATTATTTTGTGTCTGTTAAAATATCATGAACATTGATGTGTGGCATAAACTTTAAAAATTAGATTTAGCTTTTTTTGAGCAGATTAAATTGATAAGTATCTTAAAGTGACTTGGCATTTTGTCTTTGTGAATTAGACTTGAATTGACTTTATCTTTGTATTTAACTAAAAAAAATCAATTTGAATGTAGCGTTGTTTGCCATTTAGCTTTAAAAATCAAGATTGAATTTCGGTCTTTTTTGCCCAGCCCTGATTGAGTGCTTCAGTAAACAGAGAGTGGATTAATACTGTGTCTGTCTCACACTCTGCTGGCTTACATGGAGGTGATGTGATCACACAAGTGGGTGTGATGACATATATGTAACATTAGTGTGCCCGATTTAACCTCCTTATGGGAGGTGTGTGAGTATCAGCTGGCAGCATTATCATTTATTTGTTTTGGTAACAGGAAGAGTTTTTAACTTCAGAGGTGGGCTTGTTTTATGGGACCATGCCCATTTTTTCCACTTTTAAACTGTGCCTGTTTTCGTGAATGCCTATGAATAAACTGCTGTTTCAGTTATGCAGCCTTCGTTGATACAGGATTTACAAAATAGGAAAATATTTTGCCTGTTTGAATGTACTTTGGATGATCCAAGCGGATATTTAATGGATTTATTAAAAGACTAAATACCCCCTCATTGAAATGAGGTTAGCTGTTAAATCAATTATGACCTCTTGTCAGCACTTAAATAAAGTATGGAAACAGGACGAGTTCATGCCACTATATCTTGCAACTATACTAACTATATATAGTAAGTAACTAACTATATATATAAATGTGTTGTATGTTGTATTATCTACTGCCAATCCCTTTTCTTCTTAGTCCAGAATATTCTTTATCATGCTACAATAGAATAGACTGATGATTACTGTTGTGTGTTTGCCTGCCTATTATAAGAGTCTGACATCTCCCATACACGTGCAGCATGTTTACAGTTTGCTCTTCTATAAAAGGAGAGGAAAGGGCTCCCACATTTCTGCAGGACATCTACTGATCTGTCTTTTCTCCTTCACTGTGGTTTATGTAGAAGTGCCAGTTTGGTAAAGATTCAGGGAGATGATTACTTTAAAAGATAAATAATCACTGACAGGTCATTTTTTAGAGTTTATAAGTTATACTCTAAATAAAAGCAGGGCTCTTATCTGGGTGTTTTCACGTGCAGAGGTTTAACTCAGGCCAGTTTAATGCATGCAATACATGGTGCTTTTTTTCTCGTTTAATGTCTTGGTGCGATTTAATCTAATGATATTTTCATGGCATAATGAACAACAGTAACATCTGTTCAGTGATAAAGAGGATTAAACATCCATCTGGTTTAACTGGAAGACTTAATTACAAGAAAAATTATTATGGTGCCTTTTTGTAGTTTGGTGTAGCAGTTGACTCGCATTGAAGAAATGCTCCAAATGTTTTTGAGTTTGTTTTTTTGGTCTTTTAATACTTTTACTATGAGAACAGGCAGTGGATAGAGAGAAAATTATTGGGGAATGAAATGTAGGAAAGGAGCCATTGGATTATTTCAGACAGGCAAATAGCCTCCAGACAGGAGACTTGCTGAAAAAAAAAAAAAACAAGCTGTAGGCACATCTAAAATTTATGTTTACAAGTAATGAGGACTGAGGGTACTGTCAGTACAAGTCTGTGTGTTAGGTTATTTATTCTAAAAAATAAAGTTTGTGTTTTTGCACTGATCATTACAGAGGCAGAATCCTCCAGTGGTTTATTTTTCTGGCTTTATATTTCCTTTAGAAAAAACTTTAAGACTTCTTAATAAGTACATTAACAGTGAAAAGCCACAATAAATATTGAATACTGTGACACTTCTTTATCACTTTACATCTCTTTGTCTGTGCCAGACTTCAGGAAGAGATTGCCCAGAAAGAAGAAGCAGAAAGCAACCTGGCTGCCTTCAGAGCGGTAAGTACCTGACACTCTGTTCTGGATCTTCAGAGGCCCTTAATATTTAGAAACAGGCCTGCCCAGAGAAATGGCAAAGCCCCTGTCAGCAGTCTGGAAACAGCAGCCCAACAGTTTGTTCCTTTAACTTTTAGAAGTTATTTACACATCACTAAACTGTTCCAGGATGTGGATGCTGCCACCCTCGCTCGCCTGGACCTGGAGAGACGCATCGAGACCCTGCAAGAGGAGATCGCTTTCCTAAAGAAGATCCACGAAGAGGTTCTGTTTCCCTCTAATCTTCATTTTTGATGCTGTTCATAGAAATGACATTTCAGTTTTAAAATGTAAACTTTCCACCGTGAAATAGTAGCTTCACCACTTATCTAACAGAACAATAACTCTTGTAAGGGAAATAGCATGTAGGCTATACTATCCTCTGGTCCATCATTTTGCTTTGTCACACTCTTTTCCCTCTTAGCTTCATTTCAGTTTCACCTCCTTCATCTTTTAGCCTCAGACATGCGATCAAACTGAAAAAACAGGCTAACAGGCTTTTTATAAGCTGAAGGATGGTGTGTGAACCAGACAATTGTACTCGAGTCATAGGGACTCGGACTCGAGTAGTCTCGAGTCGCTAACTTGACGACTTGCGACTCGACCCAGACTCACCAGGTAAAGACTCGGGACTCGACTCGGACTCGGGAGACTATGACTCCAGACTCAACTTGACTTGAGACAACATGACTCGGAAAAATTGTAGCATATGTTTTTTTTTTCACGTGGATATCATATTATCATATCAGTTCCGTATTTTTTCATGTGAGCAGAAACACTGACAGGCTGGAAGCACACACTGTGATTGTTACATGCGATGCTCAGGCATTATATGAAGAGCCAGACAGGAGACCAGAGCATGTGAGCGGAGCGGTTTTTTCACAAAAGCTGGAGCGGCACGTCATGTCTCACACAGAGTGCATCTGCGTGTAATTAATTGTTCAGCCACCCACACTGTTTTCTGTCGGAAACTGGATGTTGACAACTCGGATCAGCACCGCGGACAGCGCAAAAGCTCTCAGACCTCAGTGCAGCTCACCTGCAATCGTCTCATTTTTTTTTATCCAGTGAATGCAATGCGCTTCCGTATTTTCGTAGAGTGAGTGGTGAGTGATTTGAGTGGAGCGGGTAGAAATTTGAGTGAGCGTCAGAGCGGTAATAAGCGGAGCGGTGCGCATGCGCTCTGAGCGGCGGAGCGGGGTGCGAGAACAGCTGTGTGAGCGAGAAGCAGGAAATCTCACTGCTCCACTCTGCTCACATGCTCTGCAGGAGACAAACGGAGCTCTTACCTTTTAGATTCACTTTATTGATGCTCCATTCATAGTACACTCGGTCCGTCACCTATTACTGTCCCACACACGACACAGTACACACATACGTTCCTACTACACATCCGCGTCCGTTACAGTGATGATCAGTGTATGTAATACAGGCACTACTTGACTCTATAACATTTAAACAGGACATTAACTTGCACAAATAATTCTCAGTGTTTCCCCTATAGTTCATTTGGGTCGGCGCCCCGCCGTCGCAACGGACACCCCCGCCGTGCCAACAGGATCCCCACCCATAAATTCAAGAGCAGATTTAAAGAAAAAAACATTATTTTATTTTTATTTTAATCAAAAGGGCGTTTAACAGGCATTCTTTTTATCAAATAAAAAAGCGTACTCTAATTTGCGCAATTTTAGAGTCTAATGCGTCACTATCGTTTCATTACATTCATTAAAATGCAAAATGCATTTCTCCTCTCCTCTGACCCTTCTCCGACCTGTCGTCTGCTATTTACGCTGCATGCTGCGCAAGCCATCCTCTCTCTCCTGCACAGAGTCTGATTATTCACGTAAAACCATTCAACAAAACAAACGCTGCCTTCAGTTAAACAGCGCAGAACATGAATGAAACATTCACTGATTTAACTAACGCTTTCACACAGAGCAGAGAAAGGAAGGAAAAGCTGAAGAAGAGAGACTTTCATTCGATGTACATGTGGGGCTCTAATTTCCTGGCGCAACTCAGGGTGGCGCAGGGTGGCGCAGCCTGGCGCACCCCGGGCAGTGGTAATTTTGTCCGGCGCACCGCCGTGCGAAGCCAATATGGCAATTTGGTAGACCTACTGCGCCGGGATAGGTGTGACGGCGCACCAGGGGGAGGTGTCGACAGATTCAGCTTGGCGCAGTTACAATTTCGTGCCGAAAAACCCGCGCGGAAGGTGCGCTGAAAGTTCGCCAGCTCCAACCTGGTCTATTCTCGGGGCAGACGAGGCGCACCCCGGGCAGTGGTAATTTGGCTGACAGGCGCACAGTGCGCACACGTCACCAAAATCTCACAGGCAGGTATCCAGAGTGTCAGGCACATTTCAATGCAATAAACAATCACAGCAACCACTATTTAATGTAACCGTCTGAACCAGCACATACATTTGTATCTATATTAATTGTCCCCTCACATCTGATGTCAGATCAGAGACGTTTGTCATAACTAACGAGTTCACATCTCTCAGCCAACCACAAACAGCCACATCATCCGATACGGAGTATCCGGCTTCTCTCATCTCATGAAATTCAAAAGAAAAGAAAAAAGAGTGAGACGCTCGCTGAATAAATAGTGTCTTAAGGATTTACCTGTAATTGCCCATATTTCTCTGTTTTAATCTTTATTCGTAACGTGTTCTAAAAAGATGGAGTACATTATTGGAAGGAGGATGAGGAGGAGATATATTTTCACCAAAGGTTCTGCTATTTGGCGATGACAGACCAGGAATGCAGGTGGATCACAAGCATGATGAATGGATTAGCCTGCTGTTGTGTTTAAATGTAATTATCACTTAATTTTGTACTCCTATTATGACACAGGAACAGATTACATCTGTCCCGCGAGGTGGTCCACACGGTGACGAGCATCGTGTCCTCCGATGCGCGGCCCGGTGGCCCCTGCGCTCTCCCAGTTGCTGTGAAAGTGACAGCGGCTCTGACCTTCTTCTCCACCGAGGTGAAATTGTCACTGCGCCTCGCCCGCGGTGCATTTAAATGCGAGGAGAGGCATTCATTAGATTGGTGATTGCCTGTAATTAATTGCTCAGCTACCCACACTGTTTTCTGTCGAAACTGGATGTTGACAACTCGGATCAGCACCGCGGACAGCGCAAAAGCTCTCACACCTCAGTGCAGCTCACCTGCAATCGTCTCATTTTTTTTATCCAGTGAATGCAATGCGCTTCTGTATTTTCGTAGAGTGAGTGGTGAGTGATTTGAGTGGAGCCGGTAGAAATTTGAGTGAGCGTCAGAGCGGTAATAAGCGGAGCGGTGCGCATGCGCTCTGAGCGGGCGGAGCGGGGTGCGAGAACAGCTGTGTGAGCGAGGAGCGGGAAATCTCACTGCTCCACTCTGCTCACATGCTCTGCAGGAGACAAACGGAGCTCTTACCTTTTAGATTCACTTTATTGATGCTCCATTCATAGTACACTCGGTCCGTCACCTATTATTGTCCCACACACGACACAGTACACACATACGTTCCTACTACACATCCGCGTCCGTTACAGTGATGATCAGTGTATGTAATACAGGCACTACTTGACTCTATAACATTTAAACAGGACATTAACTTGCACAAATAATTCTCAGTGTTTCCCCTATAGTTCATTTGGGTCGGCGCCCCGCCGTCGCAACGGACACCCCCGCCGTGCCAACAGGATCCCCACCCATAAATTCAAGAGCAGATTTAAAGAAAAAAAAACATTATTTGATTTTTATTTTAATTAAAAGGGCGTTTAACAGGCATTCTTTTTATCAAATAAAAAAGCGTACTCTAATTTGCGCAATTTTAGAGTCTAATGCGTCACTATCGTTTCATTACATTCATTAAAATGCAAAATGCATTTCTCCTCTCCTCTGACCCTTCTCCGACCTGTCGTCTGACTATTTACGCTGCATGCTGCGCAATCCATCCTCTCTCTCCTGCACAGAGTCTGATTATTCACGTAAAACCATTCAACAAAACAAACGCTGCCTTCAGTTAAACAGCGCAGAACATGAATGAAACATTCACTGATTTAACTAACGCTTTCACACAGAGCAGAGAAAGGAAGGAAAAGCTGAAGAAGAGAGACTTTCATTAGATGTACATGTGAACATTCGGGGCTCTAATTTCCTGGCACAACTCAGGGTGGCGCAGCCTGGCGCACCCCGCGCAGTGGTAATTTTGTCCGGCGCACCGCCGTGTGCAGCCAATTTGGCAATTTGGTAGACCGACTGCGCCGAGATGGGTGTGACGGCGCATTAGGGGGAGGTGTCGAAAGATTCAGCTTGGCGCAGTGACAATTTCGTGCCAAAAAACCGCGCGGAAGGTGCGCTGAAAGCTCGCAAGCTCCTACCTCGTCTATTCTCGGCGCAGACGAGGCGCACACCGTGCAGTGGTAATTTGGCTGAGAGGCAAGCATGATGAATGGATTAGCCTGCTGCTGTGTCTAAGGGCTCTAATTTCGTAGACCAGGCGCAGGCGGGGCGCACCTACCCTGCGCCGCGCATTCGCCACGCCAACGGGGTGTGTCCAGGGCATTTTGCAAGTTTGCACGGCGCAGTCTGGCGCAGGGAGACGCACCCACGCCTCCGTCTCTCCCACTGGCGCAAATGGCAGAGAGGGAGGAGAGGAGGCGTGAGTGGGTTTAACACAGCCGAGTGTGATCTTCACCAATCAAATGAATGCCTCTCCTCGCCTTTAAATGCGCCGCCGGCGAGGCGCAGTGACAATTTCACCTCGGTGGAGAAGAAGGTCAGAGCCGCTGTCACTTTTACAGCAACTGGGAGAGCGCAGGGGCCACCGGGCCCGCATCGGAGGACACGATGCGCGTCACCGTGTGGACCACCTCGCGGGACAGATGTAATCTGTTCCTGTGTCATAATAGGAGTACAAAATTAAGTGATAATTACATTTAAACACAGCAGCAGGCTAATCCATTCATCATGAGTGTTTGTGTTTGACTCTGACCTAAAGTTTGTTCAGAACACAGAGTCAATAGTTAAACGAGGTCAACAAAGGATTCACTTGTTGCGGAAGCTGAACTCCTTCAGTGTTTCTGAGGGCATCCTATCTTGTTTTTATCATTCCTTTATTGAAAGCCTTTTAACATTTTCCTTTGTTTGCTGGTATCACGAATTATCGGTAAAGGACAGAAACAGCCTGAACCAGATTGTAAAGGTCTGCTCCAAGATTATTGGAATACAGCTGACAGACCTGAGCTCTCTCTGGGAGAAACGCGTGGTCCAGAAAGCCAGAGGAATTATGGATCAGCCCGGGCACATCCTCTTATCTGATTTTTCTCCTATGCCGTCTGGGAGGCGCTACTATGCACCCCCTAGGAAAACAAATAGATACTCCAACTCATTTATCCCCTCAGCCATCAGGCTGCTAAACGCTGGGTTGTAGCCCGAAGATGATATGTGGCCTGTGCCACATCTGGAATTTGCTTATCCTATGGTATCTTAGTAATTTCACCGTGGAACCTAACTGCTTACTGTATTTATTATTGCTATTAGTAGTAGTATTTATTGCTGATTCTTCAAACCTGTGGGTTCTGACAGGGGAATGTGTTGTCCATATGCTGTTATGAATGTTTGTCTGTTCTCTGATTTGTTTAGATGGCCCAATAAGGCAGGGTAACTGTGAACGGAATTGCCCTTCAGGGATTAATAAAGTTGTCTGAATCTGAATCTGAATCTGAATCATGCTTGTGACCCACCTGCATTCCTGGTCTGTCATCGCCAAATAGCAGAACCTTTGGTGAAAATATATCTCCTCCTCATCCTCCTTCCAATAATGTACTCCATCTTTTTAGATCATGTTAAGAATAAAGATTAAAACAGGGAAATATGGTCAATCACAGGTAAATCCTTAAGACACCGAGTGACTTACATTTATTCAGAGAGCGTCTCTCTCTTTTTTCTTTTCTTTTGAATTTCATGAGATGAGAGAAGCCGGATACTCCGTATCGGATGATGTGGCTGTTTGTGGTTGGCTGAGAGATGTGAACTCGTTAGTTATAACAAACGTCTCTGATCTGACATCAGATGTGACGGGACAATTAATATAGATACAAATGTATGTGCTGGTTCAGACAGTTACATTAAATAGTGGTTGTTGTGATTGTTTATTGCATTGAAATGTGCCTGACACTCTGGATACCTGCCTGTGAGGTTTTGGTGACGTGTGCGCACTGTGCGTCCGTCAGTCAAATTACCACTGCATGGGGTGCGCAGAGAATAGACCAGGTAGGAGCTGGCGGGCTTTCAGCGCACCTTCCACGCGGTTTTTTGCACGAAATTGTAACTGCGCCAAGCTGAATCTTTCCGCACCTCCCCCTGGTGCGCCATCACACCCATCTCGGCGCAGTCGGTCTACCAAATTGCCAAATTGGCTTCGCACGGCGGTGCGCCGGACAAAATTACCGCTGCGCGGGGTGCGCCAGGCTGCGCCACCCTGAGTTGCGCCAGGAAATTAGAGCCCAAAGACTTAAAAAATGTCACGAGTCAGCCTTTGATGAATCAAAACTCAACATTCTTCATCAGTCCAGCTCTTGTTTTCACTCACTCTCTGTTTTCTAAATGATAAACTCATCCTGAGGGATCCTGGATCACTTATTCTCCGTGATATAAGAACAATCTTTGAAGGATCAAGCTTCAAATACAATCTACTAGTGCTGCGGTTTGCAACCTGTGGGTGGAGGCCCATAAGTGGGTCTCAGAGCTGTTTTCAGTGGACGTTGCATAAATCAGAATAAACCAGACTACACCACTGGATAGGTAGATAGATAGATAGATAGATGAATTAAAAAATGAACAGAAAATGATGAAAGAAAGATAGATGGATGAATGGATAAATGAAAAATGATTAATATAGACAGATAGATGAGTGAATAAACAACCAAAGTGATTAATATAGATGATCCTGAACGACGAAAAAACTTGGGACTTGCTTGAGACTTGGACCCAAATGACTTGACTCGACTTGGGACTCGGATCGGAGGGACTTGGGCAATTGTCTGGTGTGAACTAGTGCTGTACAAGAGAATCCACGGCCCACCGCCATGGTTTGGTCAGAATCTTGTCACTCAAAGAAGCTTAGTCAAAACACACACACACACACACCCACACACACACAAATCTAAGCTTACAAGGCTGTGTGTTTCAGAGACGAGGATGTCCCATGTTGGTACATGGAGTAATTTTAGCCGTACATCTGCTGCGTGAGTCTTTGGAGCTCTGCTGTAACAGGTCACAGGCCTTCTGCCAAAACACAAACTGTGAGAGAGAAACTGTATACTTCAACAATGCTCTAATGTCGTCAAATAAACAGTAAACATCCACACAAAGCATAGGGCTGGGCTATATGCCGAGTTTAAAACAAAATCTTAAATAATATGACGACAGTGTTTTTATCAATATAGTTTATGATGATGCTCACTCAAAAAAGTTCAAAGGTCCAATAGTAAGTATTATTATTAACAACAAGATCCGCAAACAGTTATACTGATCACAAAATAATATGTATGAAAAACATGTCTAACTGGATAAATTCTTTTACCTCCGCCAAGGAGGTTATGTTTTTGCCGGCGTTGGTTAGTCTGTCGATCTGTCTGTTTGTGTTCAAGATAACTTGAAAAGTTATGGACGAATTTGGATGAAATTTTCAGGAAATGTGTGGAATGGAATAAGGAACAAATGATAAGATTTTGGGACTAATCCACATCACCATCCGGTTACAGAAATTTTTAAAGGCCTCTGTAACATTGCCAGATAGGACCATTTTCGCCAAAGTGGACTGAAGCTGCTTGGTGGAGGTCTGCGCTCTCTGAGTGCTTTTCTAGTTCAGTCATTTAAAATGTAGATTATTTTTATAAATCAAATTATTATAACATCACAGCCACAAAAACACTATGAAGGTGAATTTATGCAGAGTTTCTTTTTTTTTTTTTTTTTTTTTTTTTAGTTTTTATCCCCTTTATTGATAGTGTCGAAAGACAGTATAGTCAGAAAGGGACAAGAGAGCAGGAGAAGACACATGGGAAACTGGCCTGAAGCTGGCATGGGTCTGTGCACCACAGGCACCTCCTGTCTGGAATTTAAAACGATAAAACGATAGGTGTCTAGGATTTTTTTCTTGACACAGAATCACAGAATTCTCTGTAGTTTTACTTTTACTGGAATCAGTTGGTATTTCTAAAAGTGTAATGACCACTTCTCATTTTTTAAAATGAAAAATACAGAGATATGCCATATTTGTTGTAAAATACAGTGGTAAGATTCCTGGTCCACATCCCTGAGCCCCTAAACAAACTCATAAAAATACAGATGAACACACAAGCAGGCCAAAATCACATATCATTCAAACATGGAGTTCAAAAAACAGGGAGAGCAGTAAGGAAAGTGCACAAGTTTGTTCTCCTTTAATTGTTATGGCCTCACACCTTGATTTTAAGTTATTTTTTTCTCCTTTCCTGAGTTATTGCAATAAACTTCTTTAGATCTTTTAAATACCAGCCTATCCTCTGGATGATTCTGTGTCCTTGCAGTGTTGGTAAGTGGTTGGTCGTGATTTCCCCCCCTCTGCACAAAAAACTAATCCCTTTAATCTCTTCTGTTGTCTGGAGAATAAACACACATAAATCCACAAAACCATCCACCAAACACCGCTCTAACCTCCATATAACCTGACTGTCCCTCTCTCGTCCTGCAGGAGATCCGTGAGCTGCAGACTCAGATGCAGGAGACTCAGGTGCAGATCCAGATGGACATGTCCAAACCGGATCTGACTGCAGCACTGAGAGACATCAGAGCTCAATATGAGGGCATCGCTGCCAAGAACATTGCCGAGGCAGAGGACTGGTACAAGTCGAAGGTCAAACATGGAGGGATTGTTGAAATTCAACATGGGGATTTTACTTGACAAAAGCTACTCTTCCCTGAGCTTTGCATAGCTGCAATGTTGAAAGCAGCGGTTTTGAAAATATGTGACCTTTGACCTTTACCTACCCAGGTGTCTGACCTGAACCAGGCTGTGAATAAAAACAACGAGGCCCTGAAACAGGCCCGACAGGAGACCATGGAGTTCAGACACCAGATCCAGGCGTATACCTGTGAGATCGACTCACTTAAAGGAACAGTACGTCTGACACATCCAGATCATACATTCAGCCTGTAGCTTATCTTAGGGGTGGGTAACACTTAGATTTTAGGATACATCAGTATAAATTCAAATGAGATGCAGGGTGAGATGTGATTGTTTATATTGATATGGATTAGGCTGATGTTGATAAGCTAGGTATGATGAACACTCGGAGTAATATGCTTATTGACCACCAGATAATTTTTGTGAAATGTTGAGTCTGGATAAGGTTTAATGAAATATTGCAGATGATTCTGTACAGTTTTGACACTGTATAAGCATATATTTTCAATGTTGATGGCTAAAAGCTAAAAGTTTCAAAAAATTGGGTACCTAGAACCTCAGTTTTTGTTGCTCTGGTATCAAACAAGTATCACCATTATTTCAGTTTTACTTAAACCAAATCAAAATGAATTATACTGGTATTACAACAACGATTTGTTTTTTTCTCACAGAAAAATAGATATCTATTGAGTGAATCACCATTTAGCTTATAAGCACTAAGAACTGATTTTTGGTTCCTATCCTCATGTCAAAACCAGAACGAGTCCCTGATGAGGCAGATGAGGGACATGGAGGACCGTCATGGTCGTGAGGCAGGTGGTTTTCAGGACACCATTGCCCGGCTGGAGGCTGAGATTGCCAACATGAAGGATGAGATGGCACGCCACCTCCGAGAGTACCAGGACCTGCTCAATGTCAAGATGGCACTAGATGTGGAAATCGCCACCTACAGGAAACTACTGGAGGGGGAGGAGAGCAGGTGATGATGTACAAAAGGATTTGTGATGGGTAAAAGTTAGTTGGCTGTGGTCATGATCAGTGCAATGTGGGTTCCTTACAAATAAAATAAAATAAAATAAAATTAAATTAAAAAAAAAATAAAATAAAAGCTTGTGTAAGTTTTAATTTTTTATTTATAATTTTCTGTCAAAGGCAGAAACCTGAATGTTGAGTAATGTCTACCATTGTCATAAAGGTGTATCATATTAAACTAGCATGTGACAAACTTACTGACCGGACCAAAGAACATTTGACCAAAAGTATGTGGATCCAGGAACTAACTGTCCCACAAGCAGAAAGTTTTCAGTACCCCAGGGTTTTACTTAGACCCTGGTTCCTGTGATCAAAATGCACAAAGACCTTCAAAAGATCCTTCTTCATAGGGAAAGTTACTTTTCCAGAGGGAACTTTAGGAAAAAAAAAAAATTTTTATAAGTCCTGATTGAATTAAATGTTTTCTGTGACGTTTTTATGTATATATTTCTATAAAAGTTTGTATAAATAGGATTTACACATGCTGACAACAGGTTTAAAATTACAAACAAACTAAGGCTTTACCTGTTGTATTCTATGATAGCAGACTGATAAGTCAAAATTTACATTATAATGCAGCATATGACTACTAACACTTTTCTTTCTCTGTTTAGGATCAGCCTGCCTGTGCAGAGCTACTCCACTCTGAGCTTCAGAGGTAAGATCAACCTGCCGTCCCATCAACTCACCACTAGGTGACACATTTCTCCATCAGCTCCACAGTGCACGGTCCTGTGGAGGTTCATTCAGACAAAGAGACAACCCACCAGTTCACCTTCACACGGAGTTCAACACCTGATTTGCAGTCATTCATTACAAAGCCAAAGATGCATTGATCACAGGGCATTATGAGTGTAAGTGCTTTATCATTCAGTAAAATGACAATATTCTAGAGTCTGAGGGCCCTTAGAGGCCCTTAGAGGCCCAAAAGCTGTAAGCAAACTCCCCAAACTGTCCAAACTTCCATGGAAACAGACAAATATATTTGACAGCGTGTTTCATCTCTAGGTTAAAAATATGACTGTTTCTGTTCTAAATGAACCATCCAAAGGTCCCTTAAACAGCCCCTTTTCATGTGTGCATAACATGCCAGAAGAAAAAAAACGGTGTGGACTGATTTATTGTGTAACGTGATCTTGTGTTTTGCTGATAGTGAGTTTTTTCTCATTTTGTTAAACAGAGACAAGCCCCGAACACCAGCAGCGCTCCTCTGAGATGCATTCAAAGAAAACTGTTCTTATCAAGACCATTGAGACCCGTGATGGAGAGGTAAAACACTGAAAGCACTGAAGGAAATATACATCCAATAAGTTCAATTTCACTTTTTCTTGGAGCACGTAATGTCTTAGAAATTGAACTGAAAGACGAAATATTTATATCATCCGTTTTCTTGATTGGTTTCATTCCCCTAATTTGACCTCAAATTTAATGAGCTTTCATTCACATTTATAAAGCAGCATCGAAAATGCATGCTCTTGGTTACTTACATATTAAGAAACAATCACATTTCTACCCAATGCTAATTTGACCAATTCTTCACCTCTTCATGTCTTACCTCGTTATAGGTTAATCTGGATAAAGGCTGCATTTTAGCAAACGTGTCTATTTCTGCTGTTTCCTCAGCTGATCTTGAAAGCCCTATTTGTATGCCACATTTATTTCCAGATCATCTACAACCCCTGGCAAAAATAATGGAATCACCAGTCTTGGAGGATGTTCATTCAGTTGTTTAATTTTGTAGAAAAAAAGGCAGACCACAGACATGACACAAAACTAAAGTCATTTCAAATGGCAACGTTCTTGCTTTAATAAACACTAAAAGAAATCAAGAGAGAAAATGTGGTAGTCAGTAACAATTACTTCTTTAGACCAAGCAGAGGGAAAAAAATATGGAATCACTCAATTCCGAGGAAAAAATTATGGAATCACCCTGTCAATTTCCTTTCCCACCTGCATCAGATTAGATCTGCTCATTAATCTGCAGTTAAAAAGGAGTGATCACACCTTGGAGCTGTTGCACCAAGTGGATTGACATGAATCATGGCTCCAAGACGAGAGATGTCAATTGAAACAAAGGAGAGAGTTATCAAACTCCTTAAAGAGGGTAAATCATCACGCAATGTTGCAAAAGATGTTGGTTGTTCACAGTCAGCTGTGTCTAAAATCTGGACGAAGTACAAACAACATGGGAAGGTTGTTAAAGGAAAGTGTACTGGTAGACCAAGGAAGACATCAGAGCGTCAAGACCGAAAACTTAAGGCAATATGTCTTGAAAACAGAAAATGCACAGCAAAACAAATGAGGAACAAATGGGAGGAAACTGGAGTCAACGTCTGTGACCGAACTGTGAGAAATCGCCTCAAGGAAATGGAATTTACATACAGAAAAGCTAAACAGAAACAGTCATTAACACCTAAACAGAAAAAAACAAGGTTACAGTGGGCTAAGGAAAAGCAATCTTGGACTGTGGATGACTGGATGAAAGTCATATTCAGTGATGAATCACGAATCTGCATTGGGCAAGGTGATGATGCTGGAACTTTTGTTTGGTGCCGTTCCAATGAGATTTACAAAGACAACTGCCTGAAGAAAACATGCAAATTTCCACAGTCATTGATGATATGGGGCTGCATGTCAGGTAAAGGCATTGGGGAGATGGCTGTCATTAAATCTTCAATAAATGCACAAGTTTACATGGACATTTTGGACACTTTTCTTATCCCATCAGTTGAAAGGATGTTTGGGGATGATGAAATCATTTTTCAAGATGATAATGCATCTTGCCATAGAGCAAAAACTGTGAAAACATTCCTTGAAGAAAGACACATAAGGTCAATATCATGGCCTGCAAATAGTCCGGATCTCAATCCGATTGAAAATCTGTGGTGGAAGTTGAAGAAAATGGTCCATGACAAGGCTCCAACCTGCAAAGCTGATCTTGCAACTGCAATCAAAGAAAGTTGGAGCCAGACTGATGAAGAGTACTGTTTGTCACTCATTAAGTCCATGCCTCAGAGACTGCAAGCTGTTATAAAAGCCAGAGGAGGTGCAACAAAGTACTAGTGGTGTGTTGAAGTGCTCTTTTGTTTGTTTGTTTTTCATGATTCCATAATTTTTTCCTCAGAATTGAGTGATTCCATATTTTTTTCCCTCTGCTTGGTCTAAAAAAGTAATTGTTACTGACTACCACATTTTTTTTCTTGATTTCTTTTAGTGTTTCTTAAAGCAAGAACGTTGTCATTTGAAATGACTTTAGTTTTGTGTCATGTCTGTGATCTGCCTTTTTTCTACAAAATTAAACAACTGAATGAACATCCTCCAAGACTGGTGATTCCATCATTTTTGCCAGGGGTTGTAGATAGTATTTATGATGTTAATCACACCTACTCACACGCAGGAACTTGTTCACCTTCTGCCACCTCCAACCAGCACACAGTGGAAACACGCTGCACCCACAGGCACTGGGAATACATACATTACAGACATGTTGAAACAGGACACAGTGACTCTTGTTTTTATATAAAAGCTCATTTGCATCCTTATGTTTTGTGTTACCATCACACTGTGAAGTTCTGCAGACTCGGTGGTAAAGGAAGGGGGATGGAAAGATTTCTGCATCATAACAAAAAAAGGCTTGACATGCACAAAACTATCTGAAACTAGAAAAGCACTCAGACAGCGCAGACCTCCGCCAAGCAGCTTCAGTTCTATCTCACAATGTTAAAGAATCTTTTAAAAAAATCCTGTATCCGGAGGGTGATCCGGATCAGTCCCAAAATCTAATCATTTGTTCCTTATCCCATTCCACACATTTCCTGAAAATTTCATCCAAATCTGTCAATAACTTTTTAAGTTATTTTGAACACAAACAGACAAACAAACCAACGCCAGCAAAACCAAAACCTCCTTGGCGGAGGTAATTAATATCATAGACCTTTCTCTGTTTTACTATACAAGGACATCTGAATCTCTTTCTCTGATGTACAAAAGAGCTGTTATTTCACTCTGAGACGTCATGTGAGACTCTCACCCTTAACTGTTTTTATATGTTTGAACATCTCGTGACTGCTGTGTTTCTGCTCTGCAGGTCGTCAGCGAGTCGACACAGCACCAGCAGGACATCATGTAAGGATCTGCAGCAGATAGAGAGAGAAGAAGAAAAAAAAGCCTGTGTCCTTCTTGAGTCAGACGGATGAAAAACATGATGAAGAAAAGATTCACCAGAAAAAAAAAACATTTGTACAAACTCATCATTACAGCCAGCTTGTTTTTTTGTCCAGAAGTTCCTGATGTGTTGATGTAAATTCAGGATGGAGGCTTCATCAGCTTTATCAGATTAATTTACCTCTGCTCTTTGGTTTTGGGTGCACAAGATAATCAAACACATTTCTATATTCTACGGTCAGATCAGACTGCATCATTTCATTCTCTTTTATGATAACACCATGTTAAACTCCTCAATAAAAATCCTGATCGGTCTTAGCCCACAGGCTGGCAACTCTCTAAGTTTGATCTGAATCAATAACTGCACACTGAACTTTTGAAGACGTCTGCTGTTGTTTCTGTTAAAGGAAGTCAAAGAGTGTCAATGACGGCTACAACTGACGTGCTGTGACACTGGGGGGGTTTGTGCTCAGAAAGAAAGAAACAAAGACCTGATTGTGGAGTGTTTGTTGCCAAGGACAATACTGACAGACTATCATTCAAACAGAACTGTTACTGATGTGATCACATGCCAAGAGAATTAACCCAATTATCTGAGTCCTGCGTCTATGTTAGCTTAACCATCTATAAACAGGAGGTCCCTCAGAAGATAAAAAGGCTGGCTTCAGGAATTGTACAATGTCTTAAGCATTAACCTTTAGTTCTGACATGCCAGTCTGGTCTTTTTGGGGGCATGGGCGTCCCAGACACATTGTTCCTGATTTTCACATTTGGACCCAAGTCATAAAAAAATGCATTTTATTCAAGGGCGCCTTTAGGGACACTCAAAGTCACCTAAAAAAGGACATCAACAGCAATCAAAAGAAGTTAATATCAGGGCCTATGCAGGCAGTCTGTACTAAAAGTAACAATATTCAATAAAAGGAGTGAAATTACTTGCAGTGACAAAACAGATGACAATGTTATACTTCGTAAGCAACTCAGATGGGGTTTAAGGTAAAAGCGGGATCTGTGTGATGCAGTTGGGTCAAAAATCTGGCTGAACCTGTGTAGTCTTATCTGACCTTAAGAAGGAATAGAAGAATGTAAAAGCATTTCAGACAGCCTCTTAATTTAGCTCTGTACACTGCTTCTTCATTTAATGTCAAAGAATAATTCAACATGAGCAACATTATTACTCAACTTCTGGTTTCTTCTGTGAACAGCAGCATTTCTGTCTTTGTTAATGTCAGCATCACTATTTTTGAGTTTCTTTTAAGAGAATTAATACTAACAATACAGTGATCTGTATGTGAATGTTTGTGCTCATCAGTAAAGGACACACAGAGGACAGACAAGATGAGAAGATGAAGGGGGAGATTAAAAGGTGTCTGGAGATGAAGCAAAGGGATAAGAAGAAAGACAGAGTGAGGTTAGAAATAAAGGAGAGAGAGGGAGGGGCTCATCTTCAGGAGAGGTAATCTCTTGTGACTTTTAAATATCATCCTCAAATAAAAGTAAAGTGGATTTCATGTTCTACGTATCTGATGTTTAAAGACAACTCAGAGGCACTGAGCATATACAGGCCCATAGGAACACATGCTTTAATAATTATTATCATAATTCAGTTTAAAAAAAGCATGGAGTTACTGGCCTACAATGATGTTACTGCACTCTTCAACAGAGTGGCTCTAGAAATAAATAAATCTTCAAATAAATACATCCCACAGGAAAAACATGTCTCAATTAAATTAGAATTCTAACAAATGAAAAAAAAATCATAAAAGTAACAAAAAAGTTAGTAAGTGCTGTGTTTTATGTACAAATTTCACATCGATGCACATGGTAACGTGGAGGTGTTCAGTGGAGGCCAAAACGAAGCCACACAGGGCAGATAGAGAACGAATGTAGGGGTGAATTCATGCATTTCTGTTTCCCAGAGATGAGTTTATAAAAAGTACCATACACACCCCCTCCATCCCCCACATTTGCTTGTTTTCCTTTAAAAAGGTCAAAGGTAACAAAGTATTCACATTATCACAGGTGACAAAAATGTTAAATCGTCCCAAATAAAGAAAATCAATGCACATGTTGGAAGCATTAGTCCATTTAAGTACAAGTTGGTATGGCCACTAGTCCACATGTTTCACCCACACTCTCAGAGCCTTATTTACACCAGCATCTCAACCTGCTCACGTTTGTTTCAGGTGCTCCTCACATGTCATATTCTCTGATCAAATCATGTTTAGTTTTGAGACTGTCTCAAATATGGTTTTTAGCTTTCACGGGCCGTTTTTTCACTTTTTAAATGGTACAATTGGGATGACGAGGTTTATATTGCTTTGCAGCACTTACCAGCAAAAATACCATTTTGCCAAAACCAACTAAATGCCCAGAAATAAAGGACAAAGTCCGGTGTCTTAAAGCTTTGCTTATGAAGTAAAACTCTGCTTAGGCTGGCTACATACTCAACAGATTTGCTCTTCCCAACAACTGTGAAAGTAGCCCAATTCAGGGCTTTTCACAAACCATTTTTTGCACATATTATCTTAAGTATATGGTCTCCATGTGATTATGTTATTGAGCCTTCTTGATCTAGAATTACAAATAATTCCAGACTAAGTTGCCTTTGACAAAATACCCACAATAGAATATGTGAGTGAGCAAGCCAGGAAGCATCACAAGCTGGATGTTGTGCAATTCTACTGCACAAAAACATGTCTGCAGGAACAATAACATGACTGAAACTCAAAGAATGTGAAAAACCAGAGAAGAAAACAGCTTATGGAATTATGGCTACAACATGAGTGCCTCTATTATGTCTCAAACAAGACCTACCATAATATACCTACAGGAAAATGTTGATGGTTGATGGTGATCTTTTTCTGAGGTCACATTTGATCATGCTAGTTTCCTGCAGGCTTTTGCAAGGCAGTGAGTCAACATTTTAAATCATATATGTGGAAGATGGAATTAAAAATCTCATAAAACATCCCAATATTTGTGGTAACCCCCTGTATAAACATCTGTTAGGATATGAAAATTGTTTAATGTGTAGCCAGCCTTTGTAATAAAATTAATCTTGTTAATGGCAAACACTTTGCACTTCAGGGATAAAACCCTGGTTATTGAATGACAGGATTTCTCCCTCACTATCCATGCTGTGTGTAATCTTAGCTGAGTGCCAGTATAAATATGGCTTCCTTGTTGTCAGCTCAAAGTAAATCCTCCTCATATATCCAGGCATCTGGGAAGACGAGCTGACATAACTCCATATTTTACCCTGCTTATTGTAGCTCAACATCTTCCCCCTTAGGAAATTCTTCTGTGATCACATTTAATGCAAAAACAAGCCATGGGAGATCTGCCAGTAACCCCCCTCCCTTTGCTGAGAGCTTCAGTCCATTGAGGGGCAAGGCACCCATTGAAAACAGATTCCCGGCCAACATAGAGCACTTTCAGCCTGTAGAAGTGTTTGTCCAGCACCAGGGGTGACAAAGGGTTTCCCAGCTTTAAAACAACACTAAAGATGATTCTCCCTGTTTCAAGGTTTTTCTGATGTTCAGATGGCACCGAGAGAGAGCAAAAGATCCCAGTTTTCATAACAGGGCCATTTCTTCCATTTTAAAATGGTCTTTGTGGGACTTTTCAGATTTCTGCAGGCTGAAGATAACAAGTAGCTTCAGCAGATTAACCTCAAAATGACCACAGTGGTGGAAACAGCACGCAGAAATAGAGAAAAATGTTTTCAGATTTTTCATACAATGCCTGTGTTTGAACCTGAGGCGGGTTTGCATGGAGACAGCGATCCCTGATCAGTCTGACATTAGCCGGGCCGAGTACAGCAGGCCAGTCTGGGTTTTCATCTCAACCCTTCAGACTGCAGCTGCTGTTTGTGTTTGTCTAAGTGCATGCATGCATTTGTGCATTTGGATCTACTGACAGCGATAAGAGGTCAACTAAACCTCCACAATTCTGCTTCAGTAGGACACCACAAGGAGAGTGCAGCTTTAAGACCCCAAAATAATTACATCAAGGAAAATAAATCTTGCATTAGGGTAATTCCAGCCATGAATACATTTCCACTACAGGGTGTGGCTAAACCCTGATGGCATTTAAACTAAGGATCTTTGCATTAAACCCACTAGTGGTTTGTTCAAACACAGAGTGATTTCCCCCTGACGGGTTGTGATTGTAGTCACGTGTCTCCCTGTTTACGTGGTGTGTTCTGGCCTCTGGACAGTGAGGGAGTGCTCAGACCCGCAGTGAAGGTCCTGCAGCTCCGGTGAGGGGTGCTGTAGAGCCGCAATCGTAGCCAACATCTACCACGGTGTGGGGTCCCCCAACCAACCGGCTGGGGAAGGGCTGCCCCTGCACCTGCCGGTCTCTAAAACTCTGGATGTAGCTCTAAAAAAGAAAAGAGAAAGACATTTAAAAAGTGTCATTAAGTGGAAGTTATGACTGAAGAGAAGACAGTATTATAGGACCCCTCTCAGGAGTAGAAAAGAAACTGCAGGACTTCAAGGAACATAATAAGAAAATATGGCAGAAAGTGTAACAATAAAGAACTCCCACAAATGCTAACAACAGATGACAACCAGAAATGTAAGGGTGCTAATGATCTTGAGTTTAGGTTCTTTCCTAGGTACAAAGATATCATCCTCCAAACAGCGACCCATGTTCAGGTACTGCCTTTGGATCCTTCCCTGCACGTCATTCCTTACACTCTCCCTCTCTCTATTTCCAACTCTTATCCACTGTCCTTTTTAGATAAGCACAAGTGCCAAAATCACAACTTAGTACATGTGAATATCTGACAGAAAATAAGACAATGGATCCGCACTGGTGAGAGGACGTCTGTGTCGTAGCGGCGGATGGGGTTGGGTTTGCGTCGGTAGGCAGGCTCTGCGTGAAGCTGTTTGCTCTGGTGGGAGGTCGAGGAGCCGTGCTGCTGCTGCTGCTTCTTCTTCTTTTTCCGATATCGATCATCCCGTTGACGAATCCTCATCACCTGCATCCTCCTCTGCTGCCGGCTGATAATGACTGTGGAGGACAGACGGGGTCAGTTGGTGCACACACCTCGTTTATTCGTGCGAAATGGGAGCAGTTTTCCTCACCCTTGGTATGGGAGTATCCCTCAGCTGTCACCTTCCACTGGACGATGACACCCAGCAGGGTGAGGGCAGGCCACACCCCCAGCACCACCCACGTTAACCAGCACACAGGCTTTCCAGGAGCTGCTTTCATTCTCTCGTACATATACAACACAAGGGCGAAGAGCTCCACAAAGTAGTCCACAGCCACAGTGATGACTGCTGCACCAAACACAGCTGTGGACAGCGTGGTAAAGAGGCGCTGCCACTGCAGGGTGAGCACAGCGAACAGCATGCCCAGGCCAAGCAGCACGCCCAGGGGCACCCAGACGGAGCGCGGCGGGCTGTCGGACAGCTCCTCCATGCCCACCAGGGTAGCCACGGCCACCAGCAGGCCCAGCAGCAGACCCACCATAAAGAGGCCAACGCTGCGAACCAGCATGGTGACCAAGCCGCAGAGCGTGCCGATGCCAAGGCCGATGCCCACTGAGGCCTCCACGCTCAGCTGGGTGTCCAAAACGCGCTCCTTGTAGCAGAGCATGAAGATGACAACAGAGCCAAACATCAGGCCCGTCAGAAACATCACAGCTTTGAAGCATCGATAGCCTGGAGTCAGAGAGAAAGCATCGCTTCATTAATACATCACACTCACAAAGATACATATTGCTGCATTTGTATGGATGCACCCAAAGACTTTCAAAGTTTAGAAAGCTTCAGACTCACCAAAGAAGCAGTAAATGATCCCGAACAGGCAGCACATGGAGCAAACCACAGCAGGAACCACTTTGTATCGATCACCGGAGTCCCCACAGCCGTCCAGACGCTCAGGACTCAGCTCTTGATCAGGATGCGCCAGCATCGTATCCAAGGTGGTTGTCATGGTGACCGGGAAACAAGATAATTAGGGAGAGGAGACGAGGAGGAGAGGAGATCAGGTGGGAGGTGAGGGAGAGGGGAGGCAACGGGGCAGCACCCAACTGCATGGGTTCACCTGTGGAGAAGGGAGAGCAAACATTTAGACAAAGAAACTGTCGGGACGTGGAGGAGATCTACTGCTCAAAAAATAAACTTCTACACTTTGTGACAAAAATTACCTGTATGTATTTTTCACAGTGCTAGTAATTGGATGCAGCTAAACTGATGGCATCATGTGAAACACTCTGAAGTATTGGCCAGGCCATGTGCTTCAAATTGGATCTGCTTAATCATAAAAGAGCACCAGCATGATGCAAAGGAACAACAACCCGGCCAGGAACATAAAAAACATGTTACTCTGTTAATAAAGTGGCTTTCAAATCTGCAGCAGTGTAAAATCATTTTGTTTGGAGTCCACACACACACAGTTTGGCATCCCTGAAGGGGGTAAACAATGGATAATAGTAGCCTGGGTAACAGCGGGTGTTTGAGTTGGGCGGACGAGGGCAAGCAAAGCTGCTCTCTCTCTCTGATTTATTCAGGAGACATTTCTGAGGGCCTAAGGTCATCAAGGCCACAATACAAACACTCTTTTAATGGCTCTATTTTCCCTCATTCCAACATTTCTGTCTTTTATCCCGACTCTGTAAGTAAGCTTCATTTACCTTAAACACAAATGATTTTCTATCCCCAACGAAAGCAAACTGTAAACGAATCATGACCGAGATGAACGGGGAAGTTTGGTCAACAGATGATGCAGCTGATGATGGAAAATAATGTCGGGTCATACAGCGGAGCAGCACAAAACAAATGAGATACAGAAATGGACAGCAGCCTCCACTAGAAGTTCCTGCCTTGTTATACAGCAGCCTTTGACACAACATCCAGTGTTTCTACAGCAGTGATTAACAGACAAATTATTTTAAAACTGAAAAAGTCAAGGGATTGTTTGGTTTTCAAAACTAAAACTGAAAATATAATACTCCAAAAAATAACAACAGATTAGTCATTTTGTGTTGAATTCAGACATTTCAGTGCAAAAATTCAACATCCTGTGCCTTTAACTGTGAGTATTACTGCGGTTATTGTGCCTGTATCACCTGATAAACATTACAGGTCAGTTATAATCTGTATTGCTCTTACTGTCAACACCATTGCACATCCTCTAAATGCAGCCTTTTCAGTCTAGACCTGTTTTAATTCCCTCTTTTGTATAAATAAACTCCAACTTCTATTATTGCCTTCATCCCTGTCTTCATTACCTCAGCACATTAAGCCTCCTTTTCTTTTGTTTGCATTACCTCATCTGCATTCCAGTAAGCTTTCTCTAACCTGCACTTTGTAAATAAATGTCCTGGATTTTCTCTCTCTTTGTGTCTCCTCTTTTTGTGTGTCTTTTTTTATGTCTGCTGCAGCAGCATGGTGATTCCTGACGTGCCTGTTAAATCTCACCCAGTTTCACCCCTTTTCTTCTGCCTTCATCACTCCGGTCTTTGTCTCCTCGCTGTCCTCATTTCATCCACACTAACTCGCCCTCAGTCTGTCTCCTCAAAAGATCCTCCAGACAAAGAACAGAGATTTAAAAAAGACACAATTCACAGACTAGAGGACACTGATGTTAATAAGCTTACAGTTATGATGCTGTGCAAACCAAAGGTCAGATAAGTAAAGATGATAAATATACATTAAATGTAGGACAACACAGTATTGCCCCATAAATATAATTTATGTTGTTGAATTAGAAGAAAAAGTGTCAATCCTGATGCCGAAATACACTTATTGACCACAAGATCATCTAATTCAAATATTCAGCCTATATGAGAAATTATCTTTTATGTATATTATGTCAGTAGCATTTACTATCTATTGTAAGTTTAAAAAAATGATTACATCAATAACAATATATTACCATCAGATGATGAATTGTTTAATTATCAAATATTGCACACAAAGTCCTGATCTCTGTCCAAAGTACAAGATTACATAAGCAACATTTGGAAAAGTGGCTAAATTGGTGAGGAGTGAGGAAACTTCTCACCAGTTTAGCCAACTTTTTCAAATGTTTTCATGTGTTTTCTTTTGGTTCAAAATACAAGATATCATTAAGTTTCTGTACTTCAAAGCCACAAATTTCATACAGATTTTATCATTTTGCAAAGGTAAACTCTAACTAAAAAAGTCAATTTATGCAACCCCCCCAACAAGACACAGCCAAAGTAAGATCTGCCTTTTCATGGTCTGTATAAAGCCTCACCCTATACATCACAATGCAGTATTCTTCAAAACATCTGAGCAGAAACTAAAACATTATGCAAAGCTTTTTAAAAAAAGCAAAACAAAATGAAAATCTTGAAAAAAAACAGACAACACAACAATGAGGACATTAACTTTCACCTCCTTCCCTTCACCCCCCCCCCCCCTTCCTCCGGCTGTTTTCACTCTCTCCATCTCGGGGTGAGCTCAGTTCAGTCTGACTGTTGAGGGTTTCTGGGTCAAAGTTGCTTATGCAACTCTCGTCGAGAGAACTTTGCTTGTATATTCATGAGCTCTACCATTCCTCTTTCCCTCTCTTTCATCCTCTTTTCACCTCTCTATTCTTCCACGTTCTTCTCTCACACATCCCTCTGACAGTATGTTTACATGCAGTCAGAAAAAGGCCATTTATTGTGTCAGTCTGTTAATACTGGATTGTTGAAATACACATAAACATGTTTATCTGACTGAAGATGTACTACATTGAATTTCTTGGTATAATAGACCTTGATAATGTATTTGAAGATCCATTTTCTCTTGTAAGTAAACACTTCAACCTGACCCAGATTGCACTGAACTGAGCATGCTTGTCAGCCTCTATCCAGGGCTTTGACCCGGAAATTGAAGTGCATAATGCTAATCATAGCAGAAGTTGTTTTGTCTTCTAGCTCTGGATATCCCCATAATCATGAAGGATAGCATGCATCGCAATAGTGTGGTGAGGAGAGGTGTAGAGGTGTAGTTCTCAACTGGTGGGTCAGGACCCAAAAGTGGGTCATGGAGAAGTTATCAGTGGGTCATGAATGTGAGCCTGTGAAAAAATGTGACAAAAAGTCTTTGCTACATACATGGAGGCCCTAGGCAGAAACGCATTTACATTTTTGATTTCTATAGTTTGCCATGATAAAGAGTACACTGCCATTGTTTTCTTGATATTCATCTTGTTATCTTGTAAAAACAAAGCTTTTTTCCCATTGTTTTGTCTCCATTTTTTAAAAAACTCCACACAAAAACCCATTGTACATGTTATCAACATAGGGACAAGAATAAAACAAATCATGCATGCACAGTACGTCCTCCTCATAATGATGCATTAAACATGTTTGTTTTGTTATCTTGCTTTGTTCAATAAATTTGGTCCATCTTTGGTCCAAACTGAAAATTCGGGTCCTGATTTCTCATTAAGGAGGAGATGATTTGTCCTGAGGCTAGCCCATTTCAAAATCATAAAATTCCCAAGACTGTCAAGTCTGCCCATGCATTTGCTGTTCGACATACAGGTTAACCACATGCTAACTAGTTAGCATGGTCAAAAGGGAGAGGGTCCACAGTAAACAGCCAAAAGGGGGCATATATCACCATCGATTGCTGTGGCAGAGGTTTTTCAGTCAAAAACTGGATTCTCCCCTCATTGAGCTGTAAATGTAGCTCAAATTACCCATGCATGTAAACACACCAAAAGGTGCCTGTGGCCTACTTTTCTCTTCTTGTCACGCTCATTCCTCGATTTCAGGTTGATTTCTCCCTGAGGGCTGGGCCATGACAAGGTGGGTAATCATTTATTTGTGTCAAGTGCAGAGGTTAAAACTGGTCTGGCATGTTTAACGATTTTATAGGAAATCAGACAAAACAGCTGGGAGCTGAATCTTCACTGTGTTTAGTTGCTTTGTGTTACTTTTACCTCTGACTTTGTGCAAAAAATCTCAAACAGCGACACAACTTTTTTCATTCCTGCTCCATAAAGCTTAAAGAAAGTATCTGTTAAAGAGATTGTTAAGCTGAGCATTAACTTTGCAAATAACTAGCAAGGTTATCTCAGTCAGACAAAAATCTACATTAGTAGAGTACAGACAATTGCCCAAGTCCCTCTGATCCGAGTCCCAAGTCGAGTCAAGTCATTTGGGTCCAAGTCTCAAGCAAGTCCCAAGTTTTTTCTGCTGTGGGCAAGTCGAGTCAAGTCGAGTCACAGGTTATGTCGAGTCAAGTCAAGTCGAGTCACAGGTTATGTCAAGTCAAGTCCCTCACCATGGTTCCCCAGCCCACCTAAAAAAGCACTCAGGTTTATATCTTGAAGAGAGAAACCTGATCTTCCTGAGGTCAATGTCCAAAAAGAGCATGCAGACTAGCCTGCATGGACTAAACCAGCATAAAGGTGTTCATTTATCCATTAAAACATTACAGGTCTGATCATTTAGACTGAGGTAGATGGGAAAGGCTACATTCCATTAAAGAAATGACATGTTTGATACAAAAAAATACGTTTATTTGGAACATTTTGCAACATCTAAACTGCAGGCTCAAACTGCCTTTCTGACATTTCTTGAAAGTGTATTTTTTTAGAGGTAGCTACCTTAACAAAGACAAACAAAGTTACAGTATGAATGAACAGTGCAAAGTGCTTCTGTAAACAGCACACAGCAAATACTTATATTACAACAACATTTAACTTAAGAGATATCAGAATATTTAAAAAATAAGCACTCTAAAAGGAAATAAGACTGAAATAATCAGTGTTTCCCCTGCTTTGATGCTTTGGGATGGGGGGGGGCATGGGCCGTCGTTCAGGATCATCTATATTAATCACTTTGGTTGTTTATTCACTCATCTATCAGTCTATATTAATCATTTTTCATTTATCCATTCATCCATCTATCTTTCTTTCATCATTTTCTGTTCATTTTGTCATCTATCTATCTATCTATCTATCTATCTATCCAGTGGTGTAGTCTGGTTTATTCTGATTTATGCAACGTCCACTGAAAACAGCTCTGAGACCCACTTATGGGCCTCCACCCACAGGTTGAGAACCGCAGCACTAGTAGATTGTATTTGAAGCTTGATCCTTCAAAGATTGTTCTTATATCACGGAGAATAAGTGATCCAGGATCCCTCAGGATGAGTTTATCATTTAGAAAACAGAGAGTGAGTGAAAACAAGAGCTGGACTGATGAAGAATGTTGAGTTTAGATTCATCAAAGGCTGACTCATGACATTTTTTAAGTCTTTGGGCTCTAATTTCCTGGCGCAACTCAGGGTGGCGCAGCCCGGCGCACCCCGCGCAGTGGTAATGTTGTCCGGCGCACCGCCGTGAGCAGCCAATTTGGCAATTTGGTAGACCGGCTGAGATGGGTGTGACGGCGCACCAGAGGAAGGTGTCGACAGATTCAGCTTGGCGCAGTGAAAATTTCGTGCCAAAAATCCGCGCAGACGGTGCGCTGAAAGCTCGCCAGCTCCAACCTGGTCTGTTCTCGGCCCACCCCATGCAGTGGTAATTTGGCTGACAGGCGCACAGTGCGCACACGTCACCAAAACCTCACAGGCAGGTATCCAGAGTGTCAGGCACATTTCAATGCAATAAACAATCACAGCAACCACTATTTAATGTAACCGTCTGAACCAGCATATACATTTGTATCTATATTAATTGTCCCGTCACATCTGATGTCAGATCAGAGACGTTTGTCATAACTAACGAGTTCACTTCTCTCAGCCAACCACAAACAGCCACATCATCCGATACGGAGTATCCGGCTTCTGTCATCTCATGAAATTCAAAAGAAAAGAAAAAAGAGAGAGACGCTCTCTGAATAAATGTAAGTCACTCGGTGTCTTAAGGATTTACCTGTGATTGCCCATATTTCCCTGTTTTAATCTTTATTCTTAACGTGATCTAAAAAGATGGAGAACATTATTGTAAGGAGGATGAGGAGGAGATATATTTTCACCAAAGGTTCTGCTATTTGGCGATGACAGACCAGGAATGCAGGTGGGTCACAAGCATGATGAATGGATTATCCTGCTGCTGTGTTTAAATGTAATTATCACTTAATTATGTACTCCTATTTATGACACAGGAACAGATTACATCTGTCCCGCGAGGTGGTCCACACGGTGACGCGCATCGTGTCCTCCGTTGCGCGGCCCGGTGGCCCCTGCGCTCTCCCAGTTGCTGTAAAAGTGACAGCGGCTCTGACCTTCTTCACCATCGAGGTGAAATTGTCACTGCGCCTCGCCCGCGGTGCATTTAAAGACGAGGAGAGGCGTTCATTTGATTGGTGATTGCGTGTAATTAATTGTTCAGCCACCCACACTGTTTTCTGTCGGAAACTGGATGTTGACAACTCGGATCAGCACCGCGGACAGCGCAAAAGCTCTCAGACCTCAGTGCAGCTCACCTGCAATCGTCTCATTTCTTTATCCAGTCAATGCAATGCGCTTCCGTATTTTCGTAGAGTGAGTGGTGAGTGATTTGAGTGGAGCGGGTAGAAATTTGAGTGAGCGTCAGAGCGGTAATAAGCGAAGCGGTGCGCATGCGCTCTGACTGGCGGAGCGGGGTGCGAAAACAGCTGTGTGAGCGAGGAGCGGGAAATCTCACTGCGCCACTCTGCTCACGTGCTCTGCAGGAGACATACGGAGCTCTTACCTTTTAGATTCACTTTATTGATGCTCCATTCATAGTACACTCGGTCCGTCACCTATTATGGTCCCACACACGACACAGTACACACATACGTTCCTACTACTCATCCGCGTCCGTTACAGTGATGATCAGTGTATGTAATACAGGCACTACTTGACTCTATAACATTTAAACAGGACATTAACTTGCACAAATAATTCTCAGTGTTTCCTCTATAGTTCATTTGGGTCGGCGCCCCGCCGTCGCAACGGACACCCCCGCCGTGCCAACAGGATCCCCATCCCATAAATTCAAGAGCAGATTTAAAGAAAAAAAAACATTATTTTATTTTTATTTTAATCAAAAGGGCGTTTAACAGGCATTCTTTTTATCAAATAAAAAAGCGTACTCTAATTTGCGCAATTTTAGAGTCTAATGCGTCACTATCGTTTCATTACATTCATTAAAATGCAAAATGCATTTCTCCTCTCCTCTGACCCTTCTCCGACCTGTCGTCTGACTATTTACGCTGCATGCTGCGCAATCCATCCTCTCTCTCCTGCACAGAGTCTGATTATTCACGTAAAACCATTCAACAAAACAAACGCTGCCTTCAGTTCAACAGCGCAGAACATGAATGAAACATTCACTGATTTAACTAACGCTTTCACACAGAGCAGAGAAAGGAAGGAAAAGCTGAAGAAGAGAGATTTACATCCGGTGTTCATGTGAACATTTGGGGCTCTAATTTCCTGGCGCAACTCAGGGCGGCGCAGCATGGCGCACCCCGCGCAGTGGTAATTTTGTCCGGCGCACCGCCGTGCGCAGCCAATTTGGCAATTTGGTAGACCGACTGCGCCGAGATGGCTGTGACAGCGCACCAGGGGGAGGTGTCGAAAGATTCAGCTTGGCGCAGTGACAATTTCGTGCCAAAAAACCGCGCGGAAGGTGCGCTGAAAGCTCGCCAGCTCCAACCTGGTCTATTCTCGGCGCAGATGAGGCGCACCCCGTGCAGTGGTAATTTGGCTGAGAGGCCAGCATGATGAATGGATTAGCCTGCTGCCGTGTTTAAATGTAATTATCACTTAATTTTGTACTCCTATTCACGACACAGGAACTGATTACATCTGTCCCGTGAGGTGGTCCACACGGTGACGCGCATCGTGGCTCCGATGCGCGGCCCGGTGGCCCCTGCGCTCTCCCAGTTGCTGTGAAAGTGACAGCGGCTCTGACCTTCTTCACCACTCTACGAAATTAGAGCCCTTTGTGTTCACTTAAACCGGGTACATGAGCTATCAAGACACCATTTGAATTATAAAATCACACAAAGTGACTGATGATCCCTCACTGTCCCTGTGATGCGCGTCTATCTGCACCGTGCACCGGCAGACGGAGGAGCGGGCGCATAGACGCAGAGCGGGGATTTAGATCAAAGGGCTCTAATTTCGTAGACCAGGCAGAGGCTCGGCGCACCTGCCCTGCGTCACTCTTCCAGCTGCCTTCAGGTTGAGTTTCCATTATGACAAACTCTGATCTGACATCAGATGTGACGGGACAATTAATATAGATACAAATGTATGTGCTGGTTCAGACGGTTACATTAAATAGTGGTTGCTGTGATTGTTTATTCCATTGAAATGTGCCTGACACTCTGGATACCTGCCTGTGAGGTTTTGGTGACGTGTGTGCACTGTGCGCCTGTCAGCCAAATTACCACTGCACGGGGTGCGCCGAGAATAGACCAGGTAGGAGCTGGCGGGCTTTCAGCGCACCTTCCGCGCGATTTTTGCACGAAATTGTCACTGCGCCAAGCTGAATCTTTCGACACCTCCCCCTGGTGCGCTGGGGGAGGTGGGCTGCACCCATCTCGACGCAGTCGGTCTACCAAATTGCCAAACTGGCTGCGCACGGCGGTGCACCGGACAAAATTACCACTGAGCGGGGTGCGCCAGGCTGCGCCACCCTGAGTTGCGCCAGGAAATTAGAGCCCCAAATGCTCACATGAACATCGAATGAAAATCTCTCTTCTTCTTCAGCTTTTCCTTCCTCTCTCTGCTCTGTGTGAAAGCGTTAGTTAAATCAGTGAATGTTTCATTCATGTTCTGCGCTGTTTAACTGAAGGCAGCGTTTGTTTTGTTGAATGGTTTTACGTGAATAATCAGACTCTGTGCAGGAGAGAGAGGATGGATTGCGCAGCATGCAGCGTAAATAGTCAGACGACAGGTCGGAGAAGGGTCAGAGGAGAGGAGAAATGCATTTTGCATTTTAATGAATGTAATGAAACGATAGTGACGCACTAGACTCTAAAATTGCGCAAATTAGAGTACGCTTTTTTATTTGATAAAAAGAATGCCTGTTAAACGCCCTTTTGATTAAAATAAAAATAAAATAATGTTTTTTTTCTTTAAATCTGCTCTTGAATTTATGGGTGGGGATCCTTTTGGCACGGCGGGGGTGTCCGTTGCGACGGCGGGGCGCCGACCCAAATGAACTATAGGGGAAACACTGAGAATTATTTGTGCAAGTTAATGTCCTGTTTAAATGTTATAGAGTCAAGTAGAGCCTGTATTACATACACTGATCATCATGGACGCGGATGTGTAGTAGGAACGTATGTGTGTACTGTGTCGTGTGTGGGACCATAATAGGTGACGGACCGAGTGTACTATGAATGGAGCATCAATAAAGTGAATCTAAAAGGTAAGAGCTCCGTATGTCTCCTGCAGAGCATGTGAGCAGAGTGGAGCAGTGAGATTTCCTGCTCCTCGCTCACACAGCTGTTCTCGCACCCCGCTCCGCCGCTCAGAGCGCATGCGCACCGCTCCGCTTATTACCGCTCTGACGCTCACTCAAATTTCTACCCCTCCACTCAAATCACTCACCACTCACTCTACGAAAATACAGAAGCGCATTGCATTGACTGGATAAAAAAATGAGACGATGGCAGGTGAGCTGCACTGAGGTCTGAGAGCTTTTGCGCTGTCCGCGGTGCTGATCCGAGTTGTCAACAGCCAGTTTCCGACAGAAAACAGTGTGGGTGGCTGAACAGTTAATTACACGCAGATGCACTCTGTGTGAGACATGCTTCAGACGCTTGGTGTGAGCGGTACCGGAGCGAAATTGGAGCGGGATGGAGCGACAGATGAGGTGCCGCTCCAGCTTTTGTGAAAAAACCGCTCCGCTCACATGCTCTGGTCTCCTGTCTGGCTCTTCATATAATGCCTGAGCATCGCATGTAACAATCACAGTGCGTGTGTGCTTCCAGCCCGTCAGTGCTTCTCACTTACATGAAAAAATACGGAGCCTGTCCGAACCTGATAGAGAGCGCGGCGCGCACACAGAGCGCTCTGATCATGCTAGAATGATATGATATCCACGTGAAAGAAAAACATATGCTACAATTTTTCCGAGTCATGTTGTCTCAAGTCAAGTCGAGTCTGGAGTCATAGTCTCCCAGGTCCGAGTCGAGTCCCGAGTCTTTACCTGGTGAGTCTGAGTCGAGTCGCAAGTCGTCAAATTAGCGACTGGAGACGACTCCAGTCCGAGTCCCTATGACTGGAGTCCAATTGTCTGGTAGAGTGTATTAACTGGCACATCCCATCTAGTGTGATTATTGACTACACAATCAGAAACATGATTATGGAAAATAAGAAAATTCCAAAGAAACAGATGGTGTAAAGATTCCTGTGTAATCTGATATCTGACAAGAACTGTATCTTAACCAGAACGTTTTTTAATTCAGTGGAAAGCTGACTCTCCTCTGACTCAAAGACAGATGTCTGTAGTGCTAAACATTATTTTGAGCTTTTATAAATCTGGATATTTTCAAATGATAATCATGATACAACTAAGCTGTCAATTTCCAGTTTATCTGACCATTGCTAGGTGTAATTCAGAATTATTTCATTCAAAAACAGTTTGTCAGATCTTAGATTAAGTAAAAGATTGACAAGAATAATTCAGAGATCTGGTTATATGATACGCCAATACAAGGGTGATGGTACGATATATATCACAATATGTAGTGATACCACAAGCAGAGTAATATGTCACAGTTTTCTTTTTACTTTATAGTCTATTTATTTGTTTTTTTAACAGTACTAAGGACTCACAATGTTATATGCAAAAGAATATAGTTTCTAAACTGTCATTTATAGAAAGCATGGCCCCTGCAACAGATAACCTTTATTGTCCATCCCAGAGACAAAAATAATAGCAATGAATGTAACAGAGGGAGGGAGAGACAGACTGCTGAATGTCTGCTGTCAGTGGCTGAAAACAGCACGACAACAAAAAACTGAAATGTTGATGTTGCACTTTTAAATACCGATACAGCGTCACACAGTCAAATTGTGCAAAAGCGTATCAGTTTTTCTTTACATCCCTAGTATTGACCTCAAGGGTGGTCAGTGGTCGTCTTGGCGTTTCTGAGAACCAAACTTCATGCAACAGGATGAACTCTAAATTTAAACCAGCTGGGCACTGGAGTAAACACAGAGGCTGGCAACATTTATCCTGCAAAAGCACTGACGGCTTTGAGCCGAATGACAATAGAAAGTGAAATGAGTCCATTAGACTTCGCAGAAGAACTCTATTGTGGGCTTGAGTCCGAATCATCAGTATTTGAATTGAGTGGTTATAGAAACAGTCTGTTGGCAGAGGCTGATAAACACTTCAGTGGAGCTTAAAAACATCTTCACACACACACATTAAATCATTCAAACACATTGATACACAAACTCAGACTCCACATTTTTATCCCAACATGTCGTATTAATAATCATCTCTGGAGGAGGATTAGAAGGTCGCGGCCGAGTGATCCTGAGTGTGTTTGTGTGTGTGTGTCGAAGCATTAAGCCATTTTGTCCTGCAGATCAAAACGTGCAGTTTTATGTTTTCAGACTGATCATCCTCTGAAAAAAAAGCTCAGAGAGAAAATAAAGAACAGAGGAGCTTCTTCTTCTGCGATTGTTTAATCAGCTGCAGCAACAAAAACAACAACAACACCTTCTCCTCCTCCCAACCTGCTTCCTGTCTGTTGCCATGACTACAAAGGGATGCTGATAGACAGCTGGCAGTTGGCTCCGGTCCAAAGCCTGACCAATGGAAGCGCAGCTTAAATTCCCATAGCAACAGCATGAGAGCCAATCAATGAGCTCGTCTGTTCCCCTTAATGTGTTCAGATATGTGTGAGTGTGTCAGTGATACAAAACAGGTCCTGCTGTACCCTAAAATGAACCAAGAACATTTTATTCCACTTCTGTTTCACTCACGTGAGAAACGTTCTCTTAAGGTCAGGACTGAATCAGAGAAAAGGGCAGCTAAGTTTTCTGCTCTGATTTGTTGGAACAAATCCTGAAATGGCTGGAAATCAATATGTTTCTCACTCTGGATGTTTTTGAGAGGATCATCATGACTTGGAGGCAGACACCTCTGGCTGTAGGCTCTTAGCCTGATGTATTTCTGGTTGTGAGAAGCTCTGTTCAAATAAGCTATGGTAATTTATTTGTAATTATGTACTTTTTTTTTCATTTTTTCCTTAACTAAACTACAGATGACAACAAAATGACTCAAAATAAGTTTTGCTTTAAATCTATTAATAAAACATAAGTCAAGAAAAAAGTTTAATAATAACTTATAACATAGTAAACTAAATTTTGCCTCTAGAGTTAAGGTTCCAGTTGTAAATCTGTATTTTCAAGAGAGGGAGAGACCTTTACATTAACACTCAGGGTCTGAAATCCACTTTTAAAAGGGTGATAACCCCATCCTAAGTTTTTTTTCAAAGGGGGGTTATTTACAAACTGTACACATTTCACATTTATATCTGGTCAGGGACAGACTGAAATTCATGTTCATGCCTGTGTGTGACCAAAAAAGCCAAGAAAACCACTGGAAAAATCTGAAACATTTTTAGACTGTATTAAAATGTTTGTCACAAAAATATCATGACAAGTGGACCAGAATAACCAGAAGATCTAAAGTAAGAGGTGTGATTGATTCTCTAAAGTGAGCAAGCTGTTTGTCCCTGAGTTTGAGAACACAGCAGAAGTTAGTGAGTTCAGGAGAAAGCAAATCATTTTGTCAAAAGGGTTCACCTGACAAAAAACAGGTGCAACTCAATATTTCTGAAACTGTTGGTGCATTTATTCCTCAACAATGCAGAGCTCCACACATGCAGCATCTAGAGTTATAGAGAATATGTCTATATCTCTTCACTTTTAAAAATCCTTAAACAGATATGCAAACATATTGCTCTTCCTACCTGTAAGGTATAGATTAAAAATTGTTTTTTTTTGTCTGTTGTTGGAGTGTTGTGTTTAGAGAGATCCAAAAGAAGACTGATACCAAGTAAATATGGGTTTTAAAGAAACTGGTTAAAACTACAACAACAATGTGAGGCTTGTGGACCTTTGTGCATGTTTCCTCTAGTTTAACTTGTTTTATTTTCTTACATCTTCTTATGACCATCCCCAATGAGACCCAAATGATTAAGTATCCTGACACAAACCTTTAGCTACGGCTGTCTTTTTTAGCCTTTGCCCTCTGCAGTGTCAGCCTGAGATGTAGAGCTACACTTAGTCTGAAATCCTCTGATATTTTGGATTTGGTGCAAAGACAGTTATAATGATGGGAGGAACAAGTTTCTATCTGACCTTTCCATCACACTGTACTGCAAGAAAACTGACTAATCAGCTGTACTCAGACAGTGAAGTGAAAAAACAACAAAAATCTATTTTCTGCAAACAGCCTCAAACACACAGATTAATGAGGAGAGAGAGAAAGTGAAGTTGGTTCAGGCAGTCAGTGGATCAGTCAGTCAGACGAGGACACACTGACACACAGATGCCATGGCGTTTACACCCATGACTTCATCAGTCTGAACTCGATGGCAGTCACAGCTGAAAACAAGACGAGGCCTCTTGGTGAATAAAGAAACAAAGTCTAAGAATATGCCAACAGAAAAAGAACCACAACATGCTGCATCAGGTCTGACCTACATGTTCAAATCAACAGCAGCACTCAGCGCCTTCTGTTCAACAGTAGGGACTCTGCATCAATACGGCTGTTCTAGTTTTAGTGAATGTTATGTAAGGTTCTGAACAGTGAAAAATCTGTTTTAAATGCAGCTTAAAAATATCTTATCAAATATGAAAGGGTATCAAAACTGATCCGTGCAATTATGTCAAGAAAATAAATGTGTATGTGCACCTCGATAGCAGGAATGTCCTGAAATGTAAACTTGACCGATGTGCCAGCATTACAGCATTACAGGAAATTCTACAGCGTCATTAATCAAGAAGCATTTGTGGTCACATCCAATGGCTCCAATTAAAGGAGTCATTCATGGCATGCTGGCTGAAGTAAGTTGAAGGAGTTGAAGGATTCATAACTTAAGGAGCTTACATGAAGATCAATAACATCACTTTTGGTGTAAGATGGTATTGTTTATGTATTTATTTATTTGTGCCTAAACCTAAGACTACACTTGGGTTGGATGACCTTCTGCACCAGCTACAGCTGCTGAACACAACATATTGGTGACACCAATAACAACAGTCTAACATTATGTCAATAGTAAGTTATTTGTGCAGGGCTGTGAACTCTGCTGTCAGATCATCTGGCCTATTGCACTCACTCTCTCTTCTTAGCTTCATCCATCACTTTCCTCTCTGTCTCTCACCCTCAGCCATTGTGTCACACAACAATCAAATGAGCTAACTGGTTTCCTTTGAGCCTAATGATGCTGCTAAAGTTACACAGTGCTGAGAGTAGTTGACTGGGGCACTTTGTGGGAATGGCGTGGATGCCACTTTCCCCACTGAAAGTTCCTGTACTGGTTGATCAAGTTCAAACTATCTACAGGTTGGAAAACCAAACATTGTTGCTTCAAAGGTTGCTCAGCTTACAAACTTAGACACAGTTTCCTCAATGCTATAAACTACTTGCAGCTCATCACCAAGAACACCAAGAGTAACACGCACCCACTTCTGATATTACAGTGCCTACACAGGCAGCATCAAGGTTCACAACATCGCTCTCCTGCTGCTCAGTGTTGAGGCACACTGCACACAAAAAAACAAACGTTGTCCGGACGTTCTGTGATCCGCACTGCTGGCATGCCTTGCTAGGTGACAACCATCTTATACTTAGCTTGGCTGAAAGGCTTCACAAAATCAAACTGAATTTTCATCAGTCAACAGCTGCTAAGATTTACCAAGAGCACATTGTTAACATGCTAACAGGTAAAAAAAAATAATTTATGAAATTGTGTGGGTAGCTTCAGACAAATCCATGTTAGGAAAATTCCTGGGTTGAACCAGAAGTGCATAAATGAACTAAAAAATATTTCAGTTTCTGTGATTATTCTTACATGATCCCCTAAGACATTCAGTCCTCGAACAGATGTAGAGACTTTGATTTTGCATTCAAACACATAAATGTGCTTTGTAGCCGACAGAGAACACTGCAGTGGTAGAACTTTCATGAGACAGTCTTTCAGTGCAGAAACGAGCACTTCATTAAACCCGGCTGTTCATTTAGATACTCTGGGTGTTCAGTGTATTTATTTTGTCATCTTCATGACTTCTGAATATCATATTTTAGTGTCTGTCTCTTGATGATTTACCCACATGCTCAGTGTTTTCTTTCTGTTGTGACATGTACAAATTTCATCTTCTGCTGCAAGTGCAGAGGGCTGTGATGGTTTCATAACTGTGTGACTCATGCAGTCTGGTCATGATGTATTTATTTTAAAAAACGCTCCAAATTCTCCTCCTCTTTTCTGTTTGCTGCAAAATGCTGTCTACAGTGTCTGAGAAAACACAGCCATTAAAAGGGGGATTAAGACAGTATTCACTGGAGTTTATGAAAATTACATCCCTTCATTTTCATTTAATCTGCACAGGAACAAGCTTTTTTAGTTCATAAAGCACTGATTACATGTGCAATACTACAATCTGTCTTACTGTAGCACGTTTATCTGATGTGGTTTTTGATATAGGCTCCAAAGCTGACAGTTTTTAATGCTTAACTAAATAAAAACTTGGCACACAGTAGATAATCAGCCAGACCACATGACCACAGATGCAGGTTCTACTGATTCCACAGATGTGACATGTCACAGAAACTTCAGAGATCTAACATGACTTTTTTGGGGATTAATAAAGATTCACCTTATCTTATTTTATCTCGTGACTTTTGAAGAAGAACAAGTATATATTATGGTCTTCATCATGAGCAAGCTGTCCTGCTGTGAAATCTGTCTTGCAGAAAAAAGAAATCCAGCTGAGGAGACAGAAAGTTGCTCTTACTGTATGTTTGCTGATATGTTTGTGAGCTGCAAGAGTAATCAAAATTTACTTGGTAACACTTCCAGGTCTACTCTCATTGGCTCTCAGGGGTACTCCACGGAGGCACTCCAATCTGGTATCATAAATATCAAACATTGTTATATTTCAAGACTTGGATGTTCCAGGTCAATCAGGAGCTGCAGAATGATCAAACTTTGCGCTGGCAGTGGAGGACATGAAGAGATTGGACCTGTCTATCTGTGGCTTCTTGTCACAGTAAGGTGAGTTTTGCAACCAGAGATGGTTACAGAGGAAATCATTAATATTAAAAAGTTTAGGAGAGTTTGATAAGCCATTCGAGAGAGGATAAAGATGATTTTTGACCAATCAGTGGCTACATTTGAGTGTCAGCCCAAGTAGCTTGGGCTGACTTCACAAAAATAACCAGGTAGATCCCCAATGGAAAATCAAAAAAGCAGAGTATAGTCATGTCAAGCCAAGCCAATACTGACACACATTTGGGTTTATTTTAGAAATGATTGTTGTGACAAGCCATGGGACAGGCCACACCAACCTGCCTGCTGCTCAATGATGGGGGCAAATCAGTCCAAAATCTGGTTTAAAACTGGCAAGTGTGTTGACAGACTTAATGTTAAAGGATTTTTAAACCCATGTTAAGATTCATGTGTGCACGTGTGTGTCTTTGTGCGCATTGACTGACACCCTGCTGTGTTAATCTAGTCAACTGAGTGTTGGCTGTTTGGTTTTGCGTGAATCTCTCTGAATGAACTCACCAGTTGGACAGCTTTAGCCAATAAGGGGGCACAGAGTCAGATAACATCACCTAAAAGAAGGTCACTGCAACCTCACAATATCTAAGCCTGCAGTGACCTTTGGCCTCTAAAATCCAATCAGCTCACCCTAAAGTTTAAGAGCATTCATTCATTCATTTTCTATACTGCTTATCCCTTACGGGTTCGCGAAGTTTAAGAGCAGTTTTGCATCATTCTTGAAAAAAATCCTTCAATGCATTCTTGAAAGATTGCGCTTACAGACATGAGCTTACAGTGAGTTGGACCTTTGACCTCAAAGATCTAATCATTTCATCCTCATGTGCAAACATTTACGCAAAGTTGAAGAAAATTCCTCACGAGAAAGGCCTTGACAGATCGATACTGTTGCCATTGTAAAGACATAAAACTTTTCTTTGACCAACTTCATGTGCAACAAATGTCTCATCTATTGATGGGCCATGCAACAGATTTCTCCAACATGAAAATAACAGCTAATAACAAATGTGATTAAATGTGTCACACAGCCATGATGCAGAGCAAGAGAAGAGGGGGGAGCGAGGTGACACATGCACGCAATCCAAAAACAGATATGTGTGGGTGTAAGGACAGAAGGATGCAAAGATGGATGGATGTAGGAAAATGATTATGTCATTGGAAAAGTCAGACAGCAAATGAATTCAGACAAAATGTTAAATGTGATGGAAAACAAAAACATTTACTTGGGAATATTGTTTCTGAAGGACGACAAAATGTGATGCAAAATTAAGCACAAGAGAAAATGAAATCACTAAAAATAAGCCTTTCAGTTCACGTTTATGTAAATAAGAATAAAATTATACAGTCACCATCTTTATATGAATGGACTGTTTTCCGGAAAAAAGTAAAGTAAAATAAAAATGGTAAAGTATCACATCTAAAATCAATCCTAGTATGTGGTTAGACCTGTCTTAAAATCTTCAGAAATATAGTTTTTTCTCACATCACTCTCTTAACCCCAAACCTTTCACACCATTCCTTCACGAACAGACACTGACTCTGTTTCCATGTTCAACAGCAGGATATCTCCAGATACTCTCCGTCTTTCTCATAGGGGTTTGGAGCATGAGGGCAAAACACTCTGAGCATGAGCAGAGGTGGTGAAAGATTAAAGAAAAAATAGAACAAGAACAAGAAAAGGGAAGAAAAGAATGCCAGTGGGCTTTGCCACCATGTTTTGTTACGTAACTGCCTCACGATGCTTTACTCACTGCGCTTCAGCTCCTTCCAAAACCTTACAGAGCCGTGCTGGCAACAATTCCCATGAATTAAAACAAGGATGAATAAACCTCCATGTGTTCAGGGACATTTCACTGCAGGTACAGCATTGAGAAAATGAAAGCATAGCAGAGTGGAAACCTTTCAATCAACAAAAAAGCAAATGCAGGCTTTAAACTTCAATTTCATGCCTTTCTTCAGTGAAAAGGAAACATTAAAAGATGTCAGAGAGAAGTCAGTCACTGATCTCATTGAGAATCTAAATTAAAAAAACAAGATTAGCTGATCCCTGATCATTATTGATACCTGAGTCTCATCAGAAAATTTAACTTAGTCATTTGTGGTTGTTTTACAATAAAGACAAATAAATGTGAGTCTGTGATATTCAGGATTAAAATATTCAGAGAGACATTGAACTGTGAATTAATTTTCAAACCTTTTGCTTTTGCAGGTTTTCAACCAATAATGCTTTATCCTATCGACTGTTCTTGTGATCCTCCATGGAACAAACATGGGCATGTATCTAGAAGGCATTATATCAGGCTAAAGAGGTGCCATTTTAAATGTCAAGAGTGGAAGCATATAGCCTTCATTTGAGAAAACATGGTTCTTGCAGTGTTTCTCCAGGATCAGCTGAGCAGATATGACATGCTTCATGGTACATACAGATCTGCGAGCGGGGATGAACTAAAGTTTGAAATGCATTCAGCTATGTGGTAACACAAGTAAACTTTCTAACAGCTGAGACATTATTCTCTTTAAATGAGAAACACAGAACAAATTTTCTTAGTTTTCATTAAAATGTTCTTTTAATTCTGATATGATCACCTTGTTAATTCAGAAAGAAAGCGTGATTTATTTCCTGAAGTGTATAAACCCTTTGAAAAATGACTAATTTAGATGACAGAGCTTTGTTTGACACAGATCATCAGGACAGAATTAAACTGGCGCTACAAAAACAGAACATTTTTACTTTTGCCCACCTTCACATCCATACTATCTCACATTAACTCACCAAATCTTTTGAGACAAAAGCATGCGGATTTTAAGTCCAGAGGACTTTCAGTGAAACTCTCTCGTCTTTCCATCACTGACCTGCTGGTCTGACTGAAGCAGCGACATGTCCTCATCCGATAATCTCCTCCCTTATAACCATGTCTGAATGGTGGCGGCTTAACGAGAAAATGAGCAGGAGCACATGATGCACACAGACTCTCTCTGTCTCACAGTGTTGTTCATGAGCCATCCAAGGTAACAGGCTGGCAGGAGAGCTGCCAAAACATGGCCTGTTCATGACGAGCTTGGAGTGAACTGCCAGTGTCCCGCCGCTCAAAGCGGAAGGCCGAGTGTGTCGCTGACTATATGTCAGCTTCAGGGAGAGAGAGGCTTCTGTCGTCAGTGTCCCTGCAGATAACCTGGCACACCAAACACCATCCTCTGCACATGTCGATCAATACTGGCTGGGGTAGCGGTGGAAACGTGACCGTGTGCAGGGGAACATGTGGTCAGTGGGAATGATTCTGCGTGTGTGTGATCACATGTCTGAGTCAGATAGAAACACGACAAGAGGCAGATCAGATGGGTCAGGACCCCACATGACACAACGGCTCCAAGACAATCCTCAAAACATAAAATAGAATTCAGCTTTCCAGGGATGATGGGAAACACAAGAGGAAGACTTAAAACAAGTTTTCATATCCACACCAAAATGCTGTTTGATACTCACCTGCCTCTTTCAGTCAAATGTAAAACATAAGACATTCCCTCAGTTCTGAATGAGAAGATACACTGCCTCAAGTTTCAGTCTGTCACAATACATCAAAACAAATGTCCTCGTACAAAAATGCTATGCTCTGTCTTTTGGCATCAGGTATAAAAATGTATCATTGGGAATCAATTCAGCTCCGAATTCTGTGACAGAGGATGCAAAACACACCTTTGGTGATATTGCCTATGGTGCAGTGCACAAAAATCAATCATATCAAAAGTGGCAGTAGTTTACGGATCGTACTTAATTTCATTCTCAGATTTCTGAATTTCATCATGGCAAAAAAGAAGAGACATTACACTGTCACTCTTCATTATCATTCTGCCTTCCTCTTCATGCCATTTATGAATGTGAAACGACTTTTAGATTTTCCCGAAAGAAGCAAGTGGTCTCTTAGGCCGCTGCAGCACTGCGATAACCATGTCCCAATCCATCAATTAAAGTGTGAAGAATAGTATGTAGATTAAAATACAACAAAAATCACTTTCTTATGAGAAACAATCAGATTACATTTCTAACAAAAGTCAAAAAGGACAGTGTAGTCTAGGTTCTAATGTTGGTAAAGTTGGTGACTCACTATAATTATTTTAGGAAAAGAAGATGTCGTGATTAGTGCAGATGAATATTATTTACACTACTCTAAAGCTCTCACCCACAAACACCCGCAATGCTTCAGCAGAGTCGTGGCACGACTGCCATCGGCACTGAGGGGCCGAGGCGTTCTCACACCTCCATAGACACTCAGTGAGGGACTTACATAAAGCTCTGATTGAATGGGCTGCTCCACTTTATGAAACCACATGTAGCAGATGTCATTTCCTCTGAATTGACAGAATGTGGAGAATCTGCTGAGAAAAGGAGGAGGAGGAGGAGGAGGAGGAGGAGGCGGACACTGGGGTCTTTGTCCATGCCAGACTGTTTTTATCCACAGACTGCTGATAAAGCACGCCTCGAGATGAGCTATTTTAGTCTCTAAATCGTCACTAAATAGTAGAACATACATCGCTCTTCAAGCATGTCACCAAACCGAGAAAAGCTGACTCCTTATTTCAGAAGAGATTACCTGAGGATGTTTTCTTGAGAGAAAACCATTTTAATGTCAAAGAAACTAAAAAACTATGAACAGAACTGCTGTAGGGTGGTTTGTCCCTCCATGAGGAATTCAATGGACAGAATGTGTGTTCAGGAAAGGGCTGGGGTAGTTTTTGTGACAGCCTGACTGACGGAAATCTTGTTTGTTTGGAGTTTTCATGTTCTGCATGTGCAAATGTCGGTGTTCCCCATGTGCTCCGGTTTCCTCCAACAAACCACAAACATGCTCATCAGGTTACCTGGTGACTCTAAATTTCTCTTTGGTGTGAGGGGGCGAGTGGTCGTCTGTCTCTCAGAGTACTCCCCTGTGAATGACTGGCATCCAGTCCAGGGTGTACCCCGCCGCTTGCCTGATGTTGATTGTGGTGTAGATATTGGATGGATGAATGTTTCAGCAGACATTTGTCATATTTTGAAGAAAATATGCTTTGCACATGTCTTCCCCTCTCTTTCTCCCCACTTTAGAACTCTGTCCACTGCCTCTAGCCAATAAAGGCATAAAAAAACAAAAAAGTGATTAAAATGAAAAAGTGTGGTCCATCAGAGTGCTATACAATGAGGGCTAACATTTTCATCTTTAGAAAAAAACAGTAACAGATGACCTCAGTCGTATGGTCGCACATGTCACCCAAACATCTATGTAAAATACGTCAGGGTTTAGTTTCTCTACTTCATTTTCCCCCTGTGGGACTAATAAAGGATATCTTATCTTCATACGCAAAGCAAAGCCTCATCCACCAACTTCCTGAGCTTCTAGAAAGAGTTGAAAAATCACTTTCAGTCTCATCTTTTTCTCAAAAGATAGTTTTCTTTGTTTGACCTGCAGGAGAAAAATAGCGGTGACAGTTTAATCATCTTCACTTTGATCACTTCACATCAGCCTCCGTTGGGTCTGAGCAGCATAGGTAATCCTCGTCTTTGTTTGGTCTGCTCATCGCTCAAACAGACATAATGAGATCCGACTGGATGTTGAGCAGCCACAGACAGGGTCAGAGCGAGCCATGGATTAACATCAGGCCTTTTTACAATCAGTCAGGACTCTCACTATCTGCACATTCTGTCTGAACTGGAGTCTGCAGGTTCCTCTACGGCGACATTAGACCTGCAGCAGCATGTCTGACAGCTCACAGAAAGCAAAAACATTATTACATGACTGTCAGCCCAGACAATGAAGCCTTCTCTGCTCCACACTGCTAAACCCTGCTGCTTCAAATGACTGAAGAGTTTCAGAGCAGCTCACTGTTCCTCTGTCTGCTGCCGCCCGGCACAAACCACTCAGGAATATCAATGATGTTTGTTCCCTCGAGGAGAAACCAAAGACATGGTCAGAGCCAAGTGTAGCTCTGGAGTCGTGCTGGGAAATATGGACCAAAAATAATGCCTTGACAGTTTTTTCAGTTACATGCCAACACAAAAAATTTCACAAACTGCTTCATAATGTTTAAATAGTTATAAAAGCGTTGCCTCCATTATTCTCTTTTCATCTATTCTCTAAAATGCCATACTTTCAAAATGATGAAATATCCTCTATTACAATTATGTCAGCTGACAAAGAACACAGAATCTTATGTGTATTTGGCCACATTTTTAATTAAAGAAGAGACAAAGAGACCACTGTCTAGATTGCACAAATACATTGGCAATATTTGGGAGGTAATGACAAATGCAAAGGTCTTCCTCTTTCCTGGCCTATTCCACCCAATTTTTGTGAGGTTGCTGATGAAGTTGTGCAAGTTCATCGAATTCTTGAACACTGAAGACAACAAACTGCCTATATGGGGTTTCCTCGACTTGTATTTTTGCTGGTGTGGTATCAAACAGTTATGAATGTCTTTCGAATTTTACTACTAATAAAAAGCTCCATTAATAAAATAGAATAATCTTACATAGAACAAATGATAATTCCCCATTTAGCCATAAAATTTAAAATAGATTATCTTGCGGTCAACAAGCATATTATTGTTAGTAGTTCGTACTGTAAACCATCTTTTGACTGAGCATTTGGTCTGGCATCTACTTTGTTTTCCAGTCATTTCATGCAACATTGCACTCAACAATGGTCAGATGAAGTCAAAAGTAAATTAAGTGTATTGATTCTGCCTAAGCCTATATTAAATTAAAAACATTGATATACTGCATCTTAAAACCTAAAACATTTCCCAGGCCTTCTTTCCTACGGATCAAGACTTATCTTGACATAAAGTGCACAACTTCTAGTTTCCAGATGCCTCACAGAGTTCTGCTGATTTTGGCTAAAACACAAACTTGTTTCATTTGTTGCTCATAAGGAAGTCAATGAAGCTGAACAATGCCAGACACGTGCTGGTATATCCCATGATGCTCTCTGCTCACCCTTACATGACACCTCCAACAGCAGTCTGGCGTGTGATCACAAGGCGGGGGGTCGATACCTCTCACAGGGTTTCCAAAGTGAGAAGCTGCAATCATCAACCCAATTATTTCTCTCCTCAATGCTTCAGCCAGAGAGCATAATGAAGCAGAGAGAGCGAAGCAGCACGACTTTGTGTTCAAGGGTTTCCACAGCTGAAAAAAACTCAAAGAGGCTGGTTTGACTTTTGTGCTTGTAGGGTAAACTTTATTATTAATAAAGTTCTCAGCATCATCCCATTGTTTTGTTTACAAAGTCATTAATGTAGTAATAATTGATGAAGGTGATCCACACTTGTCACCTTATATAGCTCACTGTTGAAAGAGTACGGTGCAGGGGTTCACTTCATGATGCAGTGAGGCAGAAAGTTAAACTGCTTGAAATCTTATTAAATGTAGGCTGTTTTTTATTTGCATGCAAATAACTGGATACAAGAGATCATTCCAGATAAACACAGTAAGTTTATGTGGGCTAAAATATGAGTAATTAAATCTTTAATAATGCATTTTATATTGAAACAATTTAAGTCCATTTTGATATCGTCCAGTACAGCATGAAAATAAAATGTAAAACTAGACAGTCTATATCCGCATTGGCTGTTTCAAACATGTTTACATGTTGACTTAGGAAGTTAATCCAGGGATTGTGCCAAATTGAAAACAGTGTCTCCAACAAACTTTGGATCAACCTAGTAATGAAGAGGTGGAGCTGAGGCAGGTCTCAGAGCTGAAGACAAACAGCTACAGTACACTAGCCTGCAGTTATATCAGCCATGTCCCTACTTATGCACAACTCCAATCCAAAGAAGAGTATCTCTATCACATACAGCGAGAGGACAACAACAGCACGACAAGCCAAACCAATGGTTTCTAAAACAGGCTGCAAACATGTTTACTTCTGCTGACATGGAGGATTAATGTGTCTTCTGGTGCTTCTGTAAACAGCCTCTGGTGGACATCCAAACAACTGTAGCTTCTCGCATTTCAGAAGAGGCATCAGTTTTCAAACCCAGACGCTGCCTCTTGTTCAGGAGGGTGTGATTCTGCGTGTAAGCATGATTTCTAAACCAACAACTCCAAAATCAAACAGGACAATCCTCAAAGCAGATACCACACATTTCCCTTATGCAGCTGGACAGATCAACAGTTCTGTGAAGCGTTCAGACTCTCCTCTGTTTTGCACAGTTTGCCTCCCTGCACCTGTCCCTCCAACAACAAGCTCAGCTCGTCTGAGAGAACATCTGGCCTCGGCCGCCTGCAGGTCTCTGTTCACCGAGAGAGACTCTGCATTCATTAGTTCACGTCGTCCTATCATGGCTGTGACCCTGAATGCCTTGTCGCAAACTCTGACATGAACTCCATGCTGGCTGCAGATTCTCACACTGCTGCTCATGCCTCCAATGCGAGCAGACAAGAAAGCCCTGTTTAACAGTTTATGTTGTCATTTAACAGGATATGTGCCAAGTTATTCTCTGTGAGAAACAGCATGAACTGATGCATTTGAGAGTGACATGTGAAAAAGAGAAGTAATATGCAGTCAGATAGGGCTGTGCAATAAAGACCAAAAATCCCATCCCGATATCTTTCAACTAAATGGGGACACACAATATCTCTATTTTTATTTAATAAAGAAAAAACAAATGGTTGCCACAACACCAGAATAATACACTTTGATAATATTCTAACAGAAATGATGCCCATTTCATACCAGGGCAACAAAAGAGACGCCACAGACACCCTGTGCTGGGCAATTTTATGTGTAATTATCAAAAGTTGCAGGGTTTGCTGTTTTTTTCTGTTGTCATCATGTTCTGACGTATTTTATGAAGCACTTTGAGATGCCTTGTGGGTGAAAGGTGCTATACAAATAAACTGGCCTTGCCTCGACAGGAGGAAAATGCCTTAACAACTCTGCTTACTGTCTTACGCAGGCCACTGCGTAAATAACCTTAAATCTTTTACAAATCAAAAAAATACCAGTTATAAAGACATGAGCCTATGTGAATAAGAGGAAGTATATACATTAACTAATCAGTCCAAAACTTTCACCTAACCCAGGATGTAAATACGTTTATTTCAGCCTTAAATTGTGGATGAGAGCTCTGGTGCTTCTGCAGCCATCCCAAAGTGGACACAACAAACCTGCAGTTTTTGGCACTTCCACACTGGCTTCATTTTTTAAAACTGACAGCTGCTACCTGCAAGTTCCCCGTACCATGCCTGAGACAGCTTCTTCAAGCTCAGTTATGCTTGTTCACAATTACTAAATGAGCAAAACTTTGCCATCAAGTGTACTTGGATCCATTTCTGGGTCCCAGGTGTGAAACAACCCAAAATGTACAAAAAAATGGCAAAAGCCTGAAAATATGATTGTCAAAATTGTTGCGCATTTTGCATCAAAAATTATCTGAAATGATAATTCACAGTTAAACACTGTCTTGAACCCAAGTCTTTCTGAAGCTGAAGAAATTCTCACACAGGAATGAAACTGTCGGGTGAAAAGACATCAAGCCATTTACACACCCACAGGGTCAGCAAAAAGACCAGAATGCAATGCAGCAACGAGCCAGGTTGAATTCTGATTGAAGAAGTCTGACGCCTACTGTTGTACCTTCATCTATAATCCAGTGTGAGTTAACTGGATTGGTGCTCCTGGGAGAAACTCTAAAGGCATTCTGGGTAATGTAGGAAATTGCTAACTGAAGCAGAAGGAGAGAGGTCAGGTTGAAAAAAGTGGAAAAGACAACATTTCATGTCAAAAATATGTCCTGCCGTGTTGTGAGCTTCCACAGTCTGAAGTTGTAAAACAGTGCGAGCAGCTGTCTGATAAAAACCCTGCAGACTTTCAGGGGCCCTGTGAGCCCTGCATTCACAGTGTCAGGACGCCGTCTTATCAGACTAGTCAGGCAGCACCGCTCCAGCTCTGCAGCCTCACTGGGGGAATGAAAATGCCACAACACGTCGCTTCAGATCCAGGACTCGGTCAACATCTCCGGCATGAAGCTGCTCCCATCCTCCCTCACCCGTTCCCCCCTCCTTCTCCATCTCCCCTCCTACTCCTCAGCCAGTTTCTCCTCCTCCTCCTTCCCCTCGCCTCCCCTCCCGTCTGTCTGAGTCTGGAGAAGGGAAGATGGTTTATTCTGCAGTTGCTGGAGCTTCATGATGATCTGATAAGCATCAAGCCCCAGCAATGGACAAGCTGTGCTTCTGACCTCAGCCTGAAAATATACTTTGTTTTTAATATACTGCACTATTTCCCATAATGATATGTGGTAAAAATAATATAGTGCAAGGTAGTTAAGTTTATGTCAGCAACATCTGGAGAAGCAGGTGTATCTGGTGAAAGTAAAGGTTCCTTTCCAGTTCCACAAACTTCTCCAAATATTACCAACATATCTGTGTCACTCGGACAATGCTCTCGCTCACTCTGGGTTAAAACAAACTTGACTTCTGTTTTTCATACTTCTGTTAAACAAAATAATGGAGATTTCTTTAAAAAGCATGGTATTTATATTGAAAAGTTGCCAACAGTTTCAGTAATCTAATCCATGTGTACATGTGTTTGATAACATTTTCAGAGTTCCCAGATATTTGGATTTTCAGACTTAAGAATTAGAATCACAGATTATTATTAGAATCAGATCCAAATATGTAATGCTGTAAATAACTGTTAGTTTCTTACAGAAAAAAAATCCTGGTTCAGCAAAAATTAGATATGATTTTGGTCCAAACCACCCAGCCCTGGTTGATAACAAGGGAAAATCGGTCCACAGATAGACCATGATAAGGACTGATTATTGCATAACTCCCCTACCAATTTGACATTAAACTCATCATTCAGAGAGGACCCCTGGGTGTCGCAAACCTCCAACGCTCTTTTCGGATCCATCACCCAGAAATAGAATCACATTAGTGCCTCACACTTTGAGTTCATCCAGGGCCTTTTAACTGAGAGTTACAGCGCTCTGTCATTATCAGTCTCTGGATGGAACTTATGATGTTAATTGCTCATTACTTTGTTGGAAAAAATATATATTTAAAAAATCCCAAAAAGATCTTTACTTTTTCCTGGCAGAACAACACCCTCAAATCCAAATTCTAACAGCAGAGCAGCTTAAATAGAGAATGTTAATTCCAGATTTGGCTGGGTTTAATGAGCCCAGTTATCCTGTATTATAGGGATATTAAACCTACACTGGGCTTAAAACCAGTCCCAGGTTGTTTGAGAGCCCTTCAGGGACCTCAGGAGATCACACTCTTTACATATGGCTGAGTACATCACTCTCTGTCCTGTGAACACATCACATATTCATTCACCCATCTGCTGGAATGAAAGGTAATTGACTCTGAATGATGATCGACCGCACTGTGGCCATCCGGGTCAGACATCGCCAACCTCCACCGCACACAGCAGGCTGACCTCATTATAAGGGCTTCAAGCATCAGACAAAGAAAGACATCAGCCTGGGGTCTCATGTTCCAAGGGACCCCAAGACATGGTCACCATGGCCATCAAACATGAGGCAAAGTCTTCAAATCACTGTCAATGATTAAGACATCTATCTTTAAAGCACTGCAAACTGTCTTTACTGCACAAATATGTTGACGATGTCTGAACAAGTGAAACAGCCCAGAGGTGAGGGAAACTCCTCACCAGCTTATCCCATTCATCCAGTCTTTGGCATCATATTTGTGACATTTAGACAGCATAAAGAAACGCTTGCTTTTGTGGACATATCTTGAAGTTATTTTCATTTTTACAAAATTATTCTTTAACTTTATCAAAATGGTTTTAGTATATCCATTTTTTACAATTAATGTCAACATAATTGTTCTATTTCTTTAATACATTAAGCACATTTAAACAAATATTATTTCATTCCTAAAAATTACAAGAGTGTCTTTTCCCATTCCTGGCAATTCCCCCCCACATGTCCAAGCATTGCAAACCTACTTGTGAAATTTAGACGGTCCACCCTCTTTCTTAAGGTCAAAACACTGCAGTCAAACTTCAGCAAAGTGTCTTAACTGCACAGGTATTCTGGCATGCCTGAGGACTGTATGTGGAACTGGACTTAAGCCACTTTGACCAACTTTTCTGAATGAGATCTGTGCAATTCAACAACTGATCACAGAAAATGAGGTAGAGAAAAAAAAAAAGGCAATGTGTCAAAGGTAAGGCTGTAAAAAGAAATTATTAAAACAATACAACACCAATGGTACTGGAAGTATTGAAGCTTAGATCCAGAATCAGGGCTGCAAAGAGTCTATTCAGAAAAAAAAACACTTTCTCATACTACAATACCACTTTTTGATGTTTCAATTCATGATCATGGTTTTATAACTTTTCACTCAATCTGAAAACACAGAATAGTTGAACAACTGTCCTGAGTTTTCTTTTTCAACATTTAGAGAAAAAGACTGTTAGTTTACAGAATAACTTTTTAATCTGTAGATTGTCAACAAAAACGAGCTTTTTTCATGAACTATTTGTTATATTAATCACTTCAATTTTTAACATGGTATCTAAACAGGTATGTACTATCAAATCTCTTGTGTTAAAGTATACAGCTCTGGTATTGTGACTACCCAAAGTGCACGCCATTTTCAGTCACTGTCCTGTTTCATCCAACAACAGAAAATATGTCCAGGATATTCGGAGAGTGCTTTAAAACGTGACTAAAGATCAGTCTGTGCTCCCCAGAAGCTCATCACGAGCATCTAATTGACTAAAACGCCCCTGACCTCGATTACAGCCGCAAACGCACCATGATGAGTTCAGGGACCCAGGCCTCCTCTCCTGTTGATTTGACATCACATCTTCCTCCTGCTTTATGGCAGGTGTGTGTGTGTGCGTGTGTGTGCATGTGTGTGCATGTGTACGTAAAACAAAAGAGAGGCAGCGCGCGTCTGTCGGACACTCACCATCATCCCCGGCAGGTGTGCGCGTCTCCTCCGCGTTCACATGTCCGGGTCGCCGTGGATTTCAGCGGCTCTTCCCCCTGCAGCGTGCCTCTACGGCGGTGTGGAGCTCCGTCTGTTCCCGGCAGACTGCAGGGCGGCGGATCCCCGACCACTCTACTCCTCCATGGGGGAGAGAAACACGTCTAAACCGTGCCAAATCAATGTAATCCCGGGTTACATTCCGGGTTAAGGGCAGGACTGTGGATAGATCTATGGAGCATCCAGGCTGTGGGTGGGTGGGTGGATGGATGGATGGATGGACGGATGGATGGAGGTTATTGAGCCTCACGGTGCGTCGGAAGCCTCCTCTGCAAGAAATGACGGCTGCACCGCTTTGACTGCCTGAGCAGAGACGTGAAGAGAGGAAAGACATTGAGCAGCGACTCCTGCAGGGTCAGGACTCAAATACACCTCCACAGGCAGCTTCAAGCAGAACATCCTCACTGTGCACTCCTGCCCTCTCTTTTAGCTTTTATCCTTTCATGATCAGGTCTGAACATTTAGACCCACAGGCCAATATTATATGAGAGGTCAAAGGGCAGCTGTACCAAATTATGCCACTTTAGTAAGATCAAGATGAAGAACAATATTTTGGTCCCTGTGACACTGAAAATAAGCCGGAGATGCATCTTAAAAACACAGAAGAATTCTGAAAACTCAAAAATCGTTCATATTTTATTAAAAGCAAACATACTGAAAGAAACACAAATATGAGATGTTTTTGCAGAGCCCCTGAGTGTGTATCTGTTGTGGCTGGTTTTACACTCTTATTTTTATTTACTTATTTTTTAGTTTTTAATGCTCTGATTTCTTAAAACCCTTCAGGACAATATATATAATAGGGCTGGGCGATACGACCTAAAAATAATATCCTTGATTTTTTTCCCACAAAACTTGATTTACAATTTTAATCAAATTTTTTCCTCTAAAAAAAAAAAAGGTCCTCAAAGTGACACAAAAGTTACATGAATCAAGTTCAGCCTTCATGTTATCAAAATATGTTCCAAAACTAAACAGACTTTCCCTCTTATAGTTGAAATGCATGCTGTAATTTTGTCATAAAATGTTGATCATTGAGTACAAACATAGGGAGGCCTGTCTACATAAACACTGAAGGATGAGTTATTTTCACAGTATAGTAGCGTGAAACTATCCAATCAACATTTACCTCATTTAAGAAACAAATAAACACCTGAACATATGCTTGTGCAAAACCGTACAAGGCCGTACATTTTCAGTGATTATATTTTCAAACATTACAACAACTTAGGATTGGAGTAAGTTGAGAAAAAAACCTTGACTTTTCATTTTTAAATCTTTTGTAGAAAATAGTTCAAATTAATCAATTTAATTGATATATTGCCCAGCTTGAATATATAATGATGGTTTAAATATACTAATTATCCATCATCAGTGCTTTTAGACGAGGGGTGGGTAACATGCAGGCCTCCAACTCTCTTAACGCAGCCACCAGTCAGTTAGAGCTCCTATTGGCTGTTGATGTTGCTGTGAAACTTCATTTTATGCATTTGGCAGAACAGATAGGAATATTTTTACAGTTAACTCCAATAAATGCTCTGTAACTGGCGCCAAAAAATTAGTTTACACATTGAATCCTGTGTTTAGCTCATTAGAATAAGTAACATAAACTGTATTTGAGTTTTTGTTTTAAGTTGATTAACTTATTATGACAGTTGTGTATATTCGTTTAAATTAGTACCTTTAAAATGCCAAAATATGGCCTCTTGCAATGAGGACAATCTTGTGGCCCTCCTGGGGACCAAAGCTGTCCATCCCTGAGGCCACTGAAGGTCAGAGGATAGGAGATAAAACTCCAGGTGATTACTTTTCTTCTGCTTTATAAATCTGTCACCACTTCTTTTATGACATTTCAAGTGTTTTTCTACTGCATCGGTATTTTAGTTCGATTTTCTCTCCTGGTGAGATTTTGTACGAAGCAGATTTTACATCAATGCTGCTCAATGGAAAGATAAAGTCACTTCAGCCTGACATCTTTTGCAGTGTGCGATCAGACGCAAAACGTCCTCACGCAAAGGAAGCGGGGCGACGTCAGCTCTTCAGCGTTAGCGTCAGGGAGGTGAGGATCCTGAGCCTTCAGGATGTGAAAACAGTTTTACGCGGACTGGCTGCGCATATGGTGGGTTTTTGGGGGTGTTGGTGAGGCTTCTTTCTGTCCAGCTGTCCAGTTTTTTCAGTGTTAAGTTTGTTCTTTTAATTCAAGGAGATCATGCATTGAGGCCAGGGGTTGTTTAAGTAGTGCAAAGAACAATATGAGGCCCCTCTCCATGTCTAGAGGGAACTATCTGTTAATAAGTTGCTTGGTATGATGACCTTTAAAAGCTTTTTATTGCTTTAGAAGAACAGAAATGTAATCATGTTGATCAAAACATTTTAATCAATGAGAGAGAAACTGCACTGACCAACTTTCTACGCAAGTTGACAATGTTTGGCCACTTATTTGTGGAATTTACGTTGATTCAGGAGAACTGTTTACATCTGCAAGACTTTGTAAAACAAGGATACTTTGCTTTAAGTTAGTCTTCCCAACACATTTATGCAATAAATACTTCTTTCTTTCTTTTATTCAAAATAATGCAGGCAAATTCCAATCAATATTTATGTGCATTTTAATGATCTAGAGCTCATTCCATACACAAATTTAGTTTCAGAGTTCTGTCTCCAATGTCAGCAAAACTGGAAATAAAAACTGTGTCTACGTAGTACAAAAGCATTTTCAGAGAAATTCACAGACCAAGTTATGAGATAAATCACTATGCATTAAATCTTTGTGTTGAAAAGCAAATACTTTAGTTCATCTGATATTAAATGAACAGAAAAGAGCTGACAAACTTATCCTTTGAGATATTCAAAACATACCTGACATACACATGCATTCCACCCCCTTAACTCTATCTTAATGTCTTAAAACAGTAAAATAAAAATGATCTTGAACATACACTGGTCCCATCACAGACTGCTGTTTCACCCTGCAGTCAGAAGGAGGCAGCAAACATAAAAAAAAGACTTTTTACAAGCCAAATACAAGAGGCAGTAAGATTACTGCACATGTGGAATTTTCACACATGCCCAATAAAAACAGTAAGAGGCCTGCCACTCTTAAGTGACACGCTGTTACTGTGCCTGAACTTAACCTTGTTTAAATGTCATTTTTTCTGTTCTGGTTATATAAGTCACTGTGTTTGATGGCCTTATTTCAGTATTCATAAAGATAGATGAATCAGCGTTTGGTTCCTGATGATCTGGTTTCCTTTTTACTTTAAGCTATGACCCTGGTGTATAACACAATAAAGGGACTCAGTGAGTAATAAAAGGGATGAACCGAGTCCCTTCATCCAAGTACAACCAGTTGTTGTATGAAGGGACTTGATTTATCCTGTACATTACTCACTGAGTGAATAATAAACAGAAATTAAAATTTGGATCAATAAATCAGGGGGAAACTCAATGTTTAGTTTTCAGCAGGTAAAATCAGTGAGATTAGACTATGCGCTGAAAATCCTCAGTCGAGGACACTCTTAGTGTACAAGCAAAAATAACTTTTAACCATAAGATGTTTCTTTTAAAGAATACAAGAAAGCAGAAGCCCTACAATGACACAGTGATTCTTTAGTTTAGACTTAAATGGTCTCATGCACTGAAACAGTTGTGAAGATATTTGCTGAAAGTTGCTCTAAAGCACAAATAAAAACATTTACATATAAATATATACATATATATATATGTATGTATGTATGTATTTATATATATATATATATATATATATATATATATATATATATATATATATATATATATATATATAGATATATATATATAGATATAGATATAGATATAGATATAGATATATATAATCAATTCTTCCAAAGTGCAGCAGATTTAAACATGTTCCTGCCCCAGCACAACAGGCTTTCTTTCTGATGAGCTTGCACTGCACAAAGTTAAATGGTTTTTGTTTCTGATGGACTCCTCTGTTGATGGCCTCGAGTGGCACCTTCATCAGGCTCTGGGCAGGAAGCGCAGGTTGATGGGTTCAGCAGGGATGAGCAGGGTTCGCGTTTTTGCCTCCACCACAGGAGCTCCGTCCTCAGGCTGGACCTCGTAGTGCTGCATTAACTGTAGAAGGACATACTGATTACTGAACAATCTCATTCTTAGTTTGGAGTTGGTAACTGCGACAGGAGACTGCAGTTTTGTTTCTGTATTTCATTCTTATTTTGTGCTGCTTACTTCTGATGGACCGTGATTATTTTTGGACATCAGCTGCACGCTGTGTCTTCCAACTCCCCCACAAGCAATCAATCAATCTTTATCTGCAGAGCAGCGATTCATAACAAATGCTATAAAACCCTGAAATGTAATAACTGGTCGATAATGTAACAAGATGCTGAGCCCAAAACGTAATAACGGGCTCGAACACAGGCCAAAGCCATAGCCTTTATTTTACAGATATACATACATGCATATATGTATACATATATGTATGTATATATATACACAGACACACATACATATGTGCTGTGCACCGCTTGTAATAGTTTGACACAACCAGACATTTTCAAGTCAAGTAAAGACGGGCTGCACAGCTTCTTCCACCTCTGCCTCAGCTGCCTACTTGCTTTTTAAACTGAGCGCTTAATTCAACAAAAACTGAGCTCTATATGGTAGATAATTTCAAAGGAGAGAGTAACTGGGAAATAGCTTCCTGCACCTCTCTGCACCATCCATGAAATCAAAACAATGGATAACTATGAAGTTCCGACATGTGACTGAATAATGTTTTTAATGAAGGGAGTCCTGCGTTGCAAACAGAAAGGCAGTGGAGGTGGGCAGAGGTCAAATACACTCCTCATCTTCTGTAACTGTTGAAAGCACCACGAGGGGCAGAAATATTGCACCATACAAATATAGAAACGGTGGCTTAAAGTAACCCTTCAGAAATACTGAAATGATCTTCCAGTGTGTTCACTGATGATATCACTCTGTCACTCCATCACTCACCCTGGACAGAGCAAAGTGCATCTCCATCTCCGCCACCCTTTTCCCTACACAGCCCCGCACCCCGACACCGAAGGGGATGAAGCTGTAGGGGTGATGCTGGTAGAAGCCGGTCTCTGCCCCTCGGCTGCAGACACCATCAGACACCTTCGTACGAAGCCATCGCTCAGGGATGAAGAGCTCTGGGTCTACAAACTGTGACTTGTCATGACTTACTGCATAGTGACACAGATGGAATTGAGTCTGAAATGCAAAACATTTGTATGTACATGAGATTTCCCCCAAAAAATGTTACAACCCTTGATTAGAAAAGAGAGAAATTGTTTAACTTGTAGATTTACTGACAGGATTTAGTGACTTTCAGCTCCACTTATAAAGAAGAGTTTCACCAGCAAAGAAACACAAACCAGTCACCAAAACCATGCAGCTTGGCTTTGCTTCCTTTATTGAGGCTTTCTTAATACAGGAACAGACAATGTTCTTTATTCTCTGCAGACTGGGAACAATGGGACTTTCTGTCACTACAGGGTAAATCTCCAAGTTAGTCCATAAAAGCGCTCCTGAAATTTGCAGGTTTTTGACTTCCTTTGAGACCTGCTGACAATATCAAGGATTTATTCTATACAAAAGTTAGCATGAGCAGATTATGATTGTTGGGAAGCCTGCACCAAATTACATCTCACCTTCTTCGGGAACCAGTAGTTGTCCACAACCACCTCGCTCTCTGAAATAAAGCGACCATTTCCTGAAACCACAGGATAAAGTCTGAGGGAGAACAACACAAACCACAATCAAACTGTGAATCAGAGGGACGTGACTGGTAGCGTGTGCTCAATATGTATATCTACCAGAGATCTCCCCTATCGTGTTTTATCATGGCCTTTATAATGATAAGTACTGCTGAACAGGTTTGTGTTGTACCAGCTCAGGGCTAATGTAGGAGTGTGGCTAAACAACAATGAGCTCCAGTACAAGAAAAAGCAAAAAGAGTTGGAGCAAAATGTGGAGTCATTTTTGTCTTCATCATTTGTTCACGTGTGTTGTTCATGAAATGATCATTTTATGCTGCGAGTAAAGCCAAAGTGTTTGCCTTCAGGTGAATGCAAGCATATTGTTCTTTGATCATGTTAGATGCTAGAGTAAGACCTGACTGAAAAGGATATTTAGAGTTTATTATTTTGCGTATGAATCCAGTGCAAATCTGTTTTTAATGGCTTAGGGGATAACACTGGAAAGGCTGTGAATAAACAGATAAAGGTATTAAAATGGGAAAAAAACAGACGGGTCATTTTCACACTCTAAAAGCTTGAATTCAGTAAAAAAATGGTGCTCTCACAAAGGAGATCCTTCAGTTTCTCTCTGGTGTTCGGTATTTTCATGCCTGTAAAAACAGGATTTTAAGAGTGCCTTGACATTGAAACCATTTCTTGATCAGAAATCTCACCGTAATGTTTCCTTTATGACAGCTTTCAGGTAAGGCATCCTGCTCAGGTCATCTGTGGTCGGCTCCCGTCTGTCTGGACACACCGAGTTCACCTCGCTGTACAGGCGATCTTGAGCAGCTGGATCTCTCGCCAAATGATACAACGTCCAGGAGAGGGTGTTCGAGGTCTGAGGTCAGAGAGGGAGAGCAGGTACAGTGGGCTGAAAACTATGTTCAGCCGATACCACTTCAAATCATTAGTTTCTCTCATCCCAAAATGAAAAGTTCTTCAGTTTATGAATAAAAAGGTGAATAATTAACTTCAAATATAGAATCAAAACTGTTTTAGTATACGGAGTTATAACCATCCAAAGAACAGCTTTTGTTTTCAGTCAGGGCACTGCGCTTTTACTTGTTATCACTTTGTTTCCAGAGAATTTGATTTCCAAATAAAACTGTTGATTTCAGCCTCAGGTCAGATCCAGCACAGATAACATCACACAAACCTTCTGCTCCCATCTAAAAGACACAAACAAGCCAAAACCTGACTGGGGAATGCAGCCAGACAAGTTCTGCAGACAAGCAGCAACAAAACACCTTCTCTCTCCCCCTCAGCGTGCTCTGATTTCACTGCAGTGTTTCAGTAATGTTTCTCAAAATCAAATCAAGCTTTTTTCCTGCCGGAATGACATCAGATTTCTGGTCTGAAATCTGCCAGAGTTCAGGGAAACTCCAACAAGTCACAGAACCATTGTGCACATTGTGCAATAGTGTGGGTGAAGTAAATTAGACTAAGATTCTGAGTTGAGTCAAAGTCAAAAGATGTCGATGACAGAATAACCCGTTCTTAGCCTGGAGCCAAAAACGAGAGCTCTATATAAAGCCCTTCAGGTTCAGCTTTTAGGACTGTGACAGTTATCATGTTGTATGTTAAAGAAAAAGAAGCCCAGGGGGAGCCGGGGCCATAAATCTGCAGATTTTCTTTTGTGAGACTGAATCTTAAGTTGGACAGCAGAGCTTGAGTCTGGTTCTGTAACAGTTTCTCTGGAAGGACAACTTTGTCTCAGCTCTTCCTTTTAAACTAGAAGTACAGCTGGTGCTCACAGGGGGTCAGTCAGTACAGGGGTGGGTCAAGAAAACAGCTGGATGTTATTTTTTCTAGGGCACAAGGTCTCTCCAACAATATGGAAGGTCCTAGTAACCTTTGACCTGCAAAATGTAAAGAGTTTATCCTTAAATCAGAAAAGACATTTGTGGAAAGTTTGAGGAGGATCATCTCACCGAATCCTGAACTACTGAGCTCACAAGAAATGGGGTCACAGTGACCTTGACCTTAAAGCTCCACAACTGTTGACCTCAGCCTCAGGTCAAATACAGCATACAACAACCTGACAAAGGTTGAAGAAAATCCCCCAAAGCTTTTTTTTGAAATATTACGTTCACCAGAATGGCAAGATAACAAAATACCATCACACCCCTCAGCGGTGTGAATATTTAGAATATATTCATGGACACAAAACCCTCTGGTCACCAAAGAGAGAACCTGTTCCTGGTGTTTAAGGCGGTGTTGTGGCCGCCTCCTCACCGTGTCAACCCCGCCCATCATAAGCTCGGTGATGCTGACGTAGACCTCTGCTCTGCTCAGCCTATCAGACGACAGCAGGTAGGTCAGGTACATCCCCTCTGCCTGCTCCCCACGGCAAATCTGAGCCTCAATTTCAGAGACTCTCCTGTTGATGAAGGTCCGAGCTACAAACAAAAGATATGAAAAAAATTAGCCAGACCAGAAACTGACGCTCTGAGCAGGGCCGGGCCAAATCAACCAGATCTCTGCCCTGTATCTTGATGCTTCTAAAACACCAACGACGATGTTTTTATCTGTAAAGGAATAACAAATGGTTGGGATAACATTAGAACTAAGAAAAACTTTTTTATATGTTCTCATAAAAATTATATGACATTGACACCTATTCGCCAACAAAAATAAAATCCCAGACAGATGAGGAAATGTTTTGTTTTTTCCAGTATCACAAACTGTAGGAAAAAAGCCTACCCTCATTAAACTGAACAAAAGTATCAGCAACATTCCAGATACTGAAGTTATCAAAATGTTCTATACTCCGCGTAACATATGTGTTCAAATGATAAATACCCACTATTTCAATAATCGGTGGTATCATAAAGTGCACAGACTTGAAGATCTTTAATCATAACTCAAAGAGAAGACCTCTGTTTGTGGTCCTTCCTGTAAACAGTCTCCTCAGTGAGCATTAGGCCTGGCAGTTGTATCGTTTGTTGAAGCAACATGATCTTTATTAATAAGAATATTATTGTCGTACCCTGTGTCTCCTATGAAAAATACTGTTATGTCTTCATTCTCCTTTCCTGAGTGTGTGGAGCTGCATACCTACGTCATAGAGGTCATCCCAGGCCTGGACAAAGCGTTTCCAGAAGGGGAGGATGCTGCGAGTCCAGCGGGGGAAGAGGATCACCATTTCAGACAGCATCAACATGCTGTTAACAGCTCTGATGAAACGCAGTGTGTCCTCGGGAATCTCCTCCTGCAGGCAGCCCAGCCTGGTCTCAAACAAGATGGAGGAGATACCTGCAGGGGAAGTTTTGATAAAAACATCAGAAACTTGAGTAAATCTGTCCCTGACTTTAAGAAGATCTAAACATATGAAGCCACCTTCAAAGCCAAACTTGTAGAGCTCGGCAGCGATGTCAGAGACCGTGTTCTTGTCCTCACTGCGACTCCGGAGGAGCTCGACACGCTGCAGCAGATCCCCAACCACCTGGTGGATGACGGGGGCGAAGGCCGAAACCTCCCGAAGCTTCAGCATCTTTGGGTTCAAAGCACTGCGGATTCTGTACCACTCTTGCCCTGTGCTGGAGAGTTTAAGAGGATCTTCAGAGAATGAATTCAAGAGCAGTTTTACCATCAGATAAAAGCAGGCAACTGCCAAAGGCATCATGCTCTAAGGGAAAGCCTTCATCCTGGCCTGTGTCCCCAGCTCGTCCAAACATTCAAACTTCTTCTTTACAAGAGTCAGGAGTGTTACTTGGTCTTTCAAGAATTTTTACTGATGAAATTGTTCTTTTCAAAGTATTTTCGCTGCTGTCAATGTTGTAGACCTAAACCTTGAAAGGCAGCTAAACTTGCCAGATCCCTTGACTGTCATCAGGAAGATCTATCTTGCAAAGCTTCAAGCTGTAACAATCATCCCTGGTCAGAAATTGACCAGGATAATCAGCGTACTGTCAAGGACACAAAGACATTGCTCCGAGCATGGTTTAGCTGGGCTGATTAAAACTGGACCACAGACTGCAGTTTGTCCCTCAATAGCTTGGACACTTAGCTGTTGACCCATTTGGGCATTTGGACAGTGCTCTCTCTTTGGTAAAGACAGATCTGGAAATGAAGCTGTGTACATTGGAGACCCTCGAGCAGTCCTTAAAATAAATCCAGTTATAATCCTGATCTTTAAATCTATTGTCCCAAAGTCTGAACATAGTCTCTTTCAGAACAAAACCACACCACAGTTAGGCTCCACTCACTCCACGTGCAGCCCGTAGGCCTGTCCTCTCAGCTCTCTGTACTCCTTCCAGTGTGGCAGCTCGGCTCGGACCGGGTGTTGACCCTCCTGTCGGATAACCTGAGCAATGAGCTCTGGGGTCGCCACATTGACAAGGTCAAACGAACCAAACCTGGAGCGCCAGATTGGCCCATACAGTCTCTTCTGGACATCCTAAAAAAAAAGTTGCGGATGAAAAAAAGTGTGAATATAATAATAAAGTTTGCAGGATATATTGTATTTCACAAAAATGCTGTTTTGAGAATGTATCAGTTTCAATCAATCAATCAAACTTTATTTATAAAGCACTTTTCATACATCAAATGGAGCACAAAGTGCTGAACATTAAAAAAAACAAGCAGATAAAAGTCAGAGGATACAGAATAAAATAGAAAACCCCACCCACCCTCCCAGCACACATTTAGCACAGAAAGCCACTCACACGCACACACGTACCCAAGCGCACACACACACACCCACACACACACACACACACACACACCCACACACACACACACACACAAGGCCTCTAAGCCAGGACTCTTCAAAGGCCACAGAGGACTGAGGAAACGCCATCTTGAATTGAAAATAAGGAAACACAGGAGCTAAGACTAAACTGACTAAATAAATAAATAAATGAAACCATGATATAATAAAGGTAATAAAATGCTAAAAGTCGATTGAGATAAAACTGTTTTAGAACCAAACAATAAATAAATAAAAAGTGGTGAAAACGTGGTAAAACATAAAATAGTAACTCTGAAACTAAAATGGAGCAAAACCCATATGATGCAGATTAAAAGAGTAAAACATAATTCAGCTAAAAGCCAGATTAAAAAGGTAGGTCTTGAGTTTGCCTTTAAAAACATGAACAGTAGGTGCTGCTCTCAGGTCCTCAGGTAGACTGATCCACAGACCGGGGCCGTAATGTTGAAACGATGCTTCACCGTATGTTTTAGATCAAACTTTGGGAACTGTTAAAAGACCACTACCTGAAGACCTGAGGGCTCTGCTGGGCTCATATGGTAAAAGCAAATCAGATAAATAAGAGGGACCAAGACCATAAAGAGATTTAAACACCAATAAAAGAACCTTAAAATCTATTCTAAAAGATACAGGAAGCCAATGCAGAGGCTTTAAAATCAGGTGTAATGTGGGCTCTCCTCCTGGTCTTCATCAGCATGCGTGCAGCTGAGTTTTGAAGCAGTTGAAGCTGAGAGATCTTCTTTTAGGAAGACCAGAGAGGAGGGCACTGCAGTAATCAATTCTGCAGGTAATAAAAGCATGAATAAGAGTCTCTGCATTGGCCTGAGAGAGAAACTGGCGCACTCTGGAGATGTTCTTTAAATGATAAAAAGCCTTTTGGTAACATCTCGGATATGTGGCTCAAAACTGAGGTTAAAATCAAAGGTAACACCCATTTTTTTTTACTTGTTTGCAGGGATTAAAAGACAGAGCTTTGAGTTTGCTCTCCAGTTTCTCTCTCTGGACCTGTACCAATAACTAAAAACCTGAGTTTCGTCCTGGTTGAGCTGCAAAAGTTGTCTGCCATCCAGGACTGGGTGGCCTGGGGAACGCAACATTCCATTTCATGAGTTCTTGATGAGCGTCCCCCAGTGTTTACAGAAAATGTCCTGCCACTGAGATATGTTTTGAACCAGTTAAAAGCAGTACCAGAGATGCCAATGAGGTTGTGGAGTCTGTTTAAAAGAACTGTGTGATCGACCGTGTTGAAGGCTGCACTCAGGTCCAACAGAACTAAGACAGAGATTAACTTCTTACCCATGTTGGACCTGAGGTCACCTACAATTCTGAGCAGTGCTGTCTCTGTACTGTGATTTTTTCTAAAACCAGACTGAAATGTGTCAGAACTTATAAAATCATTTAACTGATTAAAACCAATCTTTTCTAAAACTTTGATTAAAAATGGCAGGTTGGATACAGGTCTGTAATTGTCAGGCACTGCAGTATCCAAGTTGTTTCTCTTCAGAAGGGGTCTGACCCCTGTCTGAAGAGGATTATTTATAATATTAATAACATCATCTTTAAAATCAGTGAAAGAGGTTAAAAAAGGGATGTGGGGATAGGGTCTAAAACACATGTCACTGGTCTAAGCTGGGAGACAACCTTTTCACGCACTGCAGCATCAACCAGGACAAACCTCTCCAGTGTTTCCTCATTTAGACGCACAGACTCAGAAGAGTTAAAATTACCAGTTTGACCTGATAAAATCAATTTTACTTCTGGAGTGGACTGCAAGGTCATCGCATGATAACTCAGAATTAAAAGGTTGGTTAAAAACAGGGTTGGTTAGTTGGTCAATGGTAGAGAAAAGGATTTTGGGGTTATTGAGATTGTCAGTGATTAATTTTGAGAAATGATCCTGTCGTGCTTGTTTTACCGCTCTGTTGTATGTGTATATTTGTTCCTGGAATATTTGAAAATGTACTGTTAGTCTGTTTTTCCTCCATCCTCTCCGCAATTCTGTACTCTCTCTTTACTCTGAGAACATGATTTGTTCTCCAAGGAGGTTTTCTGTTTGATTTAATGTTTTTTTATATTTATGGGTGCATCAATATCAAGTGTTGACTTGAGTTTCCATTTAAAATGATCAACAATAAAATCACAGGAAGAGGGTAAAACAGCTTTTGGAGCATCACTTAAAATTTCACTAAAATCAGCAGCCACTTCAGAAGTTAGACAGTGTTTCCTGACAGTACGCTCTGGGACGTCCTGCTGGATAAAATCCTTCACATTAAAAAACACACAGTAATGATCTGACAGGCCCACAACAGAGGACACAGTGGTTGATAATCCATATGTTACTAAAAGATCTAAGATATTTCCTCTGTTGTGAGTGGGGCCTGACACATGCTGGTTAAAGTTAATAATAAGATTTAAAAATTCACGGCTAAAAGAATCTGAATGATTGTCCATGTGAATATTAAAATCCCCTAAAATAATGATTCTGTTGTATTTTGAGTGACTGATGGATAGCAGCTCTGAGAAAAAACAAAAGAATGACATTCAAATGAACTAAAATCACCAAATAAAACCTCTTTAAAACCATATGATGCTAAAAGAATAGTTGCAGCCTCACCCCGTCTACCATTTCTAAAAGAAAATAAATAATTAAAACCAGGTGGAGATGCTTCCTTGAGAGCTGCAGGTCCATCAGTACTGAGCCATGTCTCAGTCAAAAACATAAAATCAATATTCTTATCCAAAATCAGGTCATTAATTAAAAAAGTCTTATTTAAAAAAGAGCGAACATTTAGAAGTGCCATGTTGATGTCCTCTCTGGTGTCAGTGGGAGATGAGCGGGGGGTGGTGTGTTTATTTTTAATGAGACATGGGACAAGAAAATATTGTCTGTATTGTTATAGTTTCTAGTTTAGATTGAAATGAAATATTAGACCAGGCCTAATGTTCAGGAAAGATTGTTGATCAATATTGATCACATTCTGATAAATGAGTTTAATGGACAGTCATACCTGCAGCAGGTGGGCCTTGTCAGCATATCCTTTGATAAATAACCAGTACATCGTGGTGAGCAAACTGGGCCCCGGCAGATCATCGATGCTCTTCAGCTTCCTCGCCTCAGTCGCAGCCTGGACGGTCAGATTTCTTCCTCCGTGTCGGACGTCGGTACCGACCCGAGCTGCTGAAAGTGTCCGGGGAAAGAGCGCTGACAGCCGCACAGACCGAGCTGCAGCTGCCGGGAAGCTCATGGTGGATCCTGTAAAGTCTGGATATCAGATGATTCAGTTTCTAGACTATCAATGAAGTGCTGATCTTCATCCCCAGAGGTGCTAAACTTTCACCATATGCTCTTATTGTGTAAAGCCTCCGTAGATAACTTCCGGTGTAGCACGAACGTTAGATAAATTCATGAACTGAACATAACATTATTTAAAACTTTATATATTATATATACGGTCTTTTCTCGGTGTTGAAAACAAGCCAGCAGTTGTATAATAATTAATTTGCAATCGCAGTTTAGCCAAGTTATCATACATATCAATTTTAATTTCTTTGAGCCGCTCTTATTGACTTGTTAAATTAAATGTTTAAATTACATGAATAAAGAAACAGGGTGCGTCTAAACAGTGACAGCAGCGAGTGTCTGCCCTCTAGCGGCTGTTGTTGGTAAGTACATGTCATGTTGGTCAAGTCAGAGACAAGTCTAACTGCAGAGCACTTCCTGTGGTATTTTCAAAATAAATGTAAATACATGCAGTTGCTCCATGTGGCCACAAGAGGGTAGTATGTATATGAAGTCTGTGGCTGAAGGTATGATCGTACGCTTATAGATATAGTATAAAACAAGTAGGTAATTTAGGCTTTAGTAACGGTGGGAAAATTATTAGTAACAATATCCTGCTACTTTGAAAACCACAAACAACAAAATACACTTTCTTTCGGCCATCTGTTCATTCATTCATTTAATTGGACAACGGCAACAATGGAAACTGTCCCACTGGACACAAAATGGGAAGACATTACTTTACTGTTATCATCTGTCTTAAAGCCTCCAGCCAACGGTCATGTGATAAAGCAGTATGATCTCTGGGTTTAATCAAGCAAACACAAAATCAAGCCTGGTAAATTAGCAATAACATTAACGGAAGGTCGCTCTCTAGCATTGATTACTCGTTCTGTGACTTGGCTAAACTCCATTGAGTCAGGGGCCATCCACGCTATTGTTGTACTCACTTATTAGTTTTGCTTCTCAACTGAATGACTAACGTGATTAAATGGATCCACTTCCCCCACCTAACTGACCTGACGTAAAGAAAGGGCTCTAGATATTATCGAACTTACCGACAGAAACAGCCCGTTGATATAAATGGACACCAAATGCCGCGAGTGCTAACGTTAGCCGTTTCATGTCTTGAGACGATTTTATCAGCGTCCTTCAAATTTCTTGATAATCACATAAAACGGTCACATGACATCCGTAACAGCTGAGAGGAAATTCTGTCATTTTCGCGTGAGATCACAAATCCACAGTTCGTCCTTTGAATTTTTTCATTAGTTAAAAGAATCATTGGACGGAAGCGTTGGTCTAATGTAATTTGTCCAACTTGACACTATTTTAAATTCCAGTTGTGACCACAAGATGGCGACATTTTCGTTACATTTTTACAGTAAGCGCTCTGTCCGTCTCTCCAGTGTTACATTTATTATTATTATTATTATTATCATTATTATTATTATTATTATTTTAAAAGTCCATACCTGGTGTCAAAATTCTGACTTCGATCACAGAATTCTAACACGAATTTAAAAAAACTATTTTTTTGGCCCCAATCCTCCTCAGTCGTCAACAAAGTAGGTACAGGACTGTGGCAATGTTAATATTCAGTGCATCAGCGAACATACTTTACAAAAGATTCACATTTTAGTATGAAATTTAGATTTCTACAAGCGGTCAGCTGCAATCAAAGATATAAACCAGAAATTGCATTGAAATAATTCACTTTGTGCAATGAATCTAGAAGTGAAATGACTATATGAATTTATGAATTCCAAATAAAAAAAAATGAAATACTGTTCCATTTTGTATGTTTGTACCAAATTAGTTTCCATTAAAGCAGAAACACTGCCTTCAACAAATAACACGCTCACAAAACAATGCAAATGACACCTCAATTTGAAATAAATATCTTTTATTTTCATTGTCATAATTGTAATTATGAACACAGAGCTGTTGCAATTCTCCAGAATTTTGCCACAAAACAGCAATCATTTAACGGCACCGCTGCGTCTCTCATGACCCAACCATGCATAAAATCTCCCATTAAAAAAAAGTAAAATAAAAAATATATATTAAAAAATTATGCGTACCACTGATATACAGATCTGATATAAACAGGCGTATTGGTCACAAACCAATTAGAATTATAAACATGGCTTCTTTAACAATACACAGACCAAACATGTGGGATATAAGTGGACTTTGTTTTTTCTTTAAAAAAGGTTACATTTTCTTCTATACATTTGTACATGATTATTTTTTTTGTTTGTTTCTTTCTAGCTTTTATTCTTAACTAATATCATCACCCACCTACAGTCAGAATGCTCAAGGCATTTAGGGTGCAGTGTCCAAAGAGCACAAGTTGCAGTAAATGCACTTTTACAAACTCACACACCCACACACACACCCACACACACACACACACACACACACACACACGCTCATAACAGGAGTGGCAGCAGTGGCTTTTGACACGAGAGAGAGAGAGAACTACTGGTGACTCTTGGCGTCTGTAGGTGACAAATACTGGTACCGGGGACTTGATCAACAGCTGTGAACGAGGCCATCTGATGGTGAGTTAGACATTACATTCATGTACTGAGTCGATGCCAACATATTTAGACACACACAAAGATACACATCCACTCACAATCACTTGTGGAAAAAAATAAAAACAAAAAATCTTAAAAATGTGCAAAGAAAAGGTCGCTGAACGAAGCTGCACAGTCGACGAGGGGCCGTGAAAAGAATCAGTGAATCATAGATAGTGCATAATGGTAGTGCGTATCAAAGGTTACCAGTGCTGGCGGCGAATCCCTATCTGTACCGGACAGTTTACCATTCACCGCCCGATTCTCAATACATCTAATGATATCATGACACAAGACTGATTCTTAAAAGGACAAAATATCTTCTCTTTAGCTTTTTGCTTGTTTTGGACATGTACCGTTTTAAAAATGCATAAACTTAGTGATGAAGGGCTCCTCATACCAAGAAGAAAAGTTTCCACAACTTGAAGATCTGTTGCCTAAACAGCCACGGAGCTGGAAATGTTTCAGAGCAGCTTAAGTTTACTAAGTGCTTTAAAAAGAAAATAACGACTGTGATTCGGGCTGAACGAAGGCAAACTCAAGACCAAAAACTCACAAATGTTACTTTAATAATGCTCATAAAACATCAATTTTTGATAAATAAATGTCTTGTGAAAAGTGGCGTTTTAATGAGTTCATGATTCAAACATCACAGAGCGATCCCATGAGCTTGAATGAATTCAAAGGAGAATTTGATCTTTCAATAAGATTTAACACTAATATCCCACATTTTTACATTAAAATCGTATTTAAGTTTAACCAACTATAATGTAAGAAATGATCATCTACAATGATTGGGTTTTTGTCATTTGCTTAAAAAACAGAAGTGTGAACTAAAAAACATGTCTGCAACATTTGGAAAGCAGGTAAAACTGTAAAAAAAAAAAAAAAACCTCGCACCAGTTCTACCCGCTTTTCCAAATATTGCCAACACATTTGTGCAATTTAGAAGATGCTTTTTCTATTAGTTTAGAATATGACAAGCAATCATTTAATTTCTGAACTTTTTAGTACCATGAATCGTTGAAATAAGGGAGATTCTTTCATTTAAGTTATTTTTACAGCTTAATTCCTCATAAGAGTTGCCCACAGACAGTGTGCAGGAGTTTGTCTGCAGTTTTTGTTGACCAATAACAAAAACTGGCCTAATACCGGGTGCCAAGGACTTTTTCGTTGCCATGGTATCAAACAGGTTTGATAAAGTTCAACCATTACTACAATCATATCAAAGTTTACAATTCTAGTTTGTAAAATCAATTGCATTAACATGAAAAAATATTGAGATATGTATGGTGTATTGCCATTAAGCTGAAAAATGCTGAGGTATGATTATTGGTCATATTGCCCAGCCTTAATAACAAAAAAAGTGTTCAAAAAGTGTACACGAGGGCCAAAATATATATAAAATGACTGCATTTTGTGTCCTACAGTACATTTAATGCATAATAATCTATTTTATCCACTATTAGCACAAAATTCTATGATAGCACGAATGCCTCCATCCAGCCGTAAACCAAACGCGTCGTCCCTTCAGTTAACTGCGCAAATAAGTGCAACCAACGAGCATGCTGGGTCGTCACAGAAGTTTGACACATCGACCCAACTTATTGAAAAACTACAATTAAATCGTACCCTTAGAAAATGTCAAGGAGAAAAAGAGAGCAGCTAAAGAAACAGATTATCGTCTCAGATGAACTCTGCACCGTTAAAGAGGCTGAACATGGGGACACTTTCAACTCGGCTTTTCAGACTGCTTTTCTCTACAGCCCTGCTGACTAAAGTTATTGGGAGTTCTGAAGGTGGAGCTGAAGCTCAATTATCAATATTCAATGACAACAACATAAAACAACGCTGACAGTTACTCTATGACAGAATAACTGACCAACGTAATCTGAGGAATCACTGGTTGTAGAAACTTTATCTTGTGTCCGGTGTGTGCAGCGAGTTTGCAGCTTACAGTGCATAGTGATGGATCCGGTGCAATAATAAACCTCCATGAACCAAATAATTGTTTTTTTTTTTCAAAACAACTTTTAAAAAGCCCACAAAACATTAAAAAACACCACGAGCCAAGCAGAACACAACACATGTTGAGGAGCGTTTGGGGTTTGATTTAAAGTGACGAGTTAAGCTCTTGATTTGGCAACAACAGCGACTACAGCACCGCCTGCTGTAAATAACAGAAGCTCTGAGATACCGTAAACATCTTCAAGTGTGAGGGTCTGAAGGAGTACAGAGAGGACTGGGTCAAGGCAGGAGAGAGGGAGGAGGAGGACATTTTTACATGACGCACTCTGAGAAAAAAGTTACTGAAATGTGCACCTTTTCTGAGCTTGTGTGGTTCATCCTCCTGAACAGACCATGTGTTTGGTTCAACGTCCTCCCAATACTGACAACTGCATTGTGTTAATGAGCCAAAAGGAAAAGGCGTGATTTGCAACTAAAGCCAACATTAAAGTATGGTTTCATCAACAGGCTTTGTCGTAGTCTCAGTCTATTCTATTCTTGATTTCATAGTTCAAATTTATAGCTCACATTTTAACTTATTTATTGACATTTCTAAAATTGTACTTCAACGTTTTTCTCAATATGAAAAACTAACATGTCAACTCTTTTCCCCAAAGTGCTTGATGCCAAAAACAAGTCTTCCTCCCGTCATTTTCCCTGCTCAGGCCTGACCCTAACACTCTTCTGCAGAGGAGTGCATGTGAGGCAAAATAAAACTCCAACAAAACACAACAGGATTGCTCCAATGTGGCACAGAAGTACCTCTACTCAGGAAATAAAAAAGGTACCGGCTGCAGCAGCAAAGCAAATGAAGAGCAGAGCAGAACTGCTGGTTCAGTGATAAGCAGCTCGAAACATCCAGATCAACTCTCGCTTTGAAATAAAACAGCAGGACAGCATCATATAGCCAGACCCCTGACACATCAGCTGTGTGCTTCTTGAACAAACACTTCTCTCCTGCTTCCCATCTTCAAGTAACTGACTTGTGCGTCCCATAGACAGTTTCTGCTTTAGACCTAAACATAACTATGTGGTTCATTTACTAAATAAACGTATTACTGTTTCCTTTAAATGCATATTTCAGACCAAATGATGGAGAAAAGCTGTCAAAACGTTAATGGCTATCCTCTTAGCATGTGGCTCAGTATCCCTCCATTTATTTGTTTTACGAGTGGAGTCACTACATATCGTATGCTGGGATTCTTAAACAGGAGCAAAGAAGCTACTGGTGCCTTTGAAACTGGTTTTTAACAGTCTCTAAAGTGTTCCAGTAACGACCAAGCCATCCCAGATGAGGGCACCCTGGACCACCCCTGTTTGCAGTCTGAGCTTTCAGATGTCAAACTGTTGTTACACTGAGGTGGGCTCACACCTGGCATTAAAGATAATCAGTACCCAATACCCCAAAACTAATGTCAATGCAAAACATTAGCCAGTACAGCACCAGCTATAGTTCACTACTGGACCAACATGACAGGTGTGAAGACTTTCAGTTTCCAGCCAGGGTGAGTAGACAAACACTCCTCAAGAGCTGAGATGGGCTTACAGGAGCCCCTGTTACTAAAAAAGGCCGAAACGGATGATCAGCCAAACTATGATCAGCTCAGTCTGGGCTAACGGTCAAAGGCAGTTCAGCTGGAAGGCAAACAAAGCAGAGAAATCTTGCCACAAAAACCAACAGATTAATCCATGAAGTCAGACTCACTCCAACGCTGTGATTTAAAAACAAAGGCACATGGCAAACAGCGAAAATGTTAGAAAAAGAAGAGGAAAGGAAGAACAGACTGTAAAGGAAAGGTGACAAGAACAGAGGGGACAGGACGAGGACATAAGAGTGAAACTGTTTTGAGGAGTGTTCTCTGCTTCAAGGATTTTCATTTTGTCTTAAGCAGCCGACTTAGGTCTTCACCGTCACCGCTGCTCTGGGTTTTGGCAGGAGACTACATTCTGGGGTCGGGTCAGCAAGATGGGGTGGGGCCACTCTAGGGTCAGGCATCATTCCCTGTAGGTCCACAACACCATCACGATCCCACTCCGAAACAATTCAAGAGAGAAACATACAAACATAAAAAAGAGACTGATTTCCAGGAGGAAGTGCTCCACTTCTCCATCTTTGACAAATTAAGGTGCAACTTGCGAAGAAAATAAAATAAAAATTCATGTCCTCTGCAGCCGTCTCTTGAGGAGCAGGTATGCCCCTTACCCTCCTGTCAACATCCCCTTATTCCACCAGCCAGTTCCTCTCAGTCCAGTATGGTTTCAGCACTGAGGTGGAGAGGTGGACTCAGAGGCTGGGATCCCCCCAGTTAAGGCTGTATCTGGCTGTTCTGCAGGAGGGGGTGGTGGTTAATGTACAAAGATGTGCCTCAGTAGCTCATCGGCAGATGGCCGCTGCTTGGTCTCTACAAAGATCCGTTTAAGGAACTCTCGACAATGGTCCGACACGTGGGCAGGCAGCACAGGGTTCGTAGGCTGGGTGGCGATCTTAAAGATGGCTGCCATGGCCTCAAACTCTGCCCACGGGGGACGCTGAGTCAGCATCTCCACCACAGTGCAGCCAACACTCCTGAAGGTGAAACAATGATCAGGACAGGGAAACTCTGTCAAAGATTTCAGAGGCGCAAAAGAAACATTTCACAAAGTCCACAATCGCTGCGGGCTGTTGTCAAATCCAGCTTCTAGCAGCCGAAATGATGGTAGTTTTGGTTACACCATGAAGGCCAGGGAGACAAAATATTAAAGTCCATGACTCACCATATGTCTGCCTTCCTGCCGTAGCCTTCTCCACTGATTACTTCTGGGCTCATCCAGTAAGGGGTGCCGGTCACAGACATGATCCCTGTTCCTGACAGGCAGATGGTCTGAAGCCGCCGACTGGCCCCAAAGTCTCCGAGCTTCACATTACCCACGGAGTCACGGAGAATATTGGCCCCTGTGCAAAGACAAAGTCACCCAGCTGCAAACATTTTCTGAGGACACCGATTTTCATCTTTGGATCTGACCTTGATTTATTCAAAATCATTACTTTGTTTTTCATTTCAGGTCAAAGAAAACAAGCCGACTGAAAATCATACTGAAGGAGACAGCGAAACACAAAGACTTCTTGAACACCACCTTTAATGTCTCTGTGGACAATCATGTTGCTATGCAGGTAAGAGACCCCCTCCAGGATCTGCCGGGTGTAACGACGAGTCACATTTTCCGTCAGTGCCCCATACGACTTCAACTGGTCCTTGATGGAACCCTGAAAAAAACCATAACATTGTACCTGTTACAAACATGGCGTGTCCATCATTTTTTCAACACGGGTAAAAACATATCTCCTTCTCTGTAAAAACCTTTGTGTTCAAGACAGTTCGGCCATCTCTGACTGAAACATGCAGGGTAAAGCGTTGCTCCCCTTGACTCAGAGAGCAACACTAACTACTTAGTAATGACCCTTTAATGGTGGGCAAATAAGTGCTGATGACAAACTAAAATTATTTCATGTTTTCTGAAGAGGGACATTGTTAGCTACGTAGTTATGACCCAACCCATGTTAATGGGCTGATGTCCTTGCTGCAGGCAGTCCAGTGTGCACTGCCAGCATGTGGCTTCTTCCCTGCATGTCATTCCCTCTTTCTCTTCCCCCAGTGTCTAACTCTATCCTCCTTTCTTTCTCATGAAAAGTTTCAAAATAAATCTTTAAAAATCCACTCACGCCAGGCATGTACTCCATGAAGATGGAGAGAGTTCGCTCCATAGAGTCTCGCAGACAGCCGTAGTACTGAACGATCCTCTCGTTACACAAATTCTTCAAGAGCTGGATCTCACACTCCAACGCACTCACCTCCTAAATGACAGAAAACGGTACACTTTGGGTATCGCCTGCTCTGCCATGGACCTTTATACTGATATATGAGAATAGCAAATAATAAAACACATTCTTACATTAGCTTCTCTGCACCTACCTTGCTGGTCTCTGGGCTCTCTGGGTCAAACTGGACCTGTTTAACTGCCAGTTCCCGTCCAGTATCTGCATCATAACAGAGAAAAACTCGTCCAAAAGCCCCTTGACCAAGGAGCTTACCAAGTCGCCAGTTGGTTGGGGCGCGTGGAGCTGAAAAAGAGCCATATGAGTCAAATTTCAGTGAACAAACAGCTAAATTAAACTTCTGAAACAAACAGATCAAATGTGAACTGACAGCGGCTTGGTGGGCTGATGTCCATCACAGACAGTGTTGGTGGAGCAGTGGAGTTAGGATTAGGCTCAATGTCGCTTCCTCTTCGTGGCCTCCTGGCGGGCCCTGGGGCTTCCTCTAAGTCAGGAGTGAAGACACTGCTGCCACTGCTGGTGCTGGGGGACTGTTCTGTGGGGCTGAAGTTTACTGGCGAGCGGAAACCATGAACTTGTGTTCGCCGAGCCCGAGGGAAAGTCTTCCTCCCTGCCAAGCAGAGGAAGGGAAGAGGAAATAAAAATGTGTACAGGCTGATCCTTGAATGAAAAAACACAAATATTTCTATCATAAATGAGTCATAGTTTGGGGTGTTTTAGAAAAGCTTCTCACCATCACTGTAATCTTGAAGCCCAAAAGGAATGCCATAACGTCGAGGATAAGTCCCTCCTTTTCCCGACTTCTCAAACACAGGGATATCGTACTCTATCGAGGAAAAACAACAAATTCAACTTTCTTTTAAATGTCAAGATGCACAAAGGTGGCCTCCAGCAACAGCAGGTGGAGTGATTTTTATGTCTTTATTCCTGCTACTGATGTATTTCATGGAAGTTTTCTAAAGCAAACATCACCTGGAAAGTCCTGGTGGTTGTCCGGGTAACTCTGTGCTCGAGGCATCCTAGATTTTGGGTAATCGCTGAGAAGAGGCATGAAAAACAATAGGTTAGAAATGATAGAGGTCACACTAAATAACTTTCTATTTGGATTACATTTTTCTTATTTGTGCATCTGTTTTCATTGTTGTAGATGTTAGGCACATGTTCATTACCTGTCCAGCGGGCTGTCTAGAGAGGGACAACTTCCAGACGCTGAGTTTTCTGGGCTACTCATTGACAGCGGGTCGAGCATCTGAGGAAAAGAAAGAAAAGTCACGTAATCATCAGTAATGAGTTATCCATGACCTGACACTTTATCAATGTATTAGATAAATGCAGAATCTTCATGTGAATGTACCTGATCCATGCTCTCAGGGATGAACTCTCCCTCACTGTTGATGCTGGTGAAGGAGCCATTCCTCGCAACTTGCTGGAGGGCATCAGGAATGTATCCTGGAGGAGGAGAGCTGCGGTCTGTGGAGTGAGAGCCTGGGAATGGGTGCAGAGAAGTAATTTAATATACGATTGATATCTAGTTCATGAACTTGTATGAAGGAGCACTAAAGTGGCAGGAGCTTAAGGATAAAATAAAATTTTTAGTTGCCTTTCTTAACCATAAAGCCTGCTTCAGACAAAAGATTTGTAATGCAACAAGACCTTACAGAGTACAGCGGGGAACAGCTGAAGGTGTGCAAGCTAGACCATTGCAGCTCCAATGAGGCCGTCTTCATTTTTTTTTTTCTCTCCAATTTCTTTTTTATTGGATTTTCATTTTAACATAATACATCCATCCATTAGATGATTGTCATAACCCATCAACAATCCATAAAAGGAGTTGTACAACATAAAAAAACATAAACAATGGTCATAAATACCCCAGCCTGTTAGTAAGTCAGTTACATTCTTCTATTCCTATCTACTGCTTAAGTCTTTTTTGTATACCTCAACCATTTCCCCCAGCCTTTCACAAAGTCTTCTTCTTTCAGTTTCAGTTTATAGGAAAGCTTCTCCATCAAAAGGATGTTGTCTATGATCAACTACCACTGTTTATGATTTGGTGCCTCAGCTTTTAGCCAGTTCTTAGAGATGGTTTTCTTAGAAGCTGCAATGAGAATCCTGACCAGGTATTGGTCACCTTCACCCACAAGACATGATCGAGGAATAACATAGCCCAATACTTTGCAAAGAACTTAATGTATACGACCCCATTAAGGTTGGATTTCAACACAGTGCCAAAAAATATGTGCCTGGTTTGTATCCATGTCATCGCATAAAAAAGCAAATTTGGTTCTTCCACGTGAATTCTCGGCAACTATGTGATTGTGTTGTGGTTTAAATTGTTTTCCACATATCCAATGACATCTGTTCTGAGATCTCCACATTCAGAACTCTTTCTTTTTGATGCCAGTTCCTCTTCACAGCAAAACTGCTCCAGGAATAAGAAGGAGAAATTGACAAAGGAGGGATATCTCTGATATCAAGCTCTTGGCATAAAATAGCAAAAAAAAAAAAAAAATCTGTTGGAGCATCATAGATCACTCCAAAGGCTGAATCCTTGCTTTTCTGTTTTGTTTTTTAAATGTTTTACTTTATTTTAACAACAGCAGAACTGCACCTATATCAAGTAAATCACTACCATTGTATTTAAATCTTATGCCAAAAGTCATATGCAGTGTCAAGACAGGCATGACAAGTGAAAGTGAAACTGGGAGCATGGAGTCCATCAGCTCCCCCTGGTTGTACCAGTCTGTGGCAGCAGGCTGTCAGAATGGATCAGAGCAATTAAGAGCAAACCTTTGCAAGGTTTCCACTTGTCTCATTACAAATCTTTGGTCTAAACTGGCCTTAGCACTAGCCCAGAAATCAGTTACCTATCAAACCCAGCATACTCTTCTTGTCTGCCGCTCTGAACCCTGTGTTGTCCAGCTCTTCATGAGATGGCAAGAGGTCCATATTAGAGGACGAGCTCTGTGGAAACAGAGAAAAACAGTCTTTGGTTCAAATTCAAAGGCAAAAGGAAAATTATATCAGACACTTTTTAAAAAAAGTGAAGCAAAGCAAGCCTGTTTTCAAACAAAGATAAACAAAATGCTAAGTTGCAAACATCACAGATACTAATATCAAAAGAGCTTGTCTTTCCTCTTGTGTCCTGACAGAGTCTTGGAGCTGCTTACCTGAGATGAGGTCTGGAGGACCAGGAGGATCTTTAGACTCTTCATGTGAACGCTGCGATCAAGCAGCTCCACAGCCTTGTCGAGGTCATCCTGAGTGGTTAAAGGAATCACCAACTGCAAGGGAAAAACAGACTGTTTTATTTCAACATCGGAGAGACAAAAGTGAAGCCCTGGAGGGTTTCTAATGTTCATACCTCATTGTTTGTGTAATGAAGGTCCATCATCTGACCAAAAGCCACCTTTGCTTTTGCCCTCAGGTCCTCCAGCTTGACAGGTCGAGGAAACTGCAAAATCCTAAAGAGGAAAAGAGAAGTCAAAGGTCAGCAGGACTCACCTGCAAGTGTGAGCTAACTCCATTAAAATGACAACAGTTGTCAAAGCCTCACCTCTTCTCCCCTTTGAACTCAAACTTCACTCTGACATCATTCTATTGGACAGAAAGCATTAAGATTAACATTAGATTAAAAAAATAAAAGCATCCTACAACAACACTTTTAAAAAGATAAAGGCAAGGACAAGCACTTGTCTCACTGAGCACTTATATTTATTGAGTAACAAAGAAATGGGAAACACACAAAGGAGGGCTGTGAAGATGAGATAGAACCATTGCAGCTCAGTCTCACACTCCGTTAAAGACAACCCTGTTTTCTATCATGTCCACATTTTATTAGCAGGCATTGCAAGACTTGAGTAATTTTACAACTGCAGCTTCCCTTTTTGTATCGAATTGTTGTGACAGACCTTAATAAAGCTTCAGTGATGGCAGCTTGAGAACATAAAAAATAGTATGCTGTAAGTTCAGAGGCTCTGAATTATGTCATAAAAAGGCCAAAACAGTAACCTTGTTAAAATAAGATGCTTATTCTTCAAATAAGATACATACAGGCACATGTATGATGACTGAATAACACTATGATTGCTTTTAACAGAGAGGTTACCTGATTCTTGGGCGAGGAGGCTTTTGGTTTACCCAGGTCTGACAGGAACATTGCAGGACGGCTAGAGCGGTGCAGTTCGGCCAAGTCCTGCATGATTGAGTTCAGCGCCTCCTGCTCATCTGAATGACAAAACATTTTAAGGAACCGTAATTAAATTAAAGCAAAATTACAACTAGCTTACAGGGGTACAACAAACACGTAGTATGACTTTAGGGCTCAAATATTCAGCAGTTACAAATGTTAAAGACTTACTAAGATTACGTATCATATTTTATAGGTTCTCAGAAAATGAAGACAGCGTAATCCATGCAGAACCAAATTTACCTTCTCATCTTCAAACATGCACAGGTGAAATATCTTTTACAAAGAAGTAAAAGAAACGCTGTCAAGGAGGGAAAAGAATTTTCTCGGGTTTAAAGTTAGACCTGCCAAGTAGTAAGACTATCTTAAAAACACATACCCATCATCATGGCACAGCGATTGACCCAGGAGGCCAGGAAAGAGGATTCTCCCATCAAAGGGATTCCTTTCTCCTGAAACAGCATAAGGACAACATAAATCCTGGTGTGCATTTGATCAGGACACAAGTTTGAGCCTCAAGCTACTGGCTCACAAGCAGATCTATTGACAGTGACTCCTTTCTACAAAAGGAGGGAAATACATAGGATTTAACACCATTTGATAGCCGTGACAGTGTGATATCTTTTCTAATTGCAATGCAAAATGATGTAAAAAGAAAGCATTTCAAAAAATTCCAGAGAGTTTTGATATGATGCCTTAAACATGGACAGTTAACATTTAAATCTTTCAATCGTAATTCATCTTTTTGTATCACCTAATTCCGCTTCTTTATTGTGACCCTTACATTTATATAACTAGATTAAATAATTTATTGGGCATTTATATTGAAAAACATGGATAATTTATCCTTTTGATTTTCACATTTATTCTCTTACATTGTGCCAATGCCACTGTGACAGAAACAAATCTTTATAATAACTATGGAGAGAAAAGTGCAACATCTTTCTGGTTTAGCAAAATCTAATGATGATATATTTTACCGAAATGCTGCTTCTGCATGTCACACCAGTTAGTCAATTTTATACATTATTTATTAGTGGTTTGAAGTGTTATTGTTTTCCACATTAAAGACACGGACTTTGCGACCAGCAGAAATTCAACAAGTCTAGATATTAATGCTGAACATGCAAGATAGCCTCTGCTAATTAGAAGGTGACTGCATATTGATGATGACAACCTAAAATCCTAAAAACCTAAAAAGTTATAACCATTTGTAGATGGGGCAGAGAAACAATACGTTTCAGGCTGCTGCTGATCCCGCAACGAGAGGGACAGGGAGAAGTCCTGATGCTGAAAGACTTTTTGTTCCCAGAGGTGCTCTGTCATGCAGGGGATGTTAAAACAATGAGGGGTAAATGAAACCAAGCATGATATGTGCTCTTCAACAGTGTTCTATAACTTACAAGTAAGGAAAATGTTTATTTTTAAATCAGTAAGTAAATGTGTTATGGTAAAATGGTAAATGGACTTGAGCTTATATAGCGCTTTTCTAGTCTTTGACTACTCGAAGCTGCTTTACACCACAGGTCACACTTACCCAATCACACCCATTCGCTCTCACATTCACTCACTGATGGTTCAGAGTTTCTATGTTAGTTATCCATCAGTATCAGCTAACACTTTCACGCCCTTTCATGCCCATTTACACGCCACTGACGCAGCAGTGGGAGCAACTTTGGGTTAAGTGTCTTGCCCAAGGACACATCGCCATGTGTCGCCCGGAGCTGGGCTTGAACCTGCAACCTCCCGATCACTGACCAAGCGCACTATCCAGCTGCGCCACCGACGCCCTTCTTTAATAAAAGATTAGTTAAATCGCCTTACCCTTAAATCAGTTTTTGTGATTTCCACTGACTTTTTTTTTTTGGCAGTACATTATATTTATCTTTTATATTTTACCTATGGTAGTTTCTTTTACTTTTCACTTCAAACTCATTATTATACCTTTGATTTTGCATTGATATTTATAATTTGTACAACTGTGCTTGCAGTATTCATCTTTATCCAACAGAAAAAGGTACTTTACTATAAACATTTGGTTAGATTTACTACAGATGAGATCAGAGATAAGTCTTCTACATTGAATTAGTGTGACAGTAGACAGTCCTAGGTTAGTGGGCGATGTGACTCTGGCTAACAAAAGATACAAGACTGTTTGACATCAGTCACAGTCTGTGCCTTTTGAAAGTCTAAAGGTTTTATATATTTATGTTGCTTAAACTTCATTTTAAGGACATTATGAACCTTAACTGTACTCTTGGGGGTTTTATGAATATAGCCATTATATTTGTTTTTGTTTTTTTTAAAGGGTGTCGTTCTGTTTTATCTGGACCATGAGTCTGGAATAAGGTTTGATTGGCTGATTTAATGTGTATGAAGAACATATTATGATATACCTGCAAAAATATCTTAAGGGGAAAGTTCAGCATTTTTTAAGTTGAATTCTATCAGGTACTTGACAATGGTCACTGAAGTGGCTGAAGGATACTCAGCAGTGAGACAACAGGGTACAATTATATTGTGTAACTGTTACTGAGTGTTACATAAATACAAGTCACAAAACTGCGTAGGGTCGAATGTACGATTGGGCAAAAACTGGAACAGCACCTTATTTTTTTCCTCCAGAAAGTGTTTGGCACCATTTTATGACGCCACAAATGGCAATGTGTTCTTCCACCCGTGTACACTGATTTAGCTAAGCTGCCGTTTTGTTCTATGGACTCGGAAAGACATAACAATGGTAGAAACTAATACTGAACTGAATATGACTGATCTTGACTCATGTCTTTTTACTGTGGATGCACAGGGTTACCTTTGTAAACCGGGGTATACAGAAGAAGACTTTCTTCAGAGAGAGATTAAGCATAATCAATGCGCACAGGCAGAGGAACACATGGCCATTTGCTGCATCTTAAAATAGTGCATAAAACAGAGATTTCTTGAAGGATCAAGCGCTCTGAGATTTTTCACCCAATCATACATTCGACATAACAAAGTTTTTTGGCTGATTTTAGCGTTTAACTCACAATTATGCGAAATAACTGAACCCGGCAACAGCAGTGAACCTTACCCATGGTCTCAGCTCGTTCTCCTTAAAGCTACAGCCCCTTCAGCCCCTTCACTGACTATTGCCAAGCACCTTACACAACCACACTTCAAAAATACTGAGTATATATTCTATTTTTTATCTTCATGATACTGTGTTATTGCTACGCGTCCTCTAACCCTTATTTCTTGCCTTTGCTCCATGAGTAAATACCCTGGTAGAAACTTAAATCTCCTTCATCAAAAAAAAAATCGTCTGTTTATCTGTCTGTATTTCACGTTGATTTTAGTAGTTAGCGTTAGCTGAAGAACAACGCAGGCTAAACTGACATGAAACTGTTGCTAATATCTGTGTCATTACGAGCAACGCAAAAATGAGCCTAATGAATGACTTGGATCCTCATAGATAAGAATTAAAAGGCACAGTGGATGATACATCGCTGTTTGATCAGACAAGCTGAGTGCTAACCGACAGTTCCGTGTGAAGCTAGCTGTCAGGCCAGGGAAGTTGTCCACCTCAGCTAATGCTAAAGTTAACTAGCCTCAGCTAATCAAAGCGACAGCACGGCCGTCAAAAGCAACCACGGGAGGAAGCATTTGATCAGATGAGGTTATGCTTTGACATCTCACCTGGTTGTTGATTCGATCTGAGCTGAATTCCTCCTTCACAGGGCCGGCGACAGGAGCCCCGGGCCCTGCGGAGGACGCTGGAGGAAGCAGAAGTTTGGTAGTCAGCTCCCAACTTCACTCGAGTCCTGCTGGGCCACGGCGACGAGGCCCGATGACGGTCTGTTAGGCCCAGCGGGTCCGTGAGGGTAGAAAACGGACGATATGACAGTTTATCCCAAACGTACCACTGCGTCCATACGGCGAGTGAGCACGGTTAGTCGAGAGCTTTCATTTGGTACCACTCTACAGACGGTTGACGGTGGCTCCGCTTGCCGTTGCCCCACTAACATCAAGCTGACGGGAAATCGACGAACGACTACCGGAAACGCTCCGAATCTTCTGACAAAATAAAAGCTCTACTTGCCTAACGTACAGAGAAAAAGGTCTTGACTTAATTTTTGTTTTATATTGGAAACTACAGACCGGAAATTGTATTATTTTGTTTGGGCAAACTTTTGAATTGGTGACCCTAGAACCTCGTTGGAAGAGTCCAACAAAAACACAAACCGTCATGTCAGGGAAATGCATCAGTTCTCTGCACTCTTGTCGCACCGACTGAACTTTATCCTCCGTTTAGCAAAATGTCAAATGTAGTGTGAATCTGTCTTACCACGCCCTTTATACCCAGTTTAAAAAAGAAATGATATCACGACACGATCACAAAACAGAAAAAAACTTCATACCTTCATTTTTTTTTGTTTTGTTTTCAATTAACGTCTCTACTTTTAGTATCCCAGAGCTTGATTTTATGTATCCCAGTGCACCTAAACTGCCATGTGGTTTTCTATGCTTGTGATCATAGTATTTACGGAAAAGATAATTGGTGAATAAATGAAAAAATACATATGAATACATAAGGCCCCGATTTAAGTTTCTAGAGGCAGATGTTCAGTTCACCTTGGTACGACGGATGATCAGGGCCACGTAAAATAGTACGTCTAAAAAACGTTAAGTTACGAGAGTAATCTCATAAAGTTACGAGAATAAAGTCATAAAATTAGGAGGAAAATCTCATAAAATTAGGAGAATAAAGTCTTAAAGTTGGGAGAATAATCTCATAAATTTACGAGAATAAAGTCATAAATATATTTAAATTAAGATAGAAAACAAACTTTATTCTGAAAGGTTGTACCAGAAGAGCAGCCACCCGCCTCCGCAGAGAGGCTGAAGTGAGAGCGTCTTCTTGATTAAAGGATGCTTATGTTGATCTGATCTTCTTTATGACTTGATTCTCGTAACTTTATGAGGTTATTTTCGTAACTTTTCGACTTTAGGCTCGCAACTTTGAGATTATTCTCGTAACTTTACTTTTTTTTAAAACGTACTTTTATTTTAACGTGGCCCTAATCCTCTGTCGTAGATGAAGATATGTGTAACTAAAGAAAAGATTTGGCTTCATAGCCAAGATTATCAATGATGTAGAGATGTGTAACTCAAGGAACAGATTTAACTATATAACAAAGATCGTCAGTGATATAGAGATGTGTAACTCTAGGAACAGATTTAACTATACAACAAAGATCGTCAGTGATATAGAGATGTGTAACTCAACGAATAATTTAGCTTCATAAAGATTGCCAATGATGTGGAGGTATGTAACTCAATTAACAGATTTAACTTCACAACAAAGATCATCAATGATGTGGATATGTATTACTTAAGGAAATGTCTAGCTTTATAACAAAGAAATAAATGATGTAGACATGTGGTTCTGTCAGCTTATTGGTCAGTCTAAAGCAGTTCCCGAGAAGGTGTTCATGACTCTTGCCATTGGTCAGTCCAATGTTTTTATTTCTGGTTTTTGTCCAACACTACACTCCAGCTGGTCCACTTGCTTTTGGAAGTTCCTGGATCAAATCTCGAACCAGAGATCGAGCCTTTGCAGTGGGTGCTGCCCGGATTTGGAACTCACTTCCTTTCTAAATAAGATCCTCAGACCCTCGCCACTTTCAAGTCATTGCTTCATTTCAAACTAACCCTGAGCCTGTTTTTTTTTTAATGTTTTCGTTATAATTGTAGGGGCCAAATAGGAATTGTATTATTCATACAGGAACTGCCTTACTGATAGTTCATACATAAGGTTACTTACATGTTGACATACAGTATTTACAGTTTATGTATAGTTAAATATATTTCATGGTTAATAATTTTGTTAAAAAAGGACTGTCATGATTATTTCTTATTTACATACATTTAGAATTCATTAGTTTAAAAAAGATAAAGAGACACAGACAATGTGTGATTGAACCATTTTTATTTAGAACTACACAAAACCAGTCATGTGACCTACTTTAGTCTGGAATGCAGCGCAAGTTTGCGGCGGTGAAGTGAGATGAAGCCAGCTCAGTATAGAAGCATCACAGTTTTTGACTGTGCAACCTGACTATTACGTACAACTATTCTTTTATTAAAATGCAAACTACAAGTAAGCAAGCAAAACTACAAACAAGTTGTCCTGTTGTTTGCATTCAAGACTCACCGTTACTCTGGCTTCAAGGGTGTTTCATTTTAGAAGATGCTTTTGAGAATACACCTACAATAATATTAGATGTTATAGACTGATTATTTGAGATTATTTAACATGAAACTGGTTATGTATCTTATTCTCTATTGACACTCTGAGCTGATTGGTGTCTGAAATGATCAGTGTTATTGAGGCAGTGATTTAATTGCATCAGCACACAGACTTGGATTATTTTTTAAAGCAAAGCTAATGATAGTTTTAAAAAAGAAAATCAGACACAGGAAACCGTAACACTTTCATCTGATGTGCCATATAGATAACCTTTTAAGAACATCAATTTAAATGACTTAAATTTTCCTATGAATGTGTCTTCATAGTATAGTACACAATTACATTTCTCAAACTCATGGTTTTACAGTGCAGATAAACATTTCACAAACACTTTGAAGAAATATATACACGGGAGGCTCGTCATGTTTATATCTAAAAGAAGTCCTTTTAAGAACAGACTTGACTTTTTTTTTTCTAAAATAACCAAAAAAGCATAAGGCCACAGAGGAACGGGAACCACTTATATTCTCAACTTGAGTAGCCACAGGTCTTAACATATGGATTTATAAATGTGTGCATTCATAAACTTTTTCTGCATTTTGGCATGGCACATATGCCAAGTCAGCTAGTTGCAGTAAACCAATCAATGTGCAAATAAATCATGGACTTGTATGTTTCTGCAGAGTCTTTGGTAACTGTGCACTGACCTGTATCAAACTTTAAAGTTTAGAGGGTCTTTTTTCCCACCCTAAAATTAGATACAACCACTCAAGAGTCAAAAGCCTTCTAGAGGAGGCACAGTCACAGGATAAGTGTCAAATGAGGAAACTTCTCAGGCACCAGTTGTGGTCTCACTCCAAATCTGAACTCATCTGAAAGAAACAAAGAACAGTAGAGCAGCTTATTCCATATTTTCTGTTCAATGATTTGTTTTTTTGTCAGAAAAATAAAGAAAGCTGGGGTTTTTCATTCATGCAAACATCAGACAACATATTTTAATCAGAAATAAATTAATCCGATCCAGCAGTTATCGACCCTGATCAATGACGTGTCGATGTAGTGTTCTCGAGAACAAAAATACAGTTTGATATTTCTTCCTTCTATGATGTGCTCTGTCAAGTCAGAAATGCTAACCAATAGGAGCACACAGTGCTTTATACAAACAACAGTCAAGGGTAAACAAACAAAACAGCAAAGCAATAATACTGAAGTTCTAGTTTGGGTAGTAATTGGGACCACTTCTCAACTAGAACCCATTCTCGATCATCATCCCTGCCACCATATGGCCCAATGTGTTTGCGGGTCAGCTCTCAGCACAAGTGAGTATCAAGTTTGTCACAGTGCACACTATGGCAAACAAATAGGTTGTGTAGTCTGACCTCGGCATTAGGGGACCTGTAGTCTTTGGAGAGAATTTTGTGTCTTTATTATGCAATCAAAAAGAATGGATTTGAATACAACAAAAAAAAAAATCCAAACAAAATTATGATTCTGAGTCTGAGTCTCACACAGAAAAACAGGGGGACAACTTCTGCCCCCACAGTGAGCCGGAGGCACAGGAGACATGGAGAGAGTAAACTGAAGGAGACAAACATCGATAAACAGGAATGTTCTGTGCAACTTTTCCATCTTATTGATGCTATTAAGGTTACACTTGTCGCTCCTCTTGTGCTTTTTTTTCCTAACCACTAGAGATAGTGTTATAAGACATTAACACTCGCAATTTAGACCTACCAGCTCAGCGCTATGCACCCGTCATAAGTGACTGATGACCTTATTACAGTCCAGCTTCAGGGTCAGTTTGCTTAATCTCACAGATTATCGACTTATTTATAAATAAATAAACTTTAATTAGATATACTATCAGAACAAATAACCAGGTGTGTGTGTGTGGACTGTTGAGTCAATCCTCCTATAAATTAAGTAAAGAATTATAAAAGGGGGCATATTTTCACTGATCTTCATCCATTAGGGTTTGATCATAATAGACTTTGTCTCATGAAGTTGCATAAATGACAGACTCTGTATTTATCACTGTTACTGGTACCAGAAAGCGGCATCAGTTAGTAGGTTACTGAGGTAACTGTTATTATGACAGTTTTTACTCATGGAAAAAAAATTTCCCTCGTCTTCACAGTAGGGCCAGCTGAATAAAAAATAATAATAGAAATAAATTATAAATATGCAAAACAATGCAAACAAAAGTTCAGGAAATGCCAACAAAACTTATGGAAACACAAACAAATCTGTAGTTTATGAGAACAATATTTTGGTTTGTAAACAAACCTGTGGATTTATCAAGATACAACTTTAATCACAAACATGTTTCATTTGTTAATCCACATTGTTTTGTATTTTTGAAATCATAATTTTGTTAGAATGTCTTTTTGTTTTCAAATCCATTCTTTTTGATTGCGTAATAAAGACAACATTTTCTCCATAGTAGTCTTGTAGAGCCTATGCATGCAGCTTCAATGCAAATCAGTGCAACATGAATTATGTCACTAACTTAACAAGCACTACAAATGAAAATAATGCTGAAGTAAAAGAGTTGTGAACAACTGTTCAGTGTAGAACAACTTAAAGCTGTGTCTACCTTCACATCAAAATCTTCAAATCCATCAATCAGATTGTTGGTCTATGCAGAAGCAGGAGGAAAAACGTAAGGCATAAAGAAAAGGCAACCTTAAGCTCAACAGTATGGAGGCTCAATGTCAAACACCCAAACTTAACGTTTGGAGCACTCACCACTGCATCAATTTCTCTTTCATTGACTAACAGAGACAGATGGTTGTACATCTCAGGAGTCATCGGCATCATGTTGTCCTGTAGTCTGGACGGATGTCTAGAGAAACAGAACTCTTCATTATTTTGGTTTAATTCATTGAGAGTAAAATATACAACATGAATGACCAAAGTGGACTCTCTGCTTACACTTCAGAGACAGAAATGAGCTCTGTCTTCATGTAGCCGCTCTTGTCTGGATTATTCTCCACATCCATCGGCTCCGCAGCTGGAAACACAGATTAAGCTGCAGAACTTTATGCTGTAGCATTCTCATTGCAACTACCACAAATTAACACTGTATTATTTGTGGTGTAAACAAAAGGGCATGAAATTTTGTACAGTGGGCTGTTTTTTGTTCTGAAAAGAGGCACACAAAGAGAAACAGACATTTTCTCACTACAGAGCTGTGTCACTTACCCTCTGTTGGTTTGGGGTAATACTTCCCAAAGGCTTTGTCTTTTGGGATGTTCGGGTAGAGGAAGCGCAGAGGATTCTCGGGGATGTTCTCGGCAGCCATGACTTTGTAGGTTCGTATGATGTCGGGCAGAGACACAGCTGAGAGCTCCTTCTTTGTGTAAGGCTCCACAGAGTGGTAGACTGGCTTGTCTGCAAAGACAAAAGGAAAATGTCTGTTAAGTTCAACAGAGGGGGATATCAGATAGTTGATCTAATACAGAAATCCTAATGACAGAAACTGTTGTATATTTTTGTCACCTGCCTAATAAATAAATACATATATATATATATATATATATATATATATATATATATATATATATATATATATATATATATATATATATATATAACAAACGGAAACAAAAAGCTTTTGGTCTCTTAGCTTTTTAATCCATGACAGATTTCAGATTTATCTCAGAAGATTTATCTTTTCTATTTCCTGTACCTGCTTTTCAGTGTCTGAGGATTCTTTAGGAGACATGAACAGTTTCACTCACTGTGGACATCATATTCCACCCAGGTAAAGGTGATGGCTCCTTCTCTGCTGCTCTCGCTGAACCGGAGCAGAAAAGTTCCAGGACACTTATCACTGAGCAAGGCCCTCTCCCTCTCCTTACTGATGAAGCCCATAATGGAGCTGCACACAATAAAAAACACTCAGATACTCTGTCTTCAAAAAGTTTCCTGTAATCATCCTCCTGGAATAACAACAACAAGGCAGCGCTCACCCATCATTCCAATAGGAAAGTAGATGTCGCTTAATCACGTCCAGGATTCCTTCAATCCACAGCCAGAAGGGAAACGCTTTCTCGTTTGCACTCTGCTGGGACAAATACATGGTAGTTCAAAGGGAAAAGACGGTTTTTGCACCAGTGAACAAATTGGTGAAATGGCTAATGGCACCAAAAAGTATCATGAACTGTGAAGCCCTCTGTTGTATTCCGACCAGGGCTCACCTTGCAGAACTTTGTCCAGGGAATTTGTCCCTCTGGGTTCCTCTTGGCTTTGGCTCCTACAAATAAAACATTTTATTACAAAATCACATAAAGAGGCCTGTTTAAGTTGGCCAGGTTTTCAGCTTGATTACTTTACTACTTTGCCTTTCCTACCAAGCAGCTTGTCAGCCAGCATGTTTAGCTGCTCCTGGTTCAGGCCTCGCTTAGTGATGGACGAGAACTGCCAGCCAAGGACTTCGGACAGCTGAGACCACTGAGCCAGAGGAGGGCTCAGGAAGAACTTCAGATTCTGAACAATAGAATAAATTTAAAAAAATTATCTGTAAATTTTATAGATGGTTGGTATCAGACAGACACTTAGTGATCTTAATTCATATTTTTAACCAAAGGAGGACAAGATCTGTCCGAATTGTGCATACACTGACATGCACTTTACCAAATATTGCAAACATTTGTGCATTTAGAAAGTGTGCTGAAGATTTTCTGTTCAAGAAGAAAACTTACCAGTATTAGGTGTTAAAGCCCTCTTTTTTGCCATGGTATCGAACAGTCATCAGGATCATTTAGTTATAATGATTCTTTTTTATATATTTGTTTTGGCATCTAACTTTTAATCAATATAACTGTCTAGATATAAACATTAATTTCTTTCCCAACATTTCATCTGTAAAATATCATTAAGCCTTGATGTATTGTCCAGCCATAAGTGGCAAGCAAATACCAGTAATGATAACAGAGTTCTGGTGATATACCTTGGGCTCGGAGGTGAGCATGTTGTACCAGAGGATGGAGGCCCAACCACTGGGCAGCTGACAGACATTCGAGATGACAACAGCAGGTAGGGAAATGGCCTTCAATGGCAAGACAATGACATGTATCACCATTCATGACACAAACTCAGGATATCTAGAGTCATAAAGCAAACTTGTCTCTAAGTGTTTCGCACCACAGCTCTAAATACAGTATGTTTAAATGTGATGTTGTGTGAGCTCACCTCCAGTTTGATGTCGAGTCCTGACTGGTTTAGCTGCAGCTCGGACTCAAAACTGAGCGAGTGAAGCTCCTCTGTGACGATTAGAGGAGCCTGAACATTCACACACACACAAACAAGCAAACTTAGCTCACACAATCTCATGAACATGTGATCAAAATGCACATAGTTTAAAGGTTATTTTGTCTGATTGTGGTGTTAACATTTAAACCCCTCTTACCTCATTTGTTCTGTTGCCAGCAACTTTCTGCTCTTTCAGTTGCTGTCAAAGAAAGAGAATAAATGCAAAATGATCAGTGATACACCAAAGAGGTAATTATAATAATGATAACATTGATTATTACCAAATGGTATACATTTCCCTCTCATCATATTAAGGTTTTCTTCTAATACACTGATAACCTCACCAAATGTCTGAACTCTGCTGCCAGGCTGCCATTCGACTCCTCCATGTTCATAACTTTGGTGTTTGTTCCCAAAATGTTGAACTTCCGAAACCTGGCATCGGACAAAACATACAATAAATCATACAGTACATTATTTACACAAACTTTCATAAATGTTTTACTTTCAAAATGTATAAAAATTTAATGTTTTAGATCATTTTCAAACATACCCTTTCTTTTCTGTAACATCCCTGAGGGTAAAAAGAGGAGATTTATGGTCAGTCTCCATTTAACACTAAAGTGCCATATTTGTCCAGTAGTTAAATAAACTTGTGAAAACAACTTACTTATCAAACACTGCCTTGACTTTGAGCTGATAGTTAAACTCCTGCAGCTTCACCAGGAACCTAAACAGAGAGGAAGACAAGAAATTTGAATAAAAATGAATTTAAAAAGCCCATGCAAACACACAATGCTTTCTCACTAAAAATGTGTACATCAACACATCAACACTAACACTAACACAACTCACCAAGAATGTGATTAATATACACATCAAAATTTTCTAGCTGTCCATTCAAATTGAAGCCAACTACTTGCTACCTCAGTGAAACTGTTGCAAAAAAAACAACTTTCTTTATTAAAAGTTTCCTTATCACACTAAAACTAATGTTGGCGGTCAGGTTTTCTCTTGCAGTGTGGCCTTAAAAAATTTTTGAGGTTGGCCCTTCTTCTAAATTTATGATGGTAAACTTAATATATAATTGGGGCAATTGAAATTCACTGCATTAGATCATTACTACTGCCTTACCGTGTTTTTTTTTCTTATTAAAGATTTACTGCAAAAAAAAAAAAACACACGGTACTGTCACTTTTTTAAACGTCTTTCGGGCCTACTTTTTATTTGTCTTGTGGCAAAAATATCTGAGTTAATTCTTTCGATTTGTCAGTATTTCTCAGGTTGTTTTTTTAAGGTGTAATTTTTCAGAGTAAAGACGAAAACCTGAAATACAAGCCATTGTCTTTGTTATCTTGTTGCTGGAGCAAATGTCATTTCAGACATCAGTAATACTTGTTTTTCTGATCCTTACCTGAGTTTAACTGTGAACTGGACACCTGTTTTTAATACCAGGGGTCTCTGTGGGTGGGTGGGCATGCACGGTTGTCTCTCAACTACCAGGGAGCTGCAAACATGCACAAACATACACATACACAGGAGTTACAGAACAGGATACATATTAACAGGGTATAGCATGTTTTTGCAAATAATCAATGATCAGCAATACAAAAACGTGCAAGTGACAGGATTTTTACTTGGATAGGAGGTTCTTGAGAAGCTCCAGAGCTCGGGCCTCTAAGAAAGCTTTTTTCTGTGTGATGGGGTCGTTTTCGTATGTAAACTTCTGCTCCAACTCCTGAAGCTTCTTCTGGTGCTGACGGACCTGCTGCAGACTCTCTGCTACCGCTGTGAACCTGATGGACGACGAAGAGGGAGAAGAGGGTAAGTACAGAGGGATAGGAAAGAGAAGGGGCAGTTAAGAAGTTTTTATAAAGAACATGGAGGAGAGAAAAGGAAGAGATTAGGAGGGAGAAGAGTGAGGTTGATGATGAGAAGGGAGGAGAGAAGAAAAGGAGATGGAGGAGTAAAAGGGTAAGAAAGAGGATGATGGTTGTGAGTAGACAAGAACGAAGATGAAACAAATTAAAGAGTGTGCTCAATGTTTTGTGAGTAACAGGAAGGTTATGTGTGCAGATTTGCATGGTGATTGTTCTCAAAACCTCATCCCACCACAGAACAGTGGACCATTTACCTACTCTGGCCTAAGTCTCACCAGTACTGCAGCTGGTCCACGCAGGCATTGGGTGGCCCGCCGATGCAGGCGATCTGCTGCCGCCGCTTCCACTCTGGCAGCTCCTCAGAAATCAAGTCTGACAGCAAGGCCTGAGTAACGTTTAGCAGGTCCATTAGCTGGGTCACCACATCCTGGAGAACACAAGGAAAAGAGCAGAAGAGCAGAGAAAGATGGAAAAGATGCTTTTATATTTTCCCTGGCTCAAACAAAATAACAGATCTTTTTTTTCTACTTACTTGTCTTTTGGCCTTTAGTTCAAGACACATTCGGCCAACCATCATCTTCTCCTTTTCAAGCTCCTTTGCAGTCATCCCATTCATTTCAATCTCTGCAAAAGAAAATAAATCATTAAAAACACACTGTAATTTGGCAGACCACCACTTGCTCTACATTTTCCTTTTATGGGCAGTGATGAGGGTCTGTACGGACATGCTTATTTATGTTTTGTAAAAAGTCAGAAAAAACATCAAAGCAAATGATATTTTACAGCAAAATTATACTATTTAAAGACTTCATTTTTGTGGATTAAGCATGATTAAAATGTCTGCAATTAAAATCTAAATTTGATACTGAGGTATAAAATTAAAACTTACAAAATAGCTTATTTAAGGAAAAAACTGTCCATCAGCTGAGGTGAACTAATAATAACCTGGAGAAAAAAAAACTTAATGAACATTTTTGACCACCTCTATTCTTCAGTGTGTTGAATTTGAAGTCATAATCATCCTGCAGATCCTCTAGATTTTTTATGCTTTGATCCACCATCTAAAAGAGAAAGGTTTTGAAAAGGAAATGATTTAATCATTGACATTTCCACACGACCTTATTGTCAGGTTAAAATATCTGCTTCTGCTGCAGCCTACCTGGACTCTGTCTTTCATCTCCTTCACTTTGTTATCCAGCTTCTGTTTCTCCACCACCATGGCCGACACGGTTCCCTCACCCTCTGGCTGTAGACGAGAGAGAACACTTTTTTGGACTATGGGCTGTGAGATAAATGCCTCCAGGAGCCATCACTAACATTGTAATAGCAGTGGTGGATCAAGTATTGGAGCAGTGATGAGTGATTGTTAAAAATCTCTCAATAGTGTCAGTTCGTGTTTTGGAACAAGATTTGAAGTCACAGTGACCTCAAAAATCTAATTAGTCATTTCAAATCAGAGTTTTAAATTTCTTCAATGTCAGAAAAAATCTCTCAAAGCATTCTAGAGATATACTGCTAATGAGAGAAGCCAGGAAAGACGGACAACCCAAAAACCCAATGTCCACAGCTGTGGTTATCACCAGCACCACTGGCATGAAAATGTGCTGCAAACATTTCAGTTACACATGTAATATTTATATTAAGTTCTATTTTTAGTTTAATGTAAAATGTGCACCATGCAGCAGGTTCTACCTCGGCACTCTTTGCACAGTCCAGTATCTTTTGCTCCTCCCTCAGGTTCCTGGAGATGATCATTGCCATGTGGACTGGATCTTCCTGAAACCGATCCTGGAGAGACAATTGTGACACATTTAGACTTATCCATAAATATATAATGATATTGGGGCATGGCATGAAACAAAGAATAATGACACTGGTCTGACCTGTAGGTTCCTCTTAATCTTACGAATGTTGTGCTGAAGCAGGAAATTGTTTTCCAGGGCAAAGCGGCTGTGCTGGTCATCCAGCTGAGCCAGGAGGTCATGAAACCGAACAGTGGCCAGAGAGTCCTGCATAGCCACCGTGTCCCTGAAGAGGCACAGAACACAAAACACCTATGGCTGCTTCTCATACGTTCACTGAAGAACTTTTAGAAAAAAAAAATGAAAATGTAAAAATGTATTTAGTAAATTTCAAAAAAGATGTAAAGAGCCTCATAAATATTAGTCACTCTGTGCTTTTACTCTCACCAGTCAATGCTCTCAATCCACTTGCTCAGATACTGTCTGATGTCCATGGGAAATGAGTCATCATAAAGCTGGTCCACCTGCTCCAGGTACTTGCAGTCCAGCATCTGAAGCTGGAGCCATTGCGCCATCTTCTGTGGAAAAAGAGCAGCTTCACTCAGTCATGACCTGAAGGTTTGTTTCAGTTAAAGATAGAAAATAAAGCTGTCATCACATGGAAAAAAATCAATGAGAGTCTAAGACACATAAGGGAATAGGGTTTAAATTTTAATCTGCAGTAACGTTATTGCACCATAGACCTGGGTCACGACATTTTCAGATCAATATCCATATCTGCTGATATACACCTAAAAATGTGCATATCAGTATCTGCTGACAACATTTTTGCAGATATTTAAAGCCAATTCTTAACTGTACAAATTAGCCAGATATGTATCTTATATTGGCTGTAATATTGGTAGAATGTACAAATGTACCATGGTGGTTTACCTCATTATCATTAAATGTCCTCTTTCATAAACCAAAAGTATAATTCATCACATTAGAAAACGTTTTTATCTTGTTTCACATGTGAGCAGATATGGGCCTACAAAGTTCAGTATCAGTATCGGCAGATGTTGAACTTTTTGCCAATATTTACAGCCAATATATCGGCCATAAATTAGCAGTAATATCGGCAAAATACACAAATGTACCATAATGCTTCACCTAATCATCACTGCATGAATGCATTTAAAAATTACCTGTTACTCTGTGATATCTGAAATATACTGTCACATTGAAAGGAATACGTCAGTTTCCAAAAGATAAAGACTTGGTACTCTTGAGAAAAAATATCAGTATCTGTATCTATGACATTACATATCACATTGTATACAAACAACCCATTTGTGAAATAAATACATTAAAAATGCATTTTCAGAAGGACCGAAAAAATTTAATAATTTTTAAACCTTAATCGACAAATTGCCTTTACGCAACACATTACTACCAGGGATGCTTGATATTATTGGAACAATATTGAAATTGGCAGAAAGCTGGCTAAAAAGCCGAATATCGGTATCTGCGATAATGAGTTTAGAAGTATAGGCATATTAGATATCTACAAAAATCAATTGTGCTGTGCATTCCTCATTTCGATTGCATCACTGCAGGATGTCAGCAAGCTGTGGATTAGTGGTCTAGTTTCGTTTCCGTGGAGCAGCAACAGTGAAATCTGACTAAAGATACTTATCAAGCCTGTAAAACCCAACACCAGACAAATACAAGACTTGTCAACTCAACTTGACGGAGTCTGGGACGAATGATTGCTCGACCATGTAGTGTGTGGGTTTCAGTGGTTCAGGTGTAATTTACCTGCAGTAATTACAACACGTTCACGACAGGTGTGCACGACTCAACGCGTGGGGTCTTGTGGTGGGCGGTCACGTCACACAAACCATGTAAAATATTTGTTAGGAGAATAACCCGTTAGAACAGTGAATAAACATATAAGGTCTAAAGACGCAGTCAGGCTATCTGAACTTCCTACAACCTATTTTATCTTTGCACATTACCAGCTCTGATGTGACTTTAAACTGGAAGCTAACTTGACGTTTTCTAGGTAAATCATGCCACAACACATCCCATTACAGAAACATATGAGGAGTTTTGGTCAAATGCAGTCTTAAAGACGGACAATGTGTGCATAAACCTACCTCTGGTTTTGAATAAATGTGCACCGTCTCCGTCAGAAATACTAATGTTTCCAGAAATGTCCAGCTCTTGCGGTTGTTCCTCTGCCTCTGTGCTGGTTGTGTACTGCACTTTTCTGTGCGGAAACAGCATAAGCCAATCAGCGTTCAGAGCTTTCAACATGGACCCGCCTCTTCCTTCATGGTAGCCAATGAGAGCGACTCTCACGGGCTGTTCTATCAGTCAGCTTGCTCACCCTAATACCACTTATACACATAGTGTTATTCGTGTAAACGGATGAGTTTAGGCGCATTATAGATCATCAAACTTTTGATTTTAATTTACCATTTACCTTTATGTCTTCAAACGACCAGTTAAGTAAATCTATCACATAATAAGAAGCAGCACGTTGCTGTCTTTAAGGGAGGACAGCAGGTAAAAAGAAGAGCCTTCAGTGATCACGTGCTTTCAGAGAAACAGAAAGTGTCCCAACACCAAAGGCTCCGAAACTAAAACCTAAGTTATAACGAAGCGCCTGCGTTAAATTCATACCAATGTAATGAAAACATGACATAAAATTTACTTTGTTTTAAAGTACAATAATATTTCTGAAACATATTGTCTTAACAACAAAAATAGATCGAAAATGACAACATTTAATGACAAAACTTTGGAAATGTTTATAGGTGAAAGTATTAAAGAACTTACAGTGACTTTGAGCATTAATTGCAAACAGATTTCAATGAGCAGAAAAGCACTTAATGAAACACAAAAGTCTTAACAGTCTTAAAAAATAACATTGAAACACTGAAAAGCACAAAACATTTTATGAAGCATGAGTTTTCATAAAACACAAAAACATGAAGATAAAGAGGAAATTCCATATAAAACAGAGATAATGTTTCTGGTAATGATGTGTAACGGGGGTTTTTATGAAATGTTTTTGAGTCACTGTACAAATAGATGGTTTCATTGATCGACTCAATTTTGACAACATAAAATTCAAAGTGAGTTTTACATGTCTTTACTTTGCTTCTTTTTTCATACATACCCAGCCATCAAAGTGTCTCAAGACATCTTAAGATGTCTTAATAACTGAAATCAAGATGTCTCAAGACATTTTTGTAAATCAAGACGTCTTAAGACATCTTAAGACAAAAATCTGAAGACGCCACCCATGTCTTAAGACATGCCAGAGCATGCACCCAGACAATTTTTTGTGTCTTGAAGACACTGAATGTCTTAAGACATCTTAAGATATGTTTCCTTTGTCTCACATCTTAAGATGTCTTCAGACATGGTATGTATGTCTTAAAGACATGGTCAAGCTATCTTGTTTCAACTGGAGTATTATGATGATAATATTATGATAATGGTCTATATATATTTTGGTTCTCACTCAAAAAAAAAAAAAATATTTTGAGTAAAACCACCATTGTATGGAAAGCCCCTTGAGAAATAAATGATACTAGCTTTTACATTCACCATCATACTCTCACACATACACCACTATTTGGAACATTTTGCAACATCTAAATTGCAGGCGCAAACCGCCTTTCTGACATTTCTTTAAAGTGTATTTTTTTAGAGGTAGCTACCTTAACAAAGGCAAACAAAGTTACAGTATGAATGAACAGTGCAAAGTGCTTCTGTAAACAGCACACAGCAAATACTTAAATAAAAAACAACATTTAACTTAAGAGATATCAGAATATTTTAAAAATAAGCACACTAAAAGGAAATAAGAGCTGGGGAAATGCAACCTTTCCCAAGTAAAATCAATGTTTCCCCTGCTTTGATGCTTTGGGATGGGGGAGCATGGGCCGTCGTTCAGGATCATCTATATTAATCAATTTGTTTGTTTATTCACTCATCTATCTGTATATATATCTGTATAATCATTTTTCATTTATCCATTCAACCATCTATTTTTCTTTTATCATTTCCTGTTCATTTTTTAATTCATCTATCTATCTATCTATCTATCTATTTATCTATCTATCCATTGGTGTAGTCTGGTTTATTCTGATTTATGCAACGTCCGCTGAAAACAGCTGTGAGACCCACTTATGGGCCTCCAGGGAGAGACGGAGGCGTGGGTGTGCCTGCCTGCCGAGGCAGGCAGGCGTGGGTGCGTTCATGTGAACATTCGGGGCTCAAATTTCCTGGCGCCACTCAGGGTGGCGCAGCCTGGCGCACCCCGCGCAGTGGTAATTTCGTCCGGCGCACCACGGTGCGCAGCCAATTTGGCAATTTGGTGGACCGGCTGCGTCGAGATGGGTGTGATGGCGCACCAGGGGGAGGTGTCGAAAGATTCAGCTTGGCGCAGTGACAATTTCGTGCCAAAAAACCGCGCAGAAGGTGAGCTGAAAGCCGGCCAGCTCCAACCTGGTCTATTCTCGGCGCACCCCGTGCAGTGGTAATTTGACGTCACCAAAACCTCACAGGCAGGTATCCAGAGTGTCAGGCACATTTCAATGCAATAAACAATCACAGCAACCACTATTTAATGTAACCGTCTGAACCAGCACATACATTTGTATCTATATTAATTGTCCCGTCACATCTGATGTCAGATCAGAGACGTTTGTCATAACTAACGAGTTCACATCTCTCAGCCAACCACAAACAGCCACATCATCCGGCTTCTCTCATCTCTTGAAATTCAAAAGAAAAGAAAAAAGAGAGAGAGGCTTGCTGAATAAATGTATTCTCCTATTCACGACACAGGAACAGATTACATCTGTCCCGTGAGGTGGTCCACACGGTGACGCGCATCGTGTCCTCCGATGCGCGGCCCGGTGGCCCCTGCGCTCTCCCAGTTGCTGCAAAAGTGACAGCGGCTCTGACCTTCCTCACCGCCGAGGTGAAATTGTCACTGGGCGTTGCCCGCGGTGCATTTAAAGGCGAGGAGAGGCGTTCATTTGATTGGTGATTGCGTGTAATTCATTGTTCAGCCACCCACACTGTTTTCTGTCGGAAACTGGATGTTGACAACTCGGATCAGCACCGCGGACAGCGCAAAAGCTCTCACACCTCAGTGCAGCTCACCTGCAGTCTTTTATTTTTTTTATCCAGTGAATGCAATGCGCCTCCGTATTTTCGTAGAGTGAGTGGTGAGTGATTTGAGTGGAGCGGGTAGAAATTTGAGTGAGCGTCGGAGCGGTAATAAGCGGAGCGGTGCGCATGCTGAGGAGCGGGTGCCAGAACAGCTGTGTGAGCGAGGAGCGGGAAATCTCACTGCGCCACTCTGCTCACATGCTCTGCAGGAGACATACGGAGCTCTTACCTTTTAGATTCACTTTATTGATGCTCCATTCATAGTACACTCGGTCCGTCACCTATTATTGTCCCACACACGACACAGTACACACATACGTTCCTACTACACATCGTTACAGTGATGATCAGTGTATGTAATACAGGCACTACTTGACTCTATAACATTTAAACAGGACATTAACTTGCACAAATAATTCTCAGTGTTTCCCCTATAGTTCATTTGGGTCGGCGCCCCGCCGTGCCAAGAGGATCCCCACCCATAAAGTCAAGAGCAGATTTAAAGAAAAAAAAACATTATTTGATTTTTATTTTAATCAAAAGGGCGTTTAACAGGTATTCTTTTTATCAAATAAAAAAGCGTACTCTAATTTACGCTATTTTAGAGTCTAATGCGTCACTATCGTTTCATTACATTCATTAAAATGCAAAATGCATTTCTCCTCTCCTCTGACCCTTCTCCGACCTGTTGTCTGACTATTTACGCTGCATGCAGCGCAAGCCATCCTCTCTCTCCTGCACAGAGTCTGATTATTCACGTAAAACCATTCAACAAAACAAACGCTGCCTTCAGTTCAACAGCGCAGGACATGAATGAAACATTCACTGATTTAACTAACGCTTTCACACAGAGCAGAGAGAGGAAGGAAAAGCTGAAGAAGAGAGATTTTCATTCGATGTTCATGTGAACATTTGGGGCTCTAATTTACTGGCGCAACTCAGGGTGGCGCAGCCTGGCGCACCCTCAGTGGTAATTTTGTCCGGCGGTAGACCAACTGCGCCGAGATGGGTGTGACGGCGCACCAGGGGGAGGTGTCGACAGATTTAGCTTGGCGCAGTGACGATTTCGTGCCAAAAAACCGCTGAAAGCTCGCCAGCTCCAACCTGGTCTACTCTCGGCGCAGACAAGGCGCACACCGTGCAGTGGTAATTTGGCTGAGAGGCAAGCATGATGAATGGATTAGCCTGCTGCTGTGTTTGTAATTATCACTTAATTTTGTACTCCTATTCACGACACAGGAACAGATTACATCTGTCCCGCCAGGTGGTCTACACGGTGACGCGCATCGTGGCCCCTGCGCTCCAAAGTGACAGCGGCTCTGACCTTCTTCGCCACTCTACGAAATTAGAGCCCTTTGTGTTCACTTGAACCGGGCACATGAGCTATCAAGACACCGTTTTAATTATAAAATCACTCAAAGTGACTGATGATCCCTCACTGTCCCTGTGATGCGCCTCTATCTGCGTCTGTACATGCACCGGCAGACAGAGGAGCGCGCGCAAAGACGCAGAGCGGGGATTTAGATCAAAGGGCTCTAATTTCGTAGACCAGGCGCAGGCGCGGCTGATTGTTTATTGCATTGAAATGTGCCTGACACTCTGGATACCTGCCTGTGAGGTTTTGGTGACGTGTGCGCACTGTGCGCCTGTCAGCCAAATTACCACTGCCCGGGGTGCCTCGCCCGCGCCGAGAATAGACCAGGTTGGAGCTGGCGAGCTTTCAGCGCACCTTCCGCGCGGATTTTTGGCACGAAATTGTCACTGCGCCAATCTGAATCTTTCGACACCGCCCCCGGTGCGCCGTCACACCCATCTCGACGCAGTCGGTCTACCAAATTGCCAAATTGGCTGTGCACGGCGGTGCGCCGGACGAAATTACCACTACGCGGGGTGCGCCAGGCTGCGCCACCCTGAGTGGCGCCAGGAAATTTGAGCCCCGAATGTTCACATGAACGCACCCACGCCTCCGTCTCTCCTACCGGCGCACGTAGCAGAGAGGGAGGAGATTAGACTTGAGTGGGTTTAACACAGCCGAGTGTGATCTTCACCAATCAAATGAACGCCTCTCCTCGCCTTTAAATGCGCCGCGGGCAAGGCGCAGTGACAATTTCACCTCATTTGCGAAGAAGGTCAGAGCCGCTGTCACTTTTGCAGCAACTGGGAGAGCGCAGGGGCCACCGGGCCGCGCATCGGAGGACACGATGCGCGTCACCGTGTGGACCACCTCGCGGGACAGAAGTAATCTGTTCCTGTGTCATAATAGGAGTACAAAATTAAGTGATAATTACATTTAAACACAGCAGCAGGCTAATCCATTCATCATGCTTGTGATCCACCTGCATTACTGGTGGCTCGGCGCAGCTCGGCGGAGCGTGTCTTGGCGAGGGGGTCCGACTATGACGGGAAACCCTCCTGCGCGGGGATGGTTCGGTTCGGTCGGCGCAGCTCGGCGGAGCGTCGGTCCGACTATGACAGGAAACCTTCCTGCGCGGGGATGGTTCGGTTCGGTTCGGCGCAGCTCGGCGGAGCGCGTCTTGGCGGGGGGTAGAAAAGGATGCTCAAAATAAAAATAAATACTCCGCAGACCACCGGACGTTGAATAGGCTAAGGTAGACGCTCTTCAATCCTCCTGTCTCCAGTCAGGTCTCCAGAAGATGGGCGAATCCAAAGGGGTGAAAACAAGGGGGTGTTCTGAGACAAGCAAATTACCTGTGAAACCGGGGTGGTCTGAAAACACCCCTATTAGCACTTGGTAAGTTCCTTGATGACTGTAAGCCGGGAAAAAATAAATTGAAGAGGAAAAAAAAAAAATAGGATTGGTCGACCAATCAGAGTTCTGGTCGCCCCAGCACTTATCGACCAATGAGTCGACCAGTCGACCAACACATTACAGCCCTAGAAATTACCACTGCGCGGGGTGCGCCAGGCTGCGCCACCCTGAGTTGCGCCAGGAAATCAGAGCCCCACATGAACATCGGATGTAAATCTCTCTTCTTCTTCAGCTTTTCCTTCCTTTCTCTGCTCTGTGTGAAAGCGTTAGTTAAATCAGTGAATGTTTCATTCATGTTCTGCGCTGTTTAACTGAAGGCAGCGTTTGTTTTGTTGAATGGTTTTACGTGAATAATCAGACTGTGCAGGAGAGAGAGGATGGCTTGCGCAGCATGCAACGTAAATAGCCAGATGACAGGTCGGAGAAGGGTCAGAGGAGAGGAGAAATGCATTTTGCATTTTAATGAATTTAATGAAACGATAGTGACGCATTAGACTCTAAAATTGCGCAAATTATAGTATGCTTTTTTATTTGATAAAATGAATGCCTCTTAAACGCCCTTTTGATTAAAATAAAAATCAAATATTGTTTTTTTTCTTTAATTCTACACTTGAATTTATGGGTGGGGATCCTGTTAGCACGGCGGGGGTGTCCGTTGCGGCGGGGCGCCGACCCAAATGAACTATAATTAATGTCTACTATTTTAATGTTCTGTTTAAATGTTATAGAGTCAAGTAGTGCCTGTATTACATACACTGATCATCACTGTAACGGACGCGGATGTGTAGTAGGAACGTATGTGTGTACTGTGTCGTGTGTGGGACAATAATAGGTGACGGACCGAGTGTACTATGAATGGAGCATCAATAAAGTGAATCTAAAAGGTAAGAGCTCCGTATGTCTCCTGCAGAGCATGTGAGCAGAGTGGAGCAGTGAGATTTCCCGCTCCTCGCTCACACAGCTGTTCTCGCACCCCGCTCCGCCGCTCAGAGCGCATGCGCACCGCTCCGCTTATTACCGCTCTGACGCTCACTCAAATTTCTACCCGCTCCACTCAAGTCACTCACCACTCACTCTACGAAAATACGGAAGCGCATTGCATTGACTGGATAAAAAAATGAGACGATTGCAGGTGAGCTGCACTGAGGTGTGAGAGCTTTTGCGCTGTCCGCGGTGCTGATCCGAGTTGTCAACATCCAGTTTCCGACAGAAAACAGTGTGGGTGGCTGAACAATTAATTACACGCAGATGCACTCTGTGTGAGACATGCTTCAGACACTTGGTGTGAGCGGTACCTGAGCGAAATTGGAGCGGGATGGAGCGACAGATGAGGTGCCGCTCCAGCTTTTGTGAAAAAACCGCTCCGCTCACATGCTCTGGTCTCCTGTCTGGCTCTTCATATAATGCCTGAGCATCGCATGTAACAATCACAGTGTGTGTGTGCTTCCAGCCTGTCAGTGCTTCTCACTTACATGAAAAAATACGGAGCCTGTCCGAACCTGATAGAGAGCGCGGCGTGCACGCAGAGAATGGTATGATATCCACGTGAAAGAAAAATATATTCTACAATTTTTCCGAGTCATGTTGTCTCAAGTCAAGTCGAGTCTGGAGTCATAGTCCCACGAGTCCGAGTTGAGTCCCGAGTCTTTACCTGGCGAGTCCGAGTCGAGTTGCAAGTCGTCAAATTAGCAACTCGAAACGACTCGAGTCCGAGTCCCTATGACTAGAGTCCAATTGTCTGGAACTGGCTCTAGAATAAAAGTAGACCTACTACCTGCTTAGTGGTTAAAAATATATACTTTATTTAGCAGAGAAGAAAATATGTTCCAATAAGGAATTCAGATAGAATGCAAAAACACACTTCTTACAATTCATCATTGTTAGTTCAACAAACAAAAGATGATATATGTGTAAAAGTACAGTTAAGTATAAAATAAGAAATCAATCTTCAAAACTCATTTTATTTAGAGCTATAAACACATTATCAGAAAGGTGAACATGTCTAAATTGAGCCATTTATAGTAAACTAATATTTTAAAAACAAAGAGTGCAAGATACTTATACCAGGAGTAAAGATATGCACAATCAATGGAGTAAGCCATTCCAGAGGAAATGCTCTTATCCATCGTACAACAATGCCACCACGTGGCAGAAATATATATAGCCTATGTTGATATATATTTTTTTAACATATCAAAAGATCTTTTCCCATTGTATTACTCTTGTTTGAAGGAGATCTCATATTGGTCTGATACACAAGAATGACCAACAAAGACTTTGATTCAACACCCTTTAAAAATGCCTTTGCATTATCAGCACTTACTTTACATTCATGTCAAAGTACAAATTTATAGATTCAACATCACTGGACTTTGTCCATCATGGCAGCATGTTCTTACAAATCAATCCATTGAAATATGTGGCACTTAATAAGCTACATGCATACTTAAATTAAGTTTATTGGTATCATTATTGTCATTATTATTTGCATTAATGTGACATCAGTCAACTCTCAGAGCTTTTTACAGTAAGTGTACACTCAAATCAATTTTCTTCCTTTAAGATAAATTGCAGCAAACCAGGCAAATTTAGACAATACAGTCAACATTTATCCATCCCAGGTCCTTGAACAGGCTTTTTGAGGCACTCATTCTTTTCCTGGGGTAATGTGCCACACAAAGCAGATTAATTCTGATTTTTAAGCAATGCAGATAAACTGCTGAAGCATTTAAAAAATGACTAGGCAATAATCTAAGTCTTTATCACCAGAGGAGTAAAGTAATATGGACCATTTTACTTACATATCCTGCTCACTTCGCAGGACCACTAACACAAAACTGTTGCTTGTGGACGTTCTGTTCCAGCAGCAGAACAAAAACTTTTGGGTCAGAAACCCTGTGAAGCACATCAACATGCAGGACATCTGCACTCAGCTTCGAATCGAGATCAAACCTCCCTCTGAGATCACAGCTCCTTGCCCCACATTTTGATCAGGATTTAAGTATAAAAAACCTCCTTTGACAGTGTTTGCACTTTTTAACCAGGGATGATGGCTGGATCCAAAACAGGCAGATTTTGATTCCCTCAGAGATTTTTTTCCAGGAAACATGAACTGGTAAAATATTTTGATAAGAGGTTAGATTTTTCAGTAGAGCAACGCATATTAGTTTTTTAAATGATATTTTTGAGGCATGTTTGGCCTTTATCAATAGTAGAGCGATGGTGGATAGACTTGGAAAGGGAGGGCACATGGCATGACTCAAACTTAAAATGAGAAGTTTAAAAGGCTGAAGCTGCAGTGCTTTTTCCATAAAATACTACTTCATGCCATGTTACACTTGTTTTGTCTGTGAGGTTTTGTCAAGTGTGGTAAATGAAACATTCCCCTCTCTTCCTTTGCAACACAGCATGTGCTTTGCCCCTCCCACCAAAACAGCTCTAGCTTTAATTCAAGTGGGAAGCAGAGGGAGCAATGTCAGCCACTCCAGTTGGTTTGAAAATAGAAAGAGCTAAAGAAGATGACAGAAAGTTACTCTGATACCTGGTTGGACCTGGAGCAATGCAAGTAGCTTGTAGAATTTTTTATTCAGTTGTGGATGACTCTCGCGGGCAAAATGGCAAATGTATTCAATCATTTGAAAGTCATGTACGAGGCAGCTGTATAAACTCGTGATGCAGCAGTTGTGTCAACAGGTTACCTTTTGCAACTGGTATCTGCTCATCACACACTCATTTGCCTATAACAAATGTTTGTAAAAAGGGCCAATATTGGCTGATACCAAGGCAGATGTGCATGTCAAGTATGCACTTTTAATATTTGTGATTAATCATTGTGACATCAATAACAGTCAAAATTACAAAATGTGGTTATTATTATTTTTTGCCATCCTCAAGCAGACCCATACTACACTGGTTTTGGTCTGTCAAAAGGCCCTCTCCTGCATGTCATTTCCTTTTTTCACTCTTTACCTCACCTTTGACAATCTTTAAAGATGAAGCTAATACCTATATAACTCAAACATCAAGTCCTAAACTTCCGCATGACTTAATCACAGCAAAACTCAAGGGTACTGATTGGCGAATATATACAGCACCAAGTCTCTGAGCCTGTCATTTCTAGTCAGGCCCTTAAGTTTTTTCCATATACTCTCAGCAAGCTCAAAAATCTGACTTTAATAAATAATGATCCTAAAAGGAAAGATGGAGCAGCGATTCATAGAGTTAACTCATAGCTGACAAAGTGCTCATCCCCCTCAGAATTTTTTTTTTCTTGGTTATTCACCGTGTTGTTATTGAGCACAGATCACAGCAAGGAGTTTGCAAACAAGCTTTGGGACAAGGGCAGGACAATCTGACAGCTCAGAGTCATTAAGTTCATGTTTTTTAAAATAAAGGCACACATGGAAGACACCCTACAGGGTTTGTTCTGGTCAAGGCTCAAGTCAGGACACATTTTCATAAGACAGGGGACACAAAGCAGCAGGAGTTGAAATATCCATGCCCCTTTGAATATGTTCTCTTTAATACATCTTGCTTATTGTAATTTTGAATTAAGGGTTATTCATTACTTTTAGCAGATATAATCTCTTCACAGAACATATGTTTACATTTATAGGCTTGCATCCTTCATCACTCTGCATTAGGAGGAAGTCTATGAGACTTTCAAAATTTGACAGGATTAATTCAAGTTAATACAGAAACACACAAGGAGGAATCATCATGCAAAAGCAATGGATGTCTTGAAGCTTACTTGTGTGTAACTTGTTTCTCTTTGGATAAAATGCTCCCTGTTCATTTCCATAGTTGCATCTGGTGGACATTAAGTGTCATTGTACAGAATTATGAGAAGACATAAAAGAGCCTCTGATAACCACAAAAGTGCATAGCTACACTGGCCCCTAATTATAATGCTTTGTATCGATGTCAGACTGACATATTGTTTCTTTTTTGTTGTTTTTGTATTTTCTGTTTTAACATTGGCTGAAAGCTAAACACTGGAATTTGGAAAAATATAAAGGTTTTCTCCTTGGAAACAACACAGATAACCCATGCCCGAAAGAAAATGTCCCTTAGTCTAAGTTAAGACTTAAGACAAACTAAGCATCTTGCATCCCCTCCACTTAAAAGAAAGCTTCTTTGTATCAGCTTAGATCTTGCAGATATTTGTTTCCTCAAGAACAGCCACAATGGTCAACCACCATAGATGGGATCTTGCCATAGATGATCTGCTCTTTACGGTTGAAATAGAGCATATTAATGGGTGACATTTTGGTAGGTGTACAGCACGGCCCTGCTGTACCCCTTGGATTGGCCTTGTTCACCAGGTGAGCATGTGGATACTGTTGCAAGTGCATGAATTCGCATTCTCCTGAGCAATAGTTGGCCCGGTAGCGTTTAGGTGCAATGATCCAGTCCCAGCCAAACTCTTCAAAGTCAACTGTGAGTGGGTAGCGACAGCAGCGGGTCTCTGCAGACTCCTCATCACAGTTAAGGCCTGAGTCACGCCGAGATCTCTTTGGGCTGTCTAGGATCTTCACCTCAATAAAGGGTTGCTGGGAAGAAAACCAAATCATCCTTCAATGTAATAGACCGACCCCCTGCAGCCCAAAGGCTGGACTTCTCCCTACATTAGCCAATCAAACTTTGTATCTCGAGGATGAGATCTTGCAAAGGAATTATATTTAAGATACGATAAGATAAGATAATCCTTTCTTGATCCCCAGAGGGGAAATTCGGGTGTTGCAGCAGTACAGGGGTAAGTACAAGGGTAAAGTAGCATGCTCTAAAGGTCAACAGAATAACATATGATAGATAGATGGAGCTCTTAAGCAGAATGGCATCACCCTAATATGATTAAATTGTGCCAGAGCTGAAGAGAAAGGCATCGATTCAATACATGCAAGTCAAATAATATCACAGTGGCCTTCTGAGCAATGATGGCATAAGTGAGTGCACTCACCAGTCCTTCCTCTCCAGGCTCCACTGAGGTCACAGCTAGATCTTCTCCCTTGGAATCGTAGGCATTGATCTCAATGCCATAGTTGGTCTCTGGCTGACGCAGCCAAGCCTGCAGCAGAGACTTGATGTCAATGCTCTGCCAGGAGCCTGCACCAGCATCTGTGTCTATCTTCAGGGAACGAACTCTCACTCTGGTGTTGTTTCCTTCCTTTCCTGGTTTAAGTCGTGAGATCTGCAGGAACACAGTAGTAACTATGTCGGCAGGTCGCAGGTGAACCCACAGCTGAGCTCGCAGGATGTTTTTGGGTTGGATTTTTGGACTGAGACTGAAGAGGCAGCAGGAGGACAACTCGTCCTGGGCAATAGGATTAGCTAAAAAAAATGGAAACAGAGTGAATTTTTGCTTTTAAAACCACTCGTCTATCGAACCATAGTTAAGAGCAATAATAATTTTACTCAGTAATGTGCAGGACATTTACATGACCCAGAGAAAATTAAGCCTGATAATAAAAATTACCCTATGACCTTTCCACGAGTATATCTAAAGGCTTCAAAAAATATATAAATACTATAATCCAACAGTCACATAACCAGACAATTTATGGTGCGTTTTGGAAAGTATAATTATTTTAATATTATATCTCCCTTTTGACAGAATACAACCTCTCACAAGATGTCATTCTGTGTAGCATTAAAAGCCACAACTGCATCAGGGAGATATTCTTCCGGTTTTAAATTACTAGTATTCGGCGCCTTATACATTTATAATTGTCTACCTTTAAAATTTAACACACACGACTGTGCCAATTAAATGAGTAATACATTTTTTATATTACTAAAATAGATCAACCTTCATTCAGCTTTTTCTATTAAAATTTGATTATTTCCATTTTAAGAAACAACAAATTTTTAAATAAGGAGCTTTATGTACCCGTTTGCATAAAATGCTAACTTTTTCTCCCAAAGTGTTCGTTGATACCAACTTTACGCACAGGACTGACGCATGAGCCAACATGTTACACACGACTTTAGTGTGTGCAAAGCAAAATTAGATTAAATTACGCTTTGTGGCCATTGTGATGATGGTCTCGGTCGTGGCGTGGTCCTCGTCCTCCACCCGAGGGTCGTACTGGTCCAGGAGCTGCGTCAGGGGAGGCGCCTTGGGCAGGAGCTGGCGGATCATGTCCCGGCTGATGTTCGGAGCTTGTTCGAGCCGCAGGATACTGAGGATCTGTGACTTGATGCTGTGGAGCCTCATCTGCTTGCTGTGCTCCCTGAAGTCGCAGGCCGAGCACTGCTCTCCGTTCTCTGCCAGCAGCCTTGAGGTTTGGTTCATCTCCATGTTTGAAAAGCTCGCTGAGAAAAAGACAAACAGGCTCAGGAAGAGGAGCATCCTGGAGAGAAGAAGTCTGTGCAGTGACGCTGGTTGATGTGAGTGAGTCCCTGAAACTCACCACTTTATGATTGGCTGCTAGGGTGATCTTTTTTTAATCAGATGAAGAATTTAAAGAGGAAGCAGATTTCATCATTGATGGAAAAAAAGACTACTTCACGACACTTTTATGTCATTTAATTAATAGTTCTTATGAATAAAATCAAATGAACCTCTGTTTTGAAGTCAGACTTTTCGGACTCATACTGAGGTGCAGCTTTAGTCATTTGGAGACTACAGGAAATGAACATTATGGCAGTCAGTACTTGCTCATCCCTTGTTATTACAGTAACTGTATACTTCAAAGTATCCACATCTCAATAGTTTAACATGTTTGCAGCATGAAGTAATTTATAGAAATAAACGATACATGCCTATAATTAGGATTTTGAAGTTTATGAATTGCAAGTATACCACACTGTAGTCCATTGTTTTATGAATATTTTTCTTTATCTATCTGACTATATTTTGCATCATTTTAGGACATAGTAGGCTTTCTGAGGGTCTTGAAGCCAGCAGGTGTTTAATCAGTGTCCAGTTAGGAGAGGTTTTGACTGTAAAGTTGTTTTTAATCAAAGAAAGCTTTTTGAAACTATTTGCACAGAGAAATGTGAAAGATACTAACATTAAAACCTAAATGTTTATTTCCCAGGGCTTTAAACTTTAGCAGAGACATGATGGCTGTTGGAAGAGTTTACTTTTGTGTTTTGGGTGGTAAGGACTGGAGAGGTCTGCTCCTCCCACCAACCTGCACCCAGAGGAAACTGGTTTCACTGCTTATTCAGCGGCTGTGAAGGTTAGAAACTTCAAAACTAACCCACAAGAGGTTCACAGAGGAGCAGCAGCACAAAACAGAGGGTAAAAAATATAAAACAATTCATATTTCATATTTGTGCTTTTGGTATATTTAATGGTCTGGAAGGTATAAAGATGAAATAATATGGTTTCTTTGGGGACTTGGTTTTGGACTTAAATCAGGTAACAATCTTATTTAAATTTTACATTTATCCACCTTTTCAACACTTAATCTGAGCCTTTACACCAGAGGAGGAAGCACGTTTCCTTGTTTGTGACTTTGGCTTGGGCTTTTAAAAGCAAGATTGTCTTTATCAGACTGTTTTTTTGTCATGTAGAGGCTCAAAAGGGATAAAAATATTTGTTTAAAGGAATAGACTGCTTGAAGAGGTGTCCTTAAGTCACTTAGTGACTTAACTGACTCATTCAAGCAAAGGATAATTTAAAAGGTCAATCAGTCTTGGGTGAATCAAACTGTCCACCTGTTGAGAAGTTCTAGTTTCTCCTGTCGGAGGGTAGTTTTTTCCCCTAAATGCAGGACACACAATATTGCACTGTTGTGACTGCCTCAAGCCTTTAAAACAGCTAAATGTGATATTTAAGTCTGATACTTGTTTATGTATGTATGATATTTATGCATCTATATTTCTTTTTAATTATTGTTGCAGCTTGTGAGATAGTTTGTATGGTGGAACTGTGAAGCTAATTGCCCCTCTCAGATAATAAAGATCCTGAATCCTTAAAAACACCCTCTGCCATTTCTTTGATTTTCTGCAGCAATGAAGAGGATCACGGGATGCTCACCCTGTTAAAAAGTCAACTTTTCTTCAGTATCTCATGAGAATGGGAGGTAATAAGTCAAGATGTTGGTTTCCAGCCCATTCGGATAAACAAAAGGAGAATATGGACAGTCATGACAGAGCTGAAACAAAAGCATTCGTAGAGGAGGTGACAGAATTTAAATGTTCTGTCAGTCCGGCTGATGTGAGCTCATCTGAATTTTCTCCAGTCAGCAAATCAATCAAGGATTTTGCCCAGAAGATGTCGGAGGAAATCTTGGCTCAGGCTCTGCAGATCTGCTGGGAGATGGAGATAAAGTATAAAGACTTTTCTTTTATTGATGCAGAGTGTGAATATGTTATATGAACCAGAGTGACGACAGAATTCCTTTATCAAGTGAAGTTTCTGGCTTTCCTGCTGTTCTGGTTGAAAGTTGTAAAAACATACATACATACAAGCAGACTAATTATCCTATGAGCTTTGAGGGTTTGATCAGTTCCTTCTGTTTGCCACTTGATGTCACCAGTGATTATCTGTCAAATTTAACTGGTTCATTAAATATCCTGAGTTTACATATTTAACCATTAAAAACATAATCACATGTTGATCATAAAGAATTCTACCTCACAGTGTTTTCCTGTATTTTTTTTTTTTTTCATATTTGTTTGCAATTAGGATTTGAGAGTAATTTTAGGGATAATGGGGTCCTGTTGGTCAGTAGTTTTCAGCTGGTGAGACGGGACCCTGGATGCTGCAGGAGCTGTTTCCAATGTTGTGAATGTATACTTAGTATAAAATGTGGAAAAAATAAATGTGCAGACACCCTACGCAGACACACGTCACTATTGAAAATGTGCAGCAGCAGCTATTGCTAGGGCCTCACTGCAGGACAGTCACTGGATCGACTCCCTGGTTGCGTGTTCTCCCTCTGCATGTGTGGCATTTTTGCAGGTACTCTGGCTCCCTCCCACAGACCAAGACCTCCCACAAAAAACAGATTTCTGTTGGCTTTTTTTGGTGAATGTTTAAGTGGAAAACTTTAATCTGTCAGAACTTAGAATTGTGACTGTGGACTTATATCTTTTATTTGAGTCTTAGCAGAAATATGTTTATGAGTTGTCACTTGGCTGCCCTAATATCATCTGGGATGGGCTCCGGCCCCACACAACTCTTATTGGATGGTATGGTTGACGGATAGTTGGGTCATGATTTCTCATGAAAAAGGCTCGGGTCCTGGTGCTCAACCAGTTGAGAGCAGAAGAGTTTGGTAATGCATGAGAGAGCTGATATTCTACCATAACTCCATACAAAAGGTTAAAAATAACTGATCTTAGAACACGGTCTCTTAAAGGTTACAACACTGATGATTTTCAGAAAAAAAAATGTGTCAGACACCAGTTTAACAGGATGACCTTGTCATTCAGCATGTTTACTGTTCAGGTTTCAGAGGTCATGTGTACATGAAAACAGAGGCAGAGGTAAGCCAGGGTGAAGTGTAAGTGTTCGTCCTTGGGCTGTTATCTTACTTTGAGCAGCTTAAGGGGAAAATACTTTAGTCTCACAGTGACCACCATTTTTTTTTTGTGGTGACTATAAATAGAAACTTAAACTAAGAGGCATGTTTTCTTTGTAGCGTGTTTCTTATGAATCTGACAAAGTATTTTACCACTAAATTTACAGTAATTACTCAACAAAAGTTAAGATGACTCACTTTTATTAATCAATTCAACTGAAATACTAAGAGAGCACCATATGCTTCACCACAGACCCTGCAGCTCCAGAAGTGTTGATTGCTTAGGTCAAACAGGCTTTTAACAAGTAAGAAAAAAAAATCTAAAAATTAGATGCTTTTTTGCTACAAACAATTACTTTGGTTTTCAAATTCAGATTCCCTGGAAGGCTCCACCCAAGAAAAAAGGAGACTGATCACAAAGGTATACTGGTAGTTACAGTTACACCGAGATAATGAATAATGTTGACATTTCAGATCCTGAGTCCAGAGTTTTTAAATAGTCTTCTAAAATACAGGGGAGTGGGTATTCAGCCATTTTGATGGATTGTTTGAGTTTTAGAATTTGAAGACCAAATATTTTAGATTCATTCACAATCAAAAAGTCAGTGTTGTTCCTCCACTTGCAAAACGAACAACAGAGACACCACACATAACATATAAATATAACATATAATAGACCAAATAGTGCATGGTAAAGGGCTATCAAATATGTATCCTGATGATGGTGGGACAGGATTAGTGGTAAGTTTATATGTTGCCTGAAAGACAAAAAAATAACGTCAAGGTTAAAAAAAAATAAAAAGTTTTGTTTTTAACTTAATATCCACTGCCACCTCCTTAACAAAAAACTATAGCCAAAATGTCTTAAAAACCCTTCACCACTTAGGTTTCTGTGATAGAAATGCTAAAGTCTGGACCTTTTTGCAACAAGTTTGCAACAAACTACATCACTGAAAGAAGAGATAGGATGTAAATATTAATAATTAAATACAATTCCAAGATAACAGAATAAATAATCAAAATTTACTTGTGATGGCAAAAATAGTAAAAAGAAATACGTAACTGTCCATTTGGGGTGCTGGTACATCATTGGCTCTTTGCCACAATTATTTTCCAAGCACACATTAGCAAGACATTGAAAACAGCATTAACTTCCAAAACCACCAGCAGAGGACCTAAAGGCCTAAAGTCCTCAAGAAAAAAATGTCACCCTCAGATAGTCATTTATCTTCCAAATTAACCATCACTGTTCACTTAGCGCTGCTTCCTTATACTTCAATGCTGAGTGGAAATGTGGGGAAATGCACACGAAGAAGCAATGACTATCCTCCAGCAAAGAGCAACTAGAATTATCCAGTAACAGAGAACCAACAAATAAACTAAATAAACTAAATAAATGGGCCTGTTCTCCCATCAGACATTATTTGGGCAGCCAATCAGTGCAGAGCTCATGATCATAGCCTCATGAGCCTCCTCTCCCCCTCAGATCGGAGCGTTTCCAAAGGAGAGGGAAAATAAGCTGCATATGATCCTCTACAGAGATGACACTTTTAGTCAAACCGTTGCCTAATAGACACCCAAGAAATGATGTAACAGTAAAACACCACCAGGACATGAGACCTTTACAATCCTGACTAAAAGACAGACAATTGCCCAAGTCCCTCTGACCCGAGTCCCAAGTCGAGTCAAGTCATTTGGGTCCAAGTCTCAAGCAAGTCCCAAGTTTTTTCTGCTGTGGGTAAGTCAAGTCAAGTCATGGGCCGTCGTTCAGGATCATCTATAATAATCACTTTGGTTGTTTATTCACTCATCTATCTGTCTATATTAATCATTTTTCATTTATCCATTCATCCATCCATCTTTCTTTCATCATTTTCTGTTCATTTTTTAATCTATCTATCTATCTATCTATCTATCTATCTATCTATCCAGTGGTGTAGTCTGGTTTATTCTGATTTCTGCAACGTCCACTGAAAACAGCTCTGAGACCCACTTATGGGCTTCCACCCACAGGTTGCGAACCGCAGCACTAGTAGATTGTATTTGAAGCTTGATCCTTCAAAGATTGTTCTTATATCACGGAGAATAAGTGATCCAGGATCCCTCAGGATGAGTTTATCATTTAGAAAACAGAGAGTGAGTGAAAACAAGAGCTGGACTGATGAAGAATGTTGAGTTTTGATTTATCGAGGCTGACTCGTGACATTTTTTAAGTCGTTGGGCTCCAATTTCCTGGCGCAACTCAGGGTGGCGCAGGGTGGCGCAGCCTGGCGCACTCGGCGCAGCGGTAATTTTGTCCGGCGCACCGCAAGGCGCAGCCAATTTGGCAATTTGGTAGACCGGCTGCGCCGAGATGGCCGTGACGGCGCACCAGGTGGAGATGTGACAGATTCAGCTTGGCGCAGTGACAATTTCGTGGCAAAAAAACGCGCAGAAGTTGCGCTGAAAGCTAGCCAGCTCCTACCTGGTCTATTCTCCGCGCACCCAGGGCAGTGGTAATTTGGCTGACAGGCGCACAGTGCGCACACGTCACCAAAACCTCACAGGCAGGTATCCAGAGTGTCAGGCACATTTCAATGCAATAAACAATCACAGCAACCACTATTTAATGTAACCGTCTGAACCAGCACATACATTTGTATCTATATTAATTGTCCCGTCACATCTGATGTCAGATCAGAGACGTTTGTCATAACTAACGAGTTCACATCTCTCAGCCAACCACAAACAGCCACATCATCCGGCTTCTCTCATCTCTTGAAATTCAAAAGAAAAGAAAAAAGAGAGAGAGGCTTGCTGAATAAATGTATTCTCCTATTCACGACACAGGAACAGATTACATCTGTCCCGTGAGGTGGTCCACACGGTGACGCGCATCGTGTCCTCCGATGCGCGGCCCGGTGGCCCCTGCGCTCTCCCAGTTGCTGCAAAAGTGACAGCGGCTCTGACCTTCCTCACCGCCGAGGTGAAATTGTCACTGGGCGTTGCCCGCGGTGCATTTAAAGGCGAGGAGAGGCGTTCATTTGATTGGTGATTGCGTGTAATTCATTGTTCAGCCACCCACACTGTTTTCTGTCGGAAACTGGATGTTGACAACTCGGATCAGCACCGCGGACAGCGCAAAAGCTCTCACACCTCAGTGCAGCTCACCTGCAATCGTCTCATTTCTTTATCCAGTGAATGCAATGCGCTTCCGTATTTTCGTAGAGTGAGTGGTGAGTGATTTGAGTGGAGCGGGTAGAAATTTGAGTGAGCGTCAGAGCGGTAATAAGCGGAGCGGTGCGCATGCGCTCTGAGCGGCGGAGCGGGTGCGAGAACAGCTGTGTGAGCCAGGAGCGGGAAATCTCACTGCTCCACTCTGCTCACATGCTCTGCAGGAGACAAACGGAGCTCTTACCTTTTAGATTCACTTTATTGATGCTCCATTCATAGTACACTCGGTCCGTCACCTATTATTGTCCCACACACGACACAGTACACACATACGTTCCTACTACACATCCGCATCCGTTACAGTGATGATCAGTGCATGTAATACAGGCACTACTTGACTCTATAACATTTAAACAGGACATTAACTTGCACAAATAATTCTCAGTGTTTCCCCTATAGTTCATTTGGGTCGGCGCCCCGCCGTCGCAATGGACACCCCCGCCGTGCCAACAGGATCCCCACCCATAAATTCAAGAGCAGATTTAAAGAAAAAAAAACATTATTTGATTTTTATTTTAATCAAAAGGGCGTTTAACAGGCATTCTTTTTATCAAATAAAAAAGCGTACTCTAATTTGCGCAATTTTAGAGTCTAATGCGTCACTATCGTTTCATTACATTCATTAAAATGCAAAATGCATTTCTCCTCTCCTCTGACCCTTCTCCGACCTGTCGTCTGACTATTTACGCTGCATGCTGCGCAAGCCATCCTCTCTCTCCTGCACAGAGTCTGATTATTCACGTAAAACCATTCAACAAAACAAACGCTGCCTTCAGTTAAACAGCGCAGAACATGAATGAAACATTCACTGATTTAACTAACGCTTTCACACAGAGCAGAGAGAGGAAGGAAAAGCTGAAGAAGAGAGATTTTCATCCGGTGTTCATGTGAACATTTGCGGCTCTGATTTCCTGGCGCAACTCAGGTTGGCGCAGCCTGGCGCACCCCGCGCAGTGGTAATTTCGTCCGGCACACCGCCATGCGCAACCAAGTTGGCAATTTGGTAGACCGACTGCGCTGAGATGGGTGTGACAGCGCACCAGGGGGAGGTGTCGACAGATTCAGCTTGGCGCAGTGACAATTTCGTGCCAAAAAACCGCTGAAAGCTGCCAGCTCCAACCTGATCTATTCTCGGCGCAGGAGAGGCGCACCCCTTGCAGTGGTAATTTGGCTGAGAGGCAAGCATGGTGAGCGAATTAGCCTGTAAATGTAATTATCTCTTAATTTTCTACTCCTATTCACGACACAAGAACAGATTACATCTGTCCCGCAAGGTGGTCCACGTGATGACGCGCATCGCGGCCTCCAGTTGCTGCAAAAGTGACAGCAGCTCTGACCTTCTTCGCCACTCTACGAAATTAGAGCCCTTTGTGTTCACTTAAACCGCGCACATGAGCTATCAACACATCATTTGAATTATAAAATCACACGAAGTGACTGATGATCCCTCACTGTCCCTGCAATGCGGGTCTGTCTGCCTCTTTACATGCACCGGCGGACGGAGCGCAGGCATAGACGCAGAGCGGGGATTTAGATCAAAGGGCTCTAATTTCGTAGACCAGGTGCAGGCGGGGCGCACCTGCCCTGCGCCGCGCCTGCGCCGCGCCAACGGGTGTGTCCAGGGCATTTTGCAAGTTTCGTGCACGGCGCAGTCTGGCGCAGGGAGGCGCACCCACGCCTCCGTCTCTCCTACCAGTGCAGGTAGCAGAGAGGAAGGAGAGGAGGCCTGAGTGGGTTTAACACAGCCGAGTGTGATCTTCACCAATCAAATGAACGCCTCTCCTCGTCTTTAAATGCGCCGCGGGCGAGGCGCAGTGACAATTTCACCTCGGTGGAGAAGAAGGTCAGAGCCGCTGTCACTTTTGCAGCAACTGGGAGAGCGCAGGGGCCACCGGGCCGCGCATCGGAGGACACGATGCGCGTCACCGTGTGGACCACCTCGCGGGACAGATGTAATCTGTTCCTGTGTCATAATAGGAGCACAAAATTAAGTGATAATTACATTTAAACACAGCAGCAGGCTAATCCATTCATCATGCTTGTGATCCACCTGCATTCCTGGTCTGTCATCGCCAAATAGCAGAACCTTTGGTGAAAATATATCTCCTCCTCATCCTCCTTGCAATAATGTACTCCATCTTTTTAGATCACGTCAAGAATAAAGATTAAAACAGAGAAATATGGGCAATCACAGGTAAATCCTTAAGACACCGAGTGACTTACATTTATTCAGCGGGCGTCTCTCTCTTTTTTCTTTTCTTTTGAATATCATGAGATGAGAGAAGCCGGATACTCCGTATCGGATGATGTGGCTGTTTGTGGTTGGCTGAGAGATGTGAACTCGTTAGTTTGCGTCACTCTTCCAGCTGCCATCAGGTTGAGTTTCCATTATGACAAACGACTCTAATCTGACATCAGATGTGACGGGACAATTAATATAGATACGGTTGCTGTGATTGTTTATTGCATTGAAATGTGCCTGACACTCTGGACACCTGCCTGTGAGGTTTTGGTGACGTGTGCGCACTGTGCGCCTGTCAGCCAAATTACCACTGCGCGGGGTGCGCCGAGAATAGACCAGGTTGGTGCTGGCGAGCTTTCAGCGCAACTTCCGCGAGGTTTTTTGGCACGAAATTGTCACTGCGCCAAGCTGAATCTTTCCACACCTTTCCCCTGGTGCGCCGTCACACCCATCTCGGCGCAGCCCGTCTACCAAATTGGCGGCGCACGGCGGTGCGCCGGACAAAATTACCACTGCGCGGGGTGCGCCACCCTTCGCCACCCTGAGTTGCACCAGGAAATTAGAGCCCTAAATGTTCACATGAACATCGAATGAAAATCTCTCTTCTTCAGCTTTTCCTTCCTCTCTCTGCTCTGTGTTTGTTGAATGGTTTTACGTGAATAATCAGACTCTGTGCAGGAGAGAGAGGATGGATTGCGCAGCATGCAGCGTAAATAGTCAGAGGACAGGTCGGAGAAGGGTCAGAGGAGAGGAGAAATGCATTTTGCATTTTAATGAATGTAATGAAACGATAGTGACGCATTAGACTCTAAAATTGCGCAAATTAGAGTACGCTTTTTTATTTGATAAAAAGAATGCCTAAACGCCCTTTTGATTATAATTCAAATGAAATAATGTTTTTTTCTTTAAATTTCCTCTTGAATTTATGGGTGGGGATCCTGTTGGCACGGCGGGGGTGTCCGTTGCGATGGCGGGGCGCCGACCCAAATGAACTATAGGGGAAACACTGAGAATTATTTGTGCAAGTTAATGTCCTGTTTAAATGTTATAGAGTCAAGTAGTGCCTGTATTACATACACTGATCATCACTGTAACGGACGCGGATGTGTAGTAGGAACATATGTGTGTAGCTACTCTGTCTGTGTGGAACAGTAATAGGTGACGGACCGAGTGTACTATGAATGGAGCATCAATAAAGTGAATCTAAACGGTAAGAGCTCCGTATGTCTCCTGCAGAGCATGTGAGCAGAGTGGCGCAGTGAGATTTCCTGCTCCTCGCTCACACAGCTGTTCTAGCATGCGCATGCGCTCAGAGCGCATGCGCACCGCTCCGCTGATTACCGCTCTGACACTCACTCAAATTTCTACCCGCTCCACTCAGATCACTCACCACTCACTCTACGAAAATACGGAAGCGCATTTCATTCACTGGATAAAAAAAATGAGACGATTGCAGGTGACCTGCACTGAGGTGTGAGAGCTTTTGCGCTGTCCGCGGTGCTGATCCGAGTTGTCAACATCCAGTTTCCGACAGAAAACAGTGTGGATGGCTGAACAATTAATTACACGCAGATGCACTCTGTGTGAGACATGCTTCAGACGCTTGGTGTGAGCGGTACCGGAGCGAAATTGGAGCGGGATGGAGCGACAGATGAGGTGCCGCTCCAGCTTTTGTGAAAAAACCGCTCCGCTCCGCTCCATGCTCTGGTCTCCTGTCTGGCTCTTCATATAATGCCTGAGCATCGCATGTAACAATCACAGTGAGTGTGTGCTTCCAGCCTGTCAGTGCTTCTCGCTTACATGAAAAAATATGGAGCCTGTCCGAACCTGATAGAGAGCGCGGCGTGCACACAGAGCGCTCTGATCATGCTAGAATGATATAACATGCACGTGAAAGAAAAACAGGTGCTACAATTTTTCCCAGTCATGTTGTCTCACGTCAAGTCTGAAGTCATAGTCTCCCGAGTCCGAGTCGAGTCCCGAGTCTTTACCTGGTGAGTCTGAGTCGAGTCGCGAGTCGCCAAATTAGCGACTCGAGTTCGAGTCCCTATGACTCGAGTCCAATTGTCTGCTAAAAGACGATCAAGTATGTGACCAAAATCTATGACTAAATCATGTTCTTATGTTATATGTACTGTTGTCCTGCATTGAATGTTTTATATGTTCTATTTCACGGGCCTTGGTCTGTTTTTTGAGTATTTTATGATTACCTAGGTCCGAAACTCTGTTTTAGTCTGTGTTTTACTTACTGTTGTTTTACTTTGAAGTGATTTTGTTATTTGTTGGTTGTCCGCTGTTGGTTTGTTTTTCTGTGTCTGTTGATCTGTCACTCACCTGCTTGGGGACTTCAGTTTAATATTAGCCATGATGGCTTAACTGGCTCATGACGGAAACCTTATGAATGTGTTCTGTCTCTGTAACTTTACCGGTTTACATAAATAAATAGATAAGATAGGCTCGTTGAGGTAAGATATCAGGTCAGGACATACTTGAGCAGAATATCTGTGATTAATCCTTTCTCTCCCAGCTCAACGGTTTGGCAGAGGTCAATAAATATAGGAATATTTCATGTGTATTAAAAACATAACATGTCATTGTTTGTCTCTGTCAATGATTTAGGATACAGAAAAAAACACAAACAAACAAGTAGAACAGACATTTTCTTTGTGTAGGATTTAAAGGTTTGAAAAGTTAAAAGCTATTATTATTATTACCATTATTATTTATATACACATATACATACATATATATATATATATATATATATATATATATATATATGTATTTATTGATTGATTGATTGATTGAAGTCTTTATTTCAAGCATGGTCATGGACATGAGCATGAGACAGCAATGAAAAATAAATCGATAAATTAAGAAATAAAGAAAAGAAAACAAAAAAACTAAAAACAAAATAACGAGTCCAACATGCTCGAAAAGGAGTAGGAAGAAGTAAAAACTTATTTAATCCTACCCCATCCCTATTTTGTTATTATAATTTTTATAATATTAAATTATATATATATACATATATATATATATATATATATATATATATATATATATATATATATATATATATATATATATATATATTAATATGCCAAGAAACAAACCAAAGAAGCACTCCATACTACAGTAAAAAAAAAAAAATAAAGACAAAACATAATCACAATGCAACCTACTTCGAACAATCCAATATTTGAACAGAAATTTTGCCCTCCTTTCCTTCTGGCCTGCAAATTTATCAATGACCCTCTGATTGAAGTCCATCATCTCTGTCACCAGTCTCTTTTCCATTGACAGCATGGCCAGTGCATTCAGCCTGTCCTGGTTCATGGTGTTTCTCTGGAAAGTTCTGATTCTTTTTTAGGTTTGAGAAGCACCTCAGCATCTGCAGTTGTCATGGGTGTGGTGATGAGGATCTTTAGGAGAGTGACAGTCTCTTAAAATACCTCTCCAAGATTAATTTCCACGAACAACTAGATAAGGTCCACAGCACCACAGCAGGCCTTGAACTCCTCCTTGCTGTAGATTAAGACTGAGCTCTGTCTTTAGCTTTAGCTGAGCACTGGGTCGGCCTTCAAGGTGCTGCAGAGGGAATCTTCAGGAAACATGGTGAGGTACTGTGTGAATCTGGCATTAAGAAATACATAGAAAAGCACATTTTATTACCAAAAGTTAACATCATTATTTACTGAAAAAAATCACTAAAACAGCCAAAGCTTAACCTGCTCCCAGAAAATAAAGCTGTAATTTATGTCATTTTCACCATTTTCTGAACATTTCTTGTGTCACCTGAACAGTGTCTTATCTTATACATGATGTCTTATGGCTCAAGATTGTAAACACAAACAGAATCATATATACCACTAAACTGATGCTTTAAAACTAAAGGTAAAACTATGTGATATAGTTTTTGGTATAGATTAACTGAAAAAAGTATGAACAAAACAAAAAAACACATAAGAAAAAATAAATCAGATACAAGAGGGCAGACGGCTCACACCAGCTGACCGATTCTCACAACTGAAATGGAAGCTGTCAATGTTTGGATGACATTTCAGCAAAACTACTTCAAATTTTAAAAAAATCAAAAAAATAAACTTTACATTACAGGAGTCTGTTTATATCTGCTGAAGCTTTTGAATACTTCTACTTTGTACCGTTATGTGCAGCATTCAGTCAGCAAGAAACACTAAGAGAATGTATAATTTCTGTATCCCAAATCCAAAAATCCATTTAATTATAGCAAGTAAACATATGATATACAATTATATAAAATAACAATATTGTGTATATTTATATTGGTATTTATTATTTTATAACACATGTTAAATTGCCAAAAAAAACTACAACATTTTGAGACAAGATATACATTTTGTTGGTCTGTTTTCATTGATTTTATACCGTGCACAGTGGTACAAGCTGGAAAGGCACAAGGTAAGAGTCAAATCTAAAAGCTCCAGTAGATTAAAAAATAATTCTGTAATGGACATACACCTAAGAGGTAAAGAATTTGTGTTGTTTACACTTTTGAGACTAATAAAACCCCACTGTTTTCACCAGTAAACTGCAACACATAACTTGATAGCATTATCAATTCTTCTTTTTTGTAATTTTTCAAAGGCTTTCACACAATGTAACAGTAATATTTAATGAGCAGTGCAATAAACCTCTGACTTTGTGTGTATCTGTTTTTAACTCTTCAATTGTGTGCATAGTTCCTGCTTTGCCATGATTTTTAAAAATATATTTTTTATAGGTCCCTTTATATAATATTTTCATCAAAATAATGCATTAATTTTGTCAATTAAATTTAAAATGAACTTCTGGTAAAAGCAAACTTACCTACCCATTAAAAGCACCAATTCCTCCTTCAAGTACTTTGTTTTTGTAAAAATATGCAAGAATTAAAAAACTACATAGATATTTTAGAACTTAAGTCTGCAAAATGATAATGTTCTACTGAACAAAGCATTTATATCTTCTTGGCAAACTCATTTTGTGGCTCCTGATCTATAGTTTGGTGCCATGTGTGACATAAAATGGTAAATGTTGCCCCTGAATTATGCTATGTCTACTAGGAAAGACACATCCTAATCTAATCTTCAGTGTAGCATAGCCTCTTAATGATTTTCTTCTCTAATGCAATCTCACCTCTCCTGTGATCCTCTGATGGTTCTCTGGACGGAGTACCTGATGCATACTTGGTGTATGGGAGCATCGGTCGGATGCATGAGGATAGGTGAGATACTTGCGCATGCGTAAATCACATCTGCTGCGGTGACGTGTCGATATGATTGACAGCGCTCGTTGTCCAGTCACACGAGGAAAAGAAACACCAGAACAATTCTGATTCGCTGCCAGTCCAAGTGGGAGTGTGCGGGGCGCAATTGCCTGCGCCCCAGAGGCAAAGCGGCGAATCCCAAAGACGCCTCGGGTCACAGCTGAGCAAGAGTTTAAGGACTTGCAGAGACACCCTAGAGTGCCTGGAGAGAGAGAGTGGCGACAACGGAAGTTCAAAAAGCTGGCCGATCACGTGGTCCATGTAGCCTCAAAAAGTTCCCGGAAGTGATTGGCGGGCAATACAAAAGTAACAGGAAAACCACGATAATCGGTAAAAAATGTCAAATAAATGCTTTGCTTTGTAATTTTTTTCTGAGTATGTTAATTGCTTTGAACTCTGCTAAGTTTACTAAACCTGTGTATTCGTTGAGAGCAATAAAATCGTAATATTTCTGTTGATTTTTTAAAGACGAGTGAGGCAGACTGACGGATGACAGTGATTTCCCAATTGACTACTACACAATAAATCTGACTCACAACAGCACAATAACTGTGTTCTAATATATGAATTCATTTAAAATAAATTGAATTCTATCACTGTTTCTTATCTCTTGTACCTTATAAATTGTATTAATTGCTTTGACTTGTTCTCTCTGTACTAAACCTGTGCATTTGTTGTCAGAAATAAACTGATATTTCCTCTCTTTTTTCTAAACTTTCAGACTTGAGTGAGGCACACTAACAGGTGACAACCAATTATTTGTCAGCTAACTACACAATATGTCTGGACTTACAACAGCATAATGATAACTGTGTTCTAATATGTGAATTCATTGCAAATAATTGGAATTTTATCATAGTTTCCTACCTCTTCTTCTTCATAAATATATATGCTTGTGTTAATTGCTTTTACCTGTTATAACTTTAATAAACGTGTATTTGTTAGCAGCAATAAACTGATATTTCCTCTTTTTTTCTAAACTTTCAGACTTGAGTGAGGCACACTAACAGGTAACAACCAATTATTTGTCAGTTCACTACACAAAAGGTCTGGACTTGCAACAGCATACTGATAACTGTGTTCTAATATTTTAATTAATTGCAAATAAACTGAGTTCTTTCACTATCTAACTATTCCTGCTTATCCCAAACTTACTCTGAGGGATGCATAGTAAATCACACAGTCACCTTTTCCCAATGAACTGAAGACCGAAATGAATTCCTTAAAAACTTTATCTACAGAAGTCAAACAGATCAGCATGACAAGCTGTTTGTGTCTCTCTCCAGGCACTCTGGGACACCCATGAGACCAGCGCCCCTCCGTATATAAACTATGTATTCACAACACAGTTCTTACCTTAAAAACATTGTGAAACCCCTTTTACTGAATGGTGACAGGTGCTGCTGAGAGACTATTATTGTGTGGTAAAAAGAAATGTTTTTATCCGTTATTTTTTTATAATTAAATGACAAATCATGTTGTGTTTAAGCAGACTTTCTCTGTTTAATTTTGGAGGGGGCGGCGCCCCAGCGCCCCCTATTGACAAACCGCCACTGATATATATATACATACATATATATATATATATATATATATATATATATATATATATATATATATATATATATATATATATATATATATATATATATATATATATATATATATGTGTGTGTGTGTGTGTGTGTGTGTGTGTGTGTGTGTATATGTGTATATATATATATATATATATATATATATATATATATATATGTATATATATATATCATTTTTTTAGTAAATGGTTAAGTATTTTAAAAAAAATAATGGTTATATATATATATATATATATATATATAATGTTATTCATCAAAACATTTGTGTGTTTGTCAAACTCTGACTCATCTATTTTAAGTTATTTTTTTGCTATTTTACTTACAATCATTTCTGCCTTTTAGAATTGCTTTTGTCCCAAAAATTTGTGCATGTAATCAACTTTTAGCAAATCATCATCAATCAACAGAATCAAACAATGATTTGATTTGTTTTGTTTTTTAAAACATTAAGTATCCCTGAATTTTTTTGATAACCTCTGCCAAACAGTTGAGCTGGTAGTTAAAGGGTTAAAAAAACAAGGATATATATTATGAAGATGCTGCTCTTAGCTCATTTGAGAGGAAGTGGAGCTGAAGTAACCATTGCAGAAAGCTTAAATGTGAAATACTGGAGAAGAAGCTCAAGCTATCTATTGTTTAACAGTTCCAATACTGACACAAAGGATGTCTCTAAACCAATCCAAAATATTTTTAAAAAGTTGGTTATAGAGCTCATAGAGTCAAAACTCACCCAGCAGCCATGTGGCACCTTCACAGGAGGAGCAGTGGACCTCACCTGAGTTACCTGAAGGCTGACCACAGTTTGCAGCAGGGGGCGCAGTAACATCAACGAGACGGTGAGAGGAGAGCAGATGGAGATGTCAGGGGCTGTCCGGGAGAAGCTGTCCTCGTCCCAGCTCTGAAACAACACCCTCGAAAAGAAATGGTTGGATTTTGATATCAAAGTTAATGAAATTTAGCTAAACGCCAGGTACAGCCATCACCTGTTGAAGCAACACGACGAAAAACGGCATCGTTATTTTTTGTTTGTCTCAGCTTGTGAGGAGGTTTGGTGACAATTTTTGTACAAAGTTCAACCTTTTCAAGTAAGTGAAGAAATGCTAATATCCAGTGGTAATTCAAGTTTTGTTAAAATGTTCTTGTTGAATTAGAATTAGCTGAAATGATTGTAAGTTGTTGTACTAGTGGCCTTGTACCTATTTTTGGAAACAGGTTGTTCACAGCATTACTAGTATTACCAACAAATACATGCACTTTTTTTTTATAAAGAATTTATTCTAACCCTTAATTTTCTAATATTTTCAAGAATAGTCACCATTATAATATTGTTATCCACTACATGCGTGTGTATGAGGGAACTTATTTTATTTATTTTTTAATTTGATCATTAGAATTTCCAAATTATTCATTTTATAATCTTATTTTTGCTTTTGCTTCATCTCTGTTTTTTAATTCTTAATAATTTTGCTTGTCAAATGTGGGAAACCAAAGACAGTTTATAAACATCACATTATTAACAGGACAGCTTACATATAAATTTGATTATCTTATAAGCCTTACATGTTTATTTTTATTCATCAATGTCAGTTTAGATTTGAAAAATGACTATATAACTAATGGAATATATTACCACAGTTATTTAAGAATTCATTCTAAACTTTGTTATATTACAACAATTTTAAAGCATTTTAAACTGGTTAGGCCACAATTTCAAATGTTAGATCAACTTAGAAACAGGGGAAACAAATGTGGTATTTCTCCTCACTCTCTAGCTCTGTGAAATACTAAAATTCCCTCAACTTTTCCCTTGTTTATTTAAGACAGTATTTTCAGTTGTTTGTGGAAAATGAATGCACCTATGAGTTAATTCAAAACTGGCTCATTTGTTGTGTAGCAGTGATAATAACTTGTGGTTGTACAAAATTCTAAAGCACACCTGGACCATTTGAGAACCTCTGAACTACTTCAATGAATAAATGCTTTTTCTTTCAGAGTGAACAAATGTTGATGCAGGGTGAACCAGAAGTACCATGGATGCCGTGGACCAGAGAGATGATCTGAGAGTTTCAGCAGAAAGGATGAAGTGGTGGAGAGAGGTGGACATGTGGAGAGGCACGGAGCAGCACAGGAAAGACGAAGACAGGGAGGAGGATGAAGAGCTGGTGGAGGTGTTGCTCCAAGGCAGAGCACCCTGGGGTTTCACCTTGAGAGGAGGCACAGAGCACAGAGAGCCTCTTGTCATCACAAAGGTGGGAAGATTGTTTTATGTATCGAGGCATATTAAATATCTTTTAACATGAGAACAGAGCTAAAACCGCTTTCATATTGCAAGCCACAAGATATGTGGCAGACAATGCAAATGCAGCAGCACAGACACAGGGGATATTTAATCAATTAGAAAGTTACGGTGTCAGAACATTTTCAGTTTACTCTGAGTGTTCGAAGATGAACCTCGAATTTTGCTCTTAGACCAATGGTGCAGAATTCAGAGTCTTTCAGAGAAGTCTAAAACATTGACCTGTAACAGCATCATGGGAAAGGCTGTGCCAGAATAATAACCTTTGTTAACATCACAGATGTGTGAGATACTACACATTGTGGTAAAATTTTGTTCCCTAATTATATCCCTCCATGTAAGGTCAGTATCCAAAAACAGATGGACATAGATTCAGTAGTCACTAAAATGTCTTTGTGCTTAAGAATGATATGAATTGAGTGCTGTCTTTACATTAATCTAGAAGTATGTGTGTCAAATATAAATGAAGATGAGTAACCCATCAGTGTTAATGCATAGCAGTACCTGCTTAGCTCCTCCATATATGAGCAATTTACTGTTAATTCAGGATTATAAAAAGATTACACCAGATGCCAGGAAATGTGTCTGTCTTTCTTTGTCCTGCTGTGAGCTGCAGCTGACTCAGTGCACTTCACCTGGCTAGCACATCAGGTTACAGGTGGTGCAGGATTTAATTTTTCATCAGAGCACTCAGGTTGCTGGCTACCTCTGGTGTTCTTAAATGATGAGGGTGAAACAGTATCTGAAGCAAAACAGAGACCCAAAAGATATCGTCGTACTTTGTCTTTTTCGAATTATTTCACTGCATGATGATTTGTCTTTTCCATTCATGGCTTGTCACAAAGCTACAACAAAGTTGGCTGAACAAATTCATAATAAAGAGAATTAAAGTTTGGAAATGTGAAGCAGTGCCAGCATGCCTGAGGCTCTGAAACAAAGCTGCAATACGGGCCAAAAAGAGATTTTGGCTAAATGATTGCATCAGAGATTTGCCATTGTTGTTGCTTTGAGCAAAAAAAGCTCTGTATCATCATAGCATAAATATTAACAGCTTTTTTACCATGTTGTGCAAAAAGACATTTGGATTAGTAACCAACCAACACGGTAAATGCGTGTGATAACATGCTTACTAAAGTATCTCTCCACATGCTTGTATATTACAGAGGTATTTAAACTGTCACATTAAGCATTTGAAAGTTTCATCCGATACAGTGATGAAGAAAAGTGACATTTATTACACTGCCTCGAAGTTTTACTCAAACTGAAACATGTTCAAATGTCTGCCTGCATGTTTGCATTTTAAGACTTGTCTTCAGTTTGATCCTTTTTAATCTTTTTGGATGCAACAGTAAGTCTCTAACTTCTTACTGACAGTGTTGTTTTGTTCTAATGTGTGTTTGTGTGTGCTCAGGTGGAGGAGGGCAGTGTGGCTGCGTCAGTCTGTCTTCAGGCTGGTGATAAGATGGTGAGCGTGAATGCAGTTCCTCTCAGCGGCTCTCGACAGGAGGCCATCTGCCTGGTGAAGAGCTCCCATAAGACCCTGACCCTGGTGGTTCGAAGGTACCATAACTGCAGATACCAGAAAGTTTGGCAAACAGTACAATTTCTCTTGTTAAGGAGTGTTGGTTGAGACAGACCCTGCCTCACACAAGGGCCTCTGGCTGCATGTTTACCTCTGAGAGTAAAACAAAAGAGGGTATTGTGGAGGCAGTAGAGCTGCAGCCAACACAGTTAGTTCACAGAGCAGATAATGACCTCTAAATGAGACAGAAAGGAGTCCCCTCTATCATCTGAATGAAATTAACTTGTCAATTTTTTTCTGCCTCAAAACAGCACCACGTAGCTTTTATCCAAAGAGAAAAGAAATGTTGACCTGAAGACCAGTTTGTCCGACAAGCCATGTTTATCTCTTTAGATATAAAATTCTATTAAACAGGGATGTATTTGAGGGCACGTACTGTGCCCTCAAATACATCCCTGTAGGTCCAGATACTGTGGCAGGACATTGTCCCAGAACTGTTTAGGGTCCTCGGGTTTCTTTTTCACCTTTGAAGCTGGTTTTGGTTTGTCTTTCTGCTGTTTCTCTTTTTTAGATTAGATACACAGAGAAGACTTTGATTTAACCATCAGGAAGTGTAAATGAACATTTTGTAATCTTTAAATCTTCAAGTTTTGAATGAAGTTCCAATTTCTCTGCTGCTTCCTTATAAACTAAAATTTTTTTTTTGTATTTCAGCCTGTTTTTGAGCCATTGTAAAACATTTTACAGAGCTCACATTATGCTCAAGGTACACCTGTACACATGATTATATGATATATGACATTCAGTGTCACAAAACAGATCGCCTAACCACAAAGTAATTGCTTTTACAGCCATACTTAACCTGCAAACAACTGGACTGACATGGTTGTTCAGTTATCTGCAAAAACTTGTCATTGTCTATTAAAAAAATTTAGCCCAGTTTTACAGGTTTGGATTTATAGATGCTCCTGTAGCTGTAGCTACACCATGTGGATGTTTGTAGATATTGCAAGTATATGTCTGTGTGAGTGTTTTTGTAAAGAAACATGCACATTTGTAACAGTCAAGGATAACTTCAGGTTGTTTTTCAGATCGTACAGATTTAAATGAATTCAATACAAAACCAGGCCTTCCACTTGTAATTCTTTTCTTAAACTGATAAAGAACAATTCTTTTAGCACAATTAAATATTTTTGGGTTAAAAACTGTACCTTTCCAGCTACACTTTGTACACAGTTTGCTTTATTGACAATTTTTCTATAAAATGATATATTTTGCAAATGTTGGTAACCTAAATTGTTTTTTCAGATTTATAAAAAAAAAACCCACAGGCAGTCCATTTTTACTCTCATTGCAGTCTTAAGGTTAATTTAAAGATCACTTAACAAGTTGTAAAAATTCTCTTGTTTACATCTTCGACAATGAATTTCCATCTGAGTTGCCAGTACAATACAAACAAAGATCAAATGCATCAGATCATGAATTAAAAAAATATATATAATATTTGATTTCTGGTTTATTTTCTGTTTGCATGAATTATTGTGTTTCTGTAACTCTTCTTAAAGAATAAAAAGATATCTGAAACCAGCTTTAAATGAGAGTTTACCTGAACCAGTTAAATATTATTTCTCATGTTATGTCAGCATATTGAATTCGATCAAATTAATATTTTAATTCCTGATATCAAATTACAGAATTTACAATAAACTCATTTATGATATCCTACAGTGTGTTTCAGTTTGGCCCTATAGCAACGTAGATAGAATATATCTTGCCCCCTTGTAACCAAGTTTGCTCCCCTTAAATGTATTATTTATATCAAAGTAAGTTTTATCCTGATTTATTTTAGACTTCTCTCCAAAAATAACCTCTGTAGTTGCTTCTTAAACCCATTTTACTACATGTGCAGCTGATGTCCTGTCCTGTCAGAATTATATGCTCAACAGCAAATGGCAGCAGAGTCTTAAAGCCTGAATCCAATTACTAGTTGCAAAGCCACAAGCGTGTGCTCAGCTTTGCAGAGTGGGTCGGGTCAACAGGAGGAAAAGGTGGACTTTTAAAATACTTCAAGTTGTGTTTTTTTTTCTAAAGAAACTCATTACTGAACAAGTTAAAAGAACAAAAACCAAGCTTGTACTGGTAGGAGGGATCTGAAATTGGTGTCAGAGGTTTTGCAGTCACCCTAAGAGTTGCCACAGTGCACTTGTCTTCCCCTGTTTTTAGGTGAAGTGGTACAGTCCATGTTGCCTAGGTGAGTTGACACTGCTTACTGGGATAGGCCGTATCAGCAGAGCCCATTGTTTTCAGGGGCTTTGGCTTCTCCAACAAGCACAAACTGGGCCCTCAGTCTGCTTTTCTCTGGACATGTCTGGATTTTAGATGATAAAGAGTCAATTTTCACGGACAGGTATTTTCACTTCTCTTTACCTTTGTCTCTGCTTTTCTGTGCTGCCTTCGTTCATGTCCTCTGATTCAATCATTCAGATTTCTGACAGATGGGATTAGATCAGGGAAGCAGTCAATGGGTTTGAGATAAAAGCAGGTTTAGTTTGCCTAAATGACCTGTGAGGCCATTTTCATTTTTCCTGTAATTTTTTAAATCTCTGGAAAAAAAACAATCATTTATGTCTAATTTCTTGTCAGAAATAGCTTATTGCACAATTTTTATCCACATCCATCTACCACCTACTAGTCGGGATTAATATCTTTTAAAAGGAAAAACTAAAGCTTGAAGATTTGTTGTAAGTAAAAGATTTCCTCCAATGGAACAAGCAAATTTGAGCTTGAACTTTCTAGTGTCTTGAATTGAGGCACACTAACTTTTGGGCAAGCAGTTCTCGAAATGAGTAAAATTTGTATGTTTTATTTTCAGATACTTTTTACTTATTGCAAGCACTTTGGGTTTATTTTTTTAATATATTCTTCTAAGATGTTTATTTGAGCCCGTAGGATGAATGTAGGTTGAAACAAGTATTAGTTATAAGTGTTTCCTTTTTGTTTTCCAGGATAAAACAAAAGAACAACAAAATCATCTTTACTACTAGAGGGCCTCCTGTTGTCCTGCACTTTAAATTTTAGCAATGAATAAAAAAATAAAGGCATCAGGATGTGTGCAAGGTTTCTCTGCATATAATTTGTACTAGATAGTGGAACTGAAAAAACGCTTTAACTTCTGTTTACCTTTTTTGTTCATGTTTGGCTAGGAAAACAGATCAGAATTTGTCCAACAGGTGACTTCTGCTGTCAAAGACAGAAAGTCTCGTCGTTTATTACATAATTAAATGGACTAGATGTCAGAAATATATCGATTGGACACATCAGATAAACACTGGCTGTTGATAACAGTTCATGCTACTTTCTTTACTGGACGCCTGATGGTTGACCCTGGGCTATGCCAATATTAAAACGATACTTTTGTGAAGCCCAAGCCCAAACTAAGATGAATATTATGGAATCTGAATAAAACTAAATAAAGGCTAAATAAAAAATAACAATGTATGCACTGGTGTTTAGTTCTTTAATCCCTCTAAATAAATTGCATGCACCAGTTTATCAAACAGTATTACTTTTTGTTCAGATATGATTTTTGCCTTTTATGCTTTTACCCATATAAAACAATGGGTCGTGGCAGAAACAGGGAAGGAAGAGAAAGTAAGGAATGACATGCAGAAAAGGAGCCACAGGCTGGACATGAACCCAGGTCATCCGTTGTGATGACCACTTCCACTGTACAAGAGGCAAGCAGACATGACAACTAGGCTTCAGGTATCCTAGAATAGTGCCTTAGATAATTCCAAGTATCCCCTTTGCTATTTGCTTTTATGAGTCATGTGAGCCAATGTGCTTTGGTAACACCTTTGTGAATGACCAATGAGTAGACAAGTGCTCCAAGATTGTCCTCAGATTTGAACTGAAACAGAAGTTCTTTCAGAAATTACTGAAGAAAAAGTGTAAACTTTAAAATTCACTTGGCTTCTTATATGAGTACTTACTTGTGTTTTTTCATGGTGTACAAGTATTTACCTATTCAGACAATAATTGATGGCCAGAGAAACAACTAAAACATGGTGTTTGCCCTGTCAAATTATGACCTGCTGCATGCATGACCCATCAGTAATCATGTGTCCTTTGTTTCATCCCTAGTTTTTGAGGGCTTCAGTGTGTGATGGACCCTACATGAAAGCCAGATGTTCCAGCTGTTTTCATCCTCAGATTTTCAATTTCTCAAAGTTAAAGTTTTGTCTTTAGTATGTGCAACTCTGCCCTCGTTCAATTGTTTTGAAGCTGGGTATGCAGTGACACACTGATAAGCCCAGCTGTGATGATGCTGGCACTTCTATTGTGTTGTCTTGTTTAGAGCTTGCAGGGACAAAAACGGCCCCACAGGCGGCTGCTGGTGAATAGGCAAGATGTGTCAACACTGTCTGATAGTGGGATGAAGATACAAGGGCGAGATGGAGTGATATAGATTTATAAGCTAAATGAGACGATTTGTCTGAATGAGAAGTAAACTGTTACTTTTGAAAGATTCATTTTAAATGGAGAAATGACTTTCTCTTCAGACTTGGAGATTTATGAAGCAATAAAGATGTACTTATATGTTTTCAAATGAAATATGGAGTTAGTTAAAATGCAGTTTATATTTTAAACATGTACAGGTGATGTCTCTAAAGAAGTAATATCAGGTCTAGTGCTCAGTTAAGATTGTTTTGAATACCATGGCAAAAACAGAGGTCCTGAATACCCAATATCAGCATTTGTCATGATCAATCATTTCACCAAAAGTCCTACAGACAGTCTCAATTTCATCCCATTGGTGACATTTGAAATGTAGATGAAACTGGTGAGGAGTTTCTAGCCATTTGTTCCCAAAAAAATTCTGTAAGGATGTGTGCTGTAATTCATTACATCTGATACCCACCAAACCAAACCAAAAAACAGATTTGGATGTATCTTTTATTTACTTAATTATGGGGTCAAAGATGCTAAACCTGCTCTGCATTCACAGCTTAGTGAGCTGATTTAGCACCAATATTGAAAAAAATGTGATTGATACCCAATCCTTGTGTTACAAAATATCTGAGACAGTACTGTCTCCCTTTTGCTTAAATATGACAAAAGATCATGAAGCTTTTGTACTTTTCAATAACGTTGATCTTTTTTTTTCTCATTTTGAAACGCATGGTATGAAAAACAGTGTAAATTTCTTATTAACTCAATATATTAGTATGCTTGCAAATCTTTGCCCAAGTTAGAATGTGTAGGATGCCAATTTTTAAAATCCAAAAAGCAATTTTTTTCTTTATTGCCATGGTATCAAACATGCTTTAGTATCATTTAATTTTTACTACAGTCATATTAAAGTTTAAAATCCTGGTGTTATGATAACCACTTGTGATTTCTTTATGTAATAAAAATAATTAGATTCCTCCTTATTGTCCAACCCAAAGATTTGACACAGCACTAAAAACAACTTCCTATCGTCTCTGGATAAGATGAACAGTAACTCCTTTCAAACACATATGATTTGTTTTATAAACTCTAAGAGGTTGCAGGTTTTCCTCCACTGTTGAGAAGTATTTTGTGGAGGAGTTGTCTCTCAGTATCTGCCTCCCTCCTCTTCCTCAGCCTGGCATTGGCTGGTATCTCTCAAAACAGATACGGGCCCTGGCCAAACATTCCTGTCTGTGCTACGTTTCCTGACAAGGACATTGAAGTAAATCTCCAACAGTAAAACAGTTTTATGAAACAAAAAGTCACCGTAAAATGTGTGGTTGTGGTATTGGATAACAAATTTGGACTTGTTTGAGCAAATAAGAGTCAAAAACCAGTGCTGATATCAGAGTTTCACTGGTAGCCAAGTTTTGTTAATAAAATTTAAAAACCGAGCATTTCTCAGTTAGCTGTTTAGATGGTTAAAGTGAATTTCCAAAAAGGGGCTACGTCAACCACTGTAGATAAAGTTACATTTATATTATCTATCCTATATGACGACTGAAATATCTCTTTATTCAAATCCACTGTATGTTGTCCTAGAACTCTTGCAGTTATATATTCTCACTTGCATTTTGTCATGACCAAGGCATAACGTTGACTTTTTTCAGCAGCATGTTGTCTATTCTGGTAACAATAGAAGAATATTAGGTCTCTCATAGCCACTCAGATAGTATAAAGTTCCTAAAATGCTACTGCAAGTTAAAAACATACACCACTCAATAGGGAAGCAAAGCATAACAACATGGTGAGACTAAATTACTCAAAAAGTATTTTCACAGAGATGATTAATACTGACCGTGGAGGTTGTTGTAAGCATTCAATTTCAGAGATTCTCACAACTAGCTGAAAGGGGGTAGGGTCATAAAGTGGTGCAGTAAAGAGTGCAAAAATGTAGAAGTTAGCATTTGGCACTTCCTGGTTCCTAAGGCCGATAGTGTATGGGACCTTGGAATAGTGTAATTGATAAAAGACAGAAATAAGATCATGATGATCATGCACACAAGATTTTAATGTTTAATCTGAAATAATAAAATGCATCTGATTTTGCCAGCTTTTGAATTTTGAAGCATTGTTGTGTGTTTAATTGAATGATTGCTAATGAACTGCTACCAAGGTCCACAATAATGGCCTGGGACCCTATAAAAGCATTTCTGATCATTCATAATAATCAATAATTCACACACTTTTGCCACAACCATAAAGACCTACTTGGCTAGATCACTGGATTTTGAGGAAAGTGGTTAAAACATGACGTTATATGTTTGAACTTACATAACAGCTTAATAATAGCTTTTTACTCTTGCTGATTACAATTAAGCTTAAAAAACATGACAGTTAGATTTATCTGTCAAGATTATCACAAAGAAACAAACATTTAAGTGTCAAGTTTTGTTCACTACAGACCTCATTATCCAAGACCACATAGGCTTTGAGTTTGGAGAAGCAGTGAAATGCTAACCTCTGCACTGACCTACAAAAATACACCATCCCTGCACCACTCTACAGCCACCAACCATAGCACAGGCAGAAACCTTCCTGCCAAAAAAATCCTATGCATGTAAAAGTGTACTGGAACAGGGACAGCAGTCTTATTAAAATGCTGATACAAGCTCTGACCATAACTTGCCTTAAGTGTGCATATAAACATACTGAATGTGTGATGGTCAGAGAACTGGTCCAGCATTTAGACTGAATTTAACTTTGCAGGTATCTGATTGACAGTGAATTTAAGCACAAATAGTCACCATGCCAAGATAATCAATCCAATTGATGCACTTGATCCTATGACTTTCTCTCACGCATACAGACAGTTGACCTTTATAAACATCACAGATCAGGAAAAACATAATTCTCTGGTCCCAACACTGTACACACATATGGTCTCATTATTGGCTGTAGTCTTTCATCTCTTAATGGTGTGGGCCACTCTGGTTGACTGTACTTTCCTTGCAGCTCCATTGCAATGCTGTTCTAGCCACTTACAGCCCAAACACAAGATTACAGCAAGGACGCTGAGCAGTACAATAACTCCTCCCTCTAGCCTGAAATCCCCCTTTATAATCCCCAAGGAAATCTCCTCCACGGCACAAGGTGGAGTGTGTTTGTGTGTATTCATACAGGGAGGTCATGGAGTTAGCAGATTCCTTACAGCTCTTAGGAGGATGTGATGCCCAAATGTGTCTGTTGTTCCTGTCCTGAAGTGTTTTTGAAGAGGTCAGCTGTGGAGAGGTAAAGTGGAAGTGTCCTTTGTTAAGCCAGAAATTGTGTTAATTACTACTCAAATATATCAGGGAGTTGGTAAGTTAGAAGTTCCTGTTGTTGATTTGTTTTGCATCATTTCCCTTTCTACCATCCTTTGCAACACTTCATCTTTCTCCAATCATCATAATGAAATGTATACTTGTTGCCAGTGTTTTGGTTTCATGTTTTCGTTTGTCTCTTGAATGAACTCAGCCTTATTTCAGCTATCCTGGGAGAGAGCTGTGACATCCCCCCGCTGAATATCTTTGACAGACCAGCTGTATCCCCTGACAATAGACCCTCAGCGCTTTAGAAAAAGTGACATTTGCATTTTCATTGTGTACGAGTTTGTTTGGAGGCAACACAACCCTCTGTGTGTGTGTCACACTGAGCTGAGGGAGGGAGGGTATTTCAGTGAGAGTAACATATTGGGATTTGTGTTGTTAAATTTGAATGTAAGTTTCTCAAAAACCTTCACATGTCTTTTCTTGAACTTGCTGTTATACTTTTTTTATGCAAATGGAGAGGGACAGTGTTTTAGAGCTTTTATTATAGAGAAGTGTGTCATCCTCCTCTGCTTCAAGGTAGGGCTGAGATATATACAACAATTTTCAAGATAATAATGTTTCAAATGAACTGTAGTGTTAGACAGGACTATTTATATCAACATAGTTTAGATCAGTATTGATAAAAACAGTTATTGCAAGGCTTAATGCTCAGTTAAATGACTGTCCACAGTAAGAACAATGGACAGAATTGTGTTGATTGACCGCTAAATAAAATATTTGGAATGACTGGTCTAAATTGGAAATTATAAATTATATAACATTCTATTTTATATGGTGGTGGCAAAATAAGAGTCCTGCACACCCAGATTTTTTTTAATTAAGGGTTTTTTTAATGATCAGAAAGTATGTTGACAACATTTGTAGTAGTGGTTGGTTGTCTAACCAAGTTTATACCACCATTAAAAATGTCACCAGTTTGAGATTTTCAGAAGAGTTTTATGGAGTTGGGAGGAAAAGATTTGCATTTAATTTGGTCACATATTTTATTTTACAATCTTAAAATGTTATTAAAATGACTTGAAATTCATTTTTGTAAATAACGTATGAAGAAAGCCGGAAGACAATAAAAAAGTATTATGACTGAAGAGAAGAGAAAGCTTTGCACGACACAAGTGTGAAATACTGGATTTGAGATAATATCTGATAAGGTGCTGAAAGACATACACAGTTGTTTAATCATACCTCTTCTTGGATGACAAGATGAAACTGTTATTAAAACTTAAATACTTATTTTTAAACAAGTCTGTGAAGTAAATTTCAGTAAGTTAATGTGCATTTAAACCAGAATGTGCTAAAACATTTTGCAAACAGTATTTTCCTCTACAAGTAATAGATCTTGACCATGTGAGGTTTTGTGAGAAAATCAGTGAGAATGTGCACTCTGTCTGCAGGTACATGGTGATTCTCCTTGAAGATGCCCCACTTTAAATGAGGGTATCCCTCCTCCCTGCATTCCTTTGCTGAAAGAATGCAGTGTCTCGATCTGAGCCGGGCAGGGTCAAAGTTTCAATCAAGGCAACTGAAGTCTCATTCTGCTGAGAAATTTTACTTTTATATGACTTTTTACCTTGAGAGCTGTCAAAGTAATCCTTGTATTAGCTCCAAATGTTAAAGAACATAACATTTCTTAAGAATTTATTTGACCTTTAAACATTTAAGGCCATTTGTAACATCAGTTGCTTCTGATCTTGTTGAAACTCATTTCTAATTTAAAACAACACATTGGAGAGAGGAGAGGGAGGTCTTGGTGGTCTGGGGATGACCTGTGGATCTGTCTCACCTACGTCTAATTTTCCAAAAGCTAAGCAGCTAAGCTCCATCTGGGCCATATGGCTATGAAAGATCTGTCTCCATCTCCTGTTGTGAAAGCTCTTGACAATAAGGAAGGGCTCACTGGCTGAAGCTGATATGTCGAGAAATTTGAATTGGAATATTGAATTAACACCAAGGCAGGGCTTACTCTCTCTAACATTTCTGTTACAGCCTCAGTAAGCGGAGACATTTATTTGGTAATATGCTATTCTTTTTTCATTACTTTTTCTAATTTGTTATCCTCTTTCCTCTCATGTTCTCCTTTCCTCACTCACACTGGATCAGGGCTAAAATGGTTGATGTTGTTTCACCCCACACGATGCCGTCAGAAACAGAGGTCCATGTAGCAAGGAACTTTCTCACCAAAATTTTACGAAGTTCTATGAGGTACCATCAGCCATGTCCCAATGTGTTTGATGGTAGTGTTGGGTAAACCTAAGCTGTGGTGATCCTGTTTGTTGACTGTGATTTTTTGTTTACTTTCCTATTTTGTGCTGTGTACTCCCCATAGTGTGCTGCTGGCTGTCAAATCCAGATTTCCCTTTAGATGTGATTTACATGTTCTTCTTCTTTAAGTAAAGATGTTTACAGCCATGTGATGTTCATCCAGCTCATGTGTTATCAGTGGTTTTGTCTATGCTTCCATGCCATGAAATTATTGTCACTATTTTAATTAATGTGTATTGGTATTTTCAAGATATGCTGAGGTAAATTAATCTGTATTATTTTGTGAAGATACGTAATTTTTTTCTTTTTCAACATGCACTCAAGGAAAAACCGCTTCAAAGGGTAGGTGCAAGTTTGATGTGAGAAAAGGATGTAGTACAGTAATGTCAATATTTAATCCTCATACTGGTCTTGAAAATATTTAAGGTCCCAAATTAAGAATAACCCACCTTTTAATGGTTTTCATACAGAAAGGTGTTACATTAAAAAAGGTCCCTCTTCTCCTTCTTTTGCTTGCTCCGCTGTAAACATTTGAGAACAGCACTTGAAAGCCACATCCACTTCTTGAAAGGTGCACAAACACAGCTGATGATGCCTGATAATAAAATAGCCTGATCTGAGCAGGGCTAAAGGAGAGGGCTTTATTAGCATGAGCAAGAAAATTCTAATATATAAGTTCTGGGGTCATCAGGGACCACCTTGTAGTGAAAGAGTTAAAGGTGGTCCCTTTCATATTTGAAAAATGTAAGAGAAGGCTGTACGATTTTCAGGTCACAAATCTTTAATATTTTCTCACAAATACTGGAAAAACTATTTCAGTGTATATGTACAAAGGGAAAGTAGTGAGGTTGCGAAAAACACGCAACAGAAATAAAAGATTAGGCTTATAACAGACTGTTGGAAAACTTAAAAGCTGAATAGTCAAATCTTTCTTTTGATTGCTGAAAGTGTTTGTTACCTCATTGCCTCTCAGGAAGAATGATCCAGGCTCACGGCCCCAGTCCTGGCACTCCTCCAAGCTGACAGAAGAGGAGTCAGAGCCAGCCAGGAAAGAGGCCATCCCAGTACCAGTCTGGCAGCCAAACCATGAAGCAAGGTGCACTTTTCAGTATCTCTATAAAATAAAAAGAGCAGTTATTTGCTTGTTAAATGTATAATTTGCCAGTGATTAGTGGGTGGTGTTGAGTATGGGTGATCTTCTTCTCTCTAAACTGAGATTGTAAGTAAATAATCACAAATGAATCTTCTTATTGCGTTGGTACAATTAAAACTGAACTTGTGAAATGCACATAAACATGTTTGTTAGAATAAAATCATACTAATGAAAGTTCTCTAAGTTCTAACCACATTCTTAACCAGGCATTTGAGCACGCCAAGTAAAGTGTCGAGTGTGTATGAAATGTACTGAGCTGGTTAGCTGTTAGCATTTTCCCTGTTCAACTTACAACCAGTTGGCTAATGCTAACTTGTGAGCATGGCTTAGTCAATCAATCCATCTTCCCAAGAACAGGTATACTTGGACAAGGAGAGTAGTCAAGTTAAATTGCCACTTGAGCTGTGGCAGTAGCCCATCTTAGCTGTTCATGTTAACGTACTGAGTTTTTTACTACAATTATTCATACAAATATTTTATTAATTATCTGTTTCTTCCATGCGCTTAAGACCAAAAGACGTGGCTACTCCAGGGAACCAGGACTGCCAGTCAGTAAGCAGCCAAATCAGCTCAGTGAACCACATGGAGAAACTGGAGCGTCCCTCTCACCCGTATCCACCAGGCCGACTCTCTCCTAATAAATACAACAGCTGTGCTGAGCCGGGAGGAAAAAGAGAATCGGGGTTGAGCTGTTTCTCAAGTGGCTCCAGTCCTCCTTTTCATGAACAAGACACATCAGTCAGGAGAGGAACCAGCACTGAAAACATTTTCTTTAAAGGCTTTCAGATTGAAGGGCAACAGCAGGCAGAGCGGCCGAGGTACCTTCAGCCAACGCTGGGCAATGGAGGTTGGGAGGGGTCACGGGTGGAGGAGCAGCCTGCCTCCCGGGTGTCTTTTGCAGGGAAACCAAGCATTGGCCCAGTTTGGCAGGTACCAGAGAAGAAGAAGTCCCAATCTCCTCCCCCACCCCCTCCGCCCCTGCGCAGCGACAGTTTTGCTGCAACAAAGGTGTTTCCTTACTCTGACGGGCCTAGTGGACTGATAAAGGCTCATGGCAGGTCAGTTGAAAAACTGACTGAAAACCTCACTCAGAATAGCCTCAGATCTCACCACGACAGAACTTCAGAGGCCAGACGTAGCTTTAACCCCCTGCCAACCAAAGACTTTCTACATCCAAACACAGCAGCTGACCACAACCACAACAAGCTTCATCCCAACAAACTGTTTTCCCTGTCCAGCAATGACATCAGACAGTCTAATTACACTAATTTACCTGCACACCAGAGGCAATATAGTGATGAAAGTCCCCTCTACCTGCAGACCAGATCAGCTCCTCCAACAAAGATTCAGAGTGTAGGAAGCTACTATCGCAGCCTGCAGGATTTGCCCACAAATGCTTTCAGTCGGAAACATGTCCGACATTCAACAGCATCAATGGTAGGTTCAGCCACAAACCAGAACCTGGAGAATGGGGGTCACAACAGAAACTATGGCCTGACAGGCAAGCGCTTGGGTCATACTTCTGAGCTCCAAGCAAGGCGAAGCAAAGGAGAGGGCAGGATGGGGGAAGCAGAGAAACCCTACTTGGTGAACAGCAATGAACCAGGCTTTCCCAGTTCTTTAAAGACAAATACCAAGACAAAGTACTCTCTACCTCAATCCCAGATGCCTTACCATGAAAACAAGGGGCGCATCGGCCCCTCCCATCTGGGAAACAGTGTCTACTTTGACCACAAAACCTCTGAATTATCTGTTCAAAGCCACAGTCCTGTGGATGCTGCAAAGACTGCAGAAGGACACTCCAATAATATAAGTAGAAGCTTCCCCATACCTCAGAGTAATGATCATAAGGCCATTTTACCAAGGCACCAGGACCCATGGGTGCCTCAAGATGATCTGAGAATATCCCCCCAGAAAACCCCACTTCTGCACTCTTTGGCCCAGGAAAGTAGGGCTCTGACTGAAAGGCAAGCTACACAAGGTGCAGGAGTCACACCTAACCAGGAAACCAGTGATACCATGGCCACCAGCAACGGTAAAACTAATCGACGCAGCGACCGTTATGCTACCACTCTCCGCAATGAGATACAGCAGAAACGAGCCCAGCTGCAAAAGAGCCGCAGTGCTGCAACTCTGACATGCAGTGGACAGGATGAGGAGACAGAAGAGTGGAAATCTACCCTGAATTCTACGTCTTCTAGTGTCTCCTTCTCCAACACCTACAAAGACAATCTGAAAGAGGCACAGGCCAGAGTCCTCCAGGCCACCTCCTTCCAGAGACGTGACCTTGAGCCTCTTGGGCCAGAGGTGCCAGTGGTAAAAGCCTCCAACGGACGCACAAGAGGGCGCAAACGCTTTCCCTTGGCCAAGAGGACGCACTCCTTTTCAGAGCCTGACAAGATGGATAAAGTAGGAGTGGAGGGAGAGCCTCTAACTGGTTCTTTAGGAGAGCCAAGGAAGTTCTTTGATTCTAAACCGGCATTCTCCAGGCCTGTGCCAAAGTGTAGTCAGGGTACAAACTCAAATGCAGACCCTGAGGAGATCGGCAAACAAAGTCCCTCTGGAGAACCTGAGAAGGCTCAGTCAGCTTCAGACCACACTCCTCTCAGCCCCGGACAGACACAGTACTCTCAAGATCAGCAGAGGCTTGGGACCTTTGCGGAGTACCAGGCCACGTGGAATAAACAGAAAAAGTCATCAGATGCCAAGACGCAGGGAAGGTACCACTCAGCGGAGAACATTTTGGACACAGATGTTCAAGAGAAAGCTGCATGTATCCATGAGAGATCTCGATCTTCTCCATCTGCAGACTTCTATATGCAGGTGAGGCACATGGTGTATTACAGATTCGGATAAGTTGTTTTTTAAACGTGTGCAAAAATACAGTCACAGGTGACTAAATGTGCTTTTATTTGAAAGATGGTATGTTATCTTCAAAGTAAATTTAACAAGAGTTTATGGTGGATCTCAGTGAAATGACATCTCATATGCCTTTTTGCAGAATAATGCTTCTTCATGGAGGGACCCTCACAGCCAGCATAGCAGTTATACCACCAGGTAAGATAAATAATCTTTTAATCATCTAACGAATAACAGATCTGTAAAGACAGAGTACAGTCAGGACAAATACAATTAATCAACATAAAAGTCACTGAAAATTATGTAGATAAAGAACAAGCAGAGAGTAATTCTTGTCTTGTATTTGTCTAACTCCTAATGATGTGAGGGCTTAAGACTTTTAAGTTAACATATCCTACAGTCTCAAGATGACCAGTATTTTCTTAATATAAAAAAAACTTTTGGTCATTGATATTTACAGTTTTTTTCAGATCAGCTTCTTTCTCAACCAGACATTCTGGTATCTTTGGAACATCATTGATAAAGAAATGCTTGTAAAGTCACATGTAAAAGTGGAATGTATTTCAGTGGTGAGATTTCAGCAGAAGAGGGAACACGCCTCAGTTTCTCATGTCAGGTTTCCTGAGCTAAAAAGAAAATATGATCTTCTGTAATCCGAGATCTCCTCTCAAACTTATCTCTGGGAGCTCTTGTTTATGTGAACAGTATCTCCTGGAGTTTTTCAGTAAACAACTCCCAAGTTTACAAAGGTGTCCGTCCAATTACAGATGATTTACAGGGAGTGCAGAGTGTATCAGTTTTTCCTTCAGCTGATTAGGAAAACTGAAACCACTGTGTTGTTCACAACTGTGATCCTCAACTTGTGGATTGGGACTCAGAAAAGGATTACAGGGCTGTTGTCAATGGAATGCAATGGTTTGTAAAAATAGTGGCTGAAACAGTATCGTAAATTAATGTACATCCAGTTATATATTTTTTTCTCTGATAACATGCTGTTTTCTTGAGATATTGACTTATTTATGTTGTAGTCCTGCTGTAACAAGCTAGATTTCACATAATACCAGATTAATTTCTTAAGATCTCTGAAAAAAGAATGTTGTTACAGGGAACAGAGTAAAATGAAATGCATGCTGTGTATCTTTTTGAGGCTTCAGTGATGATGTACTGTGTAAATATCTTTTGTCTTTTCTTTTTGTTCAGTGCTGTTGTTTTCCTTAGAAGGCCCAAACTGACTTGCAGATACTAAAGGGTGAACGATCTTTACGTGAAATCACCACTGCTGAAGTGTTGATCTATTCTTACTAAATGCATATCTTGGGTGATGGAGTTGATCCCCATCTCCTGTCTCTGCTCAAGTATAATCCAATCAGCATCAGGTTTCATAAAGTAGTTAGTCACTCTGAACAGGCAACAGAAATAAAGCCTTTTTAAGACCAACAAGTCAGAAGGCAGAGTTTCAACTATGAAGTTTGAAATATACCAATATGGATAATGTTGGAGAACAACACATAGAGCTATGTTTTTGTGGGGTTAAAACATTTATATGTCCGTCTAAAGACAAGAACAACTTTATCCGCAGAGTTGTAGTTCAGCTAACCAAAAAAATTACTTCTGACTCATGCTGTTCTGATGGCATTTGAGGTGATGCCAGATTTCTTCCCTGTATCAAGAGTACAAGCGTGCAAGCAAACTTACAATGACATTCTTAAAGGAAACAGTAACATGGAGTTGTCAAAACATACTTGCTCTAAACCAGCTTTTATTATCCTGGAGGCTGATTCACAACTGACCATAATCAGCTCTGGGACCTGCTCTAAAGTGTTGTTTTAAACAGGAAATAGTCGTAATTTTCAACTTTCAGCAAAACACAACATTTCAAACAAAAATCTAGTGTTGACAGCAGAGTCAGTATATTGTTTGGGGGTTAAATTAGACTTTCCCCTCAGGTGGCGATAAATTCTGTCTTTGTTTGGCTTCCAGAGGAACACCAGAGAGCAGGCTACGATACCAGCCTGACCACAGCCCACAGTCTGCCACGCCAGTCCCCAGGATAGAGGGCCCAGTCCCAGGCCTCACTGACCACAGGACAAAACCAGACCCAGCCAATCCCTCCCACACCACACACTCTTCAGGCCCTCACAGCTTTAGCCCCAACCCAGGCTCCCAGCTCCCATCCCATCCTCCACAAACCAAGAGCCTCCTACCACTGCCCAGGTCCCATTTAGGCCTAGAAACCACATCCTGTTCCCAGGAATTTCTCCCTGGCGCCCCGGCAGACCCGACAGTCCCGCAGCCTCTGTCCATCTCTAGCTCCGATGCCCAGAAACATGCTGCTGCCCAGAACTCCACCACCAGCCCCACCCCAGCCAGCTACCCTCAAGCTACTGAAGCACAAAGCTCAGCCTTAAGCAAAGAAAGTTTAGAAATCAAGGAGGAGGAGGACAAGGAGCTGCCACCTTTCTTCTCATCCCAGTCTTCTTCCTGGACACCAGTTCTACCCCTTTCTGCAGATGGCACAAGGTCTCCCTCACCTCATTTTGCACCTCTGAGACTCACTGACAAACCACCGGCCTTGTTCGTGCAGGAGGACTCACTGCTTAGGTAAGCAGCTTAGACAAGTGCTTCAGGTCTCCTCAGTGCCCCTCGTTATGTAAGATTTTCTCCTATGTTTCACAGAGAAGGCTTGTTGATCAAGGTAAACAAGTTCAAGATGGAGGGAAAAAAACAAAACTAGAAAAGCAGGATGTGGAGTTTTCATGCATTAGGATAAACTGTTTTGATAATAATTACTTAAGATAACTGAAAGGTAACCAAAAAACCAACTTCAGCTGAAGCATATTATCACAATGAAAGTGCCATTTTTGTCATTAAAATATGTTAGAGTAAGAACTAGACAAGAGGGTCTTGGTTGTTATTCTTTCTTTTTGATGATTTCTTTTGCAGTCTGAGAGGTATTAAACTAGGACTACATTTTGGCAAAGCTACATGGCAGGTATTAAGAGCCAGAAATGTTAAAATCATTGCAATATTTAAGCACATTCTGTTGCACTGTGCTTCACATTTAGTCAATCAATCAATGAAAGTTTCTTTGTTATTCTGATTTATAGAACATGTTATCTTGAGGTATTTAACAAAAAGAGCATGTCCAGAGTGTCGCTGTTGTTATGTAGTTTACAAAGACTTGGTATTAATTAATAAAGGGATGCAAAATATAATAAGCATAATATTGGTATTGGCAGATAATTCCTGAAGACATTCTCTATTTTTATTTGCTGCTATGAAAGATAACTATAGCTATAAACATTGTTAAGACATTCGTAAAACATGAGCATAGCACTAAGTTGTATGTAGCAAAGTAAAAGTGACAAGGAAAAAAGGCCTCATAATGGGCAGAAATGTGGCACACTCACAGGCACTGTGCTTTGCTGTATTTCAATTAAGGTGTAAATACAGGATTCTAAAAATTCATCCTTGCTTAGTTAAATTCAGTACATTATTAGGACATTATTATCCCAAAACCCCACATCAAGTCATTGGTGTTCCTTTGAATGTAGAGTCTTTCTAAACAAATATAACAGTTTAAATGTATTTTTTTGTCATAAAAAGTGTTTTAACACTAATAAGTCACAGGAAACTCTGAAAAAAAACATCAGAAGTTTCCAAAATATAACATAAATGATAGAAAATAAGATTATTATGCAGTAATAACTGAATGATTTTGGAAAACAATATTGTGTACTTGCTTTTGATGTTGAAAATGTTTCCTATCCAGGTCAGAAAATGTTTTGAAGTCTCCTGCTGAGATGGATGTGAACAGTGCAGTTAGGAAAGTCCCCATAAGGATCATCCACTCAGAGAGCAGCTCAGCGCGAGAGGGCAGAGCCTACCTACCTCAGAGCATTGAGACCTGCAGCATTTTAGATCTGCTGCCTCACATCCCCACCCTCAGCATCACAGAGCGTCCTGCCTCGTCTGTGTTCAACGCCCACACCCAACAGGCCACTCAGGACCTGCCCAAGACCCAAGTCCAGGAGTCGGTCACCGGGACAAGTCCTAAGGGGTCTGGGCCCTCAGAGGAGGACGCCAAGAGAGAGGAGCTGGCCAGAGACATCATGGGTAAAGACAAGTCCCTGGTGGATATATTGGACCAAAGTGGCAGGATGACCACCATGGACCTGATGGAGGGGCTCTTCCCGACAGATGAGCAGATCCTGGAGGGGGCCCACCAGCGCAGGAGAGCATCTGCAGGCTCCAGGCTGCCCACCTTATCCCCAAGGAGCATGGACAGGTGGGACATAGAAGTACAGCCTAGAAATGAGCTTGAGATGAAGGTTTGATGTTTGTGTCAGCCTGCACTCTGGTGGACAAATGTTTGAATGAAACAAGTGCATCTTATTTTGGAGGCGTTGTCATTTCATATGCTGCTGACAAAGACTTACAGATTTTTTACTTTGTACAGACTTCAACAAGGTCAATAAAAATACTTCTATCTTGACAAATGAGTTGCACATGTCAACATTCAGACCTTCAAAAAAGTCATCATTTAAGTCCTTCTCACTGGAGACACAGCCATCCTGATTTGCAATATCACTGTCATATCATATCTTCATATTTTGTCTCAGTCCTTCAGTCCTTGAAGTTTTATTTGGAGGAGTTCCTTTGTCCAGGTTACTGAGATCATTTTACTCAGGATTATACGAGGTGTGTCAGAGAAGTTCCAGGACTGGTGTCACAAAAGATTTATTTCAAACCCAAACTTCAAACTAATAGTTTTCCCCTTCAAAGTAATCCCAGCATGTCTACATAGAGATACTGCAGCATTTGCTTCGTTCAGTGTGCGAGAAGAGGCGAGAGTTGTGGCAGGACAAGTCGTGGCTGCTTCACCGTGACAACGCACATGCTCACAATGCCCTGAGCATCCGACAGTTCCTGGCCGAGAAGTACATCGCCTAACGGGCAGCTCCCAACTCACCCGACCCGGCTTCGTGTGATTTTTTCCTCTTCCCCAAGCTCAAGGGGGTCATCAAGGGGACCCTGTTTTAAAGACGTGGACGACATCAAAAAGGCCGTGACGACGGGGCTGCAGAGGATCCTGGAAGAATCCTTCCAGGAGTGCATGGCAGAGAAGGCAGAGAAGGATGGGAAAGTGCATTAGACTCCAGGGGATTACTTCGAAGGGGAAAACTTGTAGTTTGGATTCTAAATAAATCTTTTGTGACACCAGTCCGGGAACTTTTCTGACACGTCTCGAATACCTTTGGTCTCTATCTATTTCGTTGTGGTTGGTTCTCCAAGTTAAACCAGTATGAATCTTTAGGAACACTGATGTCAGTACCTTATCCACCTTCTCCTGTTCATATTGCCAGAATCCCTGTAGAACTGGACAATCATGAAGATATGTGACTGAGTCCGACCTTCCAGCATTACCTCTTGATATCAATGATGAAGGTCTGCCCTGACCTTACCTTGGCTTTTAGCTGTCCTTTAAATCACTGAACTAAGTTCAGCTTCATTTCCTGTCGTCTTTTGTCCCGTGTTTGTGTGTCAGAAGGGAGGAGGAGGACATGTCAGTATCAGCAACATCCTCCCTGGTCCCCAGCTCCTCCTACTATAACACGTCTGCCCCCAAAGCTGAGCTTCTCATTAAGATGAAGGATATGCAGGATCAGCTGGAGGAGCAGGACTCTGAGGATGAGCTGGACACTGATCTGGCCAGTAAAAAGGTACATTTATTCACACTGACGTGAGGCTTGAATATTATTTTTGCAGCTGCTGATGGATTTTTGTTGTTGTTGTTCATGAGGAAAACATTGCAATAAGGATTACTTGTAAGACTTTGCCTCTTGTTGTGGTGCTTTATATGTGTTTAACCTCACCTCAGTATTTTTGTTGATTTACAGCAAGAGCTAATTTCCAGCCTGGCAGTAAAACTGGAGGTGCTGCGGGAGGCGCGGCAAAGCTTGCAGGAGGATGTGGAGGACAATGAGGCTTTGGGTCGTGAGGTGGAGGCCACTGTCCAGAAACTTTGTCAGCCAAACCAGCTCGACAAGTTTCGTATGTTTGTTGGAGACCTGGACAAAGTGGTGAGCCTGCTGCTGTCACTGTCGGGGCGGCTTGCTCGGGTGGAGAACGCTCTCAACAGCCTTGAGGATGAAGCTCCACCTGAGGAGAAGGTAACAGACCAATTGTCTTGAGGCTACTAAAAATGTTCTTCTACCTAACATCACTTATACTGTTTTATATGTCCATCAGCGAACTCTCACAGAGAAGCGAAAGCTGCTGATGCGGCAGCATGAGGATGCCAAGGAGCTGAAGGAGAATCTGGACCGTCGGGAACGTCTTGTATTTAGTATCATGGAGGAGCACCTGGATGCAGAGAGCCTGGACGACTACCGTCACTTTGTAAAAATGAAGTCAGCCCTCATCATCGAGCAGCGCAAACTAGAGGACAAGATCAAGTTGGGCGAGGAGCAGCTGAAGTGCCTGGTGGACAGTTTGCCGCTGGAGCAGAGGCCGCTGCTCTAAAAGCCTCCACCCGAAGAAGCTTCTGGTCCTACAGATGAACTGTCAGATCAAGAAAGAGGCACCAGGTTTAGGTGCAGTTTCTGTTTCTGGGTTGCTACATGTAGCACTTTAATATCAATGTCTGTTTAGTTATGTCATAACTGAAATGACTTTGAGTCTCTTTATCATGCCTGTTAAAATATTGGTTCTCAGTTGATAACACATATTCCATGCGACCATTTTTGGCCCAACAGTTTTTGAAACTATGGAGCCAGAGGAACTAAATTAGAAGCAAAGATAATTTTGGCCTGATAATTAAATGTTGACAACTTAATTTGATCTTAAAGTTTTATAGGCTGAGATTCATTTCCACCTTTTACATCTTTCTTTTTGCTTCTTTTTATCTACCAAGCTCAAAGCGTTTAAGATTTACAGAAATCTTATTAAGAAATTATCTGTGCCACTATTTTAAGCTTCATATGTGACCACCACTCATGTCCAAAATTAACCATATCAGCTGATTCCCAATTCAACAGTAAAGTAAAACCAGTAAACCTACATTTAAGTTAAATGTTTGACAATGAAAAATTGAATGTAGATAGCATTAAAGCTACTTCAGAATATTTTCTGAGCCCTTATCCGCAGCCTTTAGAGTTAAAGATGTGAAAGTAAAGCAAAGTGATGTAACAAACGAAATGGCATTTGAACTACAATTAAAAATCATAATTTCATTTTTCTGAATCTAACAGTATTTCCACAAATCTGCTATTTGTTGAATTAAACTTGCATGAATTGTTGCTCCCCTGCTAAGTTTGGCTGGGTTTTAACAGGTTTTCTTTATGTGTGTTTTAAGTTTTAGAAAAGTATTTTTCACTAATTTATTTTAGTCTGTATAAACATGTCAGTGGTTATATGGGGAGTGTTTCCCCGGTAATTTATTTTCACTTTTGATGAATGAAGAAACAAAAAGAAGAGTTTATTTTGAAATGCTTTCAGTGTGTTTGGGGTTAAAATTCATTTTTTTATCTTGCTGTTTACAACAAGCCCTCTAGCTCTTTGTGTAACTTTTATTTCTCCAGAAGCGGACGCCACTTTCAAACATGATGAATCTATCATTTTGAAGTGAAGATCCTTAATTTATGTTAGCATGAGAGGTATATATGAAAACTGGACATTAATCTCATGAAGACGATGCTGACTTGTTCCAGCAGTGCAGAAGATGTTCCTTATTGTTTGCTTTCCAAAAAGAACACTTCTGATGGTTTCTGGGTGGTTTTATTGCCTAAGACCTCACATGTTCAAATATCAATTGGTGCTTTTATATTTTGCTTCCATCCAAAAACTGCAGGATGGTCTGATTCTAACTGGACTCTTGGCAGATGTAGCTTTTTCACTTTTACCAAGAAAAAGGACTGAAGTGTTTCTGTTTGCACTTTATTCTCTGATTTGGACCCCTTAGGGGAATGTCTACACACCATATTAAAGTATTCATATATGGAGATGTGCCTACTCTAGCCTCCCACCACTGAGCTATGTGGACTGGTGTGGGCGTGCCCCTGGGTACTGTGTTTGGCCCACACACATCATGTATGCAGTGCAAACTTTCACAAACTTACAAAGCAATAAAACGTACAAGGCAAAAAATCTTGTGAAGATGTTTTTTATATCTAATAAAATGACTCAGTTAGTGGTAATTATGTGGATAAGCCCTAATAACTGTGTTTTCTTTTAACAAATGATAAACAACCAGTTCAGTAAATGTCAAATTCTTTACAAGTATTGGTTTAACAATTGCCCACACTCCTTTAAACCATGGTTTAGTGGTGGGATTAATTTGGGTGTTTTCATGGTTATTGGGCTGTTTTTATCTTCTCAAACAAATTAAAGAAGTACAAACCATTTCATTCTTCATTTTTATGCCCCCATGATGACCAGGACTGGAGGCAAATGTTTTTTGTATGTCTGTCCCTTTGTACTCTTCTTGTAAGCATTTTATCTGAATAAGTCTTTGAGGGATTTTCTTTCAAACCTGCACACATGTGGGTGTCCTGATAGGCACATCTACGTCTGCTGAGGCTCTCGCCTCATGTGGGCAGCCTGGGATTGACACCTGCTCGAAGCCAGTTTGGCGCATATCTTCTCATGCTCTCTCATCACCTTTTTGGCTCTGTCCAGCGTCTCTCTACACTGTAAATGAAGGCAAAAAGAAAGAAAAAGAACTTAAAGCAAAATAAATAATGTCACATCTGACTCCATAATTCACTGATTTGAATGTAGAGGTCAGAGGTCAAAGTGACCCAGTGCACAGTATCTCAGAAATGCATCAGAGGAAATTTGTCAATTTGTCAAACTGATCATATATTTGAGTCAAATGACAGTATTTCTTTTTGCACCTGTGAACATAACTACCTCTGTAATCCAAAGTTGTTTTTACATAAAGAAATAAGATGTCAAACTGCTACAAAAACTACCCAGCCGTTCCTGTCCCCTCATGGTTCTTTCAGTACCTGCCAGGTGGTAGTTAAAGTAACGATTAATGATGCAGAGTCTTAAATGTGAACCCAAACAGACCCTGCAAGTAAAGAAAGTCTACTATTGCTGTTTTTTAATCATTTGGTAATTTGTTTCGGTATTGGCTAAAAATGATCCAGTTATCCTGTAGAAGCAAAAGGATGAAAAGCTAAAAAGATAAGAAAAGATAAGATAAGATATTCCTTTATTAGTTCCACAGGGGGAAATTCCAAAATATACAGCAGCTGCAGGATACAAGAGAAATATAAGAAAGAAGCATGATACTGAAAATAAGGTAGTTACAAATCAAATACAGTAATGTAAAAATAGAAATAAAAATATATTAAAGTATAAAAAAGTACATACTATATAGTAAGTGGCATAACAGTCCTTATGTACATGTTTGTTGTTTAACAGATGGTTATGTGCATGTTGATATTTTACAGGTTGAGATTTGAGATATTATAAAAATATATATGGTGGCTATGTACATGTTTGGTATTTTTGCAGTGAAACATTTTAGGTATCACATATAAATATGGTTAATTGCACACTGGAGAGGTTTTTGTTATAAAGTCTGACAGCTGCAGGAAGGAAGGACCTGCGATAGCTCTCCGTCACACACTTCGTGTGGAGCATCCTGTCACTCACGGAGCTCCTTAGTGCAGTGAGTGTGTGTTGGAGGGGGTGGGAGTCTTTGTCCATCATGGAGGACAGCTTGGCTGTAGTCCTCCTCTCCACCACCTCTTCCACCGGTTCCAGAGGGCATCCCAGGACTGAGCTGGCCTTCTTTATCAGTTTGTCCAGTCTCTTCCTGTCAGCTGCTGTGATGTTGCTCCCCCAGCAGACCACTCAATAGAAGACTGCCTAGGCCACAACAGAGTCATAGAAGGTCTTCAGGAGCTCCCTGCACCCCAAAAGACCCCCAAAAGACCTCAGCCTCCTCAGTAGGTTGGGCTCTAATTTCGTAGACCAGGCGCTGGCGGGGCGCACCTGCCCTGCGCCGCGCCTACGCCGCGCCAATGGGGTGTGTCCAGGGCATTTTGCAAGGTTCGTGCACTGCGCAGTCTGGCGCAGAGAGGCGCACCCACTCCTCCGTCCCTCTCAGCGGCGCAAGTAGCAGAGAGGGAGGAGAGGAGGCGTGAGTGGGTTTAACACAGCCGAGTGTAATCTTCACTTTTGCAGCAACTGGGAGAGCGCAGGGGCCACCGCGCATCGGAGTCCACAATGCGCGTCACTGTGTGGACCACCTTGCGGGACAGATGTAATCTGTTCCTTTGCCGTAAACAGGAGTACAAAATTACGTGATAATTACATTTAAACACAGCAGCAGGCTAATCCATTCATCATGCTTGTGATGCATATACATTTGTATCTATATTAATCAGGGCCGGTTCTGGGCAGGCATATATGAGGGGGCAGTCAGAAATGTGAAGGGGGCATCATGTGTAGTCCGTACACATCATGCTTGAGCACTTTTTTTCTATGCTTATAGTAACAGTGTTTTCTTCATGGAATTGGGTTGTTAGCTATGTGTCTAACCCCAACCTGCAGTGGATTGCACTGTCAGGCCTAGACCTTCAGACCTGTCCAACTTTGGTGTCCCACCTGAAGACTAAGCTCCTGCTGGTATAGCTTTAGCTCTTAAGGTCGCTGGAGCACACAAACCCCCTGACCACAATAAGGTGGCTGGGGGACTGAAAAATAAAAATGAAAAACAAAATAAAATATCCCGATTTTAACAACCAACAACATAACATTCACCTGAACTGGAGCGTCTTATTCTCCAATAAATTTGAGCCTAGAATTGTATAGTCAATATTTACAAAACTGTAACTAAGGTAAATAAAAAAACACTTCTCAAACTAATTTATAAAAACAACATATAGGGCAGAACATTTTATGACTTTTTTCTTTATTTTCTTCTCTTTTTTGGCTTGTTTTTTTTCCTTTACAGCTAAGCTTTATGTAGAGTCGGGGTCTGTCAGACACAGGTCATTTGTTCTCAGTCTGTTACCCCCAAATTCCACACAACGCCAATGCGCAGCGCCGAGCTGCGGTCTTGCTCTGACTGACAAAACCCCACTGGATGCGGCGTGCTTCCCCAAAGGGGGAGGGCTGATCCCCGGAGAGCAATACATGTAATAAACTGAGAAAAGTTCTGTTCTCCTTTGACCGAAAACAAACAAGAAAACTCAATAAGTGCGCTTTCTCCATAGGGGCGTCAGGAGAAGGAGAGGGAGGGCCGACACAGCGAGGAGGAGCACACCCGCCTGGAATTTTTTTATGGAGATAAAATAAAATGTATCACTGGATAACATCAATACAAGTTCAAGAAATGGACAGCTACACTTATATTTACAAATGTATTGATAACACGACGTAAACCGCTCGTTAGCCTCTCCCGTCTGATCAGGACTACAGGCACATATGACGCACCTATGGAGAAAGCGCACATATTGAGTTTTCGTGTTTGTTTTCGGTCACAGGAGAACAGAACTTCTCCAAGTAAGTGTGTCAAGAACCAGGTTTCAATAAAAACACAGAATGATGGAAAAACTTTTCAATGGCGGGGAAGCGTTCTGTGAGATAAGACGAAATGACTCATGCATGAATCAGAACATGAACGGATAATGGCTCTGTTGACTGGAAAGCTGACAGACCCTTGCTATGTAAGTGCATTGCATTCACTGGATGAAGAAAAAATGGACACCTTTTCTGGGAATGACGAGATCAGGATCTCATTATTAAGAGAAAAGATAAAGAAAAGGAAACTTCTGTAAATCCTCTCACAGTGGCAATGATGGCACACGCAGCAGCAAACAGGAGACAGCACCAAATAAACAACCTGTGCAAAAAAAACACAAGACTCTTATCAGCTGCAAGTGACCTGCACTGACGGCTGAGAGCTTCTGCTCTGTCTGGTTTTACGTGAATAATCAGACTCTGTGCAGGAGAGAGAGGATGGCTTGCGCAGCATGCAGCGTAAATAGTCAGAAGACAGGTCGGAGAAGGGTCAGAGGAGAGGAGAAATGCATTTTGCATTTTAATGAATGTAATGAAACGATAGTGACGCATTAGACTGTGGAAGTGAATCTAAAAGGTAAGAGCTCTGTATGTCTCCTGCAGAGCATGTGAGCAGAGTGGAGCAGTGAGATTTCCCGCTCCTCGCTCACACAGCTGCCCCTCAGAGCGCATGCGCACCGCTCCGCTTATTACCGCTCTGACACTCACTGAAATTTCTACCCGCTCCACTCAAATCACTCACCACTCACTCTACGAAAATACGGAAGCGCATTGCATTGACTGGATAAAAGAAATGAGACGATTGCAGATGAGCTGCACTGAGGTCTGAGAGCTTTTGCGCTGTCGGCGGTGCTGATCCGAGTTGTCAACATCCAGTTTCCGACAGAAAACAGTGTGGGTGGCTGAACAATTAATTACACGCAGATGCACTCTGTGTGAGACATGCTTCAGACGCTTGGTGTGAGCGATACCGGAGCGAAATTGGAGCGGGATGGAGTGACAGATGAGGTGCCGCTCCAGCTTGTTGAAAAAACCGCTCCGCTCACATGCTCTGGTCTCCTGTCTGGCTCTTCATATAATGCCTGAGCATCGCATGTAACAATCACAGTGAGTGTGTGCTTCCAGCCAGTCAGTGCTTCTGGCTTACATGAAAAAATATGGAGCCTGTCCGAACCTGATAGAGAGCGCAGCGTGCACACAGAGCGCTCTGATCATGCTAGAATGATATGATATCCACGTGAAAGAAAAACATATTTTTCCGAGTCATGTTGTCTCAAGTCAAGTCGAGTCTGGAGTCATAGCCTCCCGAGTCTTTACCTGGCGAGTCCGAGTCGAGTCGCGACTCGAGTCCGAGTCCCTATGACTCGAGTCCAATTGTCTGGTACCTACCTCTTCTGGTAGCTTAATCTGAAAGTGTTTAGTTGTCTGCTGTTGTGGTTTGCAATTCAGGGCCACCATAGCTGCAGGCCCGCCCCAGCACACGCAAACACACACACACATACCCACATACACACACACACAGCCCTCAGTAATCATCCAATGGTGTCAGGTTTCAGCACGGAGCAGCAGCGAAGCTCAGCTAAATTCCTCTTAGTGACTGTGAGGTAATTAATAGCCTAATTAATAATTAACAACAACAATAACAAAAAAACAAAGTAACGTTAAATATAACATATATATTAGTTCAGTCATTTCTCCTGTTCAGGGGGCGTTTCTCAGTCACACAGGCACAGAGATGAGTGTCCACGTCCACTGCCTTTAACCCCCAAATTCCACATAACGCGAAAGTGCTGCTCCGCGGTCTGTCAGCCTGTGAAGATACAATGGAGTGACAGAGAAAGGAGAGGAAGCAGATACTGTATCTTGTCCGTTTTTAGGCGGATTTTTTCCGCACCTGCATTTACATCTGTCAACTTATATAGCCTATTACTTTTGTAGGTTTATTGAAATGTGCTTTCTCAATTTCTAAAATTTTGATTTGAGGGGGCAAAACATTTATTTGAGGGGGCGGTACCCCCTCTTGCCCCTGCATAGCGCCGGCCTCGATATTAATTGTCCCATCACATCTGATGTCAGATCAGAGACGTTTGTCATAATGGAAACTCAACCTGACGGCAGCTGGAAGAGTGACGCAAACTAACGAGTTCACATCTCTCAGCCAACCACAAACAGCCACATCATCTGATACTGAGTATCCAGCTTCTCATCTCATGAAATTCAAAAGAAAAGAAAAAAGAGAGAGACGCTCGCTGAATAAATGTAAGTCTCTCGGTGTCTTAAGGATTTACCTGTGATTGCCCATATTTCTCTGTTTTCATCCTAATCCTTAAAGTGATCTAAAAAGATTGAGTACATTATTGCAAAGAGGACGAGGAGGAGATATAGGGGATATTTCACCAAAGGTTCTGCTATTTGGCATGACAGACCAGGAATGCAGGTGGATCACAAGCATGATGAATGGATTAGCCTGCTGCTGTGTTTAAATGTAGTAGTCTTCTGCATGCGTGGGGTTTTTCGAGTCTACCTGTCGGAGCTCTCTCAGACAAACTTTTTAAAACTACCTTTTATCTGTCTTTTATGTGATTTTATATATTTTACCCCCGCTTCTATCAATCGCATCTGGCAAGACGATATAAGGACTTTTATCATCAGACTCCGACTTTATTGCTTTTATTACTGTTTTTACCACCGAGCATACCGGCTTGTTTTTAGCCTGGTAGGCTAGCTAGGCCTGGCAGAGCACTATGCCACCACTCACCTCACGCCTGGTCCCTGCAATGACTGTCTTCGGCTGAGCCAGAAGGTCGCAGATCTAGAAAACAGAGTCTTCCTTCTTCACCAAATGGGGAAGACGAGCGCCTCATTGATACAATGCTGGCGCAGGGCTCCAGCACCGTGCCTGCAGCTGCTTCCGCCACTGGGGGAGACCTGGATGACACCGTGCCGTGGACTAACATCGCTCACCTCCCTACCGATGACCAGTGGGCACGGCTGGGAGCCAAACCCAGAGCTCTCCGGTGCTCTACCCCGGGCCAGGCGGCCCCGTGGAGGACGGTTCATCACTGTGGTAAATCCATGAGAGGCAGCTCAGGATCTTCGTCTGTCCAACAAGTTTAACATCCTGGACGAAGAGGAGTTTCCTCCACTGGATAAAAACTATAATCATCCCGCCGAGCAAAACGAGTATGCTCCCCCACCAGTGACGCACCGCAGCAGCGCTGCTGCAGCGGGCTCTGTGGTGGCTCGTCCCTGCGCTCTGCATAAACCAGCAGCGCTCACATTTACCCCGCGGTCAAATCCACCTGCACCGGGTTCATCTGGCCACCGGGTCCCGGGCTCCAGAATGTCTCCGCCGGGCCGTGGGATGGCTACACGGTCTGCCACGGCGGCTGCCTCCAGCAGGGGGTCACAGCATGCCCGAGGTCCTCCGCCACCTCCACCGGACAGCACCCGGGCCAGCTCCAACGACTGCAATCATCAGAGACTCCATCATCAGGCGTGTGAGATCACGGCTATCAACAACAATGTGCTTCCCTGGTGCCACAGTTAACGACATCACTGCCAAAATCCCAGATATCCTGGAGGCACACCACTCAGTCACAACCGTCGTGATCCACGTGGGCACTAATGATGTGGCGAAACAGGAGTCGGAAATCCTAAAAAACAAAAGATTTTATCCGACTCTCTCAGTGTCTTTCCCAGAGCAATGTGAAGTCCATCATTTCTGGTCCTGTGCCGACTCTCGACCGCGGGGTCGGCCGTTTCTCCAGGCTCCTGAGCCTCCACACCTGGCTCTCCAGTGTCTGCAGGGATTATGGCATCGCTTTTATTGACAATTTTAATCTTTTATGGGAGCGCAGGGACGCTTTAACCGGAACGGTCTTCATTTAAATCCCCGGGGTTCATGGCTGCTCTCCTCAAACATCTCCTTCTCACTCCGACACTACATGGACAATCAATATGCACCTGGACGGCTTGGATCACAACCACCAACGTCATCACCTCCTTCTTCTTCATGTTCCTGACTACAGATCACACACAATCCAGGTACTGTCAACACCACGACTCACACTAGGTCAACTAGCTCCCCCTGCAGTCTCAACAGCGGTCCACTCGTCAATCCCTGTCATCATCAGCAATAGACACAATAACAAACCTCCCCATGGATCACAACTACACCGCAGCCTTTTTAATATTCCCCTGAAGCGGCACGATGAGCGCGCGTTCAGCACGGACATTAAAATGGCTTTGCTGAACGTGCGCTCTCTGTCTAATAAATCTTTTATCATACATGACGTTATTTTAGACAATAATTTAGATTGTATTCTCCTCACAGAGACATGGCTCGGCACTGACGCACCTTTTGTTCTCACAGAGGCTTCCCCACCAAATTTTAACTTTTTATTTTCTTCTCGGGGGTGCAGAAGGGGGGTGGGACTGCATCGATTACAAGAAATACCATGGTTTTAAAAGAGGTTTCTTTTAACAGTTATACATCCTTTGAATACCATGCCTTTGTTTTTAGCAGCCCACCCATCCTGTGTGTGACAGTGACGAGTTTTCAGATATGCTGTCTGTCATTCATACAGCTTATAATAGGATTTTAATTACTGGCGATTTTAACTTGCACTTGGACATTGCCACAGACCCAATGTCTAGAGATTTTTTAAAACATTTTACACTGCCTTGATTTTAAACAACACCTCATGCAACAGACCCACGCCAGGGGGCGCACCCTCGACCTAGTCATCACCTATGGCCTGTCCGTGGGTGCGCCCTCTGTCGTGGATCTGGCCGTGTCAGACCATTTCTGTGTGTTTTTTAACATCGCCAGTTTTAACCAGCAGAAGCCCCTGTGAGAACGGTAAGGAGATGCTACCTAACTCCTGAAGTGGCTGAAAATTTTATTTAGATTTTAGAGAGCACTCCTGCACGGCATCAGCTTCCATAGTTATGCTGATGATACCCAACTGTACATCGCCGTGTCTCCTGATAACACAGGGACTATTGATGCCCTTTTTAACTGCATTTTAGATATAAAATCATGGATGGCAGCGAATTTCCTACAGCTCAACCAGGACAAAACAGAGGTCTTAGTCATTGGCCCTGAAGGCCAGAGAGAGAAACTTTTACCAAAACTCCAAGACCTTAAACCAACAAATTCTGTAAAAAAATTTGGGCGTGATTTTTGACTCTGAGCTTTCTTTTATTCCACACATCAAGAATATAACTAAGATTGGTTTTTACCATCTCAGGAATATAGCCAGAGTCCGCCCGTTTCTCATTCAGGCCAGCACGGAGGTGTTAATGCATGCTTTTATCTCTTCTCGTTTAGATTATTGTAATGCCCTGCGCTCTGGTCTTCCCAAAAAAAAAAACATATCCAATCTCCAATTATTACAAAATTCAGCCGCACGAGTGCTGACGAGGACCAGAGGGCGGGAGCATATTACTCCAGTTTTAAAATTGCTGCATTGGCTCCCCGTGCACTTCAGGATCAATTTTAAGGTTCTTTTATTAGTTTATAAATGTCTTCACGGCCTCGGGCCTACTTATTAATCTGACCTGTTTTTACCGTATCAGCCCTCGCGGACCCTGAGGTCCTCTGGCACCGGCCTTTTAATACCAAAAGTTAGAACTAAGACGCACGGGGAGGCGGCTTTTAGTTATTATGGTCCCCGATTGTGGAACAGCCTGCCGGAGAATCTCAGGGCTGCAGAGTCTGTTGATACTTTTAAAAAGAGGCTCAAAACCCACCTTTTTACTCAAGCTTTTAATTGATTTAATTGACTTATTTATTCCTTCAATATTTATTCTTATTCTACTTCATAACTTATTTATTCTATAATTTATTTATTATTTTAGTTATCCTTCTTATCATATCTAATTCTTATTTTTTTTTTTTTTTTTGCCTTATTGTAGTTATCCATTTTATGCTATTTTATCTCTCTTTTTTTATGTCCCCCTTTTCTTATATTTTTATGACTGTTTTATTCTGATGGTTTTTAGCTCCAGTGTTTCCTCATGGGGGCTCTCCACGCTAGGAGCTGTTCTTGGTCCACTTCTGGGGCCGCTACCGGTGGATGGCTCCACCTGCGTGGCTGGAGGCCCCTGCACTGTGGTGTGGGGCCTCGTGTCTGCGCGGGTTGGGGAAGTCTCCGGCTACGCTCCTCGTGGGCCGGGAGCCCTCCTCAGCGTTGATGGTCCCCAAAGGTGGCTTATCTCTTACCTCAGACCTCGGTGCCCACCCATGTCTCTCTTTTACGATAGCTTGTGTGAATGTGTGTGTGGGCGCAGGTGCGTGTGTGTGTGTGTGTGTGTGCTGATGTCTGCGAGTGTGTGTCTCGATATGTCTCTGTATTTTTTTGGGGGGTGGGATGGACGGGTTTGTTGTTTTTATGTTGTTTTTAGCCTCAGTGAGGCACTTTGTGTTGAAAAGTGCCTTATAAATAAAGCTTGTTGTTGTTGTTGTTGTTGTTGTTGTTGTTGTTGTATTTATCACTTAATTATGTACTCCTATTTATGACACAGGAACAGATTACATTTGTCCCACGAGGTGGTCCACACGGTGACGCGCATCGTGTCCTCCGTTGCGCGGCCCGGTGGCCCCTGCGCTCTCCCAGTTGCTGGAAAAGTGACAGCGGCTCTGACCTTCTTCTCCACCGAGGAGTACTTGTCACTGCACCTCGCCCGCGGCGCATTTAAAGGAGAGGAGAGGCGTTCATTTGATTGGTGAAGATCACACTCAGCTGTGTTTATCCCACTCAGGCCTCCTCTCCTCCCTCTCTGCTACTTGCGCCTGTAGGAGGGACGGAGGCGTGGGTGCGCCTGCCTGCGCCAGACTGCGCCGTGAACGAAACTTGCAAAATGCCCTGGACACACCCTGTTGGCGAGGCGCAGGGCAGGTGCGCCCCGCCTGTGCCTGGTCTACGAAATTAGAGCCCGATATATTGTAGAAGCATTTATAATTACTTATAATATTATCAAACACACACCCACACACACCCAAACACACACACACATATATATGTATATATATATATATATATATATATATATATATATATATATATATATATATATATATATATATATATATATATATATATATATATATATATATATATATATATATATATGTGTGTGTGTATATATATATATATATATATATATATATATATATATATATATATGTGTATATATATATATATATATATATATATATGTGTATATATATATATATATATATATATGTGTATATATATATATATATATATATATATATATATATATATATATATATATATATATATATATATATATATATATATATTTAGACATATGTAGATGTATATATATGTAGACATATATATATATATATATATTTAGACATATGTAGATGTATATATATGTAGACATATATATATATATATATATATATATATATATATATATATATATATATATATATATATATATATATATATATATATATATATATATATATATATATATATATATATGTGTGTGTGTATATATATATGTATATATATATATATATATATATATATATATATATATATATATATATATATATATATATATATACATATATATATATATATATGTATATTTAGACATATGTATAGCTTTTATCACATTCTTTTATATTTATTATTTTTTCAAACTTAAATTCCAGTGATATTGCTTGATTTTAAAATGCCAAACACAAACAAGCGTAGCCATCCCACGGCCCGTCTTTCAAACAATTAAGAGTGCTTACATGATATTTAAGTAAAAGTTGCTTAAAATTCTATTAACTGTTTCTACAAATGTGTTAAATACTGCATGCTGTAAATCTTGTGCCAGTTGGAGCTCTAATTTCTTGGAAAAGGCATATATATATTTATGCTAATTGAAGATCATTATAAGAAGATATTTCTATTTCAAAGTTTTCATTAGAAATTTGTAATAATGGGCTCTAATTTAACAGACCAGGCTCAGGCGCGCCGCGCCTGCGCCGCTCCAACGGGGTGTGTCCAGGGCATTTTGCAAGTATCGTTTACGGCGCAGTCTGGCGCAGGGAGGCGCACCCACGCCTCTCTCTCCTACAGGCGCAAGTAGCAGAGAGGGAGGAGAGGAGGCCTGAGTGGGTTTAACACAGCCGAGTGTGATCTTCACCAATCAAATGAACGCCTCTCCTCGCCTTTAAATGCGCCGCGGGCGAGGCGCAGTAACAATTTCACCTTGGTGGAGAAGAAGGTCAGAGCCGCTGTCACTTCTCCAGCAACTGGGAGAGCGCAGGGGCCACCGGGCCGCGCCGGACACGATGCTCGTCACCGTGAGGACCACCTCGCGGGACAGATGTAATTTGTTCCTGTGTCATAAATTGGAGTACAAAATTAAGTGATAATTACATTTAAACACAGCAGCAGGCTAATCCATTCATCATGCTTGTGATCCACCTGCATTCCTGGTCTGTCATCGCCAAATAGCAGAACCTTTGGTGAAAATATATCTCCTCCTCATCCTCCTTGCAATAATGTTCTCCATCTTTTTAGATCACGTTACGAATAAGATTAAAACAGAGAAATATGGGCAATCACAGGTAAATCCTTAAGACACCGAGTGACTTACATTTATTCAGCGAGTGTCTCTCTCTTTTTTCTTTTCTTTTGAATTTCATGAGATGAGAGAAGCCGGATACTCCGTATCGATGATGTGGCTGTTTGTGGTTGGCTGAGAGATGTGAACTCGTTAGTTATGACAAACGTCTCTGATCTGACATCAGATGTGACGGGACAATTAATATAGATACAAATGTATGTGCTGGTTCAGACGGTTACATTTAATAGTGGTTGCTGTGATTGTTTATTGCATTGAAATGTGCCTGACACTCTGGATACCTGCCTGTGAGGTTTTGGTGAAGTGTGCGCACTGTGCGCCTGTCAGCCAAATTACCACTGCCCTGGGTGGGCCGAGAATAGACCAGGTTGGAGCTGGCGAGCTTTCAGCGCACCTTCCGCGCGGTTTTTTGGCACGGAATTGTCAGTGCGCCAAGCTGAATCTGTCGACACCTCCCCCTGGCGCGCCGTCACACCCATCTCAGCGCAGTCGGTCTACCAAATTGCCAAATTGGCTGCGCATGGCAGTGCGCCGGAAAGAATTACCACTGGGCGGGGTGCGCCACCCTGAGTTGCGCCAGGAAATTGGAGCCCAAAGACTGCTCTGTCCTCTTTTATAAAGTGCGGTACCGTTATGAGTCCAGTCCAGTTTATTGTTTAGATGAACACCCAGGTACTTACAGTATAAGCAGACAATTGGACTCTAGTCATAGGGACTCGGACTCCAGTCGTCTCGAGTCGCTAATTTGACGTCTTGCGACTCGACTCGGACTCGCCAGGTAAAGACTGGGGATTCGACTCGGACTCGGGAGACTATGACTCCAGACTCCACGTGACTTGAGACAACATGACTCGAAAAATTGTAGCATATGTTTTTCTTTCACGTGCATATCATATCATTCTAGCATGATCAGAGCGCTCTGTGTTTACGCAGCGCTCTCTATGGGTTCGGACAGGCTCCGTATTTTTTCATGTAAGCGAGAGGCACTGACAGGCTGGAAGCACAAACGCACTGTGATTGTTACATGCGATGCTCAGGCGTTATATGAAGAGCCAGACAGGAGACCAGAGCATGTGAGCGGAGCGGTTTTTTCAACAAGCTGGAGCGGCACCTCATCTGTCGCTCCATCCCGCTCCAATTTCACTCCGGTACCGCTCACACCAAGCGTCTGAAGCATGTCTCACACAGAGTGCATCTGCTTGTAATTGTTCAGCCACCCACACTGTTTTCTGTCGGAAACTGGATGTTGACAACTCGGATCAGCACCGCGGACAGCGCAAAAGCTCTCACACCTCAGTGCAGCTCACCTGCAATCGTCTCATTTTTTTATCCAGTGAATGCAATGCGCTTCTGTATTTTCGTAGAGTGGTGAGTGACTTGAGTGGAGCGGGTAGAAATTTCAGTGAGCGTCAGAGCGGTAATAAGCGGAGCGGTGCGCATGCGCTCTGAGGGGCAGCTGTGTGAGCGAGGAGCGGGAAATCTCACTGCGCCACTCTGCTCACATGCTCTGCAGGAGACATACGGAGCTCTTACCTTTTAGATTCACTTTATTGATGCTCCATTCATAGTACACTCGGTCCGTCACCTATTATTGTCCCACACACGACACAGTACACACATACGTTCCTACTACACATCCGCGTCCGTTATAGTGATGATCAGTGTATGTAATACAGGCACTACTTGACTCTATAACATTTAAACAGGACATTAACTTGCACAAATAATTCTCAGTGTTTCCCCTATAGTTCATTTGGGTCGGCGCCCCGCCGTCGCAACGGACACTCCCGCCCTGCCAACAGGATCCCCACCCATAAATTCAAGAGCAGATTTAAAGAAAAAAACATTATTTGATTTTTATTTTAATCAAAAGGGCCTTTAACAGGCATTCTTTTTATCAAATAAAAAAGCGTACTCTAATTTGCGCAATTTAGTCACTATCATTTCATTCCATTCATTAAAATGCAAATGCATTTCTCCTCTCCTCTGACCCTTCTCCGACCTGTCGTCTGACTTTTTACGCTGCATGCTGCGCAAGCCATCCTCTCTCTCCTGCACAGAGTCTGAGGGCTCTAATTTCGTAGACCAGGCGCAGGCGGGGCGCACCTGCCCTGCGCCGCGCCTGCGCCGCGCCAACAGGGTGTGTCCAGGGCATTTTGAAAGTTTCGTGCATGGCGCAGTCTGGCGCAGAGAGGCGCACCCACGCCTGCGTCTCTCCTACCGGCGCACAGGAGATAAGACTTGAGTGGGTTTAACACAGCTGAGTGTGATCTTCACCAATCAAATGAACGCCTCTCCTCGCCTTTAAATGCACCGCGGGCGAGGCGCAGTGACAATTTCACCTCGGTGGAGAAGAAGGTCAGAGCCGCTGTCACTTTTACAGCAACTGGGAGAGCGCAGGGGCCACCCGGCCGCGCATCGGAGCCACGATGCCCGTCACCGTGTGGACCACCTCACGGGACAGATGTAATCTGTTCCTGTGTCATAAATCGGAGTACAAAATTAAGTGATAATTACATTTAAACACAGCAGCAGGCTAATCCATTCATCATGCTTGTGATCCACCTGCATTCCTGGTCTGTCATCGCCAAATAGCAGAACCTTTGGTGAAAATATATCTCCTCCTCATCCTCCTTGCAATAATGTTCTCCATCTTTTTAGATCACGTTACGAATAAAGATTAAAACAGAGAAATATGGGCAATCACAGGTAAATCCTTCCTTAAGACACACATCATCCAATACCTTCCTTAAGAGTATTGGATGATGTGGCTGTTTGTGGTTGGCTGAGAGATGTGAACTCGTTAGTTATGACAAACGTCTCTGATCTGACATCAGATGTGACGGGACAATTAATATAGATACAAATGTATGTGCTGATTCAGACGGTTACATTAAATAGTGGTTGCTGTGATTGTTTATTGCATTGAAATGTGCCTGACACTCTGGATACCTGCCTGTGAGGTTTTGGTGAAGTGTGCGCACTGTGCGCCTGTCAACCAAATTACCACTGCCCTGGGTGGGCCGAGAATAGACCAGGTTGGTGCTGGCGAGCTTTCAGCGCACCTTCCGCGCGGTTTTTTGGCACGAAATTGTCACTGCGCCAAGCTGAATCTGTGGACACCTCCCCCTGGCGCGCCGTCACACCCATCTCGGCGCAGTCGGTCTACCAAATTGCCAAATTGGTTGCGCACGGCGGTGCGCCGGACGAAATTACCACTGCGCGGGGTGCGCCAGGCTGCGCCACCCTGAGTAACGCCAGGAAATTAGAGCCCTGATTATTCACGTAAAACCATTCAACAAAACAAACGCTGCCTTCAGTTAAACAGCGCAGAACATTAATGAAACATTCACTGATTTAACTAACGCTTTCACACAGAGCAGAGAAAGGAAGGAAAAGCTGAAGAAGAGACCTTTTCATCCGATGTACATGTGAACATTCGGGGCTCTAATTTCCTGGTGCAACTCAGGGTGGCGCCGCCTGGCGCACCCCGCCCAGTGTTAATTTTGTCCGGCGCACTGCGGTGCGCAGCCAATTTGGCAATTTGGTAGACCGACTGCGCCGAGATGGGTGTGACGGCGCACCAGGGGGAGGTGTCGACAGATTCAGCTTGGCGCAGTGACAATTTCGTGCCAAAAAACCGCGCGGAAGGTGCGCTGAAAGCTCGCCAGCTCCAACCTGGTCTATTCTCGGCGCAGGAGAGGCGCACTCCGTGCGCCATGCACGAAACTTTCAAAATGCCCTGGACACACCCTGTTGGCGCAGCGCAGGCACGGCGCAGGGCAGGTGCGCCCCGCCTGCGCCTGGTCTACGAAATTAGAGCCCTCAGACTCTGTGCAGGAGAGAGAGGATGGCTTGCGCAGCATGCAGCGTAAATAGTCAGACGACAGGTCGGAGAAGGGTCAGAGGAGAGGAGAAATGCATTTTGCATTTTAATGAATGGAATGAAACGATAGTGACGCATTAGACTCTAAAATTGCGCAAATTAGAGTACGCTTTTTTATTTGATAAAAAGAATGCCTGTTAAAGGCCCTTTTGATTAAAATAAAAATCAAATAATGTTTTTTTCTTTAAATCTGCTCTTGAATTTATGGGTGGGGATCCTGTTGGCAGGGCGGGAGTGTCCGTTGCGACGGCGGGGCGCCGACCCAAATGAACTATAGGGGAAACACTGAGAATTATTTGTGCAAGTTAATGTCCTGTTTAAATGTTATAGAGTCAAGTAGTGCCTGTATACATACACTGATCATCACTGTAACGGACGCGGATGTGTAGTAGGAACGTATGTGTGTACTGTGTCGTGTGTGGGACAATAATAGGTGACGGACCGAGTGTGCTATGAATGGAGCATCAATAAAGTGAATCTAAAAGGTAAGAGCTCCGTATGTCTCCTGCAAAGCATGTGAGCAGAGTGGAGCAGTGAGATTTCCTGCTACTCGCTCACACAGCTGTTCTCGCACCCGCTCCGCCGCTCAGAGCGCATGCGCACCGCTCCGCTTATTACCGCTCTGACGCTCACTCAAATTTCTACCCGCTCCACTCAAATCACTCACCACTCACTCTACGATAATACAGAAGCGCATTGCATTCACTGGATAAAAAAAATGAGACGATTGCAGGTGAGCTGCACAGAGGTGTGAGAGCTTTTGCGCTGTCCGCGGTGCTGATCCGAGTTGTCAACATCCAGTTTCCGACAGAAAAAAGTGTGGGTGGCTGAACAATTAATTACACGCAGATGCACTCTGTGTGAGACATGCTTCAGACGCTTGGTGTGAGCGGTACCGGAGCGAAATTGGAGCGGGATGGAGCGACAGATGAGGTGCCGCTCCAGCTTGTTGAATCCCCAGTCTTTACCTGGCGAGTCCGAGTCGAGTCGCAAGACGTCAAATTAGCGACTCGAGACGACTGGAGTCCGAGTCCCTATGACTAGAGTCCAATTGTCTGCTTATACTGTAAGTACCTGGGTGTTCATCTAAACAATAAACTGGACTGGGCTCATAACGTTACCGCACTTTATAAAAGAGGACAGAGCAGTCTTTGGGCTCCAATTTCCTGGCGCAACTCAGGGTGGCACAGCCTGGCGCACCCCGCCCAGTGGTAATTCTTTCCAGCGCACTGCCGTGCGCAGCCAATTTGGCAATTTGGTAGACCGACTGCGCTGAGATGGGTGTGACGGCGCGCCAGGGGGAGGTGTCGACAGATTCAGCTTGGCGCACTGACAATTTCGTGCCAAAAAACCGCGCGGAAGGTGCGCTGAAAGCTCGCCAGCTCCAACCTGGTCTGTTCTCGGCCCACCCAGGGCAGTGGTAATTTGGCTGACAGGCGCACAGTGCGCACACTTCACCAAAACCTCACAGGCAGGTATCCAGAGTGTCAGGCACATTTCAATGCAATAAACAATCACAGCAACCACTATTTAATGTAACCGTCTGAACCAGCACATACATTTGTATCTATATTAATTGTCCCGTCACATCTGATGTCAGATCAGAGACGTTTGTCATAACTAACGAGTTCACATCTCTCAGCCAACCACAAACAGCCACATCATCGATACGGAGTATCCGGCTTCTCTCATCTCATGAAATTCAAAAGAAAAGAAAAAAGAGAGAGACGCTCGCTGAATAAATGTAAGTCACTCGGTGTCTTAAGGATTTACCTGTGATTGCCCATATTTCTCTGTTTTCATCCTAATTCTTAACATGTTCTAAAAAGATGGAGTACATTATTGCAAGAAGGGTGAGGAGGAGCTTTATTTTCACCAAAGGTTCTGCTATTTGGCAATGACAGACCAGGAATGCAGGTAGATTACAAGCATGATGAATGGACTAGCGTTTAAGTGTATTGCAGGTGAGCTGCAGTGTTTAAATGTAATTATCACTTAATTTTGTACTCCTATTTATGACACAGGAACAGACTCCCGTGCGCGAAACTTACACGAAACTTGCAAAATGCCTGAGCATCGTGTCCTCCGATGCGCGGCCCAGGGCCCCTGCGCTCTCCCAGTTCTGTAAAAGTGACAGCGGCTCTGACCTTGCACTGCTGGGAGGGACGGAGGCGTGTGTGCGCCTCCCTGCGCCAGACTGCGCCATGCACGAAACTTGCAAAATGCCCTGGACACACCCCGTTGGCGCGGCGCAGGGCAGGTGCCGTGCCTGCGCCTGGTCTACGAAATTAGAGCCCAAAGACTTAAAAAATGACGAGTCAGCCTTTGTTGAATCAAAACTCAACATTCTTCATCAGTCCAGCTCTTTTTTTCACTCACTCTCTGTTTTCTAAATGATAAACTCATCCTGAGGGATCCTGGATCACTTATTCTCCGTGATAAAAGAACAATCTTTGAAGGATCAAGCTTCAAATACAATCTACTAGTGCTGCGGTTCTCAACCTGTGGGTGGAGGCCCATAAGTGGGTCTCAGAGCTGTTTTCAGTGGACGGTGCATAAATCAGAATAAACCAGACTACACCACTGGATAGACAGATAGATAGATAGATAGATAGATAGATAGATAGATAGATAGATAGATGACAAAATGAACAGAAAATGATGAAAGAAAGATAGATGAATGAATGGATAAATGAAAAATGATTAATATAGACAGATAGATGAGTGAATAAACAAACAAAGTGATTAATATAGATGATCCTGAACGACGCCCCCCCCCCCCCCCCCCCCCCCATCCCAAAGCATCAAAGCAGGGGAAACACTGATTTTACTTGGGAAAGGTTGCATTTCCCCAGCTCTTATTTCCTTTGAGTGCTTATTTTTAAAATATTCTGATATCTCTTAAGTTAAATGTTGTTTTTATATAAGTATTTGCTGTGTGCTGTTTACAGCAGTACTTTGCACTGTTCATTCATGCTGTAACTTTGTTTGCCTTTGTTAAGGTAGCTACGTCTAAAAAAATACACTTTCAAGAAATGTCAGCAAGGCAGTTTGAGCCTGCAATTTAGATGCTGAAAAATGTTCCAAATAAACGTATTTTTTGTATCAAACATGTCATTTCTTTAATTGAATGTAGCCTTTCCCATCTACCTCGGTCTAAATGATCAGACATGTAATGTTGTAATGGATAAATGAACACCTTTATGCTGGTTTAGTCCATGCAGGCTAGTCTGCATGCTCTTTATGGACATTGACCTTAGGAAGATAAGGTTTCTCTCTTCAAGATATAAACCTGAGTGCTTTTTAGGTGGGCTAGGGAACAATGGTGAGGGACTTGACTCGACATAACCTGTGACTCGACTCGACTCGACTTGACTCGACATAACCTGTGACTCGACTCGACTTGACTTGCCCACAGCAGAAAAAACTTGGGACTTGCTTGAGACTTGGACCCAAATGACTTGACTCGACTTGGGACTCGGATCGGAGGGACTTGGGCAATTGTCTGCTCATAAGATGTGTTATGCCCCAGTCAAGGGGGAGAGTGCATACCATAAGGATTTAAAATAATAATGTTTTTTCCCAGTCCCCAAACGAAATATGAGATCTCTGAAAGGTTTGACAGGATTTATTTACAAAAAAATTTAAATAAACAGCTCACTTTCAACGGGCTTGAACAAAAGTCTGGATTTCTAAGTAAGGAGGCGATAAGCTCTCAGAAATAAAATTACTCCAGGAAAAAAAACACAATTCACTAGGGAAAAAAGAAACTAAGGTTCACTAGTTAAACAAAGAACATGCATATGCTAACAAAGGAGCTTCTCCAAGCAAACTACGGTTGGAGGCAGGGAAGAAAAAGGAAGGCCTGCTGCTGTCAGGTGGTCCGCCCATCAACCACAGGCCGCCTTATTTGAAGATGTCTCGGCCAATCAGCGCCGCGTCCTCGCCGCCAGCCCCCAACCTTGCCGGCCAACCACGCAGCACCATCATCTAAAAAGCAGAGATCCACTCACACAAGACCGCACACTCTCTCACGAACACACGGGACGAAAAACAAAGATCCACGCAGAACAGAGCACTCACTCACACAGAAAATACAAGCAGAAAACAACCAAACACAGCCACAGCCGTAACAGATGTCTCCATCTCATTGTCTCTTCTCTGGATGTTCACTGGCGATGGGGGGGAGTGGGGGCGCCTGCGGAAGTCCACAACCAGCTCCTTGGTCTTTTCAGAGTTGATGTGCAGGTGGTTCTGCTGGCACCAGTCCAGAAAGTCCTGAATAAGTTCTCTGTACGACCGGTTGTCCCCATCTGTGATGAGGCCGACGATGCCAGAGTCGTCAGAGAACTCTGTAGGTGGCAGGTGGGTGACAGGTGGGAAAAGTCTGCAGTATAGAGGGTGAAGAGGAACAGAGCCAGCACCGTTCCATGAGGGGCCCCATACTACAGAGGACAGTCTCTGACACACAGTCCCGGGTCCTCACATACTGTGGGCGGTTGGTGAGGTAGTCCACAATCCAGCATGTGAGGTGTTGGTCCACACCAGAGAGCTCCAGCTTGTCCCTCAGGATGGCCGGCCTGATGGTGTTGAAAGCACTGCTGAGGTCCAGGAAAAGGACCCGAACAGAGCTCCCAGGCGACTCCAGGTGGGACAGAGCTCGATGGAGGAGGAAAATGATGGCGTCGTCCACTCCGATGCCAGTCTGGTACACAAACTGCAGTGGGTCCATGGACGAGCTCACCAGGGGGTGCAGGTTGGCAAGGACCAGCCGCTCCAGGGCCTTCATGAGGTGGGATGTGAGGGCCACCGGTATGTGGCAGCTAGGGTCCTTGGGATGGGGGGTTTTTCGCACTGGTACCATGCAGGATGTCTTCCAGAGGTGTGGTACCCTTCCCAGTTTAAGGCTCAGGTTGAACAGATGTCCAACAATCCCACTCAGCTGGTCTGAGCAGGACCTGAGTAGTCTGGGTCTGGTCTGGTCCTGCAGCCTTAATCCTCCTGAACTGATTCCTCACCTGGAGAGGTGTGAGGGACAGGGTGGAGCAGGGGGGCTGTGTGTCCTGGGGTGTGGATACTGGAGGGGGGGGGGGGGGCGGCTGGGGGGGAGCTGGTGGTGGTGAGCTGGGTACTGTAGTGGGGGAGGTGAGGGGGGTGGGGGGAGGACTTGGGCAGAGTGCTGGGAGAGCGATGGACGGGGGCTGCTGCAGGGCTGTCACAGCTGGGGGAGGGGCAGACACTTCCTCAAACCTACAGAAGTAGGTGTTCAGTTCATCTGCCCACCTCTGGTCCCCGGCTGTCTGGGAGTTGGACCCCTGGTGGCCCGAGATGGTTTTTAGGCCTTCCCAGACTCCCTTGGTGTTTTTCTTCTGCAGCTGTTCCTCCATCTTCTTCCTGTATCTGTCCTTCTCCTCCCTGATTTTCCTCCTCAGCTTCAGCTCCTCTCTGTTTCCTGACCTAAAGGCCCTCTTCTTCTCCTTTAAAAGAGCCTTAATATCAGGAGTGATCCAGGGTTTGTTGTGAGAGAAATACCGGACTGCCCTGGTGGGTACGGTATTCTCCACACAGAAGTTGGTATTGTCTGTGATGGTGTCTGTTAAATTGTCGATGTCCTCCTCATGAGAGTCACTCCTCCTAAAAAACTGTGTTTACTTTGGTACTCTGTAGAATGCCAGAAATTACCAGTTAGGTCTTAGTGGTGTAATTGTCCTCCATGAGCGAGCTAAGACACCATTTTTTTAATGGCTTGAATTATTGCTTTGAATTAACAACCTGGGCCCTCTTTTACACTCTCAGTGTCAAAACCTTTGCAAAATTTCAAGAAGTTAATGCTCACAGTGTGTGCTTTGGTTGAGCAGGGTGAGAGTGGAGAGGAATGAGCAGGAAAGGATTATTTCAAAATTAGACCACAGAGTTGGGAGCACAGCTAAGGCTGGGATTTTTTTTATAAAACAAAAAATAAGAAATGTGTCATTTTTTAATTTGACTTTGAGCTTTCAAAAATTAATACATTTATGTTGCCTAGCTTGGCTATGGCTTTGCACTTTTATTGGAAATAAAAATAAAGTCCTAAAATGCTGTTTTAAATTGATTTACATCAGAGATTCTCAACTGATGGAGTTACTTTCATTGGGTTGAGAATGTGTGCTCAAGAGAAAAAACATGGCAGTAGGACTTTGATTTGGCAAACTGTCTTATTAATATGGGGTTATAGCACTTATTTTCCCATCATTATTGTTAATTTGTAAAGATCTCAAAACTAAACTGTCACCATTTTAGGAAAAGCATTTCTTTCGAGCAGGTTTGTAATAATGTTTTTAAATTAATTTTGCTTTGTTCTGAATCTTTGTTCAATTATTTGTTTTGTTCTACATAAGGACCTAATAGTAAAAATTCATTCAAGTGCTTAAAGACTTCTTGGAGATTTAGGCTGAAGTTTCATTTAGGAAGTGTCTGGTTCTTAAGCTACACCAGCTGAGAATATAGATAACAGATGTTTTAAAAGCTGGCAAATAATTTACTTTAAACAGTATTATGGTATATTTGTAGCATCAATATATGTATTTGTTGTGGAGAAACAGGAAATTTCACCCTGATATGTCAAATAGATTTATGTTTATTCCACTTACAAAACTTAGACATATATTGTTTTGTCTGATAGCAAAACCTGATTACACTTAAGCCTTTCACATAATTTAGGGGACTACCAGTAAGCTCAAAGGGGCAGTTATGTGCTCAGGTAAACAAAATTACTGTAACGATAATTCCCTGCTCTCCAGAAAAGCAATAAATCCTGTCAATCATTTACAGGGATGTGAGGTGAAGCTGTATGTGGGCAAGTAGAGGCCCCAAGAGGAAGTGATGTCCTGTTTCTGTGCATATAAAACCCCCTTCTGTCTAAAACTTTAAGTCTGTTTCCAAGTCAGAGTTGAAGATTCGCCCCAAGGACCTCAAGAAAACAGCACTAACGTACGTGAAACATCATTTTGACTTAAGTTAGCAGTTCAATGAAAGCTGTTTGACATCTTATAAACATCACCTGTCCTAAATACTGTCTTGTGGCTGAAGCATAAGTCATAGAAATTCTTTTCTTTTAAATTCTTACACAGATCTCTAGATTTTAAGTTTTTATCAGTATAACTCCCTTTGTGCCTTGTTCATATCTTTGGATTTGGGATGCTGAATATTTGAAGATATCTGTTATGCTGATATTTCTAAACTTACTTTAAGCAGCCACCAAAACCATCAGTGCATACTCACTTCTTCGTTTAGTGAACACCAAGTCTTCTGAGTTTTCTTAAATTCTATCACTGGGACAGTTTTTTTATTTAAAACAAAACAGGAACAGACAAGTTAAAATGCAAGAAAACAATTAAGTGTACAGTTACTGCTGGATATTTTTTTTTCAGCTGTAGACATTCAGGAAATAATATACATTTCTTTGGATTATGTTTATTACATGCAAAATGTACTTTCAAGGGGGGAAGTGAAGTGAAACCTAATCTGTACCTCTGATGGTGACCAATCCATTTTGAGAGCTCCAGACAGCACTGCAAGGATGTGCTGACAGACAGTGAGGACTATAGAGACCTAAATGAATATGCAGCCTTCTTTATTTGGAATATACATCACAATTGAAAATATTTTTTCTTAGAAAAGAGTTTGCAGGATGGTTCCCTCAGATAATCCTTAAAAAAGAACGTGGAATGACAAAAAAAACAAACAAAAACACATACCTCATAAGTCTGAAGATTTAAACTTACCACCTAAACCTCCAGCCCTCAGGACACACTTTAATGTTAAAGTAATAAATCTCAAATAATGCTGATGTAGGTTACTTGAATTTGATTCAAGCTTGAAAAATGTGAGGCTCTGTGTAATAGGACCAAGCATCATTTAGCCGACATCTGAAGCCAGTATATTAGCGGAAATATTTTATCATCCATACAGATAAGAAACTTTTTCAGCTATTATCTGCTGATACAAATATTATTCTGATAATATTGTGCATTTCTTTGTTTTGATGGTATACATGAGATGTTTAGTTTCTCTCCTTAACTCCATTTTCTGTATTCCTGTCTTCCTAGAGGAGGTGTAGGTGCTGAGGTTACCAGGTGACAGGAGAGCATCAGGAGAAAAAACTTCCAAAAGAGAAAATAAGAGTGTGGGTGAGCAGGGCCCCAAAGATCCTTCTCACCGAGTTCAAGATGTGATTCCAAGATTTTTTACACAATCCCTTCTTCCTAGCTCTATTGGATCACAAGGTCTGTTGGTTTATAACCTCTTGTCTGGGCTGTGCTGATATGACATACCTGGCTCACACTGCCCACGCTCAGCTCTGCACCCTCTGGATGGGCTGCATGGGCTGGACCTTCACAGCTGTGGCCCTGGGACTCATTCAGTGGAGGGTCTGGCACGTGCCGGACAGGGAGGTGATCAGCTCTGGGGTGGCCTGGGTGGGCATCTGGAGGGCCTGCTTCAACAGCCACACTGCGGTGAGCCCTGGCTTGAAAGACATGCACTGTGAGGACATCAGCCTGATGGAGGCCTTCACGCCCCCTGAGATTGTAGCAGGTCAGGTCCTTATGCTGCTGTCCCTTGCTGTTGGACTTTGTGGAAATGCTGGTGGTGTTTATGCCCAGAGGAACATCTACTTAGGGATGCAGAACACACCCACCTGTTTGGCCTCCTCACCGCTGGCGGGCTGTGTCTCCTGGCTGCACTGATGTCTCTGATTCCTCTGCTTTGGAATAAGAGCTCAGTGCTGACAAATCAGACCATAAAGTTTCCTCAAGCATTTCAATTTCCCTCAGCTCCTGATTCTCAGCATGTGGGATGTGGCATCCAGCTGGGGATGGTGGGGACTGTCTTCATGATTATCACTGGGATTATTTTCTGTACTCACAGGTTACCTGTGAGGTCACAGCCATCAGCTCAACAGAATCTGCACAACGAGGTCCACCTGTGCTGCTCCTTACCTGCAGAATCTGTGACTGCTGGCTGTAGGCCTTCAACAAACAGCAGAGGATAAGACAACCACGCCTTTGAATCTAATGACCTGTGAAAGATCGAGGCCAGAACTTGAATAAAGAATTAATCTACTCCAACTTTTTATTACTGTATCCCTTAAACACAAGGGCAGCACAATGTACTTCACATGCTATGAGTTAATCCTTCTTTAACTTTAATACAAAGTAAATTTTACTCAAAATTATTTAAAATTATGATAGACAATGTTATCCTTGTCATATTAGTATCAAAAGAAAATCCTTAAAAGGTTAATTACAGTGCCCAATCTCAAAAGAAAGACATAATCAGTTGAACCATTTTTTCATTGCCCTGGGGCCTTGAACTCCAATGGGCCTCAAGGAAGGTGGGTGCTAAATTGATGTTTAGGTCTACTTCAGTGACAGTGACGTGTGTTTCAAATGCAGGACACACTGTCTTAATTGTAATAAAGTAAATCTGTAGACATGTGCGCTCTTTGGCATTTTTTCATCCACACGTCCAAATGTTGCTAACATATTTAAGCAACATATGTGGCTTGAGATCATTCTGTTTCTACACTCAAAAGTCAAAAGCCTCACAGTGTCTTTGTATCCCACAAATTATATTAGATAGATTCCTGTAGACATGGAGAACAGCCTCATATGGATTTCTGAGTGGGGCCTTCAGGTTATTAGAATTGCCCCAGGAGGCAGAATGGACAAAGATCCTAAAATGCCTCGTCCTATAAATAAAGCATCAAGTTTGTAGATTTTAAACAGTATGATCAAACTTTTCTTTTTTAACTTTGAACTGATTAAGAATAAAAGAAAAAAATGTTCATAAAACAGCTCTCAAATAAACTTTTCCAACTTCTGAGAGGTGACTCATTTCTGGTAAGCATTACACTATGACAAATTTACAACAGTAACTGACATGATTTTATAGTTTACAAGACGAACTGCGTAAGTCAACTCAAATAAAGTCAATGACAGTGTGTGCCCTTGTGAGTGCTTTATTGTTTAACACCAAATGTTTTCTTTTTTATTTCCTCTGTGGTTTGATTTGAAAACATGACCTAAACATGTTCTCACTCCAAACTGTGTCCAATGAGGTATTAAGTTTAAGCTCTGCAGGGTCGATATTACATGATAGAACAAAACAGCAAATTTAAAACCTGTCTTACACCAATGTTACTCCGTTTTACACTGATTATTCTGTTTTAGTCTAATGCATAGACAACGTAGTTTTGTGGAAATTAATGTACTTATATGTTCTTGAGCACAATAACATTTTTATGTGTATCTGTTACTTATTCATTATTCCTTATCTGCTAATAAAGTGCACACCTAGATGTAAGCACATTTTACAACCACGCAGATAAACCGGGGCACACAATATGACTACTTCTTTTAGATTATGATACATTGGCATCTCTTTATCCAGTTGCACTTTGAATCGTGTACTGTTAAAAATGTTCGGATGTCTTATTTGTAAACCTGCAGGTGTTTCACATGGTGTCCTTATTGAACCGATAGATTAATTTTAAATATCAGAAAAAACACGCTAGACTTCTACATTTCTAAATTTTAAGAATGTGCTATGCACTATGGGTAGTGAGGTCATATGGCAGCATTGTTGGTCTTTCCACATTTATAGTCACCATTATTTATACAACAGCAACTTTTTCCTTATCATCCCCTATATGAAAACTGCTAAAATTAATAAAATCTCTTAGGGTGACTGAAAAGGAAAACATGTAGGAAGGGGAACATTGCAACCATAATACTTGGTGTTGTACATTTTACAATAGCAGCTTACATGAGACTCATTTTTTTCTCATTTAAAGACATCCACACTGTTTCTTTGCACAACACACACATAAGACTCTATACTTGGTATGCAAGGGGCTGTTTAACAATTACCATATTTTTTTGATAAGTTACTCTTAAGAAATTAAGTTGGATTTTGATTTCAATTAAACATTCACTTTGTGGCAGCAATGTTTGCATAATTTCATCTGTAGTTACTGGATGTGGGCACATACAACATCACCAAAGAGAATATAAAAACACACACAAGAGGAAATGTTAATAAAATTACCAACACCACTTTTTCTTAAATATTTTATTCAAAAAAGCAAAAAGCTCATCTCCTGAATTTCAAACCATCTGCATCAAATGTTTCTCTGGTAATAAACCATCCCTCCCCTTCACTGAGATCAGTATTGCTCGAATCACAGCCCATCACACTTGGGGTTTAGATGGAGTTTGAGTTTTAACAATGCATTATGGGAAGATAACAGTCAGGTTGAGAAAGTCAAATTCAGAGAACGTGTTTACCAATAAGGACAGTTGCAATAGTTTTTTTTGTACACACTTCTAGGTAGTGACAATCTGTAGAATATGATCTGTTGGTGGCAAACGTGAATTTAACTGGTTCAGTAGAAATTTTGTCACATTTGTTCATTATGTTGCTCTGTTTTAGGGATTAGTAAACAGAGCTAACGTGTTTGAATGGCAGAGCTGACTTGCCATTTTGTGTGTTTGTGAGGAAAAAAGTAACCACACTGTTGGTTCATTCATTATTCAGGAGTTCAGCATCTTAGTGCTTAAGAATCGTAAAGTGCTTTCTCACCAAGTCGTCTAGTTTGGTTCAGGATATGGTACAGTAAACTCTGGACTTGTTTGTGACTGCACAGCAGACTCTACACTTGCCTGGTAGAGTGCAGTGTGTCTAGCTCCACCCTTACAGGTCAGATAGGGATATCTGGTACTCCAACGAAAGGCTGCTAAAAGAGTAAGACCAAATGGATCTGTCATTTTGGGATCTTTTTCCAACCTCTGAGGGAGGAACAGCAGATTAATTGGGTATATTTCACCTTCACCGAACAAGACTGCTTGGTGGAAAAGCACCATGTGGTTGTCAAGTTTTCAAGCTGATGACAAAGAAGACACAGTTTGGGGCTGTTGCTGATCTTAACCTTTTGAGGAACTTCTTACAGAGCACAGACCAAGAGGTCATTTCAAGAACAAAAAGACAAGTTTCTAAAACAAGAGCTGACACAATGTGTAAAAAGTCACTGTTCGGAGATAACAATCCCCAAGATTTTCCCCTAAACAAACTGTAGGACAAATTCCGCCCAGTTTAGAATACTATGACTGTCAGCAAGCAACACATTTGCATAAAGGATATATATTCAGATACACCATTACAGAATGAATCCCTAAAATTTCTATAATAGACAACAAAGAATAAACATGGCATATTGTTCGAAACACACTAATACTGAATACAACACATACAAGTTGAGCACATTTATCATTAAAAAAAGGTTTTAAATCTGAAATATTACTGTATATTTTTATCCAAAATTTACAATTTCATGAGGGTGCAGTTGTTCAAATATGATACAAAAAGGCTGTTTATGAAAATTTTTCCAACCTAAAGCAACACGTGTTGAAAACTTAATTTCATGACATGTTATGGTAATGTGAGCAGACAGCCTTCAAATGCCCTGGATGTTGTACTAAAGATGAGTGAAATGACCTGCCTTGTGTTCAAAAACTCTTTGACTCCTGACTTAATGTTTGTCTGTTGGCTCCATTTACAAGCCAACTTCTTTTTTCAATATCTTATAGAGGGGATCTGTAAGCTGAGCAATCTTGATGACAACTATGAAGGAACAGTGGATCCAAGAATGTAGTTATGAAATTTTCTGCTCATTTGGCACTGCACTGACTCAGCCAACACAAACATCAAGTGGCTGACATGCAACATTTCATGTTCAGATATCCATAAACTCAGAATCGCTTTGCCCATACTCACATTATTTTGAAATGAATGAGTATGACACAATTTTGTTCATAAAACAGAAGGAATGACATTGTTGACATCCACTTTGTGTCTTTGAGGAAATCCGACAACAATCAGGCATCCTAGCCTGATAACCTCCTTGTCTCTAAATTCAGTGGTCAGATGAAAACACTTAAGTTTTGGGTTAACTCTTCCTTTATCAAATTCTGTGATAGGCTGTTGTTCTTTTGCTGAAACGCCACAAGACAAAATGAATGACAAACATTATGAACGTTTCATTTTGTGTATATTTGGGTGTAAACTCATGCTGACAGCTATTGCTCTCCCAAAGACAAGGATCCCTGTACTAAAACCAGCTATCTCTCTTCACCGTCCTGAACTCCATCTGTCCACCTATTTGCCCTCTCTCATGGAAGCCCTGATAGAGTCAGTTTTGATCCAGATGGTTTGAAACTGAACAAAATACATACATACATACAAAATAAAATACAAAATAAGAAAGAAGGTTTAGAAATGCAGAAGGTTTAATCATTCCAAAGTCCGCCGGTCTGTTCTTGATAAACCTCAATGACATCCTCATCCTCCATTCCCAGCTGTCACAAACAAACCATAGAAATACATGTTTTATTGACAAAAGCAAACCAAAAGATTTCAATTCATTTAATTCTTGGTCTTTTTTTAATCAACAAAAAAGTATCTGATATCATGATATAAACAAAAAGTTATCTACAATGACTAGGTAAATGTCCCGTTACTTTTCAACACTCCTTGTCAAAACTTTACCAGATGTTGTAATTTATCATGTTAGTAATGACTAATTTTGCTCTTAAAGAGCCAATGTTTAGTCGTAAATCAAGTTCAAATATTCATTTTCAATGACTGGTAGAGTATGTTCACAATCACTGATTTAAAAAAAATCTTGTTTTAATATTTGGAGGGCTTTCCCCTTTAGGGCCCCTTTCTCTATGTGAGCCCATTCTGCTCTGATCGACCATGTTGTCATCAACCCTGCATTCATTCTATGGTCTGCACTGGGATTGCTACTCCAAGCCATGGGGCTTAAAAGGAACCCCGGCTGTGAGGAGAAATAGTCATACATATGCTTTAATGTTTATCTAATACTAGAATGTGTTGTTAAAAAAGCACGAAGAATTGTTATTTCTTTAAAAATCGCAATTTATAACACATATTCAAACCTACGGACGCAGCCATTGTTTTACTAGCCCAATGCATGCTGGGTTGATGACGTTATAGGGCTGCACTGTGCCGAGCCGCTACGTTTACTCACTGGCTATCAGGAGCGAGAATACCATAATAATGCCACATTGTGCTGCTTTTGGGTGCAATTTTCAGTCAAAGGGAAACAAGGGGAGTGATGTAAGTCTACACGGCTTCACCAGTGACAAGAACAGAAGAAAGGAGTGGGAAATCGCTTGTGGGCGCACGCAACTTCTAAAGGACCTGCAGGCTATATTCTCGCCACTTCTCTCAAGATGCATTTGATGCGTTTAGCCGAGCCAAGCTGCTGAAAGAGCTCACAGGTGCTGCTAGTTACATAGACTAAAGCCAAATGCCTTGCCTACAGTTTTCTCACACAAACAGACAAAACGCCCTCGGGATGAATCAGTCAACACAGCAGTCATGCTCGATGGTTCGCCATCAGCTACATCTGCAGGAGCGAGTTGTTGACATCCTCGCAGAAGAACAACAAGCGTCTCCTGCCTATGGCATTTTCTCAAGCATGTCTTCATGCTCGGCACAGTGCAACCCTTACACGTCATCCACCCGGCATGCATTGCGCTCGTAAAACAATGGCGGCGTCCGCAGGTTACAAAAATTGCGATTTTTAAAGAAATAACAATTCTTCGTGCTTTTTTAACAACACATTCTAGTATTAGATAATCATTACAGCATATTTATGACTATTTGTCTTCACAGTCAGGATTCCCTTTAAACTAATGACAATACAACGGTATGACATCACACTGGAAGGTCTATTCAGGGGACAGGCCCTTTAGGCAGCTACTGGCACTGTGAAAAGGGGGAAATCCCTATGCCAGACTTTTTGTATTTTGCACGGCAGTACTCTATTATGCAGATGAGACATGTAAAATACATAAAGGGTATATAAAACAAAACAAAAAAAACATAATATGGGCTCTTTTAAACCTCAGAATGTTACAAAAAAAGAAATCTAACTAGTAATAACAAATTAGGCATGTGTTATTGATTACACACACAAGACACACTGCAGATCATGTTTACCTCTTTTGGAGTTTGGTTGTCTGAGATTCGTTGTCCCTCAAACAGGAACCTTAGCGTACTGGCTGGGACACCCTTCAAAGGAAACACAAGTATTAAAAAAAATAGGTCCTTTTTTGTCGTTGGAATGAGACAACAAAAGCAAAAGTAAACCTCAAGACACAGAATAAAAAAAAGTAGATGTTTTTCAGTTCCTTCATGGACAGGAATCAAACTTTATTCAGTCAGCAAAAGGAAGTTGCAAAGGTAATTTCCCCTTTACCTGTCTCTGGCTGTAAGACTCTTTCAGTTTCTTCAGATGTGTTGTCATTTTCACCTTAAAGTGGATTTCGCTGCTGTCCTATGGGCATAATAGAAAAGTGATGAAGAAGAGCAGATGAGGTCAACATAAGGCAAGGAAGTCTAAAATAAAAACTCATAATAACAAAAAGTAATTACTTGCAATAAGGAAATGTTTAAACAAGAAAAAAAAAATTATTTAAACAACTGAAAAAAACACCAGATCTACCATCACACAATCAGATAGCAAAGCATGTAGCAGAATACAATACATATCAAAAACAATAGCAACTGGGGAGAAATAATCCACTGTAATAATATTTCCAAAACTTTTTTGGAGGAGTTTATATCGTGTTTTCTTTTATTTTTACTATCAGAACTGCAGAGAAAGCAAGAAGACATAGAAGTACTCCGAGGGTTTTTACACTTAAACAGATACTTCACACAAGAGAAAGTCCAGAGGTCTCTGTTTTCCCTGCTCTCCAGTAGCTCGGCAGAAGTGAGCTTTCTAAAATATTAGTACTTTTTTAATTTACAGCATCATGTTAGAAATACTTCCATAACTAAAATTCAGTGCCGCAAATGTATATCTGCATTAAGTGTAATATGACTCGTTTGACCACGTTTCCAGACGTACCTGTCCAATCACTTTTAATTTGATGTACTCTCCATCCTTCTTATCACCCCCATCTTGGCTAGATGGTTTTGTCTCCTGAAATGCAGAAGACAAAGTAAACTTTAGCAGCAGAGAGCATTGAACATCACACACAAAGATAAGTAAGCTTAAGCAGCAGAAAGCATTGAACATGACATACAAAAATAAAACTTAGGCTGCAGAAAGCACTGAACATAACATACAAAAATAAAACTTAGGCTGCAGAAAGCACTGAACATAACATACAGAAATAAAACTTAGGCTGCAGAAAGCTCTGAACATAACATACAGAAATAAAACTTAGGCTGCAGAAAGCACTGAACATAACATACAGAAATAAAACTTAGGCTGCAGAAAGCACTGAACATAACATACAGAAATAAAACTTAGGCTGCAGAAAGCACTGAACATAACATACAGAAATAAAACTTAGGCTGCAGAAAGCACTGAACATAACATACAGAAATAAAGTAGGCTTGAGCAGCAGAGAGAAATGAACATCTCATACAGCTAAAGTGGGCCGGGAAAGCTTGGCTCAGCTGAGTGGACAAACACTGACTCGGTAATGGGAGTTTCGGTTTCAAAGTGACGGTGTTGGTCCACCTTCTGTGCTTCTCTTTAGCATGGAGCAAAACGCTTCACTAGCTGCAAAGGTTAAGAGCTAAAAACAGGGAGTTTGTGGGCCTGGAGCTACAAAGCTAACAGTTAGCATATTAAAAAAACGAGCTGCGAGCTAGCAGCACCAAAACATTACAGTGTCCCTTTATTATCACCTATGCACTAACAGCTGTGGGAATGTTAAAGAATGTTTCTTACCGTATCTGACATCCTTTCCCTCTGTGTTTGTTGTTAAAAAATGTAGTCACAATAGAGGTAGCCCACGTTAGCTTCCAGTCGAGGCTCAAGCTTGGTGTTATGAGAAATCGCCATCAACCGGCAATGACGTAATGAGTGGTTTCTGATTTTCAAAATAAAATCTTTCTAACGTGAACAAAGTTTTTATTCCTGAGTAGAAGTTTTAAAATCTCGTCCTAAATATCTAGCGGTGCATCTAGATGTGAATGACATTACTAAGCTAATTATTAATATGTTTTTGTGCAGAAACGGTTTAAAATTCCAGGAGGCTCACAGCTGCATTCATATATGAATAAACTAACTAAATCATAAATAGGTCAAAACCATTAAAAAAGCTACTTTTTTAGAAGGCCCATTACTTGACAGAGGCCCCTAAAAATATTCTAAAGTCATCTGCTCTCATTTTTAATTATAAAACAGTTTCATTCATGCATGTTTTGAATCAGTTAACTCATAAAATATAATGTATGTAAAAAAAGAGGTAGCTTTGTAAGACGGAGGATGAGGGCCACATTAAAAAAGGACGTTTAAAAAATAATAAGTAAGGAGAATAAAGTCATAAAGTTAGGAGAATAAAGTCATAAAGTTACGAGAAAGCGGATGGCTGCTCTTCTGGTGCAACCTTTCAAAAAAAAGTTTGTTTTCTAGCTTAATTTAAAAAGATTTATTATTTTATTGTCGTAACTTTATGAGATTATTCTCCTAACTTTATGACTTAATTCCCATAACTTTTCAACTTAGTTCTTGTAACTTAATTTTTTGTTTAAACATACTGTTTGTTTGTTTTTTTCAAATGTGGCCATAATCCTTCATCGTACTTCACCATTGACAATTTGTGTTATGAAGCTAAACCTTGTCCTTGAGTTACACATCTCTACATCATTGATGATCTTTATTACTAAGAAAAATCTTTTCCTTGAGTAACATCTCTACTATAAAGCTAAATCTTGTCCTTGAGTGACACATCTCTACATCAATGATGATCTTTGCTATGAAGCTAAATCTTTACTTTAGATACACATCTCTACATCACTGATGATCTTTCTTATGAAATCTAAATCTTGTCCTTGAGGTACACATCCTTACATCAATGAAGATCTTTGTTATGCAGCTAAATATTTACTTTAGTTACACATCTCTACATCACTGATGATCTTTGTTATGAAGCTAAATATATTCCTTGAGTTACACATCTCTACATCAATGATGATCTTTGTTATGAAGCTAAATATTGTCCTTGAGTAACACATCTCTAAATCACTGATGATCTTTGTTATGAAACTAAATCTTAGCTTTAGTTACACATCTCTACATCACTGATGATCTTTGTTATGAAGCTAAAACTTGTCCTTGAGTTACACATCTCTTCATCACTGATGATCTTTGTTATGAAGCTAAATATTGTCCTTGAGTTACACATCTCTACATCAATAAAGATCTTTGTTATGAAGCTAAAACTTGTCATTGAGTTACACATCTCTACATCAATGATGATCTTTGTTATGAAACTAAATCTTAGCTTTAGTTACACATCTCTACATCACTGATGATCTTTGTTATGAAGCTAAAACTTGTCCTTGAGTTAAACATCTCTACATCATTGATGATCTTTGTTATGAAGCTAAATATTGTCCTTGAGTAACACATCTCTACATCAATGATGATCTTTGTTATGAAACTAAATATTGTCCTTGAGTTACACATCTCTACATCATTGATGATCTTTGTTATGAAGCTAAATATTGTCCTTGAGTAACACATCTCTACATCACTGATGATCTTTGTTATGAAGCTAAAACTTGTCCTTGAGTTACACATCTCTACATCATTGATGATCTTTGTTATGAAGCTAAATATTGTCCTTGAGTAACACATCTCTACATCACTGATGATCTTTGTTATGAAGCTAAAACTTGTCCTTGAGTTACACATCTCTACATCACTGATGATCTTTGTTATGAAGCTAAAACTTGTCCTTGAGTTACACATCTCTACATCACTGATGATCTTTGTTATGAAACTAAATCTTAGCTTTAGTTACACATCTCTACATCACTGATGATCTTTGCTATGAAGCTAAAACTTGTCCTTGAGTTAGACATCTCTACATCATTGATGATCTTTGTTATGAAGCTAAATATTGTCCTTGAGTTACACATCTCTATATCACTGATGATCTTTGTTATGAAGCTAAAACTTGTCCTTGAGTTACACATCTCTACATCACTGATGATCTTTGTTATGAAACTAAATCTTAACTTTAGTTACACATATCTTCATCACTGATGATCTTTGTTATGAAGCTAAATATTGTCCTTGAGTAACACATCTCTAAATCACTGATGATCTTTGTTATGAAACTAAATCTTAGCTTTAGTTACACATCTCTACATCACTGATGATCTTTGTTATGAAGCTAAAACTTGTCCTTGAGTTAAACATCTCTACATCATTGATGATCTTTGTTATGAAGCTAAATATTGTCCTTGAGTTACACATCTCTACATCAATGATGATCTTTGTTATGAAGCTAAATATTGTCCTTGAGTAACACATCTCTACATCACTGATGATCTTTGTTATGAAACTAAATCTTAGCTTTAGTTACACATCTCTACATCACTGATGATCTTTGTTATGAAGCTAAAACTTGTCCTTGAGTTAAACATCTCTACATCATTGATGATCTTTGTTATGAAGCTAAATATTGTCCTTGAGTAACACATCTCTACATCAATGATGATCTTTGTTATGAAACTAAATATTGTCCTTGAGTTACACATCTCTACATCATTGATGATCTTTGTTATGAAGCTAAATATTGTCCTTGAGTAACACATCTCTACATCACTGATGATCTTTGTTATGAAGCTAAAACTTGTCCTTGAGTTACACATCTCTACATCATTGATGATCTTTGTTATGAAGCTAAATATTGTCCTTGAGTAACACATCTCTACATCACTGATGATCTTTGTTATGAAGCTAAAACTTGTCCTTGAGTTACACATCTCTACATCACTGATGATCTTTGTTATGAAGCTAAAACTTGTCCTTGAGTTACACATCTCTACATCACTGATGATCTTTGTTATGAAACTAAATCTTAGCTTTAGTTACACATCTCTACATCACTGATGATCTTTGCTATGAAGCTAAAACTTGTCCTTGAGTTAGACATCTCTACATCATTGATGATCTTTGTTATGAAGCTAAATATTGTCCTTGAGTTACACATCTCTACATCACTGATGATCTTTGTTAGGAAGCTAAAACTTGTCCTTGAGTTACACATCTCTACATCATTGATGATCTTTTTATGAAATCTAAATCTTGTCCTTGAGGTACACATCCTTACATCAATGAAGATCTTTGTTATGAAGCTAAATATTTACTTTAGTTACACATCTCTACATCACTGATGATCTTTGAAATGAAACTAAATCTAAGATTTAGCTACACATTTCTACATCATTGACAATCTTTGCTATGAAGCTAAATATTGTCCTTGAGTTACACATCCCTACATCAATGAAGATCTTTGCTATGCAGCTAAATATTTACTTTAGTTACACATCTCTATATCACTGATGATCTTTGTTATGAAGCTAAAACTTGTCCTTGAGTTACACATCTCTACATCACTGATGATCTTTGTTATGAAACTAAATCTTAACTTTAGTTACACATATCTTCATCACTGATGATCTTTGTTATGAAGCTAAATATTGTTCTTGAGTTACACATCTCTACATCATTGATGATCTTTGTTATGAAGCTAAAACTTGTCATTGAGTTACACATCTCTACATCATTGATGATCTTTGTTATGAAGCTAAATATTGTCCTTGAGTTACACATCTCTACATCATTGATGATCTTTTTATGAAATCTAAATCTTGTCCTTGAGGTACACATCCTTACATCAATGAAGATCTTTGTTATGCAGCTAAATATTTACTTTAGTTACACATTTCTACATCTCTGATGATCTTTGCTATGAAGCTAAATATTGTCCTTGAGTTACACATCCCTACATCAATGAAGATCTTTGTTATGAAGCTAAATATTTACTTTAGTTACACATCTCTACATCACTGATGATCTTTGTTATGAAGCTAAAACTTGTCCTTGAGTTACACATCTCTACATCACTGATGATCTTTGGTATGAAACTAAATCTTAACTTTAGTTACACATATCTTCATCACTGATGATCTTTGTTATGAAGCTAAATATTGTCCTTGAGTTACACATCTCTACATCATTGATGATCTTTGTTATGAAGCTAAAACTTGTCATTGAGTTACACATCTCTACATCATTGATGATCTTTGTTATGAAGCTAAATATTGTCCTTGAGTTGCACATCTCTACATCACTGATGATCTTTGTTATGAAGCTAAAACTTGTCCTTGAGTTACACATCTCTACATCACTGATGATCTTTGTTATGAAGCTAAAACTTGTCCTTGAGTTACACATCTCTACATCATTGATGATCTTTGTTATGAAGCTAAATATTGTCCTTTAGTTACACATCTCTACATCACTGATGATCTTTGTTATGAAGCTAAATATTGTCCTTGAGTTACACATCTCTACATCACTGATGATCTTTGTTATGAAATCTAAATCTTGTCCTTGAGGTACACATCCCTACATCAATAAAGATCTTTGTTATGAAGCTAAAACTTGTCATTGAGTTACACATCTCTACATCAATGAAGATATTTGTTATGCAGCTAAATATTTACTTTAGTTACACATCTCTACATCAATGAAGATCTTTGTTATGCAGCTAAATATTTACTTTAGTTACACATCTCTACATCACTGATGATCTTTGAAATGAAACTAAATCTTAGATTTAGCTACACATCTCTACATCACTGATGATCTTTCTAATGAAATCTAAATCTTGTCCTTGAGTTACACATCTCTACATCACTGATGGTCTTTATTATGAAACTAAATATTGTCCTTGAGTTACACATCCCTACATCAATGAAGATCTTTGTTATGAAGCTAAATATTGTCCTTAAGTTACACATCTCTACATCATTGATGATCTTTTTTTATGAAGCTAAATATTGTCCTTAAGTAACACATCTCTACATCACTGATGATCTTTGTTATTAAGCTAAATATTGTCCTTAAGTTACACATCTCTATTCCAATGATGATCATTGCTATGAAGCTAAATATTGTCTTTAAGTTATACATCTCTTCATCATTGATGATCTTTGCTATGAAGCTAAATATTGTCCTTAAGTTACACATCTCTACATCAATGATGATCTTTATTTAGCTAAATATTGTCCTTAAGTTACACATCTCTACTTCAATGATGATCATTGCTATGAAGCTAAATAATGTCCTTAAGTTACACATCTCTACTTCAATGATGATCTTTGCTATGAAGCTAAATATTGTCCTTAAGTTACACATCTCTACTTCAATGATGATCTTTGCTATGAAGCTAAATATTGTCCTAAGTTACACATCTCGACATCACTGATGATCTTAATTTAGCTCAATATTGTCCTTAAGTTACACATCTCTACTTCAATGATGATCTTTGTTATGAAGCTAAATATTGTCCTTAAGTTACACATCTCTACATCAATGATGATCTTTACTAAGCTAAATATTGTCCTTGAGTTACACATCTCTACATCATTGATGATCTTTTTTTATGAAGCTAAATATTGTCCTTGAGTTACACATCTCTACTTCAATGATGATCTTTGCTATGAAGCTAAAACTTGTCATTGAGTTACACATCTCTACATCATTGAAGATCTTCGTTATGAAACTAAAACTTGTCCTTGAGTTTCACATCTCTGCATCATTTAAGATCTTTGTTATTTAGCTGAAACTTGTCCTTTAGTTACACATCCCTACATCAATGAAGATCTTTGTTATGCAGCTTAATATTTACTTTAGTTACACATCTCTACAAAATTGATGATCTTTTTTCATGAAGCTAAATATTGTCCTTAAGTAACACATCTCTACATCACTGATGATCTTTATTTAGCTAAATATTGTCCTTAAGTTACACATCTCTACTTCAATGATCTTTATTTAGCTAAATATTGTCCTTAAGATACACATCTCTACTTCAATGATGATCTTTGCTATGAAGCTAAATATTGTCCTTAAGTTACACATCTCTACTTCAATGATGATCTTTGCTATGAAGCTAAATATTGTCCTTAAGTTACACATCTTTACTTCAATGATGATCTTTGCTATGAAGCTAAATATTGTCCTAAGTTACACATCTCGACATCACTGATGATCTTTATTTAGCTCAATATTGTCCTTAAGTTACACATCTCTACTTCAATGATGATCTTTATTTAGCTAAATATTGTCCTTAAGTTACACATCTCTACTTCAATGATCTTTATTTAGCTAAATATTGTCCTTAAGATACACATCTCTACTTCAATGATGATCTTTGTTATGAAGCTAAAACTTGTCCTTGAGTTACACATCTCTACATCATTGATGATCTTTGTTATGAAGCTAAATATTGTCCTTAAGTTACACATCTCTACATCACTGATGATCTTTGTTATGAAGCTAAATATTGTCCTTGAGTTACACATCTCTACATCACTGATGATCTTTGTTATGAAATCTAAATCTTGTCCTTGAGGTACACATCCCTACATCAATAAAGATCTTTGTTATGAAGCTAAAACTTGTCATTGAGTTACACATCTCTACATCAATGAAGATCTTTGTTATGCAGCTAAATATTTACTTTAGTTACACATCTCTACATCAATGAAGATCTTTGTTATGCAGCTAAATATTTACTTTAGTTACACATCTCTACATCACTGATGATCTTTGAAATGAAACTAAATCTTAGATTTAGCTACACATCTCTACATCACTGATGATCTTTCTAATGAAATCTAAATCTTGTCCTTGAGTTACACATCTCTACATCACTGATGGTCTTTATTATGAAACTAAATATTGTCCTTGAGTTACACATCCCTACATCAATGAAGATCTTTGTTATGAAGCTAAATATTGTCCTTAAGTTACACATCTCTACATCATTGATGATCTTTTTTTATGAAGCTAAATATTGTCCTTAAGTAACACATCTCTACTTCAATGATCTTTATTTAGCTAAATATTGTCCTTAAGATACACATCTCTACTTCAATGATGATCTTTGTTATGAAGCTAAAACTTGTCCTTGAGTTACACATCTCTACATCATTGATGATCTTTGTTATGAAGCTAAATATTGTCCTTAAGTTACACATCTCTACATCACTGATGATCTTTGTTATGAAGCTAAATATTGTCCTTGAGTTACACATCTCTACATCACTGATGATCTTTGTTATGAAATCTAAATCTTGTCCTTGAGGTACACATCTCTACATCAATAAAGATCTTTGTTATGCAGCTAAATATTTACTTTAGTTACACATCTCTACATCATTGATGATCTTTTTTTATGAAGCTAAAACTTGTCCTTGAGTTAAACATCTCTACATCATTGATGATCTTTGTTATGAAGCTAAATATTGTCCTTAAGTTACACATCTCTACATCATTGATGATCATTGCTTTGAAGCTAAATATTGTCCTTAAGATACACATCTCTACATCACTGATGATCTTTGTTATTAAGCTAAATATTGTCCTTAAGTTACACATCTCTACATCAATGATGATCTTTATTTAGCTAAAAATTGTCCTTAAGTTACACATCTCTATTCCAATGATGATCATTGCTATGAAGCTAAAGATTGTCTTTAAGTGATACATCTCTTCATCATTGATGATCTTTGTTATGCAGCTATATATTTAGTCAAGTTATACATCTCTACATCATTGATGATCATTTTTATGAAGCTAAAACTTGTCATTGAGTTACACATCTCTACATCATTGACAATCTTTGCTATGAAGCTAAAACTTGTCATTGAGTTACACATCTCTACATCATTGAAGATCTTCGTTATGAAACTAAAACTTGTCCTTGAGTTACACATCTCTACATCATTGAAGATCTTTGTTATTTAGCTGAAACTTGTCCTTTAGTTACACATCCCTACATCAATGAAGATCTTGGTTATGCAGCTTAATATTTACTTTAGTTACACATCTCTACAAAATTGATGATCTTTTTTCATGAAGCTAAATATTGTCCTTAAGTAACACATCTCTACATCACTGATGATCTTTATTTAGCTAAATATTGTCCTTAAGTAACACATCTCTACATCACTGATGATCTTTGAAATGAAACTAAATCTTAGATTTAGCTACACATCTCTACATCACTGATGATCTTTATTTAGCTAAATATTGTCCTTAAGTTACACATCTCTACTTCAATGATCTTTATTTAGCTAAATATTGTCCTTGAGTTACACATCTCTACATCATGGATGATCTTTGTTATGAAGCTAAAACTTGTCCTTGAGTTACACATCTCTACGTCATTGATGATCTTCGTTAGGAAAATAAAACTTGTCCTTGAGTTACACATCTCTACATCATTGAAGATCTTTGTTATTTAGCTGAAACTTGTCCTTTAGTTACACATCCCTACATCAATGAAGATCTTGGTTATGCAGCTTAATATTTACTTTAGTTACACATCTCTACAAAATTGATGATCTTTTTTCATGAAGCTAAATATTGTCTTTAAGTAACACATCTCTACATCACTGATGATCTTTATTTAGCTAAATATTGTCCTTAAGTAACACATCTCTACATCACTGATGATCTTTGAAATGAAACTAAATCTTAGATTTAGCTACACATCTCTACATCACTGATGATCTTTATTTAGCTAAATATTGTCCTTAAGTTACACATCTCTACTTCAATGATCTTTATTTAGCTAAATATTGTCCTTAAGATACACATCTCTACTTCAATGATGATCTTTGTTATGAAGCTAAAACTTGTCCTTGAGTTACACATCTCTACATCATGGATGATCTTTGTTATGAAGCTAAAACTTGTCCTTGAGTTACACATCTCTACGTCATTGATGATCTTTGTCATGAAGCTAAATATTGTCCTTGAGTTACACATCTCTACATCATGGATGATCTTTGTTATGAAGCTAAAACTTGTCCTTGAGTTACACATCTCTACGTCATTGATGATCTTTGTCATGAAGCTAAATATTGTCCTTGAGTTACACATCTCTACGTCATTGATGATCTTTGTCATGAAGCTAAATATTGTCCTTGAGTAACACATCTCTACGTCATTGATGATCTTTGTCATGAAGCTAAATATTGTCCTTGAGTTACACATCTCTACATCATGGATGATCTTTGTTATGAAGCTAAAACTTGTCCTTGAGTTACACATCTCTACGTCATTGATGATCTTTGTCATGAAGCTAAATATTGTCCTTGAGTTACACATCTCTACATCATTGATGATCTTTGTCATGAAGCTAAATATTGTCCTTGAGTAACACATCTCTACATCAATGATGATCTTTGCTATGAAGCTAAATATTGTCCTTAAGTTACACATCTCTACATCATGGATGATCTTTGTTATGAAGCTAAAACTTGTCCTTGAGTTACACATCTCTACATCACTGATGATCTTTGTTATGAAGCTAAAACTTGTCCTTGAGTTACACATCTCTACATCATGGATGATCTTTGTTATGAAGCTAAATATTGTCCTTGAGTTACACATCTCTACGTCATTGATGATCTTTGTCATGAAGCTAAATATTGTCCTTGAGTTACACATCTCTACATCATTGATGATCTTTGTCATGAAGCTAAATATTGTCATTGAGTTAGACATCTTTACATCACTGATGATCTTTGTTATGAAGCTAAATATTGTCATTGAGTTAGACATCTTTACATCACTGATGATCTTTGTTATGAAGCTAAATCTTTCCTTTGCATTTTCCCCACAAAGTTAAACATCTATTCACGGTACAGATAAAGTTAATCTTCACCAAAAAGGTTCTTTCAGAGTGACTTGGTAGATTTTTTTCTTCTCATTCAGTATGTCTCTGTCATTACCAGTCAGCTTAGCAGCTGTTGGAGTTCTGGTAATTATTTTTTCCATTGACTTTTACATCAATCAAATATAATCTCTCAGAGTTCTCAATGTGGAAAGTGTTTCATTTCAAGCAAAAGAAGCCCAAAACATTGTCATATTTTATAACTTTTATTCAATGTTTGATCTGTGAATAAATATCTGAGCTGCCTGCAACACTCAGCAGCAGAAACATACACTGAAGAAGAAACAGAACGACATCAAACACGTTACATTCAGAATATTTCAGCTGCACACAGAGATTACTTCATTTCACAGACGACAGCAGAGAGAGCGGAGTTTGGGGGTCGGGTTTTCTCTAATATTGCTGATTTTATGGTACAGTCTTCACGTTTCTATTGCTAATATTGCAGCTTTTATGTACCTTTTGTGCTTCTTTACAATACTTGAAACAACGTCAATTAAACTTAACCTACTGATCCCAGCCAGGGGGATAAAAGATTTCTCTGTTCTAAATTTAAGGTGGACTGTTCATATCACAGACGTGTTGATTGCCGGGTCTGTAAAAAACATCCAAAATTCAAACACTCTACAAACACAAGAAAACAGAAACACAACTTTTCAAGTAGGACAGACTCCTCTGCATGAAACAATCAGCACAATAAAGCTCCTTCGCTTTTAGTGTTTAGAATCTGTTTTGACCGAGTGCTCCGCAGGAACACGTGTTTACATACAAACCATCAGAAATCATGTGATACATTACACAGTCTGCACGATTCTGCTCTAAAGTCATGTTTTCTGAATAAATAACACAAACTGTGACTTCCAGTGTTACGAAAAGAAAGAGCTGCACTCAGCAAAGGAAAACTATTTGAATGCTGCAGGGCCTGAATATTCAGCTGATGCAGCAACAAAAGAATTTGAGCCGGAAGTGAATTTGAGATTTCAGTTTCAACGTGCAGTGATCAGAATCCTGCTGCATCAGCAAAACTACCACACCATTAAATAGACAAAAGCAGCATCTGATCCAAGGATTTCTAGTGCTGCTGACAGTACTCGTTACAGATCTATCATTTCTTTGTCGAGTGCAGTTTTGTGAGTGAAAACAATCAAAAAAGTAGAAAACAAACGTTCCTTGTATTTCAGCTGCTGTCAGTGCTGGCAGTGTCGCGGGGTTACATCTGAGCTTGGCTGACTTCACATCATTTCCTCAAGGTACAAAAAAATAAATATCAAATATTTGAGCGTAACAGTGTTCAATAAAATCCAGTTTTTGGGGTGAAAACAAAAACAGCAATTAAAAAAAAGAGAAAGCTTTGAACTCGTGTTGATTTTGAAGGCTGAATACTTTAAAGTCCTCAGAGTGAAACTGACTTCACCCTCCTCATGATCAAGACCCATCCACTATAGAGCTACAACTATAGACCTGTATGTATTTACACTGACATACCCTGGGCTTAGGAACACACACACACACACACACACACACACACTCGCACTACATGAATGTACAGTTTATCTTAAATAGATAAATAAATATCACACATACGTACAGACACACTGTGTGTTCGGGGAAGATACATTCCACCATCATGGAGGTTCTTATCTCAGATATATACATGTAGATGCCACCCGTGCTGCCTCTGCTCACACACGTCTGCGGGGTCGCCATGTTGGAGGGGGGTGTCAGTCCAGGTCTGAGTCCGTTTGAGTTTCTTTATTTCTCACAAACGACGGTTTGAGTCCAGACTCTTCTGACCGAGTCAAAGGACAACACGGCTGTGACAAAAACCAGGACAGAAACCCGAGGACAGATGGACAGACAGCCATCATCACTGAGCCTCACAGACCCCCCTCAGACATGGGCCCTCTAAAGACCAGTTCAGAACAAAGACCCAACAAGACTCTGTGGCTCCTGCTACTACAAATGTAGGGACAGACGCAGGGACAGATGTAGGTAAAGACGTAGGGACAATGAAGGGACAGACGCAGGGACAGATGCAGGGACAGATGTTGGGACAGATGTAGGGGCACACACAGGGACAGATGCAGGGACAGATGTTGGGACAGATGTAGGGACAGGTGCAGGGACAGATGTAGGGACAGGTGCAGGGACAGATGTAGGGACAGGTCCAGGGACAGGTATGTAAACCAGTCCAGTCTCCCTGAGCCTGTCCGTCAAAGTCGGGCCTCAACTGTCAGTCATCTGCTCCCTCGGTCAGAGACAGTCCAGGCTGTGGACCATGCAGGGACCTGGAAGTCCTCCAATGACCAAAGCTCTAAAGTAACGGAGAGAAAAGACACTGACGGGACGTCCCGTCAGCCTCAGACTGTCGGGGTTCAGAAGCTCTACAAGGCTCTGATGTGCTCTACAAGGGGAGCGTGTAACGGTGCAAACAGGAAGTGACATCATCTGTCCCGGCTGCTGTGGAGCGAACACTCAGACCAGGCTGTCCCGGATCCATCTGAAACCTGGTTTTAGGTCTCTGGTCTGAACTGGTCTGCAGACGCATGTCAGGAGCTCAAAGCATTATCACCTGTACACACCTCTGAGTTTAATACCACCTGGACTCAAAATGGCTCCTGCTACTTCCTCTTTCACCTTTTCAGAATAAAACAAGTCAAAGTCAACAGGCAGCCACCAGCCGCAGTCACATTTACCCAGCATTCACCTGGCAGCTGGTCCTGTCCTCCAGAAGATGAAGACTGAACACAGAAGGAGAAACCAAAGAGAAAAACAGTGATCTAGTAAAAACCTACGACACTAACAGCATGAGGAGTGGGACTGTTCCTCTGTACACTTTAAGATCGAACGCTTCCTACATGACAGTGTTGGACATTCTCCTCCTGACCTCTGACCTCCTGATGTAAGACACCTGTAACTGTCCTGCTCCGTCCTCCTCTTTGCTCCCTCAGAGCATCCCGTCCAGGTTCTTCTCGGCGCTCTGCTTGTCCGTGGTGGTCTCTGGCGGGCTGTACTGATTGTGATAATCCCGGAGGATGGTCACCACGTCGTGATGGCCGAAGTGAACGGCCTCGTCCATCGGCGTGTTTCCCCACCTGCAGCACAAACGTTTTAACAGAGGACGGAGAAGATGAAGATCTGCTCTTCATCCTCAACGTGAGGGGGGGGCATTTATTCAGTTTATTTTACTCCTTCGGTCTGAAACATGAAATCAAGACCATCCCTCATTTCAAAGATCTGTGGGCGAGGACGTGTTCTGTCAAACGTGAAGATCCCTCTGTGCATTCACTGTAAGGGATGTAAATCTATATTTAAATCATAATATTAAAATATTTAATATTGTAAAAGTCAGACTGCCACATCAGAACTTTTCGAGGTGACTTTTTCAATCACTTCTCAAACATTAAAATGAAGTTTATGTTTCTCTGACTGCTTGTATTCATGATGAAAAGAAGCCAAAAACAAAGGTTAAAGGTCATGGGATCAAATCACTGACAGGATAACTGGGACTGAGCGGAGTCCAGCCCGTAAGCTGCTCGAGGTCCTGCTGCTGGACCCTTACCTGTCTCTGGGGACCGGGTTGACCTTACAGGCCTCCAGCAGGAACCGGACGACCTCTGCGTGTCCTGAAACAGACGAGCTGGTTATGGACCGCACAGACTCACAGACCAGGGTCAAACTCTCAGCCATCTTCATCTGTGGTATTTACCTTCAGCAGCAGCCACATGCAGGGCCGTCCTGGAGTCGTAGTCTCTCTGCTCCATGTCCATGGACGACAGCGCAAACCTGGACCACAAACAAACAAACAAACAAACAAACAACAGACCTGAGATCAAATCAAAAGTTTTTTAGTCGATCAGCAAAAGCGTTTTAAATCTGCAGACGTGTTACCTCCTCAGGGCGGAGACGTCTCCGGTGTAAGCAGCAAACAGAAGATTGATCACCGACTTCACCTGAAACAAAAACTCAAACTGAGCCCAGAGAACATGGAGGAACTCCTGAGGAGTGACAGCAGAAAAGATTTTTAACTTCTTTACAGGTGAAGTTCAAACTAAATAAATAAATGTGGAGCTCCGTCACAAACTAAAGATCAAACACGATTAAAGATTCAACTCCTCTTTTCAGAGTCCCAACGTTTTTTTGATCTAATGACATGAAACCGATCAAGACATGCATTCATCTGCCACCAGGTGGCGCTGAGGATTCAACACTGAACACAAGGTCATCAGGCAGAGGAGAAGGAGAAGGAGAGGGAGAGGGAGAAGGAAGGGTTGACGCAGGCCGTCTGAGAAATGTTCTCTAGTAGAACATCTGCAGGCAGAGGAGGAGATCAGAGGCTGAAGGAGGCTTTTGAGCCTGATACTACAGAGAAGGAGACAAAGAAGGAGCAGGAGGAGAGAATCTGATACTACAGAGAAGGAGACGAAGGTGGAAGAGAAAAGAAGGAGACAGAGGAGGAGAGAAGCAGATGAAGGAGAAGGAGGAGAATGTGAGGGCAGAGCAGGTCTGTGGTCTCACCCTCTGGTCTCCTCCCTCCCTGCGAGGATCCAGCTTCTTGGCGAAGTGCCTCAGGTTGTCGTAGTTGTGAAAGTTGAAGAGGGAGACGAGGTCCTGGAGGAGCAGAGGAGCATCAGATGATCTGCTGAACGGCTCTTAAAAACTTCATTCATCAAATATTTCAGCATCAGATAAATTCAGAAAGAACAAACTCTGGACAGCTTGAATAACCAACACTTGAGCTGTGTCCTCTGCTCCTCCTCTGCTCCTCACAGTGAGTGGAGGAGGACGGAGGGCTCGGCACTCTCACTGAAACATTAATCAAGTCATTTTGGACTCCAGCAGTCAGGGATCAGTCACTGCAGAGTTTTACTGATAACTAAGATTAAACTAAAGGCTCAAACCGATGTATGAGAAATAATAAAGAGCTTTAAACTAAATATTAACTGCATATCTTATGCTGCATAAAGTTTTTTATCTTTAATGCATGATGGTTAACATCACTAGCACATTTCTGCACAGTTTAAAGAGTAAAACTATATTTTATTCAGAAAAATAAAAGACAAAATTATTTATTTTCCAGGCCAAAACTATAAACACAGCTCTTCACATCAGCCTGACATAAACTGTAATATTTTAGGCCTGAACTATAAACATAAACTAAACTATAAATAATAATAAACCATAAATAAGGAGATAAAAGCTAAAATGAGTCTCAGTGAACTGAAACTGTTTTCAGGGATCTAACAGTCACCGTGCAGAACTGGATTCCTCTGACGCTGTTCCCCAGCTTGTCCAGAGGAGGAGACCAGCACATGATGCCCATCACGTTTGGGACGACCAGCAGGATCCCACCAGCGACCCCTGATTTAGCGGGCAGGCCGACCTGGGAGAAGAAGAAGGAAGTGAGGGGGGCACGTCGACAGGAAGTACATCATGTTTCTTCTTCAGAGTTTGACCAGGGAGTTACTGACGTGGAAAGCAAACTGTCCCGAGAAGTCGTACATGCCGCAGGAATGCATGAGACTCAGCGTGTTTCGCACGGCCTCTGGACTCAGCACACGCTCGCCTGTGATTGGACAGAAGCCGCCGTTGGCCAGAGTGGCCGCCATGACGCTGGCGCTCTCACAGGTCACCTCGATGGAGCAGAGCTGAGGGGGAGAGTGAAGTGAGCGTTAGTGTTGTTGGTTTTCACAGAGAGAAAGAGGCTGTTTTTGTTTGAGATCATTTCAGCCACTTTTATCAAATAAATCTCATTCTCATCTCAGTCGTGACGCTCAGGAGGGGGATGAGTTCTGGTTTTGTCCAAGTGAAGGACAGAAGTCCAGGTATATTTCTGAAGCAGGCTCTGACTTCAGCTGATTTAACTCTGCAGGTAAATGCAGTGAAGATTTCAGACCTTTATTTACCTGGAAGTAAAAGTCGAGGATGGAGGTCATGTCCGTCCCTTCAGGAAAACACTGGAACAACAGAAGCATGATTAACATCGGGGGAAAAGAAGAAAACGAAAGAAGAAGAAGAGGAAAATAAAAAAGTTCAGTCATTAAGTTTTAATGAAAAGTAGGAAAAAACTAAAACAGGAGAATGAATTCATGGATTTACAGCAGGCTCTTGTGAGCATACCTTTTTTTCCTTCAGGTAGTATCCTATGGCAAAGTTTCGGTCTCCAGACTCTCGCTCTGACTGGAAACTGGGACACAAAGAGAAGTTTGTTTTCTACACATCATGACTCAGCTCAGTTATATAAAACCAAAATCGTGCCTTTAGATTCATCTTTACGCCTCACAGACGTCCTCACTCCTGGGTTTGATCTTCACTGTACAGATCAATTAAACCTCAGAGTTTTGATTTATTTCTGTTACTCACGTCGCATTGCTGAAGCCCACATATTCGTTTCCTGCCAATTTATTCATGAAGTTCATGACCTTAAAACAAAACAAAATGGGTAAATAACATTTACATTTTTCATTTAAAGGTTTATCAAGAGCCCAAATGTTGTGAGCAACTGTTTCTTCTTATGAAAATGTGTTATTCCCAAATCAAATCAAATACTGGATTATTTGTTTCTGTCTTTGTCACTTAGGTTTAAAAAGTTTTGACCTGAAAAGACAAACACGATCTGTAGATGGAGACAAAATACTCACATAATCAAACTTCTCAGCGTTGCTCGCCCCTTGCTGCAAAACAAGCAGAACAAACACAGTGTTATGTTTTTATCTCATATCTCAAGTTGAAGCATTAACCCATGTCATGATATTAGCACTACTTTGAGTGATCCATAATTCTATATTAAACAGAAAAAAACAGTCAGTTCTATCACTACTGCTTTCAAGTCACGTAACCAATCAAACCAATCAATGAATTAAGATTAGGGGTGGGACTAGCTGGAGATGGAGGAGGTGAAACAAAAACAGTTAATCCACTCACAGTCTGTTCTTAAATGAACTGAAAAAATACAAATCAAAGTATCAAAGTAAAAAAATGAGCTAAACTTTTTATTGTCCAAACTAAACTACAGAGTGAGGTTAGCTGTGGCTCAGTGGAATATTAATCATCTCACTGTGACTACAGGAGTGGGTCTAAAGTTTCTTTAAGATTCTTTCACACTGCGAGTCCTGCGCTGGACATGTTCCCACTAAATGCTCGAACAAGTCAAAGATGTGGAATAAATTTAAAACCAATACATTTATTTTTCATCCAGGACAATTTTTTTTTTATAAGACGAGCACCAAGTTACACAAACATCCTCCTCTAGGGATCATGAGTTTGTAATAATTTGTAGACCGTCTTGCATGACGGTGACAACATATTTTAATTTAGACTTAAGTGCTTTATCAGATAAACTTCTAACATCTAAATTCCCATTTTCATCCTGCTAACATGGCTTTAACACAGGTCTGAGCCTTTTGGCAGTTTACTGCATCTTACAAGTACAATATACACTCCTCAAAAACAGTTCAGAGTTTTTAGTTTGGTTGATTATTTCTCCCTGTTAACAATACTAACAGGTATTCAGTTTTATATTGTTGGAAAGCCTGATTGGTCACCTTGACAACAAGGTACCACTTGTTAGGGTTGTGCATTTGTGGAATGGGTGCTATCCTCTTGTTTGGTTGTGCTGCTCATTCCACAAATGCATGATCCTTACAAGTTGTAAAAGTGACCAATCAGGCTTTTCAACAATACAAAAAACAATAAAAATTAAAATTATGAAGAAGAAAGAAGAAATAGTCAACCACAATAAAGCCACCTTTTACACTTTTTAGGCCCGGTTGACAGCCTTAAGATTGAAGTCTTAATATTTGTATATGTCTGTGGCTCGCAGTGTGAATTCACATTTTGTCTTTTTAATGTCTACTGTGGTCACATACAACAAAGCTGTGACTAAAGAGGAGAAAGCAGGATCTCTGCATCTTTACTGCCTGACTGAAACAAACAAAATAATCTGTAAAATAAAAATCTACAGAAGAATGAAGTATGATTTAAAACCAGTGTTTGAGTCATAGCTGTACTGTTTATAATCCAGACGTATAAACAGTTTTTGGACAATGCATGTGAAAAGTATAAAAGCGACACTGAGACATTCATAAACAGCCATGTGAAGGCTAAAAGCTTCTCACAAATCCAGACAGAAGAGGGGAAAAATAATTAAAAAAGGAAAAATTACCAACGTCATTGACCTGTTGCAGTGGTCATAATTTCCCAAAGATCCTAATGCTGTAAAATATGCAACAACACATAAAACCACACAACGAGCCTTGAAAAGGTACATTGCAATGAGGATACTGAAGTGTAGATTTATGTTCATAGAGAGGACACAGGAGGGGGAGGCGCATGCACATAGTCTGTGATCTATTTCTCAGGTCAAACAGTAAATGTAAACCTTATTTCAGAATCTGAACAGTGATTGGCTTGATCCAAAGGCAGAGGGATTGGACAGCTGTCACATCTTACGGGAGTGCTGGCAGAATTGTTTGGAACAAGAATCTGGAATTTTCCATCATGTTCTCCAGATGAAAAATCATTTTTTACATTTTGATCTGAAGCTAATTCTTTAGTATCATCATGTATTCAAACCCTGATGATCTGCCATCATTCCCACATGATGTGACCACAACATTCGACACAGCATGAAACCTCTGCCCATCCATACAGTTTATGCACAACTGGTGTCTGACCGAGCACTAAATCAAGTTTTTATGATACCGCGATATGATGTCCAATGAGACAGAGAGAAAGACAGGTTCATTTATAATCATTTAGTTTATAATGGTAATAACACGGCGGGTCTAATGCTCTGTAAAACCACTGTTTACACTGTTACCGTACTACTTTTTTATCTATTCAAGAAGCATTTTTACTGAGAGTAAACATCAAATTATATTGACGCTGGTTTTGAACCACAGCACGAAAAAGGAAGAGCCTAAAAAAAGTTTATTGATTCTTTCATTATAAAAAACTAACGTGGAAAAGTGTCTGGAACTGTAAAGGACGGGGAAAACCCTCTCTTTTCTCCAGTCCAGACACTTTTCCAAATATCGTAAATTTAATTGTGCAATTTCAACAGTTTTCTCTCTCTCTCTCTTCTTAATTAAAAATGGGACTGGAGCTCATATTCATAGCCCTGTACATATAAATAATGGAAACCTCAAAAGACAGAAACGCTCCCAGTGTTTTTCTGTACATCTGAATAATGAAGACAGTATGTGAGAGTTTTCTAAGAGATCTGATAAATTAAAATGACAAACTGACTAATATTGGCAGACTTGAACTTAAATTTTGTTGCCGTGGTGTCGAACAGCGTCAATATTGTTTGATTTTCACTCAAATCTTCTCAAAGTTTATGATTCTGCTATTATGACAACCACTTGTTATTTCTTTACAAGATCTGAGGTACAACTTCTGATCTATATCGCCAATCATCTAAGCTTGACTTGTGTGGAAATAAAATTAAAATAATAATTCTGAAGCTTCAATTCTCCTTAATAAATCACTGCCTTGACTACATTACATGAATTCTGCCTCTGCAGCCAGCCTCTGAGTTGTTTGTTTCAGCTCCCATCTTCATGAGTCAAATAGTCTGAATAATTCATGAATAATTCAGAAATGGAGCACGGGGGGAATGCTTCCTCATAAACTTAATTTGGATCTTCTCTGTAATTACACCTCAGGATCCTTCAGGGAGACTGCCCTGATCCTCAGCAGCCGCTCAAGGACGGCCAGAGTCAGAGTCACTGAAGGTTTCACTTTAATTTGAGTCTAAAATCAGCAGGTGGTGCTCCTGTGTTTCTATCCGGTGTTTGTGTGAAGGTCAGACGAGGATATTTAATGAAACATTCAGGTGATAGACCTGCTCTGCAGCTCCTCATTCTGTGTGTGCAGGATGTCTGCTGAGCGATGGCTGCTTTCAACTAAATCCCCTTTTAGCGTGATTATCTATAACCTTAATCTGCCCCGGATACAGTAATCTGCCGGAAACACAAAGATTATAACTCTATTCATACACTTTCTCTTCGGATGCAACTTTGTCTGACTTCCTCCATCTGACACGGGGCAGAGTGCTGCACCAGTGTGAACATCATACTGGTTTAAAACAATGAGACGTGAGCTTTCCACGTCCAGTTCTTCACTAATTGCATGCATCTGACCCTGCTGGAAAATTCCCCTCATTCAGAATGCATTATCAGTGACCACTGAACTGCTCATATGGTTCTGGGATGCAGACCTGGATGGCAGGGTTGGTGCCACTTTTTAACAGCTTTTCTGCTCCATTAGGCCAGAATGGTGCAGCGATAAATATTTGGGGTAAACTATTGTGTTATGAAACCTTGAGGAGAGCTTGTTTGATTAAAAGGACAACTGTCTGTCTGCACTTTAGAACTATCAACATTAGTGTAGGCTGTGTTTTAGCTAGCAGGATTACAAACTGCACATGGTAAAACAGATGGTGTCACAAGAGCAACAGGCGGCACAGAAAGTGCAGATTGTGGACATTACTGAACAGGACAAGGATTTCAGAAAGGCAGTTTAAAACTTTTGGTCCTCTGGGACACCCCCCTAAAGCAGACTGCATCTTATATACCTCTGCAATTTATATCCTGGATTTAATTGTAACTTTCTAATATCTAACGTTTAAAAAAGACATACAGCCCAATTCATCAGAACTTAAGCTATGAGGTTATATTAAAATCGAGCTTACCTTAATGAGGGAGGTGCAGACAATAGCTCCAGCATTAACCATGGGATTGTGTGGTTTATCTGCAGGAGAAAACAAACAATGTGAAGACAGATTTTGGTCTTGTTTGGTGTGTTAAAACGGAGAGACAGGTAGACCCAAAGCAGACCGACTGATTGAATAGATTATCAATTGATTGATTTCATGTCAAAAAACACACAAGGCAACAAACACAACTACAAAAATTAGGCAGCCCGTAAAGGACACTGCAGATAAGCTATAAAAAGCTTTATTCAAGGAGGTGCTGACGCAGAACAAAGAACAGACACGACACACAAAGTGTAAAAAATGAAATGGCAAACAACACAATAGTCCCTAAACATAACATCATTTGACTAGAAGAACAACGGTAATACATTAATTCCTCAACAGAAAAACCACAAAGTATCTCATGGTGCTCTGTGGCTCATGGTCGACCATGTGCCTTAGAGCAAGTGGGTCAGTCGAGCACTGAGTGAGTGATCACACCAGAAGAAAGCATGTTGGAATAAGATCACAAAACCTGCAGACAGATGCATAATAACACTTTTAAAGAGCATCTAATGTAATATTAGATTGCAGCTGCAAAAGAATTAATTGCATCACTCTTATTAAGCATGATATTCACCATAAAATAACACACAGTTACAATGTGAACAGTGGTACAGAACTCCCCTCTGGGTTTAATCTGCTTATGCAACTGTCCAGTCAGCACCATGATAAAAAACACAAAAATAATCAGCTGCAGTGAGAATGCTGCAAACTTTGCTTGATAACAAAAAGGGAAAATCTCAACTAAACTCAAAAAAGTTTTTCAGCAATAAAAATGTCTGCAAACTGCAAAGAATTCATGCAGCTACATTGATTTAAAATTCAGACTTTTAGGCAAATGAGTTGATTTAAAAACTGGACATCATGTTCAGCCATCAATAAAATCTCAGACACCAAGACTCTGTGTCTCTGCTGCTCAGGTCGACTTTTTAATCGGGCCACGTGCCAGCAGCTTGTTGTATTTCAAGGTTACATCCATCTCTGTTTCACACTAGGCGTTCTGTTTTATTCTGCTGTGCTGCTGCAACCTTTCATTAACAATTCATCTCACTTCCATAGCAACCAGGCCTGGAGATGGATCCTCTTATAGTGAAAGTGTGAGCCCAGAGAGACAACTCAACCACAGCTGTCTGAGTCACAGTGAAAACACAGAGACGTGTGTGTATGTGTATATGTGCTTCGTCTCACCGTCCTCGTTCAGGAAGAGCTTGTTGAACCGTAAACCGCTGGGCTCTTTGCCGATGAAGCGGTGCACATACTCAGTGCCATGGTCATGAACAGCGATGGCGTATTTTAGCGGCTTTACACACGACTGCAGACAGAAAGGGACCTTTGTGTCCCCGACGGTGTGCCTAAAAACCACGAAGAGAAATTACTACTGAGTAATAATGCTGTGGACTTTCAGAAGTTTCAAGGTTGTAAATTATGGCTTCAAGCTACGGTCAAACAAAATAAGTAAAGAAAATATCCCAGGTCTGACAAATTTAATCACCTAGGATGTCTGCATGTGCATTTCAATCACTGCTATACCATTAAATTTAACTACATTATTTTTCATTCGCAGTGTTCAGTTTTATTCATGGAAGCATGTCAGCCTCAGCTGCAGTGGGTACAATTATGCCCCCTTCCAGCTTCTAACTATGGACCCTCTCCCCACTGACCTTCAGAACACATTAGAAGCAGCTCACAGGTTCTATGTTGATAAACTCTATCTTGTACATTTGACAAGAGCAAATGCAATGAAGGCTTTCCCCTCAGCCCCCGAAATCTAAGAAGAGACCTCATCTAGACTTTTGGAAGGAGGTCTTAGTATTTGTGGCTGTAGAGTATTTGCATTAAACATCCATGGATAAAATGATCTACAACCACATTATCTAAGATCGTTAAAACCAAATCTGAGCTATTAAAACTAGCACTTTTTCACAGGACTGACATGTTTAAATTTAAACATCCTTAATTAATAATTCCACCTTTTCTAACTGACTTTGTTCTTTGTCTCAGTATACGTTATCAAAAGCTGTCCTAGCTCAAAGAGACATTGCATGAGAAAGAACTAGTAATAATATAAATATTAGCCTTCTTGATAGATGTTGTTGGACATTCAGTTGTACCTTTGTCCATCCACGGTGCACAAGGCAACGGCCCACAGATCCGGGCTGAAACGAGCCAGCTGAGGAATGTAGTCAGCCACCTTAAGCAGGACAAAGCACATAGATGAGACCACACAATGGCTGACACCCTTGATTAAAAGTGATAAAGCATCCTGTACTCTGTGGCCATTGCTCACCTGTCCCCCGGACATGGGTTTAGCTGTCTCGTAAAGGTCGTCCATATGTGCGCAGAATGACTGGAAGTCTGGGATGACAAACTTCTTCCTGAAGGCCTGGGTGAGCAGAACGATGTTGCTCTGGACACATCTGCGACATAAGAGAGGACAAGTGTTGGACTTCCACTGAACAATATCCAGAAGTAAAGGGAGATGTCTTCTTATCTTTAATGAGACAAAGTGCAGAGACTGGGGAGAGTGAGTGGAGTGTGACACGCAAGAAAGGAGCCACAGGCAAAATTTGAACCCATGTTGACCTCGATCAATAAAGTGCACAGACACAAATACTCGACCACTGGGACCCCCCGGGCATTTTCAGTGGTGTCAGGGGGAAAAAATAAGCTGAAGATTTCTTGCTGCAAGAAACACAGGAAAAAAGATATCTAAATCGTTATGGTAAGATTGGTCAAGCATAAAAAACAGATCAAAATTAAAGTGTCCTTCCCTTTTGTTTGATTGTTTTAATGCTCTAAAACAACATTATAAAGCTTGGCAGAGCTCACAGTCTGTGGAGAAGTACGGACGTCAGACGCATCTGTGTCATAAATCTTTCTCACCGAACTGCTCCAGTTCTTCAAACACTAGCTGCCACTGGAAGACATCTGCTACTGGGCTTAAATATCATGCAATTAGCAGTGTTGTCCCAAGGGAACCTGTTTGCTTTCCAGTTCAGCGCCTTTACTTCCAGGCTAAAATCTCCTCACTGACTTTTAAGCCCACAGTCCACAGAGTCAGCACCATTAGACTGCTGGGTAACCAGCTGTATCCTCTGATCGTAGCAGCTGAAATCGTAATTACTCCACTGCAGGTTTTATAAATTTATTTCATGTTAGCATGAGAAAATAATATTTACAAGTTTATATTTGGTGCCGAGCCTGGTCCAGGTTAGTTTAAATGTGACCCAATCTTTCATCAAATGTTGTCAGAGCTTCCAGATTTAGTCCTGATCTGTTTAATCTGAGTGATTTAGGAGCACAGATAGTAAACACACTGTATATTAAGTCTGAGGTAGAAGCTGTGTCGCTCTACTTGCAGAGATTTGTGGCTCAGCCATCTCACTGCATCAAACTCTATGTAATCCCTGTAGCATGGGATCCCTGCAGAGCACACACACGCCACGCTCCGGCTCACGCTCACGTGCTTCCCTCTGAGGCCAGGCTCTATAAATAAGCCCGGGGAGGTGATGTGATGGATCCCAGCCAGGAGCTGCAGTGCTGGGGTCTGTTCACTGAGGACTCTACTCCCTGGTGAGCCGTCATATGCCCCGACTCACCACGCCGCTGCTTCCCAAGCTGTCGCCCAGCTCTGTCTCAGCACTGATTCCTCGGGGGGGTCAAACTGCAGCCATGATAATGAACAGGGAGCAAGGGGGCGCTAATAATGTTTAATTTCACACTCATCCCTCTCTGACTCCAGCTGTGCTTTCAGAGGAGCTCTGCTGATCAAAATGTTTTCAGATTACAGTATCTTTATGATTTATACCGCTTACAGAAGTATTATGAAACTGCCCTTTTATCTAATTAGTGTTTTTTTTCTTCCTAGTATTTCCAGGGTTGTCAAGCGTTTAATTAAAAAATATATATATACTTTCTTCTGACATAGACAGCAATGAGGGCTCTCGAGCTTTCAGTTTATCTCTCCTGCAGGATACATGAGCCACTACTAGCATCACTTAACCTTGACACCCGTCAGAACATTGTATCAATATCTGTGCTGTTAACCGGATACTACGTCGTTATCCTTGATGATAGGTGCAAATGCTCATTTTGACATCTGATAGCTCAGGCTGCATACAGAGGAGGTCTGGGATTCCAGATGTACTGGCACACATGTAAGACCAAAACAGACCTGTTAAAAAGGCAGTGCCAGTCTCCTGGCTCATGGCGGGGTACAACAGCATGCTATGTGCTGCAAAGCCTCTGGCAGTGCTAATAAATGAGGGCTAATTAGCAACAAGCAAAGAGGCTTGTAGCACCCAGCCAGCCCATTCTGTTGGAATTTCAGTTTTACCAGCACGACACGAGGTTTATCTGTAAAGTATTATTTAACATGTTTATAAGAACACAGGAGAGAAGCTGTTACAGAAGTGAGACTTACCTGCCTCCATTTATTTGTTTTGGAAGCAGCTTCACAGCACAGGGCAGGCAATGATACCAAGCCACAAGCTATGAGGGTGAACTGAGAAGTGAATCTTTCAACAGCTTTTCTCCCTCACTTTGTTAGAAACAAGCATCCAAAGGAACTAGAAATACTGTTAAGCACATAAACCCTGCAGGGTGCTGGTTAGTTCAGTTGCCAGCAGGTGAGTTATTGTTTCACCTTTCCAAGTGCAACAGTGGCAAAGCAGCTGTCAGAGGGCTGCCATGTGAAATGGAGGAATGAGTGGGTTTGTGGAGTAACGAGTTAAACAGTCGATTCTAGTTGTGCACAGAAAGTGACTCAGAATTTCTCTAGAAGGTTCACTTAAAAAAATCCCAATGCATATCATTGGTGGAAAAAGTATTGCACATTCTTTTAATATCATACAGCCCTACTGTGGTGAAATTGTTGGGTTTAATGTGAATAAACAGATTTAAGTGGATGGAGGACATTATGAGCAAAGGTGAACTTTTGTCCTTTTTCTTAAGGAGCTAGGGTGTTAAAAAAATTAATTTCTTAGACTTTGATTAATATGTTTCATTACAGTAAAAATGCATCATAAGATTCTATGGTCTCTGTAAGATATGATTATATCATGCACACATAAAATAGCCAGTTTGACCTTTGTTAAAGGTCATTCTGTCAAAGGCACTGTATCAAGAGTTTCCTTTCCTGGCCACATGTGTGTAATTAAACAGAAATGTCATGACACTGCTTATTTAGTTAGCCACAAAAACAATTATTTATCAGTACGCATCATCTTAAGCAAGCATTGAATCACTACCAGATGTTCAGACAACAGCAGAGTGTTAAGAGTTTTGCATCGTTCTAATTTATCAACTCATTTTGGACACAACTGTCTCTGCAGTCCTTCATTGCTCCTCAGTTAGAGAGTGTTATCTGTGATTAGCATGAATGATATTTCCTTTCTTCATCTTAGGATGGCAGTGCTGAGTGAGGTTTTATCAACTGATGACATTTTTTCTCCTGTCCTATTTTCCTGCAGTATTCGTGCTTCTTGTCTGAACAGAGCAGGATGGGAACCTCGACACGATGTTGATGACGTACAGACTGAAGAGTGATGAATCATTAATGACGTGCAGTGACCCCTTTCTGCTGCAGGGAAGTGCAGAGGACTCTGACCAGCATTAATAATTCTCATAAGCTACTCTAATGAATTATTCATGTACGATAAAGGTGGGACAGGAAGCAGGACATTACTTCAAGAGACAGCCAGCTTAATATAACATGCTACCATTAAAATCTAACTCATCATTTCCCATTCTGATTCGTAAGACAGTTTTTAAGAGTCTTTTTTACCTTTGCCTAAATGCCTCAAATCATATATTCAAAACATGAAATAAAATAAGTCTCTGACAGTAATTGTAGCATTTCCTTACAGTTTTAGGGCCCTTTTTTTAGAACAGAAGGATTAAGACCACTGACATTGCTGCAGCTCCCGAGACAATCGCAGATAAATCAGTATTCTGTTAGTTACAGAAATAAGGACTCAACAGAAACCCACTTTTTGAAGAGGTGCCTGTCGAGTGCTCCATCAGAGGTTGTCTTCAAGGTCACCTTCAGCATCTCCATACATTCCTTCAGCCGGGGGTCTCCAGTGCGAAGCCCGGTGGCTTTAAGGGCCTGCACAGAGAGCACAGGCATGTGATTAAAGCAGCCTGAAAGCAAATCAATAAAGCTACAAGCCGTGAACTGAGGCTCCTGAAGAGGCTTACAAGAGGAGCCCTCCTGCTCATAATTCAACTGGAGAGACAACTACAAGCTGGAGCGCTCATTCATGGCTAACCTGTGCTATTTGAAAATCAAAGAGTAACTAGTTAATCTGATTATATCCTAAGGAGTGTTTCCTTTGGTAGGACTCACTGTGGTGAATTTGTGAGCAGGAATTTTTTCCTGTCCCTCTGCGATGGTGTAGAAGAGCAGGTCCTCCAGGCTGGGCAGGATGCCTGCCTTTCTTCTCCTGTGGGACAGAATAAGACGGAAACACACAGAAGGAGAAGTGAGATGAATAGCTCAACAGTAAGGCCCGGCCGTGGTGGAAACATGGATGAGAAACTGCAGCAGAGGGAGGAGAAAGAAGCTGTTTGACTGCAAGGAGAAGGTGTGAGTGATATCTGTAATACTGCTTGGACACATTACCTTACACCGACCTTATTTCAGAGCTGAAACCTGCAGGAAAGACCGTCAGTGTTCTTTTCCATAGGTTAGCATACTGACAGAAGGTCAGTGTAAAATGTTTGATAGCTGCTTTGCAGGAATACCAGCCATGTGTTTAAAAAGCTCATTAGCACGTCGGCTAGCAAAAGAATTCACTGCATAGTTTTTATTAAATTCCAAATCCTGTGACCTAGATTGAAACTACAGTCATTTCTGATTGGAGATGTGACGTATTTGTCCTGCTTTAGTTTGGGTAAATCCTGGGGACAGCAGCTGCACAGAGAGAGAGCAGCAACTACAAATGTTTCACGATGAATTTAGCAGTGTGAGGAAGAAGTGGTAGCAGCCTCACAGGCATCTTGGTCCTCACTGTGAGAGGATGACGTGTCAGAGCAATTCAGTCGAATAAATCCACAATCTGTGAATTGTGCTGACTTGCTTTTAACTACTGCAGCTGTGAAGGGGAGCTTGCCAGAGCTCCAGGCTCAGTGGTGCCGTGTTGTTGAGTGGCTGAGAATCGACCACCAGCCTCCAAATGAATGACTGTACAGTCTTCATGGTGGCTGTTAAAGCCTGAGGTCGAGGCAAAGGTCAAAATATTTTTTAAGATCTGACTGAGCATGGGGAGGTGCTGCACAAGTCTCCTCTCTAGTCACTTAACTTTTTTGATATGCAAGAAAAACAATTTTAGACTTCTGTCTAAGTTTTAACCCCCTATTCCAAAAAGTTTGGGCAGGGAAATATAGCATATTTTAAAAAAGATATAGATATAGGTGAGACAATGTCATTTATAAAAAAGAAAGAGCATAACAGGTTTTTATTAATGGTTAAATGATTGTTTACTTATTTAGTAATACTGATTCATTTCAGGAATGATTTTAGAATTCATATTATACTGTCTTTTATGCTGTCTATTTTCTAAATTAAACACAGACACACATGCTGTTGTGTTCTCAGCTAACTTGCTTACAAAGCTCTTATTGTGCACCATGAACACTTTGCATGAGATTTTCATAATGTATTCATGTCTGTCCTGCAGAGCAGCTGGCTGCAGACTTGAACAAAGATCAGACTCATATCTTTATAAATATTTTTCCACTGGTTGGGTTTGTTGTCTACATTCTCTGTGCAGCTGTCATTGTGTCATTTGCTGATATGTTTTTGCAGCATTGGCTGTTTTTCTTTTTTTTTACTTTCAGCGTGGCTGGTATTCTCAGCAGTGTCTCCACATTGAGTCGTCTATTGGACAAAAGTTAGTAGCGTCAGGAGGCAGAAGGGGCGACCAGCTCACAGCAGGCTCTCTGCTGTGATTCACATCAACACCAAATGAAACCTATGCAAAGCTTTTGGTGCACAGGCACTCTCTGTCCCATGATGCATCATGGGACATAAGCCTGTGTGCTGGGAGACGATGTCTGAAGGCAAAGCTTTGGTTAGCAGGAGGCTTCTCGCAGCAGCCAACTAGATAAAAGCTGAGTTTGCACCAATGGAGTCATGAGAGCAGAAATGTTTCAGAGTGTAACGTCAGACTCGGTACTAACAGGGTTTCCTCTGGATATACACAGCAGCGGGGAGAAATAAAAAATATATGGATTTGGTTGATGGAAGAATATAAAACAACCCCCTTATCTACCAGAAAACCAGAAAATTAATGTTAAAAAATCAAAACATGCACAAATTACTCATTTTGAACCCCTCTATTTTATAATCACAACACAAAGGAAACACTGGTACCAAGTCTTTAACCCAAACTTTAGACATCATTGTCTACACTCAGTATGTTTACATGCAGTCCACATATTTATGTGGACTACTGTCCCTGTCCCAGAGGAAAAGCACTGACAGAGAATCAGTTCATTGATGGATAAATGTCTGAATCTGCCATGGTGGGCAGATATATGCCCCTTTTCACCTCCTTGTTATTGGACCTTCTTCTGGTTGACCTTGAAAACAAGCCAACAGGCAGAAGACTTTTAGTTTGGCAAACTGGGAAAACATGAACAACTTCACACTTAGTACAGACTTTGTTTAACCTCTGGTACTAATTCAATGCATGCTTTCCCTTCAGCCTCTGGTGATACACAAAGAGACGACAACAAAACCTCTCCTGTGCTTGACATTAAGAAAAGGAAATTGTGAAGCATGCTCAGTCTAGTATAGCCCAACTCTGAAGTGAATACGTGCAAGGGAGAGGAACCCTAATCGCTTTAGCCAGGTGTGTTCGTCCAACTGTAAGAATTTTAATCCTGTTCGATTTAAGTTGGATGAACATAACAGCATGCACTAAGTCTTGTATTTGCTTTTTCAAACTGCATGTAAACATGCTGACTTGTGGTTTCACTCAGTCACAGGTCCAAAAATTGTGATTCCAGCCCTGAAACAATAAGAAATTTTGTCATCCTGAAGTTGATCTTTCACTTCTTCAACTTTTTGGGTGATTCAGGTGAATTTTGGGTTTTGATGGACATCATCTGAGCTTTATCCAAGACTGAAAGAATTTTAGACTTAAACTTGTGTGTAGAAGACAACCTAAACTAAAATGAATTCTCATTAGGACATCATAGTTTTTGACAGCTGCCCTCATAAACAGAGGTCGATGCCTGCTGGTTAGGAAGTGCACATCAGAGAGAGTGCGTGAGGAGGGTGAGGGAAAGAGGAAGGGGTTCAAGCGCAGCCACTGGGAGGAAGTGAGGTAATTTCGAGGTAAAAGCGGTTTGTCAGACAACCTCTACTTCTACTGGAAAGCAGATTAAAAAAGGAAAAACTAAAACTAAAATAAAAAAATAGAAACATACTTACAAATGCAAAGCAAGCAGATCAACAAGAGGGGAGAGTGTGCAGAGGGAATAATACTGAATTAGTAACAGTGGTACAGTATGAACACATCAGCAGAGCAATGCAACACCGGCCTCCATGTAACACTGCAAATATGTATGCTGATAATACTGTGACAACAGAAACGACATACACACAAACACAGCCATGATTGTGAGAGAGCTTCTGTAAGGAAACAAAAACACATTAATGATGGACAGCTTGGAACATCAAAAATCAATCAACAGACTATTTGGTGTTTTCAACACAATGTTCACAGTTTTTGCCTCTGACATGGGGCAATAAATAAAAAAAAACAACAAAATATGATGTTGTATCACTCCCATGATCCCTGCTATTCTACACTCCTGTGAATTAGAGCACTGCACAATCATATCACTATCATATAATTTCATTACACAAATTATACTAATGTAATCTAATGCTGACTCTCTCAATAGATGTTATCGTCAACACAAACACAAGCAACGGTTTGACAGTTTAAATGGAGCTGGACTATCTGATGACAGTCTTGGCAGATAATCGGGCCTTTGAGAATTCTTGTTTACCTTTCAGTTAATGTTAAAAATGCAATAACATCACTGGCTTACTGATCATAAAACTCTATCAGTGCTGGAATAAACACCGACAAAGTTTTTTTGTGGAGACACTAAAGTTAAAGAAATAAATATCTGGAAAGAAGACAGGTGATTGTGCATATCACCTGAGGCGCAGACACTCACAAATCTTCTTGATCTAAGTTGAATTTTTTTTTTTTAATTAATTATCCTTTTCATCTACATGCAGTCCAAGGCAGTGATCCCTAACATGGGGTCAGGACTCAGGACCCAGGACCCAGGGAGGAGGTCACGATACACCAACAGGGGGTCGCAAAATGCTTTAAAAAAAACTATGAACATTCTTCATGATTTAAAATAGCATATTATACCCATTTCAAGAATACAGAGAAACAAGTAATATGAAGGTAATCTGTCTAAAAGATCCTTGACATATGAAACTAATAATGTAGGGGTCTGGTGCTCTCTAAGGGGGTCCCAGGTCCCGGTTACCACTATTTTGGGGGTCGCGAGCTGAAAAGATTCAGACCCTCACCCTGGTCTGAAGGACGTGTTCAGACATATTCTGGAGGCTTTTGATGAGCTTAGACAGCATTAGTACGACATTAGGATCAAACAAGCCTTGTCATGGCACACGTCGGAACAAGATACAGAAATACTTTATGTTATAGAAGTACTCAACTTAAATAATATATATAAAATAGCTAAATTAATTTCTCATTTAATTTAGACATTTCAGTGTACAAATTCTACAGATTGTGTCTGAAAAGAACAATTAAAATCAACATTTCTCACCAAAGTAAACAGCAGCAGTTTAGGTAGGTCTAACATTATCATAAAACCTAAACATCATGCAATTAATGTCCTGAGCTGCATTAAAATAAAAAAACTATCTCATGAGGAATGCATCTCTGAACAGACAACCAACTCAAACCACACAGTGACAGACAGTAAACATCCACTTTCTGGTATGATACGGTGTAGAGTCAGAGACTTGAAGTCATGTTTTTGTTCAGTTAATGAGGCCGGGGAGAGAATCATGAGCTCTGGGTTAGAGGTGTCACTGCAACATCTGGAGCAGCCTCTGGATCATCTCATTAATCTACCTCAGCTGCTCTCATTAACGTCGAGCTTCCCTCCCCGAACACTTTGAAAGGTCGGCAGTTACTCAACATACAGTTTGTCCAAGATGATGTACAACTCTCTTTTCCTCTTTCTTACCTCCTGACTGTTACAATGTTGTGGGACCGGTTTCAACAAATTTGAGAGGGCAAAGAAATGCAGTTTTTGTAGAAACTCTGAGTGAAGACTTTTGTGTCCATGGTTTGTCCCTAAACCCTTGTCTCTGTATACCTACGTACCAAGTGCCAAAAACATCGGGATGCATGATAGGCAAAATCCGATATGCCTGTATTTCCAAACTCAACATTGCCAATAGAGATATTAATACCAACATTTCTTTTCTCTGGCTCAAAGTCCTCACCTAACTTGCAGGGATGCACAATATTGGATTTTTGCCGATATCCGACATGCCGACATTTTTTAATTAATTATTGCCGATACCGATATTTCTGGCCAAGAGCACAAGCTCTGTACTTAACAAAAATGGACTTGTTTCTTTCAGTGTTACAGTACATGTTTGCCAGGAACAGATGTTAAACAGCATTTAACTCTTGCAAAAATGAAACCTTTGATTTTTAAATGTACCAATGCAGTGATGAGAAGGTGTACCAATATTGTACATTTTTGTAATTTGCCGATATTCCAGCCGTATATATGGCCAATATTGGCTGTAAATATCGGCAAACATTTCAATATCTGCCAATACTGATACTTAACTTTTTAGGCTGATATCAGCCGATACCGATATCAAACCAATAATATTGTGCATCTCTACTAACTTGACCTGCTCCTTTCATGGTATTTGAAACAGACATGAAGCAGGAAAACAACTTCTTTATTATTTAATGAATGACACCTTCTGATTGATACAAGTTGTCATTCAGTAGTGATGAGGTATCCCAATATTCTGCAAGTATTACAGAAATATTTTAGATATAATGGCCATTATGAGCAGCCAAAATATCGACTGTAAATGTTGCACAAAAACTTTCATGTCCACCAATTCCAATGATCAGCTTTTTAGGCAAATACCTGCTGATACAGATATTGTTCTCTATATCATGCACCCCTAATTTTTTCTAATAATGAATAACATGACTTATTTGTTTAAGGGTCACAGGGCACTACAGTTAGTTGCCATTGAAGTGTTTTTGGTATTTCTCTTGTGTTCCTGTAGACGAGCCCTGTGACGCTGCAGCTGATCTGAGGTCAGAGTTCGCTGTGTAATGTTTTTAAACTATTAAAGATGATTTATTTACAGCTGTTGATCCTGACAGGTGGATGTCTGATTGAGTTGTCTGCATTGTGGGCTGTATCATCTCACCCAATCGATGCAGTGGGGTTGACTGCCTCACAGATGTCATGACAAACGGGCACCGAGGGCGGAGGCAGACATGAGAGCGGCGGCGTTGAGAGGCGGAGCTGCACAAATCAATCTGAGCAAAGTGACTCATCTGCTCCTGGAGGCCCTGACAACTGCCGGGCAGCACGCCAGCATACCAGCTTTGGTGCAAAAATGGAGGAAAAATGACGTGGGCGGGATAAGCTCCCCTGCATTACAAACATCTTTAACCCCTTGTTAACTGGAGCACTGCCTCGGGACCCTCACAGACGAACTGGAGCCTGGGCTGGATGCTGTTGGGGCCCCGGGGACTCCAAACAGCCACGGTGGATTTTATATTAACACTTTTATTCTTATTGTGTTGGCCTGATTTACAGACTTTTAACCCTGTTGCCACTTAAGTGCCTGCTGGGTGTCACCTTCAGACTGAAAATGCATCACAGCTTGATTATGGGTTAATCTGATTAGTCCATTGATAGTTATGTCATTATGATATCATAATGTTAGTAATACTGCCAATTACTGTGTGGATGAGCTCTGAAATATAGCCTCTGTCTTTGCTGTTACAGGAAGAGCATAAGCATATAAAATATCTCACAGCCAAAATCATCACCAAAGCCGTGTCCCCTGGTGCTATAAATGTCCTGTTTTGTTGTTTTTTGTGTGTTACAGTTAAAGTTCACATGACCAGATGACTCAACAAACTGTCTCGCTGCCTGAATGAATACTCAAAGTGTCCCTCAGCAGCAGAGTGTCTGACTGTGCCTCATGCTGCATGGGGCCTGTTGATCACTTGACAAACACTAATCCACACTGAGGATATTCAAAAGAGCGAGGCCCAGGCTCCCTCAAACTGAAATTAGCCTTCAGGAGAAACAAGCTCTTTCCGACATGCAGTCAGCAAGGCAAAGTGACTGCTAAACATGGCCGACAGCTTAAGCAAATTGTCCGTGAATGGAGTGAAATGGAAAGATGTCGACTTGCGGGGGTGATGAGGCGTTTTACTGCATCATGAGGAGATCCTCCTCCTATCACAGCTGCTCTGAATGTTAAAACCGAGAATAAACTGAAACACAGCCTCTTTTTTATCCACAACACACTGGGCAGCTTGATTATGGCAAAAATCACGGTTATTTCGGTAAGTATACTGTCAGTTTTACTACATCTGCCTCTGATGATAAAATTCTTTTTTTTTTATAATTAACTTTTTATTGACATTTGCAGTAGACACTTTTACAGGGGTTACAGAGTATTACACAAACACTTCACCTATTTGTTTGTCTGAAGTGTCATATGAAAAAAGGATTTATACATAAATATATTCAATTTGTTTCCCTATTTTCAAATAGTTGGAATAATGCTGTTATTATCTTATGCAGACTATTAGGTTTAGAGGGTTAAATGGAGTTTTTCATCTATTTATTCAAGAAGACATATGTTATATGATTCAGCGTTTTGCTGTTAACCCTTTAACGCCTGAAAACACAAATTATATCCAGAAAACTTCTTTGCATCTCATTTGATACATTAGGTGTTTTTGGCAACTGATAATCCATTTGAGGACATTTTTTTATCATTTATCTGAATGTATCCAGATGTTTTTTTTAGTAATTTGTTGACCGTATTGATTAAATAGAGGTATCATAAAAGTATGTATCAGATATGATACAAAAGGCGTGAAAGGGTTAAAGGAAGATTCCTGAAAGAACAGTACCAGAAAAAAATGTGGACCATTATCCTAATTGATGTGGGGTGGGCTCAAAGTGGATCCAGTGAGGCCTTTGTGACCGCAACAGTGGTGGTGATATGCTGGTGTTTTCGTTCATTAATTCTCTCCCATCTATCTCGAGGAGGACTCTCATCCTCACTCCACTTTCAGTACCCTGTCATTAAACTTGTTTAACCGTCACCTCTATCAGGCACCCTAATTTAACCTTTCTACTTGACAAACAACACTGCACATAACTTATAATGGTGGTGTAATAACCAACAAATGCGTTTTAATTAGCCATTGATTGCATTAGCACTTGATTGCACAAACTGGTGCAGAAAGACGATCACAGATGGTTAATTTTGGTGCCAAAAATAGTCTCAAAGTGGTCTGTTGATGAATGTGACATTTTATTTCCCATGTGCTGAATTATTTTAAAAGAATCATTAATATCAGGGCTGGATAATAATGACAATGAAATATGCTTTCTTTCAGTGATGTACTGTATATTGGGGTATGGAAAAAAGTAGGTTATTCCAAATGAATGTAGGGAGGTTTTCAACTGAATTATTTTAGATTTTAAGTCTGTTTTTATCTTAGGCTAGAGCTACATGAGGAAAAACATGATGCCAAATATTTTTCTTTTTTCTATGATATAAATATAGTAAACAAACAGATGAATGATCAATGTCTTTCTTGGAATAACATATGCTGTGATGAAATTAAGATAAAATTGTGAGTCATTCATTCATTTGCTTTCAACTCAGGCACTGGGTCATTCTGGACACCTCAGTTAGGTTTGAAGGGTTAAAGGTCAAACTGAGGCTGCAGGGTGCTGCAATCATGATATCTGCCTGCCTGAACACCGCATGCTAACAGGCCCAGACACTGCTCTAATTAAAATTTTATCCTCTCAGCAATTTTGTTGCTTAATAAACAGTGAATTATTTAAAAATACAATCTTGATAACAATTTATTCCATTTTACGAGCATCTAACACAAGCATTTAAACTCACCATCAGGCCCAAGCATGAAGCTAGACACTGATCATGGTGATCAGCTATTGACTCTGGGGATAAGAGTTGTGTTACTGCTTACCTCTGACTATCTGTCAACTCCACTACAGCCCTGCACCTCGGCCATTAGGAGCAGAAAAAGTATATGTGTCTTAAACACCTAATATAAGGTAATTCATAGTTTTGAATTGCCAATTATTGCAGGAAATTTTCTGCAGCATTTGCCAAAGTGGATGATACTGTCTCTGTCTTTTATGATTAAAATTATCATTGGCAGACTCAGGCACACTGTCTGATTCGCACAAATCTGCTGGCAGCATTTGGAAAAGTGATTGGAAATGGCAAGAAGCAAAAGGTTTAATTTGTTTTATGCAGGTTCACCTTTTATTCTGACTGTTGCCAGGAAATTGGAGAAAATTCAGAAACCAATCAAATGAAAGTAGTTAAATAGGATACCATTGACAGGAAATTACTTCAAATTGCAAGCAAAATTCTGACACCACGGAAATGCCACACATCAAATGTCAATGTTTGGAAAAGTGGGTGAATCTGGCTTGTGGCCTCACCCACTGATGTGCAGTTTATATAATGCTCTCTCTTTGGTGTAATATTTATTTAAGAGAAAGATCCTAATGCTGCTGAACCTCAAAAGCCCTGTAACAAGAACTAGTAATTTATCCCTCAGTATTGATTGCTCTTAGCTAAATGGTAGGGGGGGCCTCATGTTGGTCTTTGCTCAGGGCCTCCCATTACTAAAACCGCCCCTGCAGCCCTGAACTGCCACTATAGCTAAAATGTAAATAAAGTCTGATTGTATATTTATTGTATATTTAGCTCATTAGTCAATCATTCCAATTGGAGCAGCGTTTGAGCTATAGTGACTGATCCCATAGTGACGATCACCGCTTAGAAAACGTACTTTTGAGAAACGCTCCTGTCTGTAAACGCTTAACGTGAGCAAATACTGTAAAGTCAATTATCAAAGTTATGTTTGAAGCTTTTATTTATTTCGGCATTAGTTCTATTTGAATATATAAGGGTTTTCCGTTAAAAAAAAGACATTTGAGAATGATTGAGTCTTCCTTCGCTTCTAGATGCATCAGTAAAACTGTTTTTTTTTTCTATGGGGTTTGGCCTACAGTTAAGCTAGCAGCTAACATCCCTCCACGCATGAAGGTTAACGGTACTCACTTCTCTGCCGAAGAGTCCTTGCCGGCTTCATTTTGTCCGTCACCCTTGGAGCAAAATGCCCTCAGTCCATGCTTTCTGGAGAACTGTTGTGATGGGGCTCTCCACCCGCCAAATGCCCTCCCTCTGCCCGGCTTCCTCCCATCCAAAGCGGCGGTGCTGAAGCAGGCGGCGGTCGCAGGTGCCGCTTTAACACCGAGTCTACCTGCCAACGGACGCCTCAGCTGGGTCTGAAATAACTCCTTCAGCGCTACCGTTGACCGAAAATGTAACATTTCAACCCCGTCGAGAAAAATATCTGGAAGCTGCAACGATAGTTAAGCCGAGTCAAAAAAATGTGGAGCGTTATTCCCGGTATGTGTCGGCTCCCTCTGTCGAGTAACGGTTTTCCCGGTGACTCAACAACAGAAAATTTTCCTCTGTGGATACAACCTACCCTCCACGCCGCCAGGATTTGATTGGATTATGATAAGGCATACCAGTTTCTGATTGGCTAAGAGAGCTGTCAATCATCAGGACGTCTGCCTACTCCATTTGACCCGTTGCAGCTCCTGTTTATGACTGTTTATCTCCATCCTTTCTCATGATGTACGCATATTTTAAAGCCATTATCAATGCATTAACATTTTAAAGTATTTGAGCGATTTTAAATATATCCTTTGACATTTTTTTAGGGCAAATGCAGTTGAAGGCCCATTTCAATGCCATAAAAGTTGGCTTTTTGCCCATGTTTATTAAATATACCAAATAACTACCAGGGACAACAGACAATAAAACAACCACCAGCTTGAATCTGACATACATATACCGTAGCTTGAAAGTACAGTTTTAATTATTAATATCAGGGATGCACAATACTGGATTTTTGCTGATATCCAATACACCAATTTTTCTGAACTCATTATCACTAATACCAATATTTTTTTTTATCAAGAGCAGAAAGTCTTAACTTCATGGAAATTGACTTGTTGCTTTCAATTACAGCATATTTGTGTAAGGAACAGATGTAAAGCAACAAAACAGCATTTAACTTTGAAAAAATTAAACTCTGATTTTTAACTGTACCCATGCAGTGATAATAAGGTCAAACAATATGCTACATTAGTTTATTTTGAAAATATTACTGCCAATATATGTTGCCGATATATCGCTCCTTAATATCGGTATTAATAATATTGCGCATCCCTAATTATTATTATAATTGTTGTTATTAGAAATAGTAGCAATCATATTGATAGGATTTGTAGTGTATCTTATAAGCCATTTCAAAACACTTTTTCCACAAAGTAACTCATAACATCTGCAGTAAAGTTTCTAAATATTTATAAGAAAGAGTCTGTCCTACAAAAAATATGTCATAACTAAGATTATCTTTTGTTTCGGACATGAGCTTTTTTCTCATATTTTTTCTCTTTTTTTGTATTATTTCCACTGAATGTGTATTTTATATTAAATTAGACTTTAAACTTTCTTTCTCTCCTTTTTTCAATGTCTTACATGGTACTTTCTGGTCAAAAGATCCAGTGTAACGATGTACGGGGTCAAATAGCTATTATTAAGAGCTAAAATAAACTTCCAGCTGTCCACATAAGCCTGTTGCGTTTTGTAATGGTTCAGGTGTTAAAATAGGCTATATGACAGTTAAGAATATGGAGGTTGCAGCTTTTAATATCTCCAGAAGAATTCATCCTTCAATCCTCCCTGCTACACATTTATAAATCCACTTGATCACTGATTTAAAAATCATGCAGCTGTAACAAAACCTAAATTATTTGGTTTTATGTAGAAAGGTAACAAAGTAAAGTTTCGTCAGGAAAAGTCCTCACAGATCAGCCCAGATGCCAGACACATGCCGTCATGTCTTGTCTTTGTGTGACACCCTTTGATTTATTTTGGTACTGCACATGTTCAGGCTGCAGATGAGGCCTCAGCTCAAAATAGCACAGTTACAGCGCCACCTCCTGGCCGCGGTTTACCCTAGATTAGCCACCAGCATCAGGAATAATAATACCGACAGAACAACAACAATAATTTTCTTATGGGTTTCAGACCGTGATCATTTGCAGGGATCAACTGTTTGGTTTTTTTTTGTTGTTAAAAAATAAAGTAATAATTCTTTCTCTCTTTAGATTCACATGACTGCAGCTTCATTTCTCTGCAGAATTTATTTACATTTCTAATAAGAGCTGTTACTGCTTTTATCAAAAACAGATCCAGAGTTGGAGCTTTTTATGTTTAGTTATAAGATTTGAGTCAGACAGCACTGTAATGTCTGCTTTGACCTCTTTCACAGCCTGGGTGGGTGCAGCTTGACTCCCAGCATCAAATGCTGACCTATAAAAGAGATTACTCACTGGAAAGTATTTGAGGAGTTACTTTCTTCAGTTTACTTTTCTGCGCCTCTTGACTTTTATCTGACTTTATCTGAATCTTTAAACTCCACCCACCAGGAGCTCCAAGTAGGATAAAACAAACAACTTGATGCTGACTAATAATCCTTCACTGGGAACATGAAACATTCATGAATTTGGACTGAATCAGTGGAAGAAACCCAAAAGTCCGTGGCTCATATTTTCAAGCAACTACGTCTATAATTAAAGGGGAATTCCAACTAAATTTCCCCATAGATTACTTTACAGGAATTCCCATTTTACTCCTAAACATTCTCGTTTCTGATGTAGCTGAACCAGCCTGCTAGTTTCTGGGCCTCCATGCTAACGGCTGAGGCCAGAGGCGTTAGAGGCGTGCACCAATCACAGAGCCAACATGTATAGACAGGCAGCCATACACACACAATCACACACTTACACCTGAGGGTTTGCATGCATGGGGAAAACCCATGCATGCACAGGGAGAGCGTGCAAACTTCACACACAAAGGCCCTGGCTGACTAGGAGAGTCAAACCATTAACTTTCCTGTTGTGTGGCACAAGCACTAACCTGCAGCACCGCCTCACAGTCCTCTCTTTATTGTGAACATGACCATTCAAGAATCCTGTCAAGGAATTGTCTCAAACTGCATAAATGTCCGCACTGACTCAAATATAACTGAAGACATTTTGGAAATGCAACATCAAGGTCGTAATTTGAAATCTTATTACAAAAAAAACCCCCAAACATAATCACGATATAAGTTTTCTGCCACTATAAAACCCCTGTAAAATGAGATGCCGCATCTCAAGGGGCAAATCTCTTAACGAGTGTCAACAGAGACAAATGTGAAAAGGACAAATTTTAGGTCAGGGAATCAATAAATTCATCAATATCATGAATTCTCTTTTTAGTCTCTTTGTCTCTGAATGCCTCTCTGTCTTCTACCTCCCACTAAAAGTAAAAAAATAAATAAATAAAATAGAATAAAATAAACAATCACTAAAAGTTAAGAGGAGTATGGCACTATAGTTAAGTGTCCTGATTGAGCACATGGAGGCATGAAATCAAGATCGAGTATAAAACTGTGGGAAGCAACGCAGCTAAAGTTTCTGTGTGGACAAAGCATTGCGTCCAGAGTAAATCTTTGTCATGAAAATAATAAATAAATCTTTTTTGCCTGATGTTGGTTAATTGTTCCTGAAATGTCTTGATTTATATTTCTCCAGCGCCTGCAGAGACCTTTAAAATGTCAATCAGAAGATAATTAGATAACAAGGACCCTTTCATTGTACTGTTGGGATGGAGATCTGCTGGAAACACGTTATTTTATCAAACCAGGAGCTGCTCTAAAAGTTTAATTTTGTGCTGATATCCCCCTGAGCAGCTGCATTTCCCAGCATGCAGCAGTGATGCAGAAAACAAAGGAAGGAAGGAAGGAGACAAACAAGGCGATCCCTAACGAAGCTGCAGGGAGGAGAGGCGATAATTCACTGACACCCACACCTTCTCAAAAGCAGTCAGCTTCCTGCTCCTTCAAAATGAGGGTGATGGGTGCGCTCGGCAGATCCCTCCCACGCTGCTTAGCGGCTGGCTTCCGCCCACCGCCCGTGGAGCCGCCCACCTCCAGCCGTTGCCACAGCAACACATCATCATCAGTGACTTGCACTGGAGGAGGAGGAGGACAGGGAGGGGAGGGGCGGACGTTAGCGCGCTGAGCAGGCATCCAGCATGGGTGTTTATGGGCTGAGCGCTTCTCCAGAGAAAATCTGTCTGAGTGTGTGTTTGAGAAGAGGGCGAGAGAGGGAGGATGATGGGAGGTATGTGAAAAGGACCTGCGTCAGAGTGAGTCATCAGCAGTTTCACAATGTGTTGATGTGACGCTGATGCAAATGTCCTGCGCAGGGATTCATCGGAGTAAAAAAGAGAAGAAAACAAACAGAAGACAGAGGAGCTCCTTTAAAGGAAGATCTACTGTTCTCTGATGGGCTCCATTTCTGTCCTTCATCACCCCGTTCTCCTCCTGAACGACCCTGCTCTGATCACTAAGCTCTCTGCAGCCACACATGCAGTGCTGGGTGAGTCGGGGCTTCCCTACCTTGCTCAAAGGCACTCCTAAAGTTTTCCCTGGAGAATCAGGATCAGCTTTTGACCAAGATATTGAAACTGATGCCGCTCCTCCCTGTAGTGAAAAACTAATATATAATTAACCAAAACAGGATTGTCACTACGTTACAGAGGTATAAAGACAACAGCCTATCACCACAGCCCTGCAGGAAGAGACTTATAACTTCATGTCAGATTTCAGAGAAGGCTGCAGATGATGCGTCTACAAAACCTGGAAGAGATCAAGAAACACTGAGAAAAAAAACAGGCCAGGATGAAACTAAAATACAAATAAAATCTTTCGTTTCAAAATGACCTCTGTCTTCTGTCAAACAGGCACATCTCTCTGCCACATTGGAATAATATACCAACCTAAAACCTCTGCTCTAATAATCCCATATAAACTGAATTGAGCGCACAAACTCCTGATTTGCGTTATTACCTCCGCCAAGGAGGTTATGTTTTTTTGCCGGCGTTGGTTTGTTGGTTTGTGGATTTGGATTACATTTTTTAAGGAAATGTGTGGAGTGGGATAAGGAACAAATGATTAGATTTTGGGACTGATCCGTGAAATTTTGGTAGTGTGCCAGATTGGCATTTGGATCCAGGAATTTCTTTTGTGGGATACTTTGTCATTGGGAGATTGGGCTCTAATTTCATAGACCAGGCGCAGGCGGGGCGCACCTGCCCTGTGCCGCGCCAACGGGGTGTGTCCAGGGCATTTTGCAAGTTTCGTGCATGGCGCAGGCAGGCGCAGGGAGGCGCCCCACGCCTCCGTCTCTCCCACGGGGGCAAATGGCAGAGAGGGAGGAGAGGAGGCGTGAGTGGGTTTAACACAGCCGAGTGTGATCTTCACCAATCAAATGAACGCCTCTCCTCGCCTTTAAATGCGCCGCGGGCGAGGCGCAGTGACAATTTCACCTCTGTGGAGAAGAAGGTCAGAGCCGCTGCCGCGCATCGGAGGACACGATGCGCGGCACCATGTGGACCACCTCCCGGGACAGATGTAATCTGTTCCTTTCTCAAAAATAGGAGTACAAAATTAAGTGATAATTACATTTAAACACAGCAGCAGGCTAATCCATTCATCATGCTTGTGATCCACCTGCATTCCTGGTCTGTCATCGCCAAATAGCAGAACCTTTGGTGAAAATATATCTCCTCCTCATCCTCCTTGCAATTATGTTCTTCATCTTTTTAGATCACGTTACGAATAAAGATTAAAACAGAGAAATATGGGCAATCACAGGTAAATCCTTAAGACACCGAGTGACTTACATTTATTCAGAGAGCGTCTCTCTCTTTTTTCTTTTCTTTTGAATTTTATGAGATGACAGAAGCCGAATACTCCGTATCGGATGATGTGGCTGTTTGTGGTTGGCTGAGAGATGTGAACTCGTTAGTTTGCGTCACTCTTCCAGCTGCAGTCAGGTTGAGTTTCCATTATGACAAACGTCTCTGATCTGACATCAGATGTGACGGGACAATTAATATAGATACAAATGTATGTGCTGGTTCAGACTGTTACATTAAATAGTGGTTGCTGTGATTGTTTATTGCATTGAAATGTGCCTGACACTCTGGACACCTGCCTGTGAGGTTTTGGTGAGGTGTACGCACTGTGCATCTGTCAGCCAAATTACCACTGCCCGGTGTGCGCCTCGTCTGCCCCGAGAATAGACCAGGTTGGAGCTGGCGATCTTTCAGCGCACCTACCGCGCAGTTTTTTGGCACGAAATTGTCACTGCGCCAAGCTGAAACTTTCGACACCTCCCCCTGGTGCGCCGTCACACCCATCTCGGCGCAGTTGGTCTACCAAATTGCTAAATTGGCTGTGCACGGCGGTGCGCCGGACAAAATTACCACTGCGCAAGGTTGCGCCAGGCTGCGCCACCCTGAGTTGCGCCAGGAAATTAGAGCCCCAAATGTTCACATGAACATCGAATGAAAATCTCTCTTCTTCAGCTTTTCCTTCCTTTCTCTGCTCTGTGTGAAAGCGTTAGTTAAATCAGTGAATGTTTCATTCATGTTCTGCGCTGTTGAACTGAAGGCAGCGTTTGTTTTGTTGAATGGTTTTACGTGAATAATCAGACTCTGTGCAGGAGAGAGAGGATGGCTTGAGCAGCATGCAGTGTTACATTCATTAAAATGCATTTTGCATTTTAATGAATGTAATGAAACGATAGTGACGCATTAGACTCTAAAATTGCGCAAATTGGAAGACCCTTTTTGTTTATTTGATAAAAAGAATGCCTGTTAAACGCCCTTTTCATTAAAATAAAAATCAAATAATGTTTTTTTCTTTAAATCTGCTCTTGAATTTATGGGTGGGGATCCTGTTGGCACGGCGGGGGTGTCCGTTGCGACGGCGGGGCGCCGACCCAAATGAACTATAGAGGAAACACTGAGAATTATTTGTGCAAGTTAATGTCCTGTTTAAATGTTATAGAGTCAAGTAGTGCCTGTATTACATACACTGATCATCACTGTAACGGACGCGGATGTGTAGTAGGAACGTATGTGTGTACTGTGTCGTGTGTGGGACAATAATAGGTGACGGACCGAGTGTACTATGAATGGAGCATCAATAAAGTGAATCTAAAAGGTAAGAGCTCCGTATGTCTCCTGCAGAGCATGTGAGCAGAGTGGAGCAGTGAGATTTCCTGCTCCTCGCTCACTCAGCTGTTCTCGCACCCTGCTCCGCCGCTCAGAGCGCATGCGCACTGCTCCGCTTATTAGCGCTCTGACGCTCACTCAAATTTCTACCCGCTCCACTCAAATCACTCACCACTCACTCTACGAAAATACGGAAGCGCATTGCATTCACTGGATAAAGAAATGAGACGATTGCAGGTGAGCTGCACTGAGGTCTGAGAGCTTTTGCGCTGTCCGCGGTGCTGATCCGAGTTGTCAACATCCAGTTTCGACAGAAAACAGTGTGGGTGGCTGAACAATTAATTACACGCAGATGTACTCTGTGTGAGACATGCTTCAGACGCTTGGTGTGAGCGGTACCGGAGCGAAATTGGAGCGGGATGGAGCGACAGATGAGGTGCCGCTCCAGCTTGTTGAAAAAACCGCTCCGCTCCGCTCACATGCTCTGGTCTCCTGTCTGGCTCTTCATATAATGCCTGAGCATCGCATGAAACAATCACAGTGCGTGTGTGCTTCCAGCCTATCAGTGCATCTCGCTTACATGAAAAAATACTGAGCCTGTCCGAACCTGATAGAGAGCGCGGCTGCACACAGAGCGCTCTGATCATGCTAGAATGATATGATATCCACGTGAAAGAAAAACATATGCTACAATTTTTCTGAGTCATGTTGTCTCAAGTCAAGTCGAGTCTGGAGTCATAGTCTCCCGAGTCCAAGTCCAGTCCCGAGTTTTTACCTGGCAAGTCCGAGTCGAGTCGCAAGTCTCAAATTAGCGACTCGAGACGACTCGAGTCCCCATGACTCGAGTCCAATTGTTTGCTTATAAGTACCTGGGTGTTCATCTAAACAATGAACTGCACTGGACTCATAATACTACCCCACTTTATAAACGAGGACAGAGCAGACTCTATGGGCTCTAATTTCCTGGCGTAACTCAGGGTGGCGCAGCCTGGCGCAACCCGCACAGTGATAATTTTGTCCGGCGCCTGCACAGCCAATTTGGCAATTTGGTAGACTGGCTGCGCCGGGATTGGTGTGACGGCGCCCCAGGGGAGGTGTCCACAGATTCAGCTTGGCGCAGTGACAATTTCGTGCCAAAAAAACGCGCGGAAGGTGCGCTGAAAGCTTGCCAGCTCCAACCTGGTCTATTCTCGGCGCAGACGAAGCGCACCCCGTCTGAACCAGCACATACATTTGTATCTATATTAATTGTCCCTTCACATCTGATGTCAGATCAGAGACGTTTGTCATAACTAACGAGTTCACATCTCTCAGCCAACCACAAACAGCCACATCATCCGATACGGAGTATTCGGCTTCTGTCATCTCATGAAATTCAAAAGAAAACAAAAAAGAGAGAGACGCTCTCTGAATAAATGTAAGTCACTCGGTGTCTTAAGGATTTACCTGTGATTGCCCATATTTCTCTGTTTTAATCTTTATTCGTAACGTGATCTAAAAAGATGGAGAACATTATTGCAAGGAGGATGAGGAGGAGATATATTTTCACCAAAGGTTCTGCTATTTGGCGATGACAGACCAGTAATGCAGGTGGATCACAAGCATGATGAATGGATTAGCCTGCTGCTGTGTTTAAATGTAATTATCACTTAATTTTGTACTCCTATTTTTGAGAAAGGAACAGATTACATCTGTCCCGGGAGGTGGTCCACACGGTGCCGCGCATTGTGTCCTCCGATGCGCGGCCGGTGGCCCCTGCGCTCTCCCAGTTGCTGTAAAAGTGACAGCGGCTCTGACCTTCTTCACCATCGAGGTGAAATTGTCACTGCGCCTCGCCCGCGGTGCATTTAAAGGCGAGGAGAGGCGTTCATTTGATTGGTGATTGCATGTAATTAATTGTTCAGCCACCCACACTGTTTTCTGTCGGAAACTGGATGTTGACAACTCGGATCAGCACCGCGGACAGCGCAAAAGCTCTCACACCTCAGTGTAGCTCACCTGCAATCGTCTCATTTTTTTATCCAGTGAATGCAATGCGCTTCCGTATTTTCGTAGAGTGAGTGGTGAGTGATTTGAGTGGAGCGGGTAGAAATTTGAGTGAGCGTCAGAGCGGTAATAAGCGGAGCGGTGCGCATGCGCTCTGAGCGGCTGAGCGGGGTGCGAGAACAGCTGTGTGAGCGAGGAGCAGGAAATCTCACTGCTCCACTCTGCTCACATGCTCTGCAGGAGACAAACGGAGCTCTTACCTTTTAGATTCACTTTATTGATGCTCCATTCATAGTACACTCGGTCCGTCACCTATTATTGTCCCACACACGACACAGTACACACATACGTTCCTACTACTCATCCGCGTCCGTTACAGTGATGATCAGTGTTTGTAATACAGGCTCTACTTGACTCTATAACATTTAAACAGGACATTAACTTGCACAACTAATTCTCAGTGTTTCCCCTATAGTTCATTTGGGTCGGCGCCCCGCCGTCGCAACGGACACCCCCGCCGTGCCAACAGGATCCCCACCCATAAATTCAAGAGCAGATTTAAAGAAAAAAAAACATTATTTGATTTTTATTTTAATGAAAAGGGCGTTTTACAGGCATTCTTTTTATCAAATAAAAAGGCGTACTCTAATTTGCGCAATTTTAGAGTCTAATGCGTCACTATCGTTTCATTACATTCATTAAAATGCAAAATGCATTTCTCCTCTCCTCTGACCCTTCTCCGACCTGTCCTCTGACTATTTACGCTGCATGCTGCGCAAGCCATCCTCTCTCTCCTGCACAGAGTCTGATTATTCACGTAAAACCATTCAACAAAACAAACGCTGCCTTCAGTTAAACAGCGCAGAACATGAATGAAACATTCACTGATTTAACTAACGCTTTCACACAGAGCAGAGAAAGGAAGGAAAAGCTGAAGAAAAGAGATTTTCATCAGATGTTCATGTGAATATTTGGGACTGTTATTTCCTGGCGCAACTCAGGGTGGCGCAGCCTGGCGCACCCCGCGCAGTGGTAATTTTGTCTGGCGCACTGCCATGCACAGCCGATTTGGCAATTTTGTAAACCGGCTGCACCGAGATGGGTGTGACGCCAGGGGGAGGTGTCGACAGATTCAGCTTGGCGCAATTTCGTGCCAAAAAACCGCGCGGAAGGTGCGCTGAAAGCTTGCCAGCTCCTACCCTGGTCTATTCTCGGCGCAGGAGAGGCGCACCTCGTGCAGTGGTAATTTGGCTGAGGCATTTAAAGACAAGGAGAGGCGTTCATTTGATTGGTGAAGATCACAGTTGGCTGTGTGAAACCCACTCACGCCTTCTCTCCTCTCTCTCTGCTACTTGCACCGGTAGGGGGGACGGAGGCGTGGGTGCGCCTCCCTGCGCCAGACTGCACCATGCACGACACTTGTAAAATGCCCTGGACACACTTCCTTTGCGCTGCGCAGGGCAGGTGCGTCCCGCCTGCGCCTGGTCTACGAAATTAGAGCCCTTCTGCATCTTTGCATGCGCGCTCCTCCATCCGTCATTGCGGGTAAGGACGCAGATAGATGCGCATTGCAGGGACAGTGAGAGATCATCAGTCACTTTGTGTGATTTTATAATTCAAACGGTGTCTTGATAGCTCATGTGCCCGGTTTAAGTGAACACAAAGGGCTCTAATTTCGTAGACCAGCGCCAATGGGTGTGTCCAGGGCATTTTGCAGGGAGGCGCACCCACGCATCCGTCCCTCCTACTGGCGCAGGTAGCAGAGAGGGAGGAGAGTAGGCTTGAGTGGGTTTAACACAGCCGAGTCCGTTCTTCACCAATCAAATGAGCTCCTCTCCTCGCCTTTAAATCCGCCGCGGGTGAGGTGCAGTGACAATTTCACCTCCTGGTGAAGAAGGTCAGAGCCGCTGTCACTTTTACAGCAACTGGGAGAGCGCAGGGGCCACCGCGCATCGGACGACACGATGGGCGTCACCGTGTGGACCACCTCGCGGGACAGATGTAATCTGTTCCTGTGTCATAATAGGAGTACAAAATTAAGTGATAATTACATTTAAACACAGCAGCAGGCTAATCCATTCATCATGCTTGTGATCCACCTGCATTACTGGTCTGTCATCACCAAATAGCAGAACCTTTGGTGAAAATATATCTCCTCCTCTTCCTCCTTGCAATAATGTACTCCATCTTTTTAGATCACGTTACGAATAAAGATTAAAACAGAGAAATATGGGCAATCACAGGTAAATCCTTAAGACACCGAGTGACTTACATTTATTCAGCGAGCGTCTCTCTCTTTTTTCTTTTCTTTTGAATTTCATGAGATGAGAGAAGCCGTATGGGATGATGTGGCTGTTTGTGGTTGGCTGAGAGATGTGAACTCGTTAGTTATGACAAACGTCTCTGATCTGACATCAGATGTGACGGGACAATTAATATAGATACAAATGTATGTGCTGGTTCAGACGGTTACATTAAATAGTGGTTGTTGTGATTGTTTATTGCATTGAAATGTGCCTGACACTCTGGATACCTGCCTGTGAGGTTTTGGTGACGTGTGCGCACTGTGCGCCTGTCAGCCAAATTACCACTGCCAGTAGTGCGCCTCGTCTGCGCCGAGAATAGACCAGGTTGGAGCTGGCGGGCTTTCAGCGCACCTTCCGCGCATTTTTTTTGGCACCAAATTGTCACTGCGCCAAGCTGAATCTGTGGACACCTCCCCCTGGTGAGCCGTCACACCCATCTCGGCGTAGCCGGTCTACCAAATTGCCAAATTGGCTGCGCACGGCGGTGCGCCGTACGACATTACCACTGGGCGGGTTGCGCCAGGCTGCGCCACCCTGAGTTGCGCCAGGAAATTAGAGCCCTAAGAGTCAAACCACCAGTTTCCTTCTGACTCTTAATTAGATTTGTAAAGACACGTGGAGTGTGATTGTCCATGACTGCAGTCTGTCTTTCAGTGCATGGTGCTCACAAGAAGAACATTCTGGTCCATCACAGCCGCTCATGACAAATAAAGACAGTCCTGGTTTGACATGACATTGATCACAAACGCACCTCACAATAGAGTTCAAAAAAATAAAGTTTAATGTTTATGTGCTGTATAACAAATAAAATATATTAGTGTTTAAAAAAACAGGTGCATAACTAGGTGAAGCCTAATCTATCACTTTACAGTAAACAGTGAGGAGAACAGTGATCGGTGAGACGGCAGGTCAAACATCGTACAACAGTCACGCTAACCGGGCCGGTGTCCGAGCCATCAGGACAGGGACAGAAAGTGCATTTGGTCCCCAAGCCTCCATGGCTTTAACTCCCAGAATGCACTGATAAAATTGGTTTGATAAATCCAATGGTTGCCAGTTTCTTGTAGGGCTGGGCAATATATACAGTAGTTGATTTTTTAAGGAGACTAAAGGTATCACCTCTCCTCCCTGCAGCTTTGTCGTTGTCAGTGAGTGAAATGTTGAATTAACTGTTCTGATTAATCAGTGCTTCATGAAGAGACTGTTTACAGGAGGAAGCATACAGTATATTATGTTGAATAGGGAATTTGAATATTGATAAAAAATATAATTCTGACACCTGTTTGACAGCACAGTAACTGGTGAGGAGCGAACACTTGCTTCTCCAAGTTCCACCCACTTTTCCAGGTGTCTTTAGTGCAGTTTAGACAGCAGACAGGACTTTGGCCCCAATCATCAATCTCTGAAACAATAAATTATCCAAAACTGGCTGTCTAGCACTTTTATTAAGTCACCATGAAATCAAACAGGAATAAATATCATTGGATTACTACTGAAAACCTAATTTTCCATGAAGAATTTAAATAGATTAAATTTTCACAGTTCCCTAAGGAAGGACAGAGGTGGTGAGGAGTAAATCCTTACTTTTCTCATCTTTCACATAAAGACATTTCCAGTGTTACTGTCCACTTCAGACAAAGGTTTGGCTGTCTATTTCAAGAGCTATAAACAAAAAATGCCAAATATGGGTGTCTAGGACTTCAGTTTCAGTTGCAGTAATATCAAACAGATATCAGAACCATTTAATTTTCTTTAGAATCACATTGGAGTTCTGGTACTTTGATGACAATTTGTTGTTTTAACAGGAAAAATCTTCAATCCCCATTCAGCTAAAAAAAAAAACAGAACGTATGATATTTGGTCTTTATTGTCCAGCCCTAGTTTCTTGCTCTAGTCGCTGCATATGTCACTTCTGCAACATGATAATTTAAAGTCTGTAAGTATAAGAACACTGCCCTGCACACTGAGAGTGAGACAACACAAATATTTTGAAGTTGTGGGTAAAATCCCACCTGAATCCATGATAGACGTACAGTCACTGAGCACAGAACAAAATGAAGGATCCATATAGTATGCAAATAGACTTATTACTTACATAAATATTGCATTGGTCTGTCATTACGCTGAGTGAGACTAAACTATCTGCAGGGAAGAGGGGGAGAGGACAGTTAGACCAAGTTGTCTGGACATTATCATTATTATTATTATTATCATCATCTCAGACCAAACAGACGTATTTACACATAAAAACACAGTGAACACTTATTTATGTATTTAACAGCAAGAACACATCTTTGAAATATGCACTGATGGCCATCACAGGTGGTTTAAACACTGTTAAGAGCTAAGGCTAATCAATATTTTCATCATGTAAAGCATGTTTTTATATACCAGACATTTTCACACGCTTGTATTTTTTCCTCAGTGACACTTAAAAGTTTCTTTTTTTCGTTTTGCTCTACATACATAAACACTATTGACACCAAAAATCTACAGCAGAGTTACACTTGACAAAGAAAAACCCTGGTTGAGAGATTAGGCTAGCACTATTTGTTATCACAGAAATATTTACAGACCCGGGGCTGCTGCTCTGCCAAGAACAGCAAGAAATGTAGCTTTCTGCTGCTGTTGTAGTACAGCCACACAGCTGCAATCTTTAATATTCATCCAGTCAAAAACACATTTAGTGTATTTACGACCTGTGGGGTCTGCTGAAAGCCTGCTGGATCCTTCCTTAAAAATATGCAGGCTTTATTCCTGAAATACTCCCTGTTTGCAGATGCGTGGTTTCACTTCAACAGCAGTGTTTTGCTAAATTACAAAGTGAAATGAACCAATTAGCTCGGCCTCCGGCATGCCAGCCCAGCCATCCTGCCAAGACGATTGACAGAGGTCCCCTGCTGTTCTTCCACAACAGCTCGTATGAATCCTCCTTTTATTTTACCTCCCATAAATATACACAAGACCAGAGTGAGGACGGAGGGACTAGTCCTGCCTCCTCTGTCATCCCCTTCGAAGGGAACGACCAAAAAACTTTCGTGTGGGGCTGAATCCTAACTCGTTCTCCCTACAGTACTCGGACACTTTTGTTTGGAGTTACAGTACAAATGCATACAGGTTTTTTATTTGGGAGAGTCATGCAGGCTCAGAAGACAAGACATGATTGACAAAGAAACAGCTTGCTATTTGGGCGAAAGTTTGAAGGTCTGCTCGTGGAAATAAATTATTGTGCCATGAAAATCAGTAACATTCCTTCTTAGGCACAAGTCCCCATAAGGAAGAGTATCAGGATCAGGCATGAGAAACAAATAAATTAATATTTTATTTTAATTATGCACTTTGAGAAAGAGCAAATGTCAGCATGTAAAGAGGAAAAAAGTCTGAAAGTGAACTGCAAATATTTATTTTAACATTAATTTGACCATTTTTCCTTTTTTCAATTGATTTCAACTTTCTCCAAGTGCAAAATAAAAAAAAGTAATAAAACAAACAAACACAAACTTCCTGCTCTAATACTCATGATATTCGACCCTGATATTCTTCCATCTCCCCTAAACCAGGTAACACTTTGTATATTTGTATTAACCTATAAGAGCTCAAATTTTAAATATTTAAGAATTTGTTCACTTCATACTGTGAACATACATCTTGTTTTAGTTCATTGTTTCCAGGACATTTTCTCTGTGATTTATCTTAAGGTGAGATTCCAAAAATATTTAGAATCAAAAGTTACATGATTGATTTTTATGTGGTTAAAATAAGAAGGTTGAACTGTAAGTGCATCTAAAACAAGAATAAAATCATGACTTAGGTAATGAGGGTTTACCCTCTAAGGTGCATTTAAAGTTTGGACAAATTCTATCAGCTCTCTATTCAATATTTATTTATGTATTTCAGTCTTGCCATCACCAGAGCATCACTGGACAAATGTGATATATTTCTATCACAGCAGCCAAAAGGACATTTTTGCTCATATTTTCTTGTCTTTGAATCCATGTCGAGTTAAAATTCAGCCCCAGGATCACAGACTGTCCAAAGGAAGCAACAGAAAAACCACCCAGGCAGAGGTAAAGAGTAAACAACTGTCTTAAATTACATGTATATCTAACATATACAATTAATCAACAGACAAAGACCTGCAGAGCACTGAGGGGCTTCTCCGTGTGCTCTCTCGGTGCTTTGGCAAAGAACTTTCAAACAAAAAGGACAAAGTCAAAGAAAAATAAATGCTATTCATGAGGCAACGTTGGTTGTTAAGGCTCTACTGTGGCTGTGCTTGCTTAGTATCTATTGATGAATAACTGCATACTGTCAAGTGTGAGTGAATGAACTGAGGGTGGGGTGCTCGAGGGGTGGAGGTGGAGGGTGGCGGGGGAGGCGGAAGGCACTATGTGGAGTCTTCCGGCTCTGATTTGATGGTTTTCTTCTCTGTGTTGGAAACTCGCTGTGATGTCCCGTTTTCTGGAGGTAAAGAGAAAGAGCAGAATCATCAGCACAGAGGTTCATAATTCATCCTTTACTGGCTCTCTGAATGGTCAGACACCCCCCCTCTTATATCAACCATAAACAGGTAACTTTCTGTAAGAAGAACTTTTGCATGGGCAAGTCTTTTCAGTGGGTCTGGGTATAATTCATATCTTAATCAGGTAGCAGGAAAACAGGAAATACAAAATAAAATGCTCTACTATTGAATATATATTGTTCTGATTGCAAATGTTTTTTATTTTAGCAACGATATTTATTTCAACACAGTAACCGGGGGGTCCTCAGTTCAGTTCTGCATTAAGCCCTGCACAAACAAAGAGAGGCGAGGACCATCGATCTAACATCCTGTACCTGTTGCTGGTGTTTTGGTCTCATCTGTGTTGTTGCTGTTGTTGGTGTGGTTGTGATGGCGCTTCAGTTCATTGGCTAGCTGCTTGCCCAATGGGAGCTCTCCTTCCTGCATATTCTGACTAACAACCCGCAAGTTGATTGGTCGTTCATCTGAAAAACAGAAGAATTATTCTCATGTTGCTCATACGTCTCCTCAAGTTCAGCTTCAGTGCAGAAAAACTGTATCAGTCTTCAGCGAGAGCTTTCAGAATTAAATATCTTCAGACACAGAAGAAGAACAAAGTGAATCCAGATGGATGTACGCAAACATTCACACAGCTGTTATTCTAGTGCTGTCTTTGTTTTACATGCTTCATATTCCCAGAGGTAACAAAGCCCTTGTTTGTGTGAGTTAAGCTTCTGATCCCTCGTGTTTGCCTTTTTTCCCTTTGAGGGAACAGGAGAAGAGAGAAGAGGAGAGGGATTATGATGTATTTGTAGCACAAGGCTTAATAACAAACAGATAGCTAATGTAGTGTTTGAATCTGCAGTTGAGTAGACCTTGACTCTTTGACATCACAGCCAATTTCTGTTTTTTTTCCCTCAGCAGCGAAGATTAACCCACTTTGGTTCATTTGACAGATAGTGCCACATGCGTTTAAAGTAACATGTTTTTTTATATCATTGAAACAAGTATTCTGTCAGCGATCAGGTTGGTAACTACTGAGAGGCAACTATGGACTATTCTATTATCAGCTCTTCCACTGATTTCTTTAGAGCTATGAAAAAAAGGGTTAGATGTTCTGGCACAACTTCACCAACTTTGAAGTGAGAATAAATGTTGAGCTGAGATGTGTCGGTCTAATAAAGTTGTTTCCTGAATTCCAAGTCTTTAGAGCTATGAAAGCCAGAAAACTGCAGAAGATCAAATCTTTTAGCCAAAGATCAAGTTCTTAATTCTGCTTGAGTTTTTCCAACTAAGTCTTTAACCTAAATATATTTGTTTCAAGATAATAAGGCACAAAAAACAAGACATTCCACTCAGTGTTTATGCATCCATCTTGGCTTTAGCTCGGGCTGGAGGCATCCTCAAGTTCTTAGTTAACCAATAACTTGTTGCATCTCCACAGTATTTCCTTTTCTAAACACATTGACTAAGATAAAGGTGACATGCAGCTTTGATTGTCAAACATTCATTGCAAATTCCAAAAGAAGAAAATGTTGACAGGCAACCTGAAGCCTGTTCCATCAACATTTTGTTGATACTGATTAAATTCCTCTTCAGTTGAGAAGCTTATGGAGAACATAAAAAGCAGAAAACCGATGGCTAAATTAGAGAAAACAAGAAAAATGTGGGCAGAGAGAGATGTTTAAGCAGGAAGAGAAATGTGAATATATAAAAGTGTGTGATAAGAGGGAGTTAGGACAGCTAAAAGACGAGAGGAAGAAGAAAAGACATGACAAATGACGGAGAGGAAAAAAGAGAAGGACAGGAAGAAGGAAAACAGAGAAGAAGTGGGGGAGGACAGAGAGAGAGCAAGCGAGAAAGAGAGAGAGAGAGACGCCCCCCTCCAGGCAACTGGCTGGAGGTAAACAGGCGTGGGCGTGATAATTACAGGTGCATTGTGGGATTTGTGGGAACAGCGATATAATGAGCTGTCGGGTGTGGGTGAGTGAGGAAAGGGATGAAAATGAGATGAGGCCCCGAGGAGAAGAAAGATCCTGAATAATGATGCATCTCTTCTTCTTCTTCCCTTCTGTGTTCGAGAAGTCAGAGATAATAAAATAAAAAAACTGACAGCTGCCACGACTGGAAAATCAGCACCTATAGGTGTTGTTTCCATCCTGTGGCATTTGTGACATGAAATTAATCCTCTGATGCACTTCAAGAAACATCAAATCATATTAATGTCAGATTCAGTCAGCTCCTTTCCATTTGAAAAAACAACAATGGGACACAATTTGACTGGAAGTGCAAACCACAGCTGGATGTTTTCTCCTGATCTCAAACTAGAGGCAGCAGTGAGCCAAAGACTCTCAGGAGAACCACACAGTGAACCGGCACAGGCCAAATACGACAAATGTTTGCCTTAATGCAGGTTTAAGGTGTTTGAGGGGTCTGTGGCGCAGTTTTGCTGCTCCAAATATCACAGAAATAGTTAAAAATATTTATATTTAAGAAAAGTTCTGCTCAGAGTGTTTCACAGAATTCATGACTCCTTCAACAGACAGGCTAAAAAACCCCTGATCTGTTCATCTGGACGTGTCCACATGTTTGGGTCAGTTTCCTTCATCTGTATTTGACTGCCTCTCTGTGTTATGTGATACACCCTCAAGGCCAAACCACCTTCAGCCATCTTTGGGCTAATTCCTCTTCAAACTCATGCCTAAACTAAAGCCACAGCTCTTAAAGGCTACAAGGCTTTTAGACTTTTCTACTCATTCTTACCTAATAAATCCATCCCTCCTCGAGCAGATGGGTATGACACTTTTCATCCTCACTTAAGATTTTAAAAAATTATAAAAACATTTGACAATTTCTTTAACAAGTTTATTTATAGAGATGTTAGAGAAAGAATAATGCTTTGAATCTTTACACCACATGTGTTTACACTCAGTTTTACTGTTCTTATGTCTAACACTACTTTATTTCTATATCTTGTTTTTTGTTTTTTGGGACCTTGCCCGAAAGACAAGGTCTCCTCCAGTTGAGTATGTTACTGTTATTTCGTCCTTGTCAACCTTCAAATACACTGCCTGGCCAAAAAAAAAGTTGCCACCACAAAAAAGGTCACACACTCTAATATTTTGTTGAACCAACTTTAGCTTTGATTACAGCACGCATTTGTTGTGGCATTGTTTCAGTAAGCTTCTGCAATGTCACAAGATTTATTTCCATCCAGTGTTGCATTAATTTTTTCATCAAGATCTTGTATTGATGATGGGAGAGTCTGACCACTATGCAAAGCCTTCTCCAGCACATCCCAAAGATTCCCTATGAGGTTAAGGTCTGGACTCTGTGGTGGCCAATCCATGTGTGAAAATGTCTCATGCTCCCTGAACCACTCTTTCACAATTTGAGCCCAGTGAATCCTGGCATTGTCATCTTGGAATATGGAAGAAAAAATCCATTGATGGAATAACCTGGTCATTCAGTACATTTAGGTAGTCAGCTAACCTCATTCGTTGGGCCATAATGTTGCTGAACCTAGACCTGACCAACTGCAGCAACCCCAGATCATAGCACTGCCCCCACAGGCTTGTACAGTAGGCACTAGGCATGATGGGTGCACCACTTCACCTGCCTCTCTTCTTACCCTGATGCTCCCATCACTCTGGAACAGGGTAAATCTGGACTCATCAGACCACATGACCTTCCTCCAGGACAGTTCTTAATCCAATTTTAGTAGTTTCTGCAATCTCCTTTGAGCCTTGACCCTTCTTAAACAGACTAACATCTTTTCCACGACTACAGGATGTGTCTTTCGACATGGCTGTTTAAGAAATGAGAAGCTACTCATTGCATCAGCAGGGGTTTAATAACTTGTTGCCAGCTGAAAGATAATCGCCCATGCAGTAATTATCCAATAGGAGGCTCGTACCTATTTGCTTAGTTAAATCCAGGTGGTGACTTTTTTTTTGGCCAGGCAGTGTATCTTTTTGTTGATTTTCCTGATTTAAAATGTCCTTTTTAGCGTGCTCTTGGTCTCAAGGGAAGCAGGGTGGAGTCATGAGTGGGCCCATGGAGGAGCACCATCCGCTCAGGTACAGAATATTTGCACTCAGTAAAAAAATCTAAAAAACAAGGTCTGTTGCAGACTGTAAAGTGCTGGATTGTTTTTTACCTTGGGCGTCTCTGCTGGGATCGGTGGCAGCTCCGTTGGTGTTTTGGGCGTCGTTGAGGTACTTCAGGGCTGCAGGGGGGATCCTCCAGTCCAGAGCCTGTAGCCGCTCCTGGACGGCAGCATCCTGCAGGATCTCCATCTGTCGGGCGAGTAGACGCTCCAGCTGCATCTGACGAAATCAAGACATTTATACAAAGAAACACAACAGTGAGACAATATTCAGTCTGAGGACAAATGAAGCAGTGATTAAGGCTGAGGACTCGTGGGAACTACTTTGTTTCCTTAAGCTACTTCAGAGGTGCTCTCTCTGATTTTTTCCAGTTCATCAAACTTTATTTTCCACAAGTCCAAAAGGGACCAAATGAAGCACTCTCCACTTGTCTCTGCTGTAGCCAGGAAAATTGTAATTGCATTTCAAAGGATTTTGCTGTTAGTGCAGACGACAGATGACTGACAGTTGACACCTCATTGCATAGAAATGTGCAGAATTGAAATTAATGTTGCAACGGGCTCATTGTCAGTCTGCACCTCACTGTCAGCTCAGATGACGATGGAATGGGCTTCACATCATCTCAGAGTGAAATGTTTGATATAAGCAGCGGTTCAGGGGCCCTGGAGTGTGAAAGCAGCCATGAAATCTCTTCTTTTCCTCAATGCCATTTCTGAAAAATCACATCAGGATGACAAGTGTATCTGCAGCCACGCAAACCCAGTGACGATCTACACAATCAACATAAACATATAAGACAGACACATGATGGCACCCAGAAGACGTGAGGAGCGTGTGTTTTCCACGAGCACACGCACTTCACATGAACATGTTTCCTGGGTAATGAGTTATCATAAAGCTCTCCTCCTACACACCAACTCTAATTGGGAACAAGCCGCAGCCGCATCATTGGAAACCAATAAAGAACATTACTGGGATCAAACTGGATCCCGTGTCGACAAACATCTGCTCATATGGAAATCTGTCACTCTGTGTTCAGTTGTCTGCTGAATGATTTAAGAGCACGTTTATCACGTTCCTAAAATACTGCTCTATTTTCAAATGAGCTATTGGTTTAGAAAACATTGTTTATATTAATATAGTTGATGTTTCATTCATTAATATATGCTTTTTCTAATTTTACCTGCCACTTAAAACACAGGCACCAGGTCAAATGCTTATTAAAACAATTGTTTACATTGAAAACCTCTGTCAGTAATTATTGACCACAAAATAATTTGTCTGAAATGTTAGGGCTAGATGGGGATTTTCATTTCATCCGTTCAATTTTATTCAGAGTGCATTTTAATCATAAGTAAAAACTGGTACAAAAACCAAAAAGAACTGATAAAAACTTGATATCAGGAAGTTCAACTGCTTTTAATAATTAAAAACAGGACATATCCTTACATACAGTCTAATTTACACAAATACCTTGTTTATTTTTGGGACAGCGGGTGAAACTGCAGGGAAAACACTCATTTCTAACCAGTTCAGCCTTCTCCTCCAAATGTTAACAACATAATGATTCAGTTTCAGCTATGTATATATATATCTATATCTATATCTATATATATATAAATATATATATATATATATATATATATATATATATATATATATATATATATATATATATATATATATATATATATATATACACACAAACATATACATATACATATATACATATATACATATACATATATACATATAAATATATACATTTATACATATAAACATATAAATATATACATTTACATACATATTATATATATATGTATTTTTTTATTTAAACCAAATATAGAAGCTTGTCTGCAATTTTTGATAATCAAAAGTAAAAAAAAAAAAAAAAAAAAAAAAGAAGAGATTTGTTATTCTTATGAGGTTTTTCTCTACAGAGAAATGTAATACAATGATTTTGTCCCACTTTGCCCAAAGAAAGGTTAATGTCTTACTAATATTTCCTTATTGAAATATGATGTTGTGTTAATCCTGCTCTGTGTTTGGACAGAAAACACCCTAACTTGGAAAAGAGCTCATTTATTAAAAGTCTCTTTTCACCAATCGTCTTTGCCTACCTGCAGATTTCTCCCCACGTTTTCTTCTCCTTTCGACTTTGCACAGGCCAGCTGCTCCCTCAGCATCTCCTGCCTCATGTGGATTGCCTGCAGCGCCTCCTGGATGTCGAAGAAATTCTCCTGAAAGAGTCAAAAAGACGGAGAAACAGATGCTCTGATAAGTTCACAGTAAAGTTCATCAACAAAAAAACTGCAGACAATTTGGAGGAAAATGTCATTTTTTACTTTTAGAGAAAGGGGCAGAGCAGCAGTTTATTGAGGTCAGATATTTTGTTTAATATATAATATATATTTAAAACACCAGGATCTTCTTTACTGTAATAAAATAAGATTTCACATTCAAGAGAATGGCCAAGATGGACCGCATCAAAACACAAGTCCTCTGAAAATGTTCTGAGCATACAAACAATGTGACATTAGTGACATTGTTTCCCAGCATGCATCATGTTCATTTCTTTTGATTGAACAATGACAGATAAAACAACGTGGAATAGTTGAAGTTTTTCTGTTTCTGCAGTAAACTGTAAATTTGGGAATTCCCCTCTTTTGTGTTTCAGAGGGGTTTTTTTCCATCGAGCAGGTGTCAGCTCATCTGCAGCTCTTCTTCTTGGTTTTAATCCCTGCAGAGTTTTTCAGCCAGCACATGTTCTCGATCACAAACTGAGGAGCCTTTCAGAACTCAAAGTGTGAGCCAAGTGTGTCAGGAGAGAAACAAGAAGAGATTACTTTGTACTCTGTTCAAGGATGTTACTGCCCTATCCACTGTTTGTGAAATCTGCACACTGCTTCATTTGTCTTCTATCATAAGCATTATTTAGATTTTCCTAATTAAAGAGAACATTATTTCACCAGCTTTGGCACAGTACGGTTGCTCATATACATGTGCAAGCATGAGTGCAAATTGAAAATCACACATAAGCAACACAACCACTTCACTTGGAAACATTTTTAACCATTGCAGTGTCCGAGGGCTTTGTTTGGATAAAAGACTCAAAATAAGCCACAAAGTCCCTGAAGGTGCAGTCATGTTCTCTGTGTAGTTATTCATGGGGCTGACTCTGAGATTGTGTTTCTTATTACCTGTTCGTATCATTTTATGACGTGATGATGTGAACGTGCTGAGGCCCTGCTGCAGCTGGAGTAGCGTGAGTGCAGGCCAGTGGGGGACTGGGAGGGGGTACAATAGTGCTTTGGCAAAGGACAGGGCAACAGGCCAAGTATGAGTGCGCCCTTAACTTGTGCAGACAAGTCTGGCCTTTGGCATAAAACACTTCTGATCACCTTAAACGCAGAGTGTCGGGTTTCACAGGAATAATTTGTTTGGAGGATGCAGAGGAAGATCCATGTTGGTAGTGTGAACAGGTGAGTTATCATAACAAACTCACCTCTGTTTTAATCCTTTTGGGCGACGGCTCATCTCTGTCCCCACAGCGAGACCTGGGGACAAACAACAGAAAACACACTTTAGGACACTGTGTACACATAAGAGCTGAAGACTTTGCATGTTTAAATATGGGTTGATTTATGGTTTATACACAATATACAATGAGATGCAGGGAAAAGAAGAGATTCAGCTCATCTAAGTTCTTAAGCACCTTTAAGTTTTTAAAGGTCAAATGTTGTGTTTTCAGCTTCAGAGGGAAGAAACATGCTGATCCACCAGTTTTAAGTCAGTCCCTCCAACGTTAAAGCTAGAAACCATTTCTGGTACAGTATGTACAGTAACATAAAGACTGGAGATAAAACAGGCAGACACAGCCCAGGCCCTCACTTGCTGGTGCGGTAGGTGTATTTGTAGGTGACTTCTCTGGAAATCTGGCGGGCGAGTCCGAAAAGTTCGTCTCGACGTGTCAGCAGAGCCATGTCCCTCATACAGAGCTGAGCTGCTGCCTCGTTCACTGTCAGCTGAACACCACAGACACAAAGGAACGTTACAGTAAATGTTTCAGGAATAAGTCTAAAAAAACAATTCAGAAAATCACTGGTGGACAACCTCATGCAGCGTTAGGTGTTTGCCGTCCCTTCTCTTGGAATCAAAGCGTCCGTAGATGGCGCTGTATTTACGAATCTCCTCCTCCCTACGCGGGTCATCGTCGCTCATTTCAAAGATGTGTCCGATCATCTTTGCCAGCTTCTTGTTGTTCTTCAGCTGCTCTTTGACCTCAGCCACATCTGTCTTAGGAAGTCCCGGTGCCATCCGGTCCACACACTCCAGGACTGACTGGACCGCAGCAGCGTCCAAAGCCTCTAAAGCGTCTCTGGGTGATGAAGGAGAGCCAAGGTCTGATGGAGACAGGCTGTGCTCACTGTCGTTGCTGTGGCTTGACCAGAAACGAGCCTCGCTGCTGCCCTGCAGCGGTGATCCCGCTGATACTTTGTCCCTCGCCACATCCAGCTTTCCTGGGTCGGAGCATGCTGCAGCAATAGCTTTGGGAATTTTGACACTGGCAGTGTTGGCTCTGTCCTGTCCACTGAGTAGCGTTGGCGAGCCTTCAGGAAGTTTGTAGACAGGGATGCTGCAGACGGGCAGCGACGTGAGTGGCTGGTTGAAGATGGCTGGGTTGGTGACCCAGTCCCGCAGCGCCTTCTGAAGGCGACGGACGTGTAGCGGCTTGCTGGCCATGCCAACCAGGGCCATGATCTCCAGGAACTCCTCCTCGCCAGCCTCGCACAGCTGCTGCACGTCATCACCGCCCTGTTGGATGAAGGCCTCATAGTAGTAAAGAAGGTTTGCCCGCTGCAGGATTCGGTAGAGCTGCAGCTCACCCAGGGTTCTCGGCAACACCGCCGCCATACCTGAGGGAGGAGAACAGCAGGTTAATGACATGCCAAACACCAATGACTGGGGTATTCTGTTGTTTTGGAAAGATCAGGCCATCAGTTCTCCTTGTATTCAGTCTTAATGTTTCGCACAGCTAGCTGGCATTTTGCTCACGCTCTATAGTCTCCCAGCAGACACGAAACTTTCCTGCTTTTCCCCTCTGACTTTTGATCAACAGGAATGAGGTTTATTTCCAAAAACATTGAACTGCTCCTTCAATACTGAGAAACTTAAAGTCCTTCAAACAGTTCAGAGGCAGAAATGTCACAGAAGTCATTTACTGACCGCAGAGCCTAAAAACCTCCTGCTGAGCACCAAATGGTGAGAAAACCCTCGTCGACCTTTTTGTTTTTAAAAGTATGAGGACAGAAATCCACTCGACTTCGAGTCTGAGATGGTCATATTTGCCTTTTGGCTGCCATACGCAGCTGAGGAAAGAAGGACAGGGTAATGTGAGCTTAAGATCTAGACAGATATTTTTACATGAGGTGCAGCTATATTATAATTAAAAAATGACACGTTTTGTGTTTGAGTATGAAAAACTTTCTGCAGGTTTTAATAATCAAAAACATAAAACTACCTTAAACTGAGTGGCAAGGACTTCTATTTTTGTTGCCATGTCTCAAACAGGTACCGATACCATTAAAGTACTTTAAGCATCAAATCAAAGTTTTTTGTTATTTTGACAATCATGTTTCACTTCTTTACAGAAAATATCAAGATATTCATATGCTGAGTATTCCCATTCATGTAAAAATATCAGGATATGAATGTTGGTCCGTATTTCTAACCCGTTGTGCTATCTGGAAAAAAAGAATCAAGAAAACTATCTACAGTTTACGACTTTGCCAAAAACATTTTTGGCTCAATGTTTCTGCTCAGGTTGCCAAAAATACATGAGTTTCATGAAAACTCTGAATTCTGCTCCAAAACTAGCATCAACACTTTCACATGAAAGTGTAAATGACTTATATTTGGACTGTGCACATTACTCCCGGCAGGTGCATGGCTGCAGTTTATCAGGCCTCGGCAGGTGTGCGAGAAGGTTAAATCTGGCGTCTGGATGGACCACTTTTCTGTGAGGTACCCCACATTTTTAGACTGAATGGTACAGATGGGATTTCTTTAACCAGCATGTTTTCAGGTGAATGAGCTTTAAATAATCACGCTTCATGTGGGAGATAAAGACAAAAACGTGGTATGAAGATTACAGAGATGCCTTTCAGAGCTAATTTTGTGTTTTTCATGCATGAACAGTTTTTGTAGAAGTCATGCCATTTTCTGCCTGAATGAACTTAGTAATGAAACATTGGAAATGTCTTGTTTCTACCATTTTACCCCAACATGCACTACAGCAGACTCCACTGGGTTTTAATGATACCTGTATTTGATGAGATTCTAGTGGAAGTCAGATAATAATGATGCCACTTTTGGCACCACAGCAACAAAAACAGAATCTCTGGACACCTGATACAGGACAATTTATTGCTTTTAATGGCCGTAAATTGCAGACAATCTCCTGAAACTATCCTGAATTGTACTTTGTACAAAATCCTTATCAACATTTCTGTATCCTGAACTTTAAAGTATTATTATTATCAGTGTTGTGTGAAGAATTGGACAGATCCTAAGTCATATTTTATCCAAAAGAGAAAGAGGATAGTATGAATTGCGCAAATATGTTGGCCACATTAGAAAGGTGGGTGGATCTAAGGACTGAAGGTTTTCCTCACAGGCTCCAAAGATCTAAATACTTGTTCCAAATGTTGTCAACCTAATGGTACAATTTAGACAGTATGCAGGAGTTTGCCACAGACATTTGAATATTCAAACCCACAAATTAACCAGTATTTGGTGTCAAGGACTCCTATTTTGCTGCCATGGTCTCATTCATTTAATGTTTTAACAATAATTAAAATGTACAGAATGAAATATGATGAAAAAAATAGGAATTGGTGGATTATGCCTCTTTGAGACACCAACATAATCTAAGTATGATAGATTATCAGGATAAAAGCAGGTTACTGTTTGAGTTTGCCTGCAGTCTTTGGTGTATTAATTTCTGTATCATGCACATCTTATGAAAAAGCTGTTGTTTTCATAAATTATCAAACATTAATGAAAACAAAGATTGCTTTGTTTTAATCTGGAGAAAGTATCAGGAGTATCAGTGACTTTGAGAACCTCAGACTTCTCGAGCGAAAAAGACTTCTCTGGATCTTTGCTGCCTGGTCAGCCTGTCAGTTCAGTATTTCTCCTCTAAAGCGACGCTGTCATTCACTCTGCCTTCAACCTCAACCATCACAAAGAAACAAACACTGAACTCTGTGCCAAATGCCACCTTAAACTTGACAAGTGGCTAAAGTGGAGTCAGACAGAGGCTTGTTTTTCACTCCTCCTGTGTGAATGTGAGGCCCTGCGGAGGCCCAGCTAACAGAGGAGTGGCAGTCAGCAGGCCCGGGTTGATGGGAGGACCACATGCCTCTCTCCACCCCTGCAGGATGTGTAGGTGGTGGGCTCGCCTCGCCCAGAATAGGCCCAGAGAGCCTCAGCACAGGCAGGCCTCGACTCACCCTGACTGAGCAGGGAAAATGACAAAGAAACGCTCTGCCTGAGAGAAAACTGTGACAGAAAAGACCATGTAGACAAAGAACCGGGAATACTACCTCCGACAGTAAAGACGGACAAGATCATCGATCAGAGAGCAGAGTGGGAAAACATGGATCCTATAACACAGGAGTACAGAGGTTTAAACAATAAAAAATTTTAACTCACCCAATATTTGTTGTTTAGAACTGTCTGTTGATGTGCTATCACACAGGTATCAATATCATCAGATTAAAAAATGGATCACCTTGTGGTCTAAAAGAATATTAATAAAGAATAACTGGAGTAAGACGCCCTCACAAATGACCAGATGAGGTCAAAAGAAACATTATCATATTATTTTAGCACATAATAAACAATACTGTTAAAAATATATTTTTCTTCCTTTAAACTCATTTGAATTTAATTGTTTGACCTTGAAAACTTGATTTATGTTCTACTGAACCCTAAAATGACTAAGACAAAAATTGTGCTCATGATATTCTAACATAAACACGGCCATAAAGTTGTCCCGCTCTGTGCAGTTTGCTCTTGTTTTGAGCCTGACTGTGAAAAGACGCCGTCAGCATCCCTCTCTCTGCTACATGTCACGCTCTGCTCTCGTCCTGATGGATCCACTTGTCGGGCAGTAAAAACTGGGAGGGAAGGGAACTTCAGTTTATTATTTAAGCCTAAAGAAGAGTTGAACACTCATCATAGCTTAAACACAAGGCACAGAAAAGGCCAAAGCAATCAGTCACAATTGGCCCACTACCCTTCTTGTTTTTTAACAAATTTAGGGCTCAGAAGACATTGTCTGATCATAGCTGCTGTGCACATGGATCCACTAAAATGACCAAAATGATGTAGCAAACATGTCAGCCTAGTTGACAGTGTTATCTTTTCATTAAACCAAATAAAATGCACACATGTACAACAAAAATACAATACTGTTTAACACAAAGGTGGATTTACTCCAAAGTGAAGGGACATTTTATTCATAATTCACCGTGAATGTGTTGATGAATTAAAAAAGTGAGCAGTATGAAATGAACTCCAGAATACGCTGATGCATTAGTAGTTTGCTGGACATCAAGTTTAACCTGCAATACGTAGCTCTCACTGAGGGGTCATCTTTTCTCTCTTCACATTGTTTGCACTGCGGTTTGTGACTTTTTTTGTTGTTGTTTTATTGCACTAAGGCTGATATTCATAAAAAGAGGCCAACTTTGCCTCAAATGAAGAATTTACACATAACCAGCACAACACACAGAGATGCTCCTCACTCTGTAGCACAGACAGGGATGCATTGAGCCCTTTGCATCGTCTTGTTCAGCACACTGTCTCATCTAAACTGATTTTCACATGTCAATCAGGGTCTGTAGTCATGGCATAAGGGCCCAACGCTTTTACAGGAACACACAAAATGCATCACTCTGTGTCTCTAATACAGTTTCAATACCCTTTTTTTGTGACTCAGCAACCTTATAGTTCAAACTACAACAGCCCAACGCCACAGGTAAATTGTTCATCAGCTGCCAAGAATACGAGAATCTGCAGCGTACAGTAATATTTTTCTTCTGCAGCTATAAAAGCTCCAGAATGTATCTACAAATAGACACAAACTTATTTAGATCACAGCTTCAGTGATGCTGATTGTGAGTTCAACAGGCAGCTGCACTCACTCTGGGATCTAACAGCTTGCCGTCATACTCCAGTTTATCCACAGCAGATGTCTGTGTGTGCAAAAGTGCTTTGACCATCAGGCAAAAGGGGGCAACTACCTGGGGCCTCTCCAAGGAGCCTCAAGTTAAAGAGTGTAAAATATGAGGTATGAGTCTAAAATAACTTGAAATGATTGAGACTGGTATTTGTGTGTCCTGCACACTGTTCAAGTTACACATATAGGCCAGCAACGTTTCACCCCACTTGTTGAAAAATTAACTTCTTATCTGTGCAATTTCAAGAGAGCCAGGAGCTTGTCTGGATTTCTTTTCATTTTCAAAAAGTAAAATTATCCATCCACTCACACTCATGCTCACACCCAAGGGTAGTTCAGAGTCACCAATGAACCTCTTAAGCATGTTTTTTTGGTTTGGGGAGGAAACCAGAGTGCCTCGAGAAAACCCATTCAGGCACAGGGAGACCCTGGTCGACATCACAAGTCAAACCAGCATCTTCTTGCTGTGAGGGATGTGCACCAACCTGCTGCGGCACCGTGACACCAAGTAAAACTATGTTATTTCTTAATTTGCCTTTTCCCCATGAATTGTATTGTTTCTATTTAATGTTGCCCACATATCTGCGTAATGAACACGGTCCATCTTTTGGTCAAAAACATGGTAGGCAGAGTTGTGGACTCACTGGCCCAAAAAGGTTGGCAGCATTTACAAAGTTTGTTGAACTTTGTTCCTTCTCATACCCCCTATTTTTCCAGATGTTGCCAACCTGATTGTGCGATTTTATCACTGATAAAGAAAATTTATCTACAGTAACAGAACTTTATTTCTGACACTGTCTGAATTGAACAAATGTGTTAGAAAACACTGAACAAGCAGGCTAAGCTGATAAGGGACTTCCCTCTTTCTTCACCAGTTTCACCCACTGGTCCAGATATTGGCAATATATCTGTGAAATTCAGACCGTGCTCCCTCCCTCTCTCTCTGAGATCATGAGGTTCTGGACTTTAAGAGCCTCAAATGCAGCCTCAAACTATTTTGCCACACAGTTTTAACTTTGTGGGGAAGAGTCATGTATTGGTCTTTGTTGGGGCCCCAAAACAGAAAAATCTGTGTGAATGAAAAGCTCTAATTGAAGCTCTGCTTCCCAGAAGCCAGTTTAACAAGTTTGCCTTTTCACCTGGAGAGGAGAGGCGTGTGGCACAATGGCACTCTCACACTCAATGACACACGCAGAGGATACAGATGTGGAGTTTTCCAGGTGAAGTGCCACGCAGCAGACCAACCCTTCAGATAAGAGAGGAGTGCTTTTAATTCACCGTGAATCAGGACGAATTTCCCAACGTGGAAAAACAATGTTGAAATCATCAGAATTACTTTGGCACAGCATGTTCAAATAGGAGTGGGAGAGATGCCCTGCGTCCTTGAATGCATCATATTCAAAACAATGAAGAAGTAAATCAAGCTGAAATTAGAATAAATAAGCCAAATAGTGTTTTTGAAAATAAAACAAAGTTATTATACTGCAAAGAAAACGAGTTTCTTAAAAATAAACTCAATTTAATTCATGTTGTAACTTCTCCATTGTTCTGGAGAGCCAGTTGGCACTGACAATGTCACCTTTCATGTCACTTTGGATCTTACAATATGCTCAAAATTCAAAGAAATTGCCACCAGATGTGACTGCAATTATTAAATAAAGCATTTAAAAACATGTAATCATTCGTGCTATTTTCTTAATAGTGCACAGAATTTACTTTCTAATGTATTTGGTAGTTTTAGCCATTAAATATTGATCAAAATGTTCCTAACATCCATTTCTATCCTTCTGCAAAGACTTAAAGTGCACATATGAAGAGTTTCTCTCAATTTATTCTGTCATCTCGAATGTCACTTTAGATCTCACAACATTGTGATCATTTCCATGGTTACCCAAATAAAGGCTAAAAGTCTGCTGCAAAGCATTTCAAGGCATTCAGTATTTTTTTTATTATTTATCCAAGGCACTCAGTCTTAACCTTTCCTTCATCATACGTAATATTTAGTTTGAATTATTTATTTGTTTGAGCAATTCAGCCCTGACCATCATGTTTTAAAAGCATTGTTCTCTCCCTACAGAGTCTCATGGTGCTCATATCAGGAGTTTTTATAAAACATTCTCAGACTTAACATGCATCATATTTAAAAGCATGTCCTTTAGTTTTCCAGCCACACCTGGTGCTTTTTTGGTGTTCCCGGCTTCGCATCTCTGCAAACTATGACTTAAATTACGCATAAATCAGCTGCAGCACACAACATGCAGGGTTATATCCGTATCCAATAAATTGAGCCTACCTGGTGAGTTCGTGGCCCCCGTTGGTTTTCTTACTCCTATTTCGCTGTCTTTTTTGTCAACACAAAGCCCGGGCGACAGCCTGTGCAAAGAGAAAGAGCCCGCAGAGAAGGGATCCCCCAACGAGCAGCAACGTGCGTAAAAATCGCGTAAAACAAAATCTGAAGCGCAGGTACAGGACAATTATCTCCAAACAAAAGCCACCGGGGATCGTCTGCGTGTCTTTGCGTGCTCACTCCGCTCCTCTTCTGCTCTTTCTGGAAACTTTTTGTCTCCAGTCGCTGAGAAGAAAAAAACGCGCAGAATCGGAGTAAAAACGCCGCTGACCTTCGTGCGTCTTATCCTCCAAGTGTGTGCGTGTGGTGTGTGTGTGTGTCAGAGTGTGTGAGTGTTTGAGTCCTCTCCCAGCGTCTCTCCTCCCCTGCACTGCTCACTGTCACCAAACCCACACAGACGCACCGGCACGCACTTCCGGCCAGCCTAACAAAATAAAAGCACCGACTATGAGCCTGGTCGTGTTAGTATTACGTCCTAAAAGTTTACAGTCAAGAAAACGGGATAAAAACCTTCTGTACTTACAAATAAAACTTAAAAACATTTCACTGAAAGACCCCAGATTTCTTACTGTCATAAAATATAGTTTACATTTAAGCAGATGATTTTTTATTTCATGAAATGTTGTAGTTGATTAACTATCTATAATGTTTTTGGGTTAAAATATGTTTTTATGTCCTTTTTGGAGCATTGGCTTTTTTACACTGTCATCATAATCAGCTGTTTACAGGAGACATCCTCCAAACTTTTGATCCACAGATTTTTTTGCACTAAATACTAAAACACCTCGAATTTGGATATGCATTTTTTGTGAGTATGTGTGATGAAATGAACAATATTGTTGTTGCAATATTGGTATATTCAGCTTACAGCTTAAAATGTTGATATCAGTGTCCTCAGATATAAAAAATGTACGCCAACACTAAAAGCTAATATACCTGATATATATTCTGAATTCATTTATCCTAAATATCTGCTGTAATAAACAGGTAGAATGTATGGATGTACCACAAAGCTCCACCTTATCATCACTGAATGTCTACTTTCAAAAATAACATTATCATTTGTCAAAGAATCCCATTCTTCTTGTTTCACATCAGTTTCTGCTGTTAACAGATTGTCACAATGAGAGAAACACATTAATTCTAATATAATAGGAAAGACTCTGTGTTTTTACAGATCAATCCTGTGTGATAAAGACTTTAGGAATATTAACAAGTCAGTTATCTGCAAAAATCAAATATTGTGCATTCCCAAAAAATTGCAGCAACAGCAGAATAAATTAAGGGGACTGGTTCTTATGTGAAGGTGGTGTTTAAAAGAAAAAAGACGAGTGATTGCTCAATTTGGTCAAAGTTGATGGAAAATGTTAAAGTGTTGAGGGGTTTGGACAATAAGGGGGACATTTGGACACTGGAAAGAGAAAAACTAGGCACTTCAAGCCTTATGAATAAAAATAAGAGGGAAAGTAAAGCGAGGTTCCTTTGAGGCTAGGTAAACAGGAGCACTTTAATTGGTAAGAGATCTAAATCAGGAGGTGCTTGATTCTTCTTCGCTCTGAACTCGTCCCTGATTCAGTTTTTCTCCCCGGTGCTGGCTCATCACTTTGTGGTGCTTTTATTTTGTAATGACTTCCTGTCCTGTCGGACCCTGGACCCATGTAGCTTCACAGGCGCAGCAGAATAAAGTGGGATATTCCGCGCGATTACCACAGAGCGTCTCTCTCTCTCTCTCTCGCCCACGCTGCTCCCTGCGTGACGCAAATCCGCGCGTGGGCGGACACACGGGGCGTGGGAGGCTTTCTGCACGGAATACCAAACACAGGCAGGTTCAACACCCACAGAGACACAGAGACACAGCAGTTTGAACACTTCATGTTCCAAACTCGATTATTACGGTGGAGATTATTTCATTATTTGATCTTCAAGAGTAAATATTATCAAAACCCCAAACTCCAGACAAACAGGACTGCTGCAGCTGCTTTAAAACTTATGTGTTTAATTTAAGTGAAATAGGGCCACACAAAGAATCTGTCGAAATGCAAAATTAATTCATATGGAAAGCTTGCTGTTCATTCTTTTTAATTATGTGTAATTCCTGCCTTAAAAAGATCAAATATGGACATAATCCAAATGTACAGTGTGTTCCTTGTTTAATTTTCTTGACAATAAAGTGAACAGTGGAGCAAGTTTCACAGATTTAAACTCTGCATCAATGAAAAAGACTTTTCTTGATAAATGTAGTATCACAAAGTTGTATTATACGTATCTTTTACATTTGGGATTTCCTTACATGCAGATTATTCTCAATGAATGGGTAGCATGATAATAGTTTACAATTTTAGTGTGCTGTAGTGCATCTCAATAATTAGTAAGGATGGAAAAGTTATATAACTATTCAGAATTTACACTGGAATGCAAACTCTTTTAATTTTTCTTATCATGATTTGTTACTCATAAATTTAAATATTTCAAGCCTTTTGACAAATTTGGCATCAGTTCATAAAAATATGTGGTGCAAAATATTAAAATATTGTAATGTTAATGATTTTGTTTTTATGATGTGCTCTGTGAATTTAATGTCTTACTAAAATCATATTACAGTATTTTTTAAACTGAACATATTTACTAATAAATGAGTGTCTAAAAAAGACTGCATTAACATATAAGGATGGGAATTAATATGATTTTATTAATACCGGTGCCATTAACGATTCTGCTGATTTTCTCTGTAGAAAAAAAAAGCTGACCCACATGTGTTCAGAGTCAACAATGTCCAACACGTGACACTCCTGATAATCAATGCGGTGCTGGATGGATGATTTATTCTGCTAGTTGGTGCTGTCCCACTGAAAGTTAATAAGACAGAGTTTTGTCCCCTTCTGCCTCCTCTGTTCTGATTTCTGACTTCTTTGTCATCATTTCTGACTGCCTCTGATGAGAGTGTGGCCTCCTTGATTTGTAAGGCGTGCAGGACAAAGTGGAACAAACTGGTAAGGTAATTAATAATCAAAATGACAGAAGGGAGTTGTTTTTGATCCTTAACTGGATATGTTTTTTGAGTCCCATCCCTACTAGCATAGCTGAGAGTGTATTTTAATGGGAAACACAAATGCTAACATGTTAGCAATAGCTCTGACAGGAGCAGAATTTTATTCATGGACACTCTCAGTTACACCATGAACATCTGGATTGGATAAGTTAATTAACTATTAAGGCAAAATAATTAATTAATTAGGCAACATTGCACAGTTCAGTTTGGTGCATTGTGGGGCTCACTGGAAGTGGATTGTTATAAAACACACATATTGTTGTTACGCGTTCTTCGTAGAAAGCATGTTTAAGTTATAGATCAGTGGACCGTGAAGCCCTGACTGATGAGGAACAAGAACATGACTGGATTTTTCTGACCCTGACACTGTCTGGACCCCTCTGTTTGTAAGCTGTTTGCACGTGGAGGATGTGCATATTACTTTATTTATACTACACACTTTATATTACACTCTATATTACTCTCCTGAACAACACAGACAAATTCTGCAAAGCTTTGCTTACTGTTTTAAAGCCCGTCCAGTAACTTCTCTTTTTGCTCACCCTCTCTCTTTTTCTCTCTAAAGCCTCATGCGTCTCTGTCCTCTTTCTCTTAGCCTCTGCCGTGGTATCAAACAGTCCTGAAAAGGGCTCGTGCCTTCTTTTTAGCCGAAGACTGATGTGTGAACTACTGCTGTAAACCCATACAATCTCCTCTTTAGAAAACTGCAACCCTCTGCTGAGGTCTCAAAAGTGCTAAAAACAGATGAGTAGGGGGCCTCTGTGACACCATGAACAGGACTGTTGATATAAACATCAAAATGACTATTTTAGGGTGTAAAAGTGTTGTATTTTTGCGGCATAGTACATCTAAGATTGTGCAGTTTGATCATTTAAATGTGTAAGTGATATTTTATGGATTTTGTCTGTGATGACTGTTAATCATTGAACTTTACAGACAGTAAGTTTATCTCACACAGATTAAAATAACACCCTCCTATAAGCAGTGCATATGCATTTTAAAGGACTCTGTGATGACTGTTTATTACTGAACTTTACAGACAGAAAATTTAACTCACCCAGATCATCATGCTCCTATCAGCATGTGTTATAGGACTCTGTGATGTGGTTTAGTGGTTTATCAGGCATCAGTATACCAGATATAACACAGCTGTATGTATTATAAGTACGGACTGACTGAGTAACGTGAGTGAGGTCACATGTGCGCAGTACCACACAAATGCGTCAGTGAAACAGCCTTGTATGCAAATAATCAATTTCAGATTTCGCAATTCAACAATCAGCAGTGATGTAATGAAGCATGCAAATGGTCTCCTACACAGACGAGTGTGTGGCAGGAACTCTGAGTAGTAAGTGTAGTGTGTGCATTTTACAAGCTTCTTTTTGGCTGGTTTGGGTATAAAAGTATTTTTTATTTGTAAATTTAAAAGTAGACCAGAGGAAAGAACTGGTCTCCAACTGTAAAATGATCTAAACAGATCAAAAGCCAAACACAAGCATTTTTGATACTTTCAATAATTTAAATACTACAATAATGCATGATGCCATTCATGCTGCTGTTTCAAACTTAAATAAAAACAACCCTGTGGTTTCACCTCCACCCTGACAGATGCAGAGATAGAAATAGAAAGCACTCGGAGAGTTTAAACCTCTGCTAAGGTAGCTCACATATTGCAATAGTTCATGATAAAGTTACCATCATAATATGATTCCTTGACCCTGAAAACCCACACGAAGCACTCAGAATCATGTTGATATCATGATTAGTTAGACAGTTGCTGAACAAAAACGATCATTCACTAATGGCGGTTATCTGGATCACCACCAAAATTTAATCATTTTTAAGTTGAGCCATTACCAACATCTCCTGAAAATTTCAGCAAAATCTGTCCAGTAGTTTTTGCGGAATCTTGTTAACAAACAAACATGCACTGGCAAAAACATAACCTTCTTGGCGGAGGTTATTGAGAGGAGGAGTTATCCCCCATTAGCTCTGTCTCCAGAAGTATCAGAGTATCTGAGGCATTATATTTGAGGGAGGGGCTGTGTGGACTCAGTGGGAGACAGAAGCACTGTAAGTGTCTCAGCCTTTGTGTGTATGGGGAACACGCACCGTTACATCCAAGCTGTATCGCACTGTGAACTGACACGGATGTTACGCCCTCACAAATTCAGCGTGAATGTTTAGAGGTTTAGTGATAACGGAGCTTCACCGTGGCACTTTGCATAAAGGCACTGTGAAATGTCAAATGGAAAATGAGGCAATTTAAGGTCTGCCTCAGGTATCAAGAAAGGCAAAAATTTTGAGAAATGTGTCAATACATCCTAAAAACTTGGCATCTTTCCCAGTGCCTGGTGCAGTCATCACTGAGAAGTCAGAGCCAGAATGCCACCATCAGGAGAGAAACTTCTGTGTAGGCTCAAACATCTTTATGAAAGATAAAGCCCAGATACGAGCGTAGAAGGCTGAGCCTCTCCCAACACCCTCAGCGCTCAAATCAAATCTCCACGTGATCGCTTCCACTCCGTCTGATTCCCCATCAATGAGCTATTTTGGGGAATTAGGCCAGACGCCACCAGTTTAACTCCCTGAGGACCAAACCAGAACGGCTTTTGTCAAACCCTACCCCATTTCAGCCCCCCCATGCCCTCCCACTTCAACCACCATCTCACCCCAAACACAGCAGATGAAATGGAAGAAGTTAAGTCAACACTGCAGCTCTTTTAGTGTCTCCTAAAACCAAATATAGAGAAACTAGTATTTGCAGAGTGTTGGTGTGTTTATGCGTAAGTGTGTGTCAGTGTGGGGGTGGATGGGGTGGGACTGCTCGCTTGTCAGATCCTCTAATTAATTTCAGAAGGAAAGTAAAACAAATATCAAAGCAAAACTGCAGATTATGCTGGAAAACTAAATCCTGCAGGGATATAATGCTGATGTGAAAAATGACATTGAAAACTTCCACTAACCATCAAAAAAAGTGTGTTATTAACTATGCTGAACCATGTGAGGGGATACTGTACTTTTCTTAGAAAAGAGAAGAGACCAGATAGTGTTCTTCACTTCCCCTTAGGACTGGACTTCTGTTGTACAACTTGAGTCACCCTTTGGGTACAGCCATCTTTCAGTTTCGAGGCATGACGTCAGAATACTGAGACCAGCCGTGGCTGCACGTGGAGGACAGACATAAGCATCTGCTTTATATGGCATTTGTTGTAACATTAGGCCAAAGTTCTCACTTCCCATGCGTCAAATCTACACTGGTGAATGTTTAATATCCATACATAATATTGTGTGAATGGGCCTTCAAGGACCAAAAGGCATAAGTTACAAGGTTTAGATGAAAGCAAGGAGTGACTGCAAGAATCTGACTGGCCCATAATGAATATGTCAGACAACATACATAGATTTTGCCCTTCCCAGTCACTTTTTATGTACCCCGATAGACTTTAAATAAATCCCATGGGCATGTGAGAAAATCCATCTCCTGTGCTAGGTGAGTGTATTATGTGATTATTTTGCAAGTTACAAATGTAATTTTTAGCTCTACAAAGCACATCTGCAAAAAAGAGAGCAAGCCATTTGAAGTGTAACATCATGCCTAGGTGAGTTTTTTCTGATTCTTTGTCGTTGAAAACATCAGCATTTTTGTTGAAAACTCCCAAGTTGAGTACATTTAGTTTTGTAGAAATAAAGTTTAATGCAAATGCTAATAATGTATTTCCCAAACGTACACATAGAGCAGGTAGGCAGGTAGGATTCCTAACCGCCCACCTTCAGCCTCTAAATCCACGTCTGGCTGCTGTGTGTGTTATTATGCAGATATGACCTTCTTATGGCGCTCCCATGGATCAGCCTCCGAGCAGACGGGGATCAAATCAAACTCTGAAAAAAAAGGGAGAAGAAGGAATATCAGTTTTATATTCCTCTACTTTGACCTCCATCCTCACCCACTTCAGTCCTCCCTCCTTCCCTCCCCCTCACCTACACACACACACTGCACTCAATATCCAACAAGAACCAAACTAGAACAAATTAAAACGAGAGCTCCGGCAGGAAATAGGATGTCCACCCACACTGTGAGGTAGGTCGACACCCAGGCTGCCTGTTCCCACAAGTCCCAGTTTCCCTGTTTGAAAAAATTGTGCCACAGCTCTGTATTCTTTTTTTTTTTTCAGATCCAGGGGCCTCTTTTCTGCACGGAGACTTTATTTACATGATTGTTTTTACAGAAGACAAAAGTCACCTCAAGTTTAAGAGCCAAAGTAGCACAAAAAAGTCCTTCAAATTTACATAAAAGCTGCCTCTGCGCCTAAAAAACTCAACATTTTGGGAAATGCATTAGTCGGCTTGACATCATAAAGTTTTGCAATTCCAAGTTTAAATCTGCGGCACAAAAAGAGGAACAAAATACTCTTGGTTCTGTCAAAGTGAAGTGTTATATTTTTTAAAACACTTGGATTCCATATGGCACCATCATCAGGTCTTAAAATGTCTATTTTTGGTTATGAGGTGAAACACCTGCAGCACTAACATGTTAAAACCAGACTACTGTAAGTTGGTTTTGTGTTAAGTTTATGATAAATATCAAATGTTACTATAGACAATGATGATCGAGAAAGCACTGATAGATTTTTCAGTTAAAAACAAACCAATTCTCAATAAAACTGTTTTGTCAGCGTGCATTTTAGCACACCAAGTCTTATTTACTGAATCATGCTGTTTCTTGTACTTAAAACAACTGACAGGTCTGTTGACTCATCAGTCAGAGGACTCCATCATTAATCTACCACTGCTGGACCTCTTCCTGCTAGACAAACTTTAGCCCAGGCCAAGTCTTTGCAGTGCGTCAGGGAGATATTGTCACATCAGAATGGTGAGAAGCTCTGTTTGGGTTGTCTTAAATATCCACAATGTTGTTTGAAATTATTTTCCATCCTGTTTCCTAATTTAAGATAAAAGCTGTTTTTGGATTAGACTCTGGGAAATAATCACCATGGGGGTGCAACAGGTTAGTGCACATGCCTCACAGCAAGAAGGTTGCTGGTTTGACTCCCAATGTCCACCAAGGGTCTTTCTGTGTGAAGTTTACATGTTCTCCCCGTGCCTGCGTGGGTTTTCTTTGGGCACTCGGGTTTTCACCCACAGACCAATAACATGCTCGTTAGGTGAATTGTTGGCTCATAATTGCCCTCAGGTGTGAGTGTTTAGCAATCTCTCTATGTGGCCCTGTGATTGGCTGGCAACCTGTTCAATAATAATAATAATAATAATACATTTTATTTAAAAGCGCCTTTCAAGATACTCAAGGACACTGTACAGGATAAAAACAACAACAATAAAATACTATAAAATAAGCGAAACACAACAGACAATGACAGAAAAGTGGATGAGAATGGCAAATTTATGTTAAATGGAGTATGCAGTTCTGAATAGGTGGGTTTTGAGTCTGGTGGGTAGTGTAACCCGCCTCTCACACCATATCAGCTGAGACAGACTCAAGCCCCTGGCGACCCGAAAGGGATAAGATGTATAGATGATAGATGGATGGATGGATCTTTGAGCAACAACACTGGCAATCAACCTACGGGCAATCACATGGCAGACTTACACTTCTCCAAAGGTAAGAGAAAACATCTTAATATTGAGACAAAATGTAAAGTTCTTCTCATGTGATGTATGTAAAAAGTCACCTAAGGGCAAACTTACTACTGCTGTTTAGCTTGTAACTTTAGCAAAATGTAAACTGACATTGATGTTTGTGTAAAGTATAAAATCAGATACAACTCAAAGTAATGCTGGTTTAATATGGCGGATCAAACTTACAACAAAAAAGCACTTTGTTGGTTTTGTATCAAGCAGGCATCTTCCTAACTGCTAGCATCAGATGTCAGTATACTTTTTTAATGATACTGCAGAATCGGCATCATTCTCGTTTAATCTGTCTACCCTAATACAGTATTTTGTCTTTTTTGTGTCACTAAGGGATTCAAATATAAAAACAGAAGTTAGGCAAAACTTGGGACATTTATTATAGATTGAAATGGGGAGAAGCCTGAAAGTAAGGGATGCTCAAAGCAGCAAGAGTAACCAACAAGGTTTTAACAGGATTATTACCAATATTCAGAAACCCGAAGAATAATTTGATGATAAACATTTGTTGAAAACATGAACTGAATTCCAATTGAAAATATCACCACCTATGAAGGTGGAAGAGTCAGGAAACATTTCGACTTTTCAACATAATGAGCAGAGAAATTTAGTTTACTGTGCTGAAAAAAAACAAACTCAGAACTTTTTTTAAAAGGAAGTCGGATCAATCCCCAGCTTTTCTGATTCAAACTTTGAATGACGTGCACACTTTTCTCCATGTAGACTTGTAAATAAATTCATGTCTCTTTGCAGAGGCACAAATCCAGTTTAAGTCCTTGTTTGGTATTCAACTGATCAGGTTTATTCCCCCCCAAATACTCCCCCTTCCCCACTCATCCTTCAATTTAGTCCTAAAAATATTAAAAACCGCCAAGAGCAAGAGTTACAAGGTTTTCACACGACAGCAGCAATCTGCTTTCATGTCGACCTGTCAATCATTCCCAAAGAGTAGGCGTCACTTTTTTTTTATTTGTGTGTGTGCGTCGTCCCCTCCCCGCTGAACCCTCCAAACGGTGGATGTATCTCATTTGGCAGGGAGCCTCTTCTCATTTCACTTTTCAGGAGACGCCTGTTCGTTTAATTTCTGCAGCGGCGTGCCTCTCTCTCTTTTCCTCTTCTTCTCCTTTTCTCTGCAACTTCTTCTTCTTCTTCTTCTTCTTCCCCCCCGGAGTAGAAACACATTTCAATGACACGCCCACGCCTGGGCCTGTCAGCCCCTCGCCCTGTCAGAACGCCCACGCCGCTCTGCTCCCCTTCTCCCTCCCCTCCTCTCGGTCTCCTCCCTCCCCTTCCCACCAACCCACATCCTCAACACTTTGCGCTCTAAAAAAGCAGCTCTTTTCATCCAAGTTCCTCTTTTTACAAGGAGAGGGGGGGGGGGAAAAGAAAAAAGGAGGAACAACAGAGCGGCATGATTCAGTCTCCAGGCGGTGGTAGTGCTTGTCATGGAGTGTCCCTTTTCATTTGGAAGGAATATGGGTTACAGGATGACTGTGATGCCGAAAAGCAGCAGATAGAATAGGAGTGAAATGAAAGGGAGTTTGGTGCCGCCTATTGTCGTCTCCACCCAGAGCTGTGATGCCATTTTTGGGTGGCAGACACATTTTAGTCGGGCGTGGAAGTGGGAAAAAAAATGTTGTGAAATCTGAAAATCTGTCCAGAAAGAAGTCAAAGCAGCCGAGCAGGTTTTCCTTTCTATTAAAGCACATTTTGTTTTGTGATGCCGTATGAGGCCACGGCTCTGGAGGATGTGTGTGTGCAGGCTGGAGCCGCTGTGTTTGCACAGGCTCCCTGGTTCGCAGAGTCTTACTTTGTGTCTGTTGAGAAAGTGTGGGATGGTATGAGCGGCTTATGTCTGACTGAACACGTGTGTGCCTGCGTGGGCGGGGAGTGTGTATAGGGGCGATGTGTGTGTGTGTGTGTGTGTGTGTGTCTTTTCACACAGATTACACTCGTGTGGGCGTTTTGGGCAAGGATGTGTGTGGGCGTCGTGAGCGTAGGCGGAGGTTATGTGACATACAGATAGAGACTGCAGTGTTTCTGCAGTGTGTTTATGTGTGTGAAACTTTACTGCAGAGCGTGGACGGCACAAACAGCTATAGGGGCCCCGCTGCCTGCAAATGTGCCAGCGTGGAAATCTGCTGCCTTCACACTCGTCTACTACTACTTAAGTCGAAATCCCCGGCCAGAAGATACAGTCTGGAAATGTGTCACGTTCAAGAGCTGAAAAGGACAAATCGCTTAAGTCAAACAAAGGGATTTTCTATCCCTGATGACTTCAAAACTGTCAGTGGAGTCGAAACCAAGCATTGTTTCCATTTATTTATGTTTACGGAAGTGAGTCGACAGGAAGTCCATTCATTTCTATGGAAATCTTCATGATCACTGATGCACCTGCAGTACTCTTCCCTTCCCTCATATTTTTGTCCAGAGTGTGCCTTGAGCTTGAACTTTCAAAGTAGAGAGGGTGCAATGGTGTGCAATGACAATGAGAAACACGGCGTTCATAATACTTAATAAGATAATAATAATAATAATAAAAATGTCAACATTTGCATCAAAACATTTGTTCTTCAGGTGGTTTGAGAAAACATGGCACCAGAAGAAACTTTGAAACATCCTTCTTCGACTCCTGCCTCTTAGTTAATCTGCTAGATGTGGAATGCACAAGAATTTCGGTGTAATGAATGATTTACACAAACTGCAAACTAAAGCTCTCATGAGTCATGCCTCCTCTCATTCTGCTTCTTGTAATTTTGATCATGTGACTCAAAAGTAAACTGCCCGGGACAAGAGCAGGAGAACACAGCAGAGGCCGGGGCTGCAAACATGATGTAATATTATTTTATCTCTCTTCACATGGTAAGAAGTCTGAATGCCATACAAGCACGTTCATCTGAATATAGCTCAAAAACATGTTGTGTTGATAAATGCATTGACAGAAACGAAGGAAACACGTGATTTGATGTGACAGATGACCTTGTTGCCAGCATGCACATCTTCACCTTCCATATTCACAAAGGTCCATGACATACGTAAGTCATCCCGTTGAGTCCTCGTACTATCACAGTCGTGACACACGTTGACTCATCCTCCTCTAAAGTGAGCTGGACCAGCGGCAGGGCGGCCTTGTGCTTTTAAAGACTGAACAGCAGCAAAATGGACTTTGGTAAAATGGTTCAGAAAAAGAAAATGTGTCAAACACTAATCTTACATCTGTGCTGCTGTGTCTTTGAAAAAGTCTGAATCACATGAGTTTAGTCAGCGTTTCTGGGTGAAAATACCAGCTCAAGGTCTGCAGGACTGAACGTTGTTTTTCTCATGCTGAGCTGCCACATGCATTTTATGTTCCTGATGGTGAACGCCAAAGTTAACGCCTGCTTTATGGTCTATATAATTAATATTTTCACTTTTAAGGGAAACCATTTACTGAAATGTTAAATACTGGCTAAAAGAAAAATATCTGCATGATAAACCAAAAACTGTCAAATTACAACCTGTCCAAAGTACCAAAGGCTCTTATTAATTCATTTATTGGGTATGAATATGAAAAGGATCATAATGTGGAACTGTAGGTCTGTGGAAAATTATTGATCCTACAAATTTTGATGTCCAGATGTAACTAAATATGTTTGGTGAAGATCATAAGAACTGTCCCAACATCATGATTCTACCTTTTCTGGTGAATATTAAAATTGGGATTTAAAATAGAATGATCCACACCAATGGTTAAGCCGGTCACAAATGCAATACGTTTTTGAGATTTAAATGACACTGTGGTCATTTTATGAGAATATCTTTAAGAATTTTGGCCCCTGCTGCAGCTCCTGTTTCTTCTCTGACAAGCCACCATGCAGTGATCTGTATGCTGGAATATGCAGGTACTTTAAATGGATTATGCAAAAAGTTTCAGGGTGAAAAGTAGTTCATTGGATGATCAGGCAGACGTACCTCACATGAGAACTGGCTAAAATTTTGGACTTTCATCCAACACTTTGATATTTGAGGAATTTTTAGGCAGAGACGAGAACAAATGTTTATTCTTGTAACCACCATATCTTCATTTGTCCAACAAAAGCCTTAAATTATATCTTTTAAGAAAGAACATCATAATTTCAGAGGAATCCACCAAAGCGATTTATCTCAAAATGATGTTAACCTTTATGTAACGGTCAGGGCAGATCTTTGTGATCCTAAAAGAAAAGATGCAGAGAAAACTCAGCATTGCATCTTCTGAGGTTTGGGCTCTCATCTCTTCACAGATAAAAAGGTGCCTTTCAGCACAGATGGGTTTGCTGCATGATGAAAGCAGTGGGTTCAGACTTAAAAAGGGCCGGCGTCATTAATGTGGTGGAGTTTTTACAGCTCTCTAAATGCTATGTGCTGCACCTTTAAAGCTTCAGTGGGAAGCCCTGTTGGTCCCTGCTGACAGGCCGTGGGCTGACGTGGAGGGGATTTGCCCATTTTGGCCACGTATGGGCCTCAGCGACCCTCGCCGCCCACGGCATCCTCACACTGAGAGCGCTGCTGACGTCTGACATGTCTGCTATCTGCAGGCGGAGGCTGCTGCTCACTCCACCACGACCACACACTGCAGTCAGAGAGAAACTGGCGGCCTTCTTTTTGGCGTATGAGACAAAGACGCCTCAACTTTGAGATGATGTGAAGGTGTGATTAATCTGTGAAGTGCATTAATTTTGTGCTGCATCAGAAAGGTCAGGGCTGCATATCAGATCATCTCGCAGAGCGACGTGTTGATCTGTGACAAAAAATGAACCCTAACGGGGGAAAAATCCCTCCCAGGAGTGGAAGGAGAAGAGTAGCAAAAGTGGAAGAAAAATGATGAAACAATGCGAGCTAAGGGTGTGAGCAAAGTTGAGGCAGGCTTTGAAGTGAAGCCACACATTTTGCATGATTATTGCTGTTAAGTTTTGATCTTGAGCCAGCAGGCACGAAAAACAACAGCAGCTTGGGATTAGTCTCCCCCCCACTCACACGCCTACCTTTGCCAGCATAAGTCCCTGACTCAATTAGAAAAAAACCTCTGCAACTTAGGGCTCCTCACGCACAAGTACCCACATCGCCCAGCCCACGTCCCTGCAGCACATCACTACCAGCATCACTGGAATCACGCAGCACAATAACTGCATTGGGATTTGTCGTGGTGACATTAATTTAGACGACTAATGTACACACTGATGTGACAACAGAGAGATGACAAGACCGAACACAGAGGAATCAGGATCTATCTGCCATTAATTAAATATCAGATATCATCCAGAGGGATGGCTGCCAAAGAGCATCACAATGTGACTGAAAATCAGCTGACTGGTGGTCTTTCCATCAATGATTTGACCAATGAACTGGCCAGTAAGGCTGGGCTGTATGGAGCAAAAATCCTGTCATTCTTATGTTTATTTAGCAGGATTTATATTTCAGTATCTGTTTTCAGTAAGGAATTAACAAAAGGTTGTCACAATACAAGAGTTATAATCTCTGAAATTATTCTATCAGAGGTTGAATTATATCCAAACCTGTCTGAAAACACTGCAACATCCAAAAGTCATGTACATGTTAGCATTAAAATACTGCAGTCAAGTCGTCCATACCATCTAGACTGTATAAAAACATCCCTGTATTTCAAGGTGGTCACTTCTTCTGTACTAATGAATATGATGTATTTGAAATGATAAAGTCAGCATTATTTCAATGAGGGGTATCAAAAAGTACAGAAACATCATGATCCACAGGATAATTTTTTTTACCAAAAAAACTGACCAGAACCTTCAGCACTTTTTGGTAAAAGTGAGTTGACCTGTCAAGAGGAGATGTGAATCCATCATGATTAGCATCTTCTTATTTTCAAATCAACATTAATATTAATGACACTGTCTATAACATAATCTCCTGACCCCATATCATATTTGAAAACACATCAAAATATCTTAAAGAGCTGTTGTGTTTCCCAGCCTTAGTAGAAATAGTCGTTGGACTCGTTAATTCTAAGGTAAGAATCGACCCATGACTCTCTTCCTAAGATCTGGCTTAGATCTGCTGACTGCTCCTGGTCAGCAGTGGAGGTATAAACATTAACTTCAGCTCCAATTAGGTAAGACAAATTTTGTGTAAATGTCCTGACTGTGGGCGAGTTTAGGTCTGATCACTGCTCTGGACAACATGGATAAATGCAATAAATGCAAATGTGCTGAGTGTTTACTGGAGATGATGTGGGCGACTCAGGTATTAAAATCACTCAACTGTTTGTTTTATTGCTCTGCGTTCCTTCAAACAAATACCAAAATCACAAATTTAAAAGCGCTTATCTGATAGTGGTAGATTGAGTGAGGTGTGTTTTAATACAGGGCATTTTTCAATAATATATCAACACTTAGGGTGGGCAATATATCAGTACTTAAAGAAAGATAGATAGGTGTTCACACAACATAAAGGAAAGGATGATATCCATTTAATCAATACATTTTTGTTGATGTTGATTAAAGAACAAAATAGATACAATACAGGGGAAACACTAACTGTAATATGCATTTTCAAAATATAATATGTTGACTGCGCTGTCTAAATGTCATTGGTGTTGTAAGTAAAATTCATATATTGACACCTGTTTGTCCCACACACTCAGTGCCTGGTAATTCATTGTTGCAGTGATCACAATCTGCAGACAAACTCCTTCACATGATCTCAATTATACAAATATGTTGAAAACATGCGACAACAAAATCAGTGCCCTCTCTCTCTCTCTTTTTGTCATAATGTGACTGAAGATCATGAAGCGTCTGCACTTCATAACAGATTTAACTTTTCTATGTCACACTGTTTTAACAGTTTAATATTTCTTAGACAAGCCCCAAGTAACAAATGCTGCAGAGGTTTTAGTGCAGTTTTTGTTTGCAGATTTTGATGACAGAGAACCAAAGCTTGCCCAAAATTGACTGACAAGGACTTCAATTTTTTGGCGCCATGAAAGCAAACAAGAATAAATCATGACTAGAATCAAATCAAATGTTATAATTTAGGTGTTTTGACAACCATTTCTAATTTCCCAAGGGAGAAAAATATTGATAGATGAGAATACTGAGATATGATTACTGTTCATGTCTAAAATCTCCTGAAAACTTCCTCCACACAAAGAACCAGGGCGGTGCAGATCTCCTGTCAGACCCCATCAACAGCCTGTGTACTTGGTCTTACCTGTACAGTTTCCATAGCAACAGATGCAGACAGGTTAACAATGCCAGAGCTCGTCCTGACCCTGCAGATAATAAAAGTGGACAATAGGATTTAATAACACATAAAAAACAGATGATCTACAGCCGGGCTGGTGTTTACCTGTTTCTGAAAAGAGCAGCAGCTGCAGGAAATCCTCCAAAGAGCTGTTTCTCCACGACACGGCCTTCATTTACAGTTTGCTCTTTTTTGTGTCAGCGAGGATTGAGTTTCTCTTTTTGTTGGTTGTCAGTATTGACTTGTTTATTTTCCATCTGAGGAGTAAAGGAGAATAAATTGATTATGAGTTTATGATTGCCTGAGTCAATAAACACAAAGGATCAATACCAATTCTCTGAACTTGATCTGCTTCTCATATTAATTCTTTAACCTGGTGTTCAGTAAATTAAAGGTTAATCAACAGAATACAGATGTTAAACTAGAGCCTCCTCCATGTGGTCATGTGCCTCCCTGTGGTGGGTCGTGAAGCAGGGCCGGGGTTTTTCTGTGGTAGAGGGATTGTTGGAAATCTTTTTTTAATGGCGGAGGTGCATGTTTGTAAATAGATTTCAGGTCATGGTAATCATGGTTTTGGACCTCAAAAATGTATTCAGTTTGTCAAAGTTTGAGGAAGATCTTCCAGATTGTTAATGAGATCACAACAAAGGGATTATCGTGAGGCTCAGTTACCATGACCTTTGACCTCCAAAATCTGATCAGTTCAGCCTGTTCTTGTGGTACGGCTTTTACAGGCACGGGACGAACATGAGGACAGATGACCTTGACCTTTACTCTCCTCAGTCAGAGTGAACATCTGTGCAGAGCTTGGAGGATGTCTTGAAGCGTTTTCAGGAATCAGCCGTTTCAGGCAGGGAGAAGAACAGCTGACTTTGTCTTTTTCATTTACACATCCTAACACAAGGAAGAGACTTGAATCATAAAATAATTTATAGTTTTATAATGAAAGTGTTCATCCGTTGAAGAGCTTCTGTTAAATCTGTGCCTCTGTTTGATGAATATTTGACAAAAGAACCTTCAGAGACCTTTAAATCTGAAGCCATCCACATCTCTCCAATCCTCTCCAGAAACATCCTTTCATTTGTAAACCCAGAAAAGCCTAAAGAACAATCTCACTCTTTCAGGAATCGAATTATCTTCCATTCTCACTTGAGCGGTGTACATGCGTCCCTCAGTGACTTCGCATCCACATGTGAAGTTCGGCTCTCCTGTGCTCTCTGCCCTGAGTGCTGCGGGGGCAGGAGGAGGCCCTGAGCCGGGGTGGGGCTGGACTGGGGCCGGCCTGCAGGGCTGCTGGGCTCCCGGCCGCCCACAGAGAGGCCTGGTCAGGTGGGCGTCATCTATGGAGCGATTGATCCCAGCCGAGACAAAAAGGCTCCCTGTTGTCCTGCTTTGACCAGAAACAGAAGGAAAAAATGCTCAAAGTCTCTGCAGTGAATCAGTTTGTACTTCCCTCTGTTAATAAAACATTCACAGTTTTTGAAAATTCACAGAATTCCTGCTGCTCCAAAGGGCTGGACAAATCATGTCAATATGTTTTAGCTTAAAGGCGATTCATGACATATATTTTGACTTATTCTTATAAAGACAAGACAATTGGATGTCTCAGTATAAGAATTCTGAACTAAAATATGATTCTAGTCAAAAGCAGATAATCTTTATACCTGTCTGCTAACAAGGCGATAAAACAGAAGTTCCACCTATTCAATATCGTGAGTAATTTCTTAGTTTTGATCAACATTTGCAGACACTCCACACAGTTTTAATGGTACAATAGCATTAACAACATTTCTGTATATTAATAATACATGTTTCAAACTGTTCATTGTTTTATTGATCAGTGGTATCAAAAAGGACAGAGACTTAATGATTATTGTATAAATTTTTCATCAAAAAAGAGATAGCACACTTTAAATTGTGCAAATATGTTAAAAAAAGGTAGAAGTGGATGTTAATAGGAAGGAGTGAGGGTTTACTCTCTAAACCATCAACAAGTGGAGGCTTCATTATATTGAGAAAATAATTGACATCCTCAAAATATGGAAGTGCTGTGAGTGTATTTTCACACTTAAGACAGTTGAAGTTTGTTTGCTAAACAATAAATTGCCCATTATCGAGTGTTTAAAATTTCTATGTTTGTTGTGTAGTATTAAACAGTTACCAGTTTCATTCAATATTTTTAAATGAAATAAATGCTTCTTGATACATAAATGATAATTCCCCATGTAGACTAAATATTTCAGATAGATTTGTCATGGTTGATAAGTTTGTTTTTTGTTGTCCGTTCTTACAAAAACAGGCCTCTACTTCCCTTTTTACTTAAACATAAACCTAATCAGTAAAAACAATATTTTCTTTCCGAATGCCTCTTTTGAAATATATAAATGCATGTAAAAATGTGATAAGTTTCCCAGCCTTTTGCTCCATTGTCTGTGCATCTACAAACAGAAGCAGTTTCCATTAAGAAGCAGCAGCGTGAGACAACAGTGGAAAATGTGAAAACAGAGCGAGGCGCTGAAGTTTAAGTTCGAGCAGAGCGCTGTAGTACGACTCTGGTATCACGCCAGTCTTCTGCTTTGAAGTCCAGGCAGCCGTGCCGGGGAGGCGGCTGCTGCTGTGGGCTCAGTGTGGAGGTGTTTGCCTGGAGAGGGGGAAAGGTCAGAGAAAGAGAGCACACATCTTTTACACTTTGTGCTGCGCATCACGTCAGGGCTGAGCAGCTGATGGAGGGAAGAGAACCTGGAGTCTTTTGGTGTTTTCATGCATTGAGGGAGTTTTGGAAACTTTTGGGTCTGGAAACTTTGAAGGAAACAATGAAAAATGAGATGGTGTGTAAAGTTGTTGTTTTATCAAAGGAAAAAAATCCAATTTTCATCAGTTAAGTTTTTTAAATTTCTTGTTCTTGCTCTGCTTTAGAGAAGCTCTGATCCAACTCATTTTATTAAGTCCATCCACATGTTAATGATTTCAGGGATTTTCTGCAAACTTTGCACAAATGTTCACTCTGACTTAAAAAGTAGACTGATCTCAGAGCCCTGCCTTATGCATTCTGGGTTTGATAACAAATGAAAGGGGGCTGTCCTATCATCAGACGCAATGGCGTAAGCTGGCCTTCACAACAGGGTGCAGAATCGTTCTTAGACACTGGAAATCCAAATATGTCATCACATTCAATGAATGATTGGAGGAAATGACTAAAAAAGCCAACTATAAGCGGTCGACCTTTAGGTTAAACAACCGAGAGAAGGTGTTTTGAAAAAATTGGGTTCCTACTTGAATCACTTGTGAGATGAGTGATGGGAAATATAACAGACTGATTTTAATGTGAACAATGAATTATTTTATTGTAATAAGGGTTTGGTTGTGAAGTAAAATAAAGTGGGGTGGTGACTGTGGGAGTAGATGATTTGGGAAACATAGACCCTAGACATGTAGTGTATATGTATTTTTTTACATTGTTATTATTATTATTATTTCAAATGAATATTATTATTTATCTTATTTTATTTTCTCCTCTTCCTGTAATATTATGTTGTAGTTTTAAGGGACTGGTTCCTAGGTCCAATTCATGTATGGGCTTGTTTTTTTGTTTTATTGTTTCGATGTTCAAAAAGCAATAAAAAGTGAATTATGAAAAAAAAAAATAGACTGAATTTTACGTCAGAGGAACATGGTCAGTCACCTCAGGTCTTATCAGCACAAGTGTCTGTTTGTTTGTTTGTTTGTTTGTTTGTGAACAGGTCATCTCAAAAACTAATGAGCTGGTTTGGATGAAATTTTCAGGGACTGTTGGTCACGGCACAAGAGAGAACTCATTAGATTTTGGTGGTGATCCGAATCTGGATCCAGGAATTTTTTCAACATTGCGAGGAAGGTCAGTTTTCCACATTTTTGACAACAACTCACACAACATTGTTGGTGATGCCTTTGCTCTTGGAGCACCTCTACTTCAATAATGTTTAAGGAGGGTGTTGAGGGTAAGCGATTGGCTTTTGGAGGTCAAAGGTCACTACAACCCCACCCAAGGTTAGAGTGACCTTATACCATAATCATAGCTTTTTGGGAGTTAAAAAGCATCGTCATTTGGGGAGAAATTGTTTATTTGTCACACTTGCAGGACATTTCAGTTTGTGTTCAATAAATACACAGCAGGACATCACAGTTCCTGTGATACAAAGATATTTACAAAAGATTGACCTACATCATCAGATAAATAAGACTTCTATCACTCACACTCCCACAGAAACCACCCAGCCCACTTTACTCCTGAAGAAAACATGTCACTGCTTCCATTTCCATACTCAGATTTTCATTTAAGTACCTTATTATTAAAAAATAAGCAGTGGCAGATTGTGTATGTGTGTAATCTTACTTTTTCCTGGTTGTTGTCCGTCCTCTCTTTCTAACTGCAGCACCTGTCCTCCTCCCAGATGTCGATGCATCTGGAAAAAGAGGTTTTGCTGTAATTAGTCTGGATAGTGACACTTAACTGTGTGGAGCTGCTTTCTCATCTCATGGTAATTATCATCATAATCCATCATTAAGCCCATCATAGACCTACACGGCAGCTCAGAGTCAGTCTGCGCTCATTGATTTTTAATGATTAATAATGCATGTCCACGATAAGCACTCTGTCTGCGCTCTCTAATCTACATTATGAGGGTGTTTATTCGGTACACGATAGAAGCTCTGCTCTGGTAAATGAATTAAACATTAAATGTCATGAAAAGGAGGCTGTGTTGTTTGTTGTTTTATTGATTTTGTGTAATCCTCACCATCTTATATCAACTTATCTCTAATCCTCCTCCTGGATCAGTCGACAGTAATCAATAAAAGTGAAACTACAGCGTCTGAAATCAGGAATCAGTGTCACCAGCCTGCAGCTACACGGCGGTGAGAGACGAGTAACCTCCCATTCAACATTTCTCAAATCACATTTGGCTGCTGAGACACTGAGACGCTCTGGCAAATATTTGGAGGCACAAACCATTGTGGCCGGTGGATGAAAATGTTAATTTCCTCCCTTGATAATGATGCATGTCGTTTCCCAAATGTGATTATACAAACAGAATGGTGTGTAACACGCCTGTAATGGGCTTAAGATGTTTTAAAACACATTTTCATGCCTTCACACTGAGAAATGGAAAAGACCCCTGGAGAAACCTTCAAGGTTCTGTGATTAAAAGAAAAATCACAGGGGGACCCGGGACGGCTCCCTGAGGAGTCCCAGGATTAAGGATTTACAGCTACATAAATGTGTTTGATTTCTGACACTTAAGAGCTACATTTAAGTGGGACTTTTTTCCATAAGTAAGAAAATTATCAGCTGTTATTAGAAAAAAGGAGCAAATATCATCTCAGCAGACTTATTTACACAGAATTGCTGTTTAAACTCATTTAAAATCCCTAATTATTTGAGTGACAATAAAACACTCCCTTCTTTTTTCATGTCGCAAAAGGCATTGACTTATTTTTCACTCTGAGTGGAAGCCAAAAACCATTTCCGATGTATTTTAATCTCTTATCTAGAGGTGCAAATAAAGGCTTGCCAAACAGGGAGATTTTCCTTTGCCATAAATGGAGCAAATATGCTTTTGTGCTTTACACTGATCTTCTTTGCAACTACATTTATTTTGCTTTTTTTTTAATAAATATAGACAGATTTTTAAAAACGAGTTCCAATTTAACAAAAGTTCTTGAATGACGACATGTATAGGATTGCTTTTAATTGTGTTTTTCTGTTATAGTATTTTGTTCCTTGTTTTGTTCAGTAGTGTTTTTTATTTTGGCTATTTTTACACACTCAATATCATTGGAAAATGAAACATATACTCAGTGAAACTTACAGATCGAAAACAAAGAGTGAAAGAGCAAATGATGATAGTTTTTATTTCAGTTTCAAGAAAAATACAAAGACAACACAGATAAGACCCAAACTGCTTAGAGTTGTTTTCAACCCTTTTGGTTGTATTTATTTATTTTATTTAGTATTCTAAATAAATAAGTATGTTATTCTTTTAAGTCAGTGTAAAGCAAATTCAGTCATTTTCTTCTAAACACATTAAATAGGTCATAAATGTACTTCCTTAAAACATGTGAAAGCCATTCAACCATTCAGAATATAATTGTGGAGCTAGGCTTCACAAGCTGTTTTTCTAAATGTTCTGTGTTCAGGATTTAATGGGTCAGAAATCATAGCCGCGTTACGTAACGGAGCCATCGGTAGCATAACCCCACCCCTGCTGCTTCAGTGGTATAAATACATTCAGCGAATTAGCTTCGGTGGTTTACCCACTCGCTCTCGAGCTAACCAGTCAACCAGTCAGCTAACCAGTCATGTCTCCCCATGTCGCTCGTGTATCATTCCTGAATGCCACAGTGTGCAGGGTAATGGCTCCGTTAGGTTATTTAAGTTTCATACTGACGATGAAGTAAGGAAACGGTGGATCAATTGTATCAAGAGGAGCTACTGTGGAGAGCTAAAAATCACCACCAACAGCCTCTCTGCAGTGCCCACTTTACCCCCATAGTTACAAAAACTAAAGTCTAAACTAAAGGTAAAGTCTGGATTTCTGAAGAGCCCGTTAATGCTGGTCAGTGGGGCCGAACCGATCCTCTCCTTCCGCGGCTTGCATCCTCCCGCCCCGCCGACAGCAGGTGCCACCATCCCGGCCACCGGCGTTATATAGGCTATCCGCCGCCGGCAGTGGACGTGGACACTCATCTCTGTGCCTGTGTGACTGAGAAACGCCCCCTGAACAGGAGAAAGGACTGAACCAACATATATATGTTATATTTAACGTTACTTTGTTTTTTTGTTATTGTTGTTGTTAATTATTAATTAGGCTATTAATTACCTCACAGTCACTAAGAGGAATTTGGCTGAGCTTCGCTGCTTCTTCCGCTCCGTGCTGAAACCTGACACCACAGTCAGGCGCTGTGTGGGCTCATTTGCGTTCTAACAGCTGATTGGATGATTACTGAGGGCTGTGTGTGTGCGTACGTGCGTATGTGTGCGTGTGTATTGCATGTGCTGGGGCGAGCCTGCAGCTATGGTGGCCCTGAATTGCAAACCACAACAGCAAAAAACTAAACACATTGGGCTCTAATTTCGTAGACCAGGCGCAGGCGGGGCGCACCTGCCCTGCCGCGCCTGCGCCACGCCAACGGGGTGTGTCCTGGACATTTTGCAAGTTTCGTGCACGGCGCAGTCTGGCGCAGGGAGATGCACCCACGTATCCGTCTCTCCCACTGGCGCAAATGGCAGAGAGGGAGGAGAGTAGACTTGAGTGGGTTTAACACAGCCGAGTGTGATCTTCACCAATCAAATGAACGCCTCTCCTCGCCTTTAAATGCGCCATGGGCGAGGCGCAGTGACAATTTCACCTAGATGGTGAAGAAGGTCAGAGCCGCTGTCACTTTTACAGCAACTGGGAGAGCGCAGGGGCCACCGGGCCGCGCATCGGAGGACACGACGCGCGTCACCGTGTGGACCAGCTCGCGGGACAGATGTCATCTGTTCCCGTCTCATAAATATGAGTACAAAATTAAGTGATAATTACATTTAAACACAGCAGCAGGTTAATCCATTCATCATGCTTGTGATCCACCCGCATTCCTGGTCGTCATCGCCAAATAGCAGAAACTTTGGTGAAAATATATCTCCTCCTCATCCTCCTTGCAATAATGTTCTCCATCTTTTTAGATCACGTTAAGAATAAAGATTAAAACAGAGAAATATGGGCAATCACAGGTAAATCCTTAAGACACTATTTATTCAGCGAGCGTCTCTCTCTTTTTTCTTTTCTTTTGAATTTCATGAGATGAGAGAAGCCGGATACTCCGTATTGGATGATGTGGCTGTTTGTGGTTGGCTGAGAGATGTGAACTCGTTAGTTATGACAAACGTCTCTGATCTGACATCAGATGTGACGGGACAATTAATATAGATACAAATGTATGTGCTGGTTCAGACGGTTACATTAAATAGTGGTTGCTGTGATTGTTTATTGTATTAAAATGTGCCTGACACTCTGGATACCTGCCTGTGAGGTTTTGGTGACGTGTGCGCACTGTGCGCCTGTCAGCCAAATTACCACTGCCCGGAGTGCGCCTCGTCTGCGCCGAGAATAGACCAGGTTGGAGCTGGCGGGCTTTCAGCGCACCTTCCGCGCGGTTTTTTGGCACCAAATTGTCACTGCGCCAAGCTGAATCTGTGGACACCTCCCCCTGGTGCGCCGTCACACCCATCCCGGCGCAGCCGGTCTACCAAATTGCCAAAATGGCTGCGCACGGCGGTGCGCCGGACGAAATTACCACTGCGGGGGGTTCGCCAGGCTGCGCCACCCTGCGCCACCCTGAGTTGCGCCAGGAAATTCGAGCCCATAAAGATTAAGCAACCAGAAGAGGTAGGTACCAGGCAATTGGACTCGAGTCATAGGGACTCGGACTCGAGTCGCTAATTTGAGGACTGAGACTCCACTCGGACTCGGGAGACTATGACTCCAGACTCGACTTGACTTTAGACAACATGACTCAGAAAAATTGTAGCATATGTTTTTCTTTCACGTGGATATCATATCATTCTAGCATGATCAGAGCGCTCTGTGTGCGCGCCGCGCTCTCTATCAGGTTCGGACAGGCTCCGTATCTTTTCATGTAAGCGAGAAGCACTGACAGGCTGGAAGCACACACGCACTGTGATTGTTACATGCGATGCTCAGGCATTATATGAAGAGCCAGACAGGAGACCAGAGCATGTGAGCGGAGCGGTTTTTTCAACAAGCTGGAGCGGCACCTCATCTGTCGCTCCATCCCGCTCCAATTTCGCTCCGGTACCGCTCACACCAAGCGTCTGAAGCATGTCTCACACAGAGTGCATCTGCGTGTAATTAACTGTTCAGCCACCCACACTGTTTTCTGTCGGAAACTGGATGTTGACAACTCGGATCAGCACCGCGGACAGCGCAAAAGCTCTCAGACCTCAGTGCAGCTCACCTGCAATCGTCTCATTTTTTTTATCCAGTCAATGCAATGCGCTTCCGTATTTTCGTAGAGTGAGTGGTGAGTGACTTGACTGGAGCGGGTAGAAATTGGAGTGAGCGTCAGAGCGGTAATAAGCGGAGCGGTGCGCATGCGCTCTGAGGGGCAGCTGTGTGAGCGAGGAGCGGGAAATCTCACAGAGTCTGATTATTCACGTAAAACCGGACAGCGCAGAAGCTCTCAGCCGTCAGTGCAGGTCACTTGCAGCTGATAAGAGTCTTGTGTTTTTTTTGCACAGGTTGTTTATTTGGTGCTGTCTCCTGTTTGCTGCTGCGTGTGCCATCATTGCCACTGTGAGAGGATTTACAGAAGTTTCCTTTTCTTTATCTTTTCTCTTAATAATGAGATCCTGATCTCGTCATTCCCAGAAAAGGTGTCCATTTTTTCTTAATCCAGTGAATTCAGTGCACTTACATAGCAAGGGTCTGTCAGCTTTCCAGTCAACAGAGCCATTATCCGTTCATGTTCTGATTCATGCATGAGTCATTTCGTCTTATCTCACAGAACGCTTCCCCGCCATTGAAAAGTTTTTCCATCATTCTGTGTTTTTATTGAAATCTGGTTCTTGACACACTTACTTGGAGAAGTTCTGTTCTCCTGTGACCGAAAACAAACATGAAAACTCAATATGTGCGCTTTCTCCATAGGTGCGTCATATGTGCCTGTAGTCCTGATCAGACGGGAGAGGCTAACGAGCGGTTTACGTCGTGTTATCAATACATTTGTAAATATAAGTGTAGCTGTCCATTTCATGGACTTGTATTGATGTTATCCAGTGATACATTTTATTTTATCTCCATAAAAAAAATCCCAGGCGGGTGGGCTCCTCCTCGCTGTGTCGGTCCTCCCTCTCCGTCTCCTTACGCCCTATGGAGAAAGCGCACTTATTGAGTTTTCTTGTTTGTTTTCGGTCACAGGAGAACAGAACTTTTCTCAGTTTATTATATGTATTGCTCTCCGGGCATCAGCCCTCCCCCTTTGGGGAAGCACGCCGCATCCAGTGGGGTTTTGTCGGTCAGAGTAAGACCGCGGCTCGGCGTGGCGCATTCGCGTTGTGTGGAATTTGGGGGTAGAAGACTGAGAACAAATGACCTGTGTCTGACAGACCCCGACTCTACATAAAGCTTAGCTGTAAAGTAGAAAAGCAAGCCAAAAAAGAGAAGAAAATAAAGAAAAAAGTCATAAAATGTTCTGCCCTATATGTTGTTTTTATAAATTAGTTTCAGAAGTGTTTTTTTTTATTTACCTTAGTTTCAGTTTTGTAAATATTGACTATAGAATTCTAGGTTCAAATTTATTGGAGAATAAGACCATCCAGTTCAGGTGAGTGTTATGTTGTTGGTTGTTAAAAATCTGATATTTTATTTTGTTTTTCGTTTTTATTTTTCAGTCCCCCAGCCACCTCATTGTGGTCAGGGGGTTTGTGTGCTCCAGCGACCTTAAGAGCTAAAGCTATACCAGCAGGAGCTTAGTCTTCAGGTGAGACACACAAGTTGGACAGGTCTGAAGGTCGAGGCCTGACAGTGCAATCCACTGCAGGTTGGGGTTGGACACATAGCTAACAACCCAATTCCAAGAAGAAAACACTGTTACTATAAGCACAGAAAAAAGTGCTCAAGCATGATGTGTACGGACTACGCATGATGCCCCCTTCACATTTCTGACTGCCCCCTCATATATGCCTGCCTAGAACCGGCCCTGGCTTGTGGTAATAAAGAAACTATCAGAAAAGTAACTGTATGAAGGAAGTTTGATAAGTAAGAGTAATCATTGCTGTAAAATATCAGCCTTTCAAAATTATATATATGTATTCTTGGATTACTGTCACTGTTAGTCAGTTTCCGGCTCTGATGGCTCAAACAGGTAGGGCTGGGTCCGTCCGATCCTAGCGCTAGCTCCCATTGTTACTGTAGGTCACGTCCTTGTACGGCAGACGGAGGCGGCTCCCCTCCCGCATGTGGGCGTGGCTCCAGCGCCTCTAACTGACACGCCCCCAGCGTTTCACTGCAGAGAGAAGTGCTTGTTTTTGCATGATTTTGAGACCTAATTTTATATACTTAGCAATTTTTTTAATCTTTCAAATTTGGCTCAATGGTCAATGACACATGTTTCTGTGGTATGACAAACTCACAACACAAATTATTTTTGCTTTACACGGACTTTAACAAGAAGTTGATTTGATTTCTGATCCTGTGAATTTTTCTTCTCATATATCTCATCGATTTTTTTTGTTATAATCATAAATGCAGTCATGCGTGGCGTACTGTACATCCCAAAAATTCCTTGTAAATTTGGGAGTATCCTGGAAACACAGTCTCTGAGTCCAAACACTGTGCCTACTTTGTCCCATGAATGAATCAGGAGCATGGCTGCCATCCAAACTCCTCCATGCACTGAAACAGATACCAAATGATCAATTAAGTCATCTAATATAGGTCAGTGTCCAGTGAAACATTAACAGGATTGTGTTGTAAGTTAACAGGTAACGTTACAGCTTCCTCACGTTCCTGTGTAAACAGACGAGGCCGTATGAATGCAGCCAGTGGGGTGAAGGCAGAGCGACCATGACAGCTGTCTGCTCAGATATGTCTTAGTCTGCTGCACCCGCTTCACACTGCAGGGCTCTATCCTGAACACTGCCCACACTACTGTAAAAGAAAATACATGCAGCTGTGTCTACATTCACATTCTTATTTGGTCTTGTTCAGACTTACATACTTTGCACATTTTTGCATATTACACTCTTTATATGTTTTTTTCTCTTTGCCTCTCTCTGCCTGTGCTGTGTAAAAATAAAAAAGCTGTGACTGAACTGAACTGGGATCTGCTCCCTTTTCTAGCATAAAAAAAGATAAATCCATACAAATAGATATAGTTCTGAATCTTTTTGTGGTCTGTCTTTAGGATAAGACAGAGCCAGAGAGGGAGCACAGCGTTTGGAGCCCACCCTGTGACGTGCTCTCTCACGCTCTTGCAACACCATGTTGAACTGTAGTTTACATCAATGTCATGGAGTTGTTGAATCAGAATAAATGTGTGAAGTATAAATAAATATAACACAGCTGAGTTTCAATACGGAATCATCGGAGAAGTGCAGCACAATCAGGGCTAAATTTACAATTTCTCCAAAAATTTAGACGTATTCACATTTTGCTCTTGCCTATATTCTAGAGATTCCATTATTTTTTTCTTTGGGTGACAATTTGCCAACCTTAAAGTCCTGATATATTTAAACTGACCTTTGAAACAGCTAAACTTTTTCTTCAGACTTTGTGATAACATCCTGTCTTTCCTAGGCAACAATAAATATGTTGCATTGGCAGACGTGACACAGTGGATTGCAACTACAAAATAAAGGATTTATTTAAGTGCTGTGAGAGCATTCCAACAGTTATTGTCAAAAATGTGGAAGCCACCCTATCTCGTACTGATAAGAAATCCCAGACAAAATTCTGGATCCAATCTGATTGAGATCACCACCTAAATCTCACCTCTCCCTTGTGCCATGACCAAAGTTCCCTGAAAATTTCATCAACATCTGTTCACTATTTGAGTCATTAGTGAAAATGTGGAAAACTGACCAACCCAACAATGTTAAGAAATCCTTCAAAAAAATCTGGATCTGCATCCAGATTTGGATCACCACCAAAATCTAATCACTTCTTAATAATGTCATGACCATCACTTGCTGAATATTTAATGAAATTCATCCATGACTTTTCAAATTATAATTCTAAAAGACAAACAGGAGTAAAAACCCAACCTCAAGTGAAGAATCAACTCCAGATATTCTACAGCACGTGTTGTTTAACCAGCTGCCTCTGCAGAATGCTCTTCACCAGCATCTGTGTTTAAAAACAGTCAAAAATAATTCCTCAATCCGAGGGAAAGAGAGTAAGAGGCATGCAGCCATTCGTACTGAAGCATCCTGCCAATAACACGGCTGGCTGTGGTCTTTACTCTGACTCAGACATGACTCCAGGGGTCCTGATGCCGGCGGGGCAGGAGGTCTAACCAAGGTTGTCTGGGGGGATTTTTGAAACTGAGTCGGGCTCATCTTTAACCCATGACCTGCTCTACTGCTGCTCTGTTACCCTTCACAGTTAAGCTGGTGGTCTCCTGCAGTTTTCCTTAAGGGGTAAAAAGTCGGCAGGTTTCAACAGAACACTGAAGCTGCTTTAACCTCAGAAAACAAGCAGCTACAACAGTCAAAACAAAACATGAAGGTAGTCTGGGTCTTTGACTGAGGCTGTTTGAATCAAACTTTTTTAGAGTTTAAGGTTTTATAAAGATATCAGTTACTAAGACTTTAACAGTTAAATGGACTGTGTTATCATCTGGACCTAAAGGTGCAATACGTCCAATTTTAGCTCTGAAATGTCAAAATCAATTTAAAAAAGTGTAGACCTTTGGTATCGATCTTTTAGTTGATCACAGACATTACTTTAAATATTTCTGCATCAATATTGCAAGTTTCTATTGAACAGATTCATCAGTTCAGAACTTGGTAATCTTGGTAATTTCTCAAGATCTCAACTAATCATCTAACTATTTTCTTATGCAAAAACTGTTTCCTATTGTGATGAAGTAATCCATCAAGATCTGTAGAAAAAAATATTTCTGTTGTCACACAACTAAATGAAAACATAATAAAATAAAATGTCTCCTGGGGCCTCTGCAATGGCATGTTTTTAAGTTTTTGCTTTGTCCTAGATCTTTCTTCAATCACACAATAAATCTTTACCAAAGATTTATGAGAGAGGTGGTGGTGTCTTTAAAAAACACCAGTTTCAGCCCTTTGAACCTCAAATATCTCAAACACAAAAAGATGCACTGATTATGAATAAACTGCAATGTCAGATGTTCAATGTGCCGTAAAGTCTACTTGACTCTCTCTGGGAATATACAACAAAGCCTCTCTGGGCTGTGGTTGTAAGGGGGTAATTTAAACATTAATTAGTTTTGTAAGTATTAAAGCAACACGATCAGCACATTTCAGCTCTTACACCTCAAACAATCCCTCACTATCCTTAATCAAAACGGTTTTAAACCCAGGATTATTAAGCTCTGCAAGTAAAAAGAAACTTAACGACTTTTTCTAATTTACAAAGCAGCATGATGAATCATTCCCAGAAACACGTTTTTCAGTTTGCAGTAGACATTCAAAATAAAGGACTGAAATGAAAGCTATTTGAGTCACTTTAAAAACTGCATGATTCTGCATCTAACCACAGAACCAATCAAAAACACTAGCTGAAACATGAAACTGGAATTGTTCACGAGTTTTGTTCTGGGACGATAAAACTAAAACTGGATTCTTCTCCTAATGCTCGCTGTATTGTGCTCTCTAAGGTGTTTCAGGTTAATGTGAACACCTTGTATTGGCTCAAAAAGGTCTCTGATCCTGATGTCTCTAGAGAACCGGGGAGGACGCTCACAGCCTTCATCACCTTGACTCAACAGATCCTGCCAAGTCGCCTCCTCAGGGCATCTGGCTTGGCTCGCCATCACAGCACAGCGAGAAAATAGGAACTAAAAATAGCTTCAGGTTGTATCTGGGCAATGGTTGACTGGGAACATCTGATTAACGTTACAATCATGCTTTTTTGAAGCTGGTGATAATTAGTGTTGTTGACTAAATGAGCTCTGAGGGAGGACTATTGTTTCTGCGTTGTGATAATGAAAATCAGGAGACTAAAGGCTTAAAGCTTTTGATCCTCAGGTGTATTTGGGTGGGGCAAAGTGACATGTTTTTCTTTTTTGACATATATTGACATGTTTCCAAAGAGTAACAGAGGTAAGGCATTATTGTTAAAGTCAATGTTTCCACTAAGTGTGGGCCACGGCCTCCTGGTGGCCCCCAGAGGTACTGCATGTGGGCTGTGCCAGGTCAATTACAACAAATAAAAACCATAATTAAAAAAAACTGAAGTCATATTTCTGAACTTTCACATAATACCTCAGTTCATGTCTTGTTTTGTTTTATTCCAGGACACTGACATGAAACTTCAGGACAAGTTCATTTCAGTTAAAAATGACTTTGGTATGCAGTCTTGAAAAAGATACATGTTTTTGTAAAAACATAGAAATGATATTTTCTTCATGTTAACGTTGGGTTGGGCAGTTTTTTTTTCCTTTGAATAAGTTTCATTTAAGGACAGGACTTTCATGTTCCTTTTGCTCCTTACTATCATGTTTTGCAGCCAGAGTATGGTCCAAAAATGTTTTTAAAGCAACCAACTTACTTTTGTCATTAGACAAAAAAAAATATGTCTGAAGATCATGAAGAGTATGTGCACTTTGATACCGACGATGATTAAAATGAATTTGATTTTAACATTTTCAGACACATGGTATGTAAGTGTATGGAAAATTTTGTCAGCTTCAGTATATGGGAACGCCGCAAGGGTTTGTAATATCACAGACAATGCTGAGGGGTTTGTCTGCAAATTTTGGAAATTAAAATATTACAGCAATGACAAAAAGCAATGCTGTGTGTGCAGGACTTGTTTCGGTATCAATATTGAGTAATTTCTAACAGTATCTCATCAAATGGTATAGTTCTGGTATTTTGACAACCGATTACTATTTTACAGAAAAAATTATCAAGATATTTTTCTTGTTTCATGGTTCAATTTAAGAATACAAAGCCCTGAGATGTAAGGGAAGTGGCATAGTCATAATACCAGATATTTAAACTTTAATGTTAGTTATAGTAAAATGCAAAAGATATCAAATACTTAAAAATAAGAAGTCCAAGGCAGTAGGTATACATTTTTTTCTTAACTTAATTTTATCTTAACTCCTGCAAACTCTAAATCAAGCAATGGTCTTTGTAAAGTTAACACTTTCACCTGAACATCTACTGGTTAAGCATGTAATAAAAGAAAATCAGGTTTTTTTTTTCTTTTTCTAATTGGTCACAAGACTTTTTCATTTAAAACTCACTATCAATGAGGATCCAAGTATTTCTTTAAGACAACTTGAAGGTGGAGGACATCAGTTTTATAATCTGAAGAAAAGAAAAAAATACTTGAAGAAAGAAGAGGAAGAAGAAAACGGAATAAAAGAGTACATGATGCATACTACCTCAAACAAGTGTTTTGCATTAAGAACTTGTGGTCAAATAATTGTTTTAAAGCCTAACACTTTCTGTTTTGCTTGTCAAAGAAAAAAGGAACAATGTAGTATTTTCAGCATTTGTCATCAAGAACACCCTGTCCAGTGGAAGAAAAGCCACAATTAAGTACAAAATAATCAACTGACTGTCAAAGTGTCCTGCCAACGTGCCCACAAGCAACTCAAAGAAGTGATTATGATGTACAGCTCTGTTCGCTGCTGTAATTGGAAACATGTATAGGCCAGATGCTGCAGTAATTCGGTGTAATTTTCCGAGACATGTCTCACCCTGACCTTGTGTGTAATTTAAAGTGTATAGCATTGTTCTGCAGCTTGCGGTCATGAAAACATTATTGTACTGCTCATTATTAACAAACCACGCAGGACAAACAACAAAACCATCAACAGCAGAGGGGCTGGTGAGGTTTCTCCACGCATATCAGACAGGCCGAGTGTGCCAAGATGCTTTTGATTTTATTATTTTTATTTATTTATTTTACGACAGCACATAGTCTAGTTTTTGAGGAAGCCTATTACTGTCCTCCCACACACACCCATCAGTAGCAGGCGCACCACGACCTCAATAACCCTCAACACACTCACACAGACCGGTTTAGTCCATTTAAGACGCCATAAAACTGCTCGTACCCTTGGAGCAACACTGCCATCAAGTGTTCAAGTTTTCACAGAACAACTGCCTGCCAAAGAGCTGCAGAATAAATACTGAAGGAACCCTCTACCACAATTTTTATTTCTTAATCACCTTACGCAACCACTCAACAACAACTCACACAATACTGTAGTTTTTCCGAAGACCCATCCATCCATGTTCTGCTTATTCAGGGCTGAGGCTGACCCAAACATCCCTCCACCCAGCTTTTCCAGAAGGATCCCAAAGTGTCACAAGACCAGAGGGAGATACGATCCCTCCAGTGAGTTCAGGGTCGAGCCCTTGGTCTCCTTACAGGGGGTCAAACCCAGAGGACCTCCAAAACATCGTTTCAGGTAAAGTGAAGTATTCTGCCACAGAAAGTGAAATTCTTCATGCTGTTGTGCTAGATTTGAAGGTTATCGATTTGGAAAGTTTAGTGAAAAATAGACTGAAATTTTGACAGAGCAGGGCTTAAAAACAACCACTTTCATGAGTTTTTGTCTAGTTTAGACAGAACAATAGTAGCAAGTACTGAAATGTTATTTAACCCATTTCCCTGATATCCTAGGGTAGTAATTTTCAAACATTTTTGGCCAAAGCTCAACTAAAACCAGGCCTAAATCTCAAAGCACACCATATTCATAGTAATGCAAAAGAGACAAGAAGCTGTACTTCTGAAATATTTATCAAAATATACAAAAAAGGTAATTTGAGACTTGGTTATATTTCAAAATAGGAAAAAGAGAAATACACATTTCACTACTTTTGAGATACACAAATATTTATACATATTTAGATATTTTTGGGGGGCAAATTTTAATAACTTTTAATCATATTAGAGAAACAGCAGATAGACTCAGGAAGGGAAGACTCATGGCAAATGGGCCTCAGACAGGAATCGAACCCGGGCCAGCCTCACAAGGCATGACTATATATGGTATGTGTATGGTTACTACCAGCATCTTCCAACTCTATCAACAGGTAAAGACATTCCCTTGAAGATCTTCTAAAGATTTTGAAAAGCTACAGAATTTGCAGCTGTTTAAGAAAATTGGTGTCCCTCGAACAACTTATTTGAAATGTTAACCTGTGGTTGTTTTAATTTCCAGGACACACCAGACACATTTCATTATCTTATAACAAATAATGCAAGTTTAAGATCTTAATTTGTAAATGTAAAAAATTTTTGCATTGTATTTCTTGAACAAGACTTTTGCCCTTAGAACCATTGTTTTGAGTATGACATATGGGCTAACTATAGAAGGTCACAAAAACATTATGTGGGCCTGGCTCCTGGTCTGGCCCAATTGCCCAAATGCCTTCCATAGCACTGTAAATGACCAGGGACTCGATTTGAGCTCCCTTTGAAAGTCCAAGCCTGTCACGCTGTCCCTACAGCTGAGCCCAGACACTGCAGAAGTAACTTATTTCAGTGCAAACAATCTCAGTCTTTGAGTCCCTACCTAAAGCTCATGACCAAAGATGGAGGCGGAAACAAGCACTGGACTTCTGAAAGCTTTGCCTTGTGGCTCAGCTTCACCTTACCAGACCTGCAGATGCTGCAACTATGCCTCTGTGAATCCAACTCTCTAATGTCCTCACCGATAGAGAGACCCCAAAAAACTTCAACTCCTTCACTTAAAGCTTGAGGGACTCAAATCAGAAACTCTCAACCCAGCTGCCTCGCGATTCCTGTCCATGAAAGGATGGCCCAGACGGGCGAACACTCGGGGTGCATGTCCGACTTTGTACCAAGAATGCTGACATGGCTTTAACTTTAATCACACAGGGGCCTGACGGCTCTGGGTAACTACCCAGAGACCTGACAGCCCCACTGTATCCATGAGAACCACCAAGAGGCACAATCGTAAGCCTTTCTCAGGTCCACAAACACCTGTAGGCTGGAAAACCCTCATCACAAATCAGCATTTCAGATCAAATAACCACCTTTAAAAAACATATACATCCAGCAGTTGTGGAGGAAGTGTGCAGAGCTGTACTCAAGAAAAAAAGAACACAAATCCTTAAAATGTCATTTGAGGTAACTAGTGCTCTTTTTGCTGCTAGTTTATTATATAAACATGTTTACATGAGTGCATTCTTAAAATATGAACAAATACAAAATACACTGAGTGTTCATTCTGAGGAACAACTTCTTTTCGGACTCTTCATTTTATTGTTGTTGACAATTTTAGGATTCCACAAATATGGATGAGAAGTCCTTGATCATTAATAAACGAGGTCATTTATCCCATAATCCTGAAAACCACTTCCTACCAGTCTGCTAAAGATCATAGACAGTAACACTGCATCTTAAAAGATGTTCAACTGAGCCCTATAGAGATTATTTGAATTTTTTGAGCCGTTCAAGACAAAGAAAAGACAAAAAAATGAAATTTAAGTCCCACCTTTCATCCTCAGAGCTATTTCGAAACTCAATAACACACGGACAGCGGACTCACTTTGGAGTTTTGTTTATGAGATAAATATTTAATGATTTTGTTAAGATGAAATACACTGAAAACGTATGAAAGAGCTGTTGTTGGCCATCATAACTCCTCCACAAAGAAAGGAGAAGCATTTCATTTTTGTTTTTCTGATTTAAATTTCTAAAAATCTCCATGTTTCTATCTCTGAGGGCTTTTCCACCCTGAGGACACAAAAACTGAGAAATACTGGGAATAATTTGGCATGAAAAGAAAAGAGTAAAGAAAGTGTGTCGATTATTGGCAGCTTTAGTACAAAAATATTGGAAGCAGGCTTAAAAAAGAGCCTTGGTTTGCTCTCGATTACATAAAACCAGGATTAAAGGGATTCTTGAATAATAAAAGATTAAATTAAACAGGAAAAATCTTAAAAGAGGCACTTCTTCATCATCGTTACTTCTGTGTGCTCCTGTAAATATGTACACAATTTAAGCTTCATAAAAAAGTTGTGAATAAAACTGAAACAAAGGAGGGAAAACCTCAGTGTTTCAGGTTAAATCTGTCAGTTAATACTAATATCTGAAATAAAAGTTTAACAACACTATGTCTCAGGGCTAGGCAGTATATTCAGTTTAGGTTTAATTTATAGAATTTCAAATTACATATTGGGCCAGACAATGAGAGTTGAATTGATTTAGTTTGTGTTGATCTTAAAAAGTCATGTGCTTATGACCATGAGACAATCTGTTTAATCTGAAAGTGGAGTTATCATTTTAACCTGTTAAGTTAGACTTTTCTATCAGTGGTACAACGCAAACGTCATTGCCTATTTGATTCTATAGCAACAAAAAAAAGACGTCATAAACAGCCAATCTTGCTAAATTCACTGTGGGCATTATCAAAGTTAAGCAGGCAAACTCGTATTTTCTGTCTTAATTGCACAAATATGTTGCAAACGATTCCAAACAAAAATTTTGCCAATTTATTTGTGCAATTTTGACAGCCGTGCATGAGTTTGTATGCATTTTCGTATATCTCAAAAACAAGAAGATTTCCACTAATTCACATCTTAGACTTTTATTTTTGATTCAGTGGCATCAACACAGGCCTTGATGTTGGCTGATGTTGATGTTAAATGATAATGGAGTTTTAAATTTTGGTATTGTGACAAACCTTCTGGTTTCAGTCACTTAAAGTTAAGTCTGATGGTCAAATGAGGTATGTAATAAATATTGCTAATCATAAAACGGAATGCTAACAACTATTATGCTACATAAAAATGATCCTACATGAATGATTCAAGTTTAAGATATGTTTTTATTTACAGTTTATGGTTTGATGAGCTCCTTTAAAGCTGCAGCAGAGAGAACGATTTGATTTGAGGTCCATAAAAGTGGATTTAACGGTCAACTTTGCCACTGAGCCGCAGCTGATAAACATTTCTTCATCTACTTCTCACTAATAGCCCTTCAAAATTAAAACCAAACAAGACACCAACATATCAGAGACCTCTGTTTGAAAGTGGTTAAATAGATTATAAACTGCCATAATTATAATTCTTTTGGAAAGCGTTTGAATATGTTGAACTTGTGCCGGTGGCCAGTTAGTAACAGCTGCTGTCACATTTTAAGACGCTGTACATGTTTATAACTCAAAGTGCTAAATAAAGTCACCATTTTGTCAGTTCATCAACATTTTAAGTTAACAACTCATCAAGAGGCACATTGTTTTTATACATTTGAAGGATGTCCTTCACACTTCACCGGTAAAGGGCAGTAAATATAGTGCACAGTGCTCCCAGGTGAGTAAAAACACCACCAAACACACCTGTGGGTACAGGTACATCCCACGCAAAAATCCATTCATAAAAGTTATTAGACCTTAAAAATGAGCTACAGTATTGAAGCCTTCACAGAGGCATGATGTCTGTCTGTCTGTCTGTCTGTCCGTCTGTCCGTCTGTCTAGGCCATTCCTCTAAACCAAATATGCCAAGAATGCTTGAAGGACTTTCTTCAACCTTCACACAAATAACTTTAACTCAGGGACAAACTGAGCACACTTTGGAGGTCAGGGTCCCAAGGACAGGGTCACTATTCCTGTTTAAGAAATAAAATTTCTACCAATCACATGACCAAGTAACCCCTGCCCTCCTTTTGACCCAACACTGTGCTTTCTGTTTGGTAATAATAAACCTCCCGAAGGTGACAGTTACAGTTTACTGTCACTAAGGTGACCTTTTTAAGTCTCATTAAATGTTTTAATCTAAGCTGAGCTGTGCTTTGCAAAGGCTTTGACTTCAAATTGAATTTCAGCGACAATAATTCAGATTTTGGGACCGAACTTGAGACAAACGGTCTTGCTATGATGGATGTTCCTGCAGTAATTAAAACCCAAAGGGTATAAAATAAATATCAATAAGTTAAACAGTCACTCTTTGTTTTCTGCTGTGAACGCTGGGTTGTCTTTAGGCCCTCCTCCATCTGAGGAAGGCTTTGTTTGGTCTGTGTCTCTGTCAGAGTCTGAGGGTGGTGCTGGATCGGTGGTGTTTGGTTGTGTGGGAGTTTCTAAGGAGGGTGGTGTTGCAGTGCCGTCATCACTCGAGTTTCTGTGTGACGTCGCCACTGCCTTGTAATCCGCTTGCTCCTTAGGTACCTGGCAACAAAAATACACAAACAATAACAGTGCATGATTGTGCAGTTTTGTATTTACGTACATCCCAAAGAGCATACTAAGGAGGAAAAAAATCAAAAACTTTAATCTGTAAAGTTAAAATTTCCTAAATCTAGGCTGCAACAAAGAATATAACTAGAACTGGGCTGAACAAAATGACTCACACGATGTAAAAACAAACAGGTAAGTCTCTGCACTAGGGCTGGACAACATGGACAAAAAATAATTTAATCCAATTTTTGGACAAACAGTGATACTTTTTATCCTGTAAAGAAATAATAAATGGTGGCCATAACACCAGAATGAAGAACTACGATTCAAACAAAAATCAATTAATACTGACATCTTTCTAATGCCACAGCAACAAAAATAGTGAACCTAGGTACCCCATATTGATATTTTTTGGGGTTTTTTTAACTGTCAAAACAGTAGCAACACTCCTATAAACCTTCTAAATTAGTGGTAGCCCATCTTAACACAATTATTTACCCAATAATGAGTGTTTCAGACCTCTGTTTATGTTGCTGTGAAAACATGTACAGATATTAAAATCATTTTATTTTTCACTTAAGATTTAAATGCTTCATTAATTAAAAATAATAATTAAGTTATAAATACCACTTTAGCACAAGTATTTCAAATAGATATCTTATTGTAAATGTGTACTATAAGTTGCTCTAACATCAGATAATCATCTTACTCAGCATTCAGCCTGGCAACTATTTTTTTATCAGCTTATTTAACATTGAAATCACTCTGGCCAGATAGAGCCAGATGAACGGTTGTCAACAGGAGAATAAAAGAGATTAAACAAATATGGACAACACTGTCTACGCTGTGTTTAAGTTTATAGAATTATATCTTATACACTAAACAAACTTCCCAGCCCTACTCTGATTACCCATGGAGCTCCTTGAACACAAACAAATTCTGACTTACTTTTCAAGAACCAATCAAAACTTCCCTGATGTCTCACTACTCTGCCTACATCTCGACCATCTTCATCTGAACTCCTCAGCACTTCGCCAACATGGCCGCCAGAGGGAGGGGAGGGGAGGGGAGGGGCGGCGCTGACGTCAGCAGAGGGGAATTTCATTCAGGCATGCCATGCAGCTCAAACGACGTCACCACAACGGGCGTTGGAGGTTCGCAAGACACACAGACAGATATACATGCATGTATACGCCCACATACCACACGTACACTTCACACACGTAAAGATGAGTCACTACATGCATCAGCACACAAACAGAGCAAACCGTGGACACCCCACCCCCCCAATACAAGGTAGTTTTCCACTTGCCACACAAATGTCTCACCTTTCTTTAGTGTGTGTGTGGGCAGCAGGTTAGAGGAGAAAGTGACGGAAAGTTCAGGTTAGTGAAAGTCAAACACATTAAACCTCCATCATGATGTTATTATACAGTCAGATGTTAATACGCTGCAAAAGTTCAACTGAATTTAACCCCCAAATAACCGGGAATGGGCCGGATAGTCAAGATATGCTCTCTTTATAAGCAAGCTCTTGCCTATTCAACATGAAGCTAAAGCACACTGAGCTTTCTTAAGTGTCATAAAACCTGCACATGAAGAATAATTCCATCAAAAGCTCTGAGCAATAAAAAGAAAACTCTCTATAGTTGCCAAATATAACAAAGGCATTAATGCAGTTTGGGTAGTTTGCACTGTCTGCTTGCATTTGTGTTGAATACAAACATAACAAAATACCCAGAATCGAAGGAAAGGACTTCAGTTTTTTTTACCTTGGTAACATAAATAACACTGACATATCTTGTTTTTTCTTGAAACTGTGTTGAAGTTTGAAATTCAGTTTACTCATCAATCCTGCTTTTGGTGAGACCACCTCCTCTCCTCCCCTTCACGGTAATAAACATGAATCAGAGTGTGTTTCTTTGTACCTGCAGAGGGTCAGTCTCTGGTGGAGGTCCACTGCCCTTCGTCAAGTTCATCAGCTCTCTGATCTGAAAGATGGCGAAGGCGACGGTGACCCAGGGGGCACCGGAAAGCATCCAGGCCGGTCTGCTCACGTCCTCTTGGTCCTCCTGGTGTTTGGTCTTCAAGATGGGCTGCACGGCAGCCTGATGAGTCGGGGTGAGGCTACCCACACCGCCGTTCTGGCTCTGCACAAGGTCGATGGTGGCGATGGGGACAGGGCTGGAGGGGACGGGGATATTTTCTGCCAACATTTTGTCTTCTGAGGAAGGAAAAGGGAAAAACTTCAATAAACTGCTGCCTTCAGTGAAAGTCGAGCAGCATCTTAAACTTAATCCAGTCACACAGTTAATTATTTTAACTAGTTCAGGTACTGTTCTGAATAAGCATCTGTGTATAAAGAAAATCTATCTTCAGAACTTCAAACCTTTTGATCAGACCCTGATTCAGTCAAAATGAGTACAAATAATTAACCAAAACTATGTTCGCAGTTAAATATCAGAGCTGTTGCTCTCCAGCTTTCAATAAACAAAGATTTCTGATCGTGTTATTATGAGTTGTCTTGTTGGTTTGATGTGAACACATCTTCATAAATTAGCCCTTAAATTGATTTCCTTTGACTTAGCCACCATCTTAATTTCAAAGACGATGGCATTAAAAGTGATAGCTAGAGCTGGCCAAGCAGGATGGCTGCAACCCCATCCCTCTTTTTTCCAATTAATTAAAGGATAAGTTCGGTTTTTTGAACCTGGACCTTATTTTTAGGGTTAAATACGCTCGTAGACTCACCCAGACAATTTTGGCGGAGTTCGGGGCCGTTTTTGAGCAATTTAGATCCATCCAACGGCGTTTTTTCTAATGTCATAGTAGCAGACGGGGCCAGAAATCGAAGCCCCTAAATTAGACATTAACTGCTGCGAAACTCACTCCTCCTCTGTTGCCATTGCCGCACAATGTCCACAACAACACCACCAGTTAGCCCCCATTCGTGGACGTACAGTGGTTGCTTGTTCTCTGGCCAGCTGTTCGGCTCTTTCCCTCTGCATCCTCCTTTCAAATAGCTCCTCGTCGGTATATTCTGGCTCAAAACGATACGGGCATCCATTATACTCAAAGTCGTCGTCAGACACTTCTACATCGGATAAATATTCCGCCATGTTGCACAAAAATAGCCGTGTAGCCGTGTAGCCGTGTAGCGTAGCAACAACAGCGGCTCTACTCAGCTGTGCTCTTGCGGTGCATGTCTGTGACGTCACCAAAAGTTACCCATCCTTGTAAAGCCCCGGATGACCATAACAACAAAGTTGAGCTGACATGGTGATAACACTGGCCATTCATTTATAAAATGTAGCTGAAATGAGCGAGTTTCGCAGCAGATAATGTCTAATTTAGGGGCTTCGATATCTGGCCCTGTCTGCTACTATGGAGATATGGAGAAAAACGCCGTTGGATGGATCTAAATTGCTCGAAAACGGCTCCAAGCTCCACCAAAATTGTCTGGGTGAGTCTACGAGCGTATTTAATCCTAAAAATAAGGTCCAGGTGTCAAAAAACCGAACTTATCCTTTAACTGATTTATCATCTATAATTTTACTTGATTTTTTCAACCTAAATTTTCTTTCTTTCTCACTATTATGACTAATGTTAATATTTTTTCTTGAAGAGTCATTGACAGTCCTATGTCAGGAATGTAATTTACTTTAAAAATGAAAATAAAAACTAAAAAAAAAAAAAAAAAAAGATGACTTCATTTTAATAGAAATCCTTAAACATCAATTGATCTCTGATCAGTGAGTCACATCTTGTCTTTAAAATTCAAAAAGATTCTCACCTTTCCCCTCGGTCACTCCGGTGAGACACTGGATAAACGAGAAGATGAGCAGGATGACGAGGGACGCCATGCCGATTCCTCTGAACGTCTCTGCAGCACCTGCAAAGAAAAGCAAACATCAACAGGAGGACAACTAAAAGACATTTAGACATGGAATTATAGTTTGTCTTCTGTAGGTAATGAAACAAGAAAAACAGCCATCTTCGCTCCAAAGTGACCAGAACAAAATATTCTGTCGTCATCCAGGCGTACCAAAGAAGTTGACAAAGACTCCTCCCACCATGGCTCCGCAGCCTCGGCCCAGTCCCAGGTGAAGGCCCTGCAGGATTCCCTGTGCAGATGTCCTCAGAGCTGGAGGTACGGCAGCGCTCAGATAGGAAATACAGGCTGCCCAAACTGAGGCGTGCGTCACACCTGGAGGACACACAGGGACAGACAAATGGTCAGGGCTGGAGATGCTCACTGATGTTACTCATTAAAACTGGACATATTAATCCTCTACTTTTATGAGTGAATGGGTTCAACATTAATCAGCTAATTTAAATATTTTCTGATTGATAAATATGCACAAGGGATTCCTCAAGGTTCTTTGAAGAAAATATGTCACTAAGTTTAACAGGAGTTACACATATCTGTAGTGCATTTACCGAAGCTTCAGGCAACACAGCAGAAACCGTAAAGTATGGAAAATCAAAAAAAGTAAAGCTTTTTCTCATTAAAACTGTTTCACGAGTTTTTTTGTTTATTTCTTGAATAAATCACCAGAGATATCTGCATAAAACCTGTAAAAGCTTTTTTTATGCTTTTCCGTATATGTCATATACATATCATTTATACTTATGTAAGACATAATTAAGTTGTTTTTCTGAAAATGAAGCAGATTCATGAAAAAGACTTTATTCACCAGATTCACTCAGTTGTTTCTGAGTCCTTCCAGCTCAGACTGAGGTCTGGCACAAAAACCCTTTCAGTCGTTCTAATTGTTTTATGGTTGATTTCTTGTCAAAACTGTCGCTGACCATCACAATGAGACTTGAACTTGTTTTCACTTGTTTGCTCTGTGAGGCGTCAGTGTTTCCTCAGGGTGGACTTCTCAAACAAAACACACAAAAACTCTCATAGCTTCAGATTCATTTCTTTCCCATAATCATCCAGCGCTCTCACCTCTATTCCACATTTTTCCTTAAATCACATCTATATTGTTTTTACCAAAGTCAAGTCCTCTCATCGAGGAGGAAAGAAGCGTTTTTTAGCCGAGTTAAAAAAATAACAATCCTGTTTGTTATTAATTTACAGAACAAACTGAACTGAGTAAAGGTGTAAGCAGAAACTTGCACTGCTCTAATACATATTATATTATATTTGAAATATTAATAAAGTAGGTCATCTTGCTGATGATAAATTGAATAAAAATGTTTTTGTGGTGAGAAAAGAAAACAATAAGTATGCTTCCTTAAATTGGGACTGCAGTGAAGTATTTCCTAATACATATATATTTTGTGCAACATTAACCACGATCAAACTTCAAGAGTTCAGCTTCACAGTTCAGTGTCACATCAGTTATCATGAAAAATCATAAGAATTTTCAAACAATATTTGCTGGCCAGCTTTATTTTACATAACCTGTAATTTACTTTAAATAGTAAAATACAGACTTTATGAATTCCTTTGATTAAATGTATGTTGTTTGTCAGATTGGGACAATAATCATACATACAATTTCTCTGATGAAGCTGCAACAATGTTTGAGGATGCTGGCTGTGCTGCCATGATGGAGCCCAGGTTTTTAAATGATCTGCAGTAAACGCTGGTGAATGAGACCATTTCTATGCAGACTTTTTAAGAGGTAGTGCTACCAGTATACCTGAATTAAGTGCTGAGACACGCTGTCATGACCACAGAGCAGCCACTGCCATCACACATTGATTACACAAGACCTGCTGCAACAGAGAACTTTCCTCTTTTCGATGTGTGTGAGCAGATGCTTGTATGAGCGATACATGCCATCTTTGACCCTTATTTCCCATCATTGGGTCACTGTCCTGAATTTAGACACAGCAGGGGCGTTTAGTGGAAAGAATAATGAGCTGGGAACATGATGCATATCACAAAACAAGGATGGTGATACGAAATATTACAATATTATTTAGCATCACAGTGTTTTTTCAGTATATACTCAAAGTTCTATTTTTCAAGCATTAACACCCACAATATTTTATGTATGTAAAAACAGTGTCTAATCAGTGTTATTAATAAAAGACACAGTCCCTGCAACAAGGATGAACTGCATGTGCTCCAGTAAAGGAAATAAAAACAATTAAGCAAACAGAAAGGAGCAGCTGAACCTAAACACTATACAAATATCCTGTTTGATAACATTTACTAATAAATAATATAAAAGAATTAAAATCTAATAAAACACTGTTATATTGCTCCATAATTATTGATACAGTATCCCACAGCAACATATTGTGATATACATCAAACAGAGTGTGTAAAATCTGCTTCCAGAGGGTTCTCAACCAGACCAATAAAAAAAAGATGAGAAGTAGAGACTAACACACCTTTGCCCTCCTCCTCTCTCCTTACTTACTGTTTGAATTAAAGACCCTAAACAGGACACACGTGGTGTACCAGACATTGTGGAGTGCTGGTCTGATTTAAAAGACTGCTCAGTTAAGGGAAACAAGTGACTAGAAGAGGTGGGCAAAGCAACTAAGTGTTGGTCTGTACTTCACGTCATTTCAGGCTGAAAGCTCGATAAGTGTTATAGACAAGAGACTTAGAAACGCCAAGCGGTGAAAACAGATCATAAAAAATGGTAACACTGAAACTATATGTTGTAGACTTTTCTGAACGTAAGAAAAATCAATTTGAACACTTTTCATTCTTATTCAAGTTTTTTAAAGGTCCCATATTTTGCTCTTATTCTGCAGTTTAACATGAATCCTTGATGTCTTCATGAAACATTAGTAACATGCCTTGGCGTATGCTAATGAGCTAGAGCAGCATAACTCAAGCGAAGCAGAGCGCTCTGGAGCTTCGGCCACACGCCGCTTTCAGTCATGAACACATACAAACCCTTAATTCATGCTGGTGTAAGTACCAGATCTGTCCCACACCGGTTACCGCACACATGGTTACAACAGCAAAGCTCTTTCCCCCAAACATCAAAGACTTACGCACAACATGCTAACCGCAGAGGGATAGTTGCAACTTAGCCTACCTTCCGGGTTAACGTTAGCACAAACAGAGGGACCTGGGGTGGGTAAAGGACTGATTATACTCAGCCAACTGTTAAGCTTCTCTTCCTGAACACACACGAACCACAAATTAAAGCCGTTTAACAGATAACAGCGATTCAGTTTCCCCAAACATCACAGGCTAACGCACAACATGCTAACCTCGGCCTAGTCACCGCAGTGGGACTGATTATATTCAGCCGACTGTTAAACTTTTCTTGACTAATGTAAGAATGCTCATACACTGAAGTTTATCCTTCAGAACAAGTACCGTGAACATTGACGAACATGTTGTGCAGTAACCTCAAGTTCACTTCACCCTGCTGTTAGCATCAGCTCGTAGCAATGAGCAAAATAAATACTACACAGCACTAAAATACTCACATTTCCATCATCAGGTTTGTTGGTACTGAGCCTGGATTCAGGAAAAGTCTGGTTCCCAGTCATGTGTTGAACTGACTGAAGTTGAAGAAGCAGTCTGACGTGAAGTGACTGACACACACATACAGGTTTTAGCCGACTGTAGCTGCTCATTCCCTTCAGAAATAAAATTAATCTACTGGGCCCTTTGATCCTCTGAGTCTGGTTGCCAATATGTGAAGATATATGTGGCTGTTTACAGCCAAAAACCGAGCAGTGACAGCTTCTGAGCTTAGACACCGATCTCTCACTAAGAATATAAACAACATGGCTGCTCTTCACAGAAGAATCTCTCCAGCAGGTGGGAGGGGGTCCACACAGGTAGACCAATCAGGATAGGCTATGCAAATCAAAAACATAGTGTTACGTAACAGTATATCCACAGACTCAACAGCTCACTGAATACCATGAGTTTACATTTATGCAGCCTGCTAAATACAGGTTTTGTTGTCTACTATCACATTTTGTGTGCTGGGAGGAAGGACAAATACCCAAAAATGTGTTCAAAGGGTTTTTTGCATAATATGGGACCTTTAAATAACATCAGCACTTTACCTTTGACACTAATCACTGATTTACTTTGTTGCTGGAGGAAAACCCATGATTTCAGGCCTGCAGTAATAAAGTAAGTATATTTCCTCTCCTGTCTCCTTGAGATTTGATTAGGCTTAGACTCAAAGGTGACGCCATTTATGAGCTTTATGGCTCTACGTTCTGTAAATGTGGTCATACTGCAGCTGTTGAACTAAACTGTTTGACTTTGACACGCGTCCTGCTGTGGCACAAAGTCCATCCCAGTATTTCTAAAGCTTCATCCCTCCTACAGGCTATCGGGAGGAAAAAGGCTGTCTGATAAGCGTCCTGTTAGACAAACACAGCGTGGTTCCTGTCCCCTCCCCTGGGTCCTAATTTCCTCGACCCTCCCTGCAGACGTGTTACCTTGAAGGACCTCCATAGGCAGGACGATCCAGGCGTTCTGCAGGTAGGAGATGTACAGGTAGCGAGCCGTGTTGCATGCCAGGCCAATGTAGAGCACTCTGGGAGAAAAAACAATGGAGGATGGTGTCAGCAAACAACAAACAATATCTCCTGTCTTCACAAATGAGACAAGAGAAAGATAAAAGGTAAATATGGACAAAATCACAAGAATTTTTTTTTTTTTCCCTATTAGGTAATTAAACAATGCACTTATCAGCGTCCAGTCTGGGCACCAATACTGGATCAAACTTGCTTTAAACTAGCTAAGCTTAAAGGAAAACAACAGCACAAAGTCCAACTTGTAGATCACAAATTAATTGATAAATTTTAATTCCCAAAGAAAAACAAAAAAAGACAATCACTGTGTTTTCAGACTGCATTAAGGGCTGTGAGGATGCCAAAATTTTAACTTTCATTATGTTCAAGGAAAAATAATACATAGTTTTGATACCATTAGAATAGAAGTGCTAGGCATTCAATATTGGGAAATTTCTATTTTTTTGTTCCTACAAAATGCACGTATACTCCTTTACTTTGCACAAATATTATGCCAAAGTTTGGATATCGGTATGTTACTAATACATCTGTGCAATTAAGACAATGCTTGCTCACTTTAAGAAGCTTCTGTTTTAAAATCCAAAGATTTTATTCAGGTTCAGTACATTTTATAACTTTTAATAATATAAAAAATAACAGAGATGAAATGTTTTTGAACACGAGGTGTCAATAGCTGTATACATTTGATAACCTTAAACACAGCCACACTGATTTAACCTGACTCTCAGCTTTAAGCCGTCTGACTCCTGTGGCTAATGAAAACATCTGCTCTCTGTCGTTCTCATTAAACAAACAGGTAGAAAAGTGCCCTGGTCAGGGACTATTTTCATCTATGGATGAAGTTTAAACGGTGTCAAGGCATCACAAAAAACTAAATCTTCTTCCTTTACAGAAGAGATCAAATCAAGGCAGGGTTAAATATGGATCAAAAATCACAGCTTTAAATGTATTTTTCCCCAAACCAGCTGGTTAAAGCATGCACTCTGCAACATTTATAATGGAGATGAAATGTTTTTAAACACGAGGCGTCAAAAGCATCAAACATTTGATAACCTTAAACAGTCACACTGATTTAGCCTGTGACTCTCTGCTCGAGCTGTCTGACTCCTCCTGTAGCTAATGAAAACATCTGCTCTCTGTCGTTCTCATTAAACAAACAGGAAGAGATGTTGCTCTTGTCAGGGACTATTTTCATCCGTGGATGAAGTGTAAACTTTCTAAAAGCTTTAATGTGGCCGCAGATGATGTTTCCACTGCTCACAGGGTCAGCAGAGGACACAATGCAGTCTGAGGTGACTTATTAACGTTCCTCTCATTGATTGTATGTAAAGAAACGTCAGATGCTTCAGACTTTCCAGTAAAACAGGAAGTCTAACAATTACAGACAGCACCACATCTTTTCAGATAGAATACCAAGCTAGAAAAACATCAACCTGCTGACAGGCCACTGAAGTCTTTTAAAGTGTTTTCTGTTCAAGTTTTCTCAACCTGCCACAGGATCTTCAGGGGTTTTGTTATGATAAAATGGTCCATGAAATGGTCCAGGTTTCAGCAGCCCCAAATCAACATTCTTTATTGAAGGAATGAAACTCTAGGGCTGGACAATATGTTGAGTTTTAAATAACAATATTGTCATTTTAAAGTAGATGTAGAGCTGAACGATGCTGATCGTTGAAAAAGTCGTGAGGCCTCCCACTGGAATGGCTTTTCTCCAGCCACAGACCAAAGAAACCTGTTGGTTAGGTTTTAATTTTAAATTGCCCTTAAGTGAGAGCGTGAATGTAAATGGTTTGTTTGTCTTTTGGGGTATTTTCCCCTTCCTCCATCCCTGAAAGGAATAAGTGGTACAGAAAACATGATTGATGGACATCCAATGAGGCTTTAAGTGGAAGGGTTAATTTCAGCACTGAGGGGTGTTTCTAATATTCAGCTTGACCTCATATTATTCACATCATCTCATTGACTTTTAAGGGTTTATTGCAGCTGCTGGTGTTTTCTGATGAGTGTATAACAACTTATAGCCACAAGCTTAACAGAATTATAAAGCTTGTAGCATTATTTTAAAGCTAATGGCTCTTGGGAAAGTCTTTTGTTTTGTTTGTGTAAGAAAACTTGTCAGGACAGTTAGAAGGAGCTGAGTCATTCATGACTGATACTTTAAAATTAGAAGCTCACAGTATCAAACAAAGCCGCTGTGGATTTAAAATGATTCCTGTATTTCAGAGAGCGAGCCTCGGCAGTCATGTGTCTTGTCTTGTGTGCTCAGTAAACGTTAGCTGGATGAACAAACACTGAAGGGATAATGTCTCCTGATGAACTAATGAACGCTGCGAGGGTGTGTCGAGTCAGATCCGTCTGTTTGTCCTGGAGATAGTGAAGAGGTCCTTCAAAAAACAAAACAGGAATGTCAAGAAAAAGCAAGAAACCTTTGGCTTTTTAAGAAGGGGAACTAAAGTGACTATGTGAAATGATAAACGATGCTGACAAGTTCACCTTGAATTTGGAAATATGAGCAGAATTTAAAGTGAGTGCCTCATGTGACCACAAAAGGAGGACGAACAAGATGTTTTGTTAGTTACAGAGAAGGTTTTAAAATCCTCTGACACTAATTGACATCATGTGCTTGGTGTTGACTGAATGACAAAGAACCAAAGACTTGACAACTACTTCACAGGAAAGATAGAGCATGGGCAGTTCACAGTGTTCAGGTGTTTGTCAGGAAGGTTTTGGCCTTAAAAAACAGGAATCCCCAGTATTGGATGATTTTTTTATTTACAGGCATACCCCAAAACACTGAGCTGAACAAAAACATCATCAGCATTTAAAAATTTAGGTAGAACCCTCCAGTTTCACTCAGGCTCAAGAAAAGACAAGAGTTTGACTCTGCAGGTGATTTGATGTTTCCAGAGCAGGTAAAGAGCTGCGGCCTGGAGGCCTCACTCTGAAATCTAACACCTCAGTCTCAAATGTCCACACTGCCTGTGAGCTCTGAGTCCGGCCCCTGGATCTCCCTCCAACAGAAACCCCGACCGTCAATGACACCATTGTCTCTGACAGTCACTGCTGCTGCTGCAGGGAGCAGGACGGATTTAGGAGCTAAAGCCGTGTGGCGGTAAATCGCAGGGCTTTCTTCAAGGGGTTTGTGACATTGCAAGTTTAGGCTTCATTTCATTATAAAATCCAGCTTTAGATCAGACTTAAACAGGAAGTTTGGTTGTGTTCATTTTCTCGAATAGATTGTCCAGCTGTGAGTGAGTTTATAATCTGACAGATGGTCTTCTGTACAAATATGTTACCTGTTTGTGAGAAGCAGTACAGTTGGTGAAAATATCTACTAAACAGCAGATGAAAATACATTTGGACAATATTAAGTTTATCATTGAAAAGCTTAAAAAACAGGTTTCAGCTTCTAAAATGGGACGAATTGCCAACTTTAGTGAGTTTTATCATTTCAAAATGAATAATCACGTAGTTAAAAAAAGTATTTTTGAATAGAGAAACTTGTGATTGTGACTGAAACTAAATGATTGAAAACCAAAAGCAAAAATTGTGAGCTGAAACCTAAATGCACAAAAATTTTACACTTTAATTAGGTTTATATATTATCATTTCTACTTCGATCAGAATATTTGTTTCTTAAATTACTTTCCTTCTTGTAAGATAAAATTATTGGTAATTAATATATCAGTGCAAGTCAATTTTAAAGGCTTATTTTAAAAGGAAGACAAATAAGGATAATTTATTCATTCTTGCCGAAGGTGTGGAAGAAAGCAAGTTTGTACTCTTTGCCACTCCTTTATTAAATATGTGAACCAAACCACTGAGTGTTTTTGTCTCTCCGTGGTCATTTTGGTCTTGTTTTCACATGTTTGAAACAAACATCTGATCTGATCAATCCTCAGTCAAAAATATCAATGCTGAGGCCAGCTGAGTGATCTCTGTGGAGCTTCTTACCTGACATGTCCCACCAACTCGATGAATTTGTGGCTGGTGAAGTAGGCGGCGAGCTCAGAGACGTGGCTCAGGACGGAGCAGACCCCAAACAGGGTGGTGGTCCCCTTCAAGTCCTCCAGGTGCCAGTACAGAAAGGTGAAGACAAAGCCGTAGCCGAAGCCCATAAACCAGGCGACGAAGAGGACGGAGCTGTAGCGCACGCTGCACAGGAGCCTCAGGAGGTCACTGTAGTGAAACTCCTGAGGTGTGTCGGGGGAGATGGGGGTCTGATCGGAGGACCCTGGCTCTGGTAACGCTCTTTGCGGGATGTCAGCCTCTGGCACCACCCCCTCAGGGAGCTCGTGTCTGTAGTCCGCACCTTTTTCAAAGTAAAACTGCGTGGCTACAATGAACGCCACGCCCATCAACACACCAAAGACAATGAAGGCGATCTGGTAATTGTGGAAGTCAGGGGTGACACAACCCTCGCCGTCGATCTCAACGGTGATGTGCGTGTGGTCGATCCAGATTCCCACGAGCAGCATAGCCAGACCCCAACCCAGTGAGCCCCACATCCTCTGTAGGCCATAACGGTCCCGTGCTTTGCCGAGGTAGTGCAGAGTGACCGTGTCAACGATGGTGATGGCAGGAGCGCTGAAGAACTCCCCCACGATGATGACCAGCAGGATGAGCAGGAAAATGGTCTCCACTTGGTCCTTGTTGTAGACGATATGATAATTCTTGGGTTTGATTGGGGCAGGTTTCTTGGTGGTGGTTTTGGGTGTTGTTGTCAGAGTGGTGGTGTTGTTTGGCGTGTTCTTGGTTGGGTTGGCCAGTGTGATGGGAGTGATGGAAGTGGTGATGTTGGAGTCTGCACTTCGCTTTTGCCTGTGCTGAACACCTAAATGCAAGTCCAGGAGTTCAGGAAGACTGGGGATATCAAAAAGGCTTCGACGACTTCTCGTGTGATTGGTGGTGTTGTTTGGCTGTGAGGCATTAATAAGCAGGGGGGTCGTTGTCACTGGCGCCAATGTTGTTGTCGTAGCACCTATCTCCTCGCACTTAATCTCAGCTGGTTTGACAAAGCCAATCCCACAGTTAAACACCAACCAGCACAAGACAGAAAACAGCAGCACTGCTTTCCCTTTCTTGAAGCGGTCTGCCACCACTCCCCAGAAAGGCGCACTGCAGAATTCAATGAAGTATCTAATACCAACGAGCAGCCCACTGCGGCTCGGAGACATGCCAAGCTGTTTGTAATAGACGGCTAGCAAAGGGTGCAGGGAGCCATAGGCGGCATAGAAGAACAAGTAGAAGACTTTGGATATGAGGAGGTGGCTGTTGATGCGAAGGCACATCCTCTCACAGCAATCTAAGGAGTCCAGATCTGAGGAGGGTGGCTGTTCAGGCGGCGTGCCTGAGGTTGGCGCTGGAGCCTCAGGATCGCCCAACTGCGGCTGCATCGACAGGGTGTTGAACGGCTCAGCCAACACATACTTCCTCTTCTGCTCCTCCTCATCGTCTGTCAGGATGGCAACCTTGTCGTCAGCTGCCATATCTGGAAGATAAGGAAATGAGAGTGTTTAACAAGCAAATGATGCAAAATACACTCTTCAGCCAGCAGCTCTGTGTGCAATCCAAAGTCCTGTTTGAAAAGAATCCCAACATAAGAAGTAAATCTGCACTCTTAAAAGAAAAAAACTGATGATCCAAATAAGTAGGTTTTAAAGAGACAGAGTTAAATCTTAATAACATTGACAACTATTTGAGTTTATAATTCTGTTATTTAGGATCAGAAGACATAGTTCAACATTGCAGATACTTAAAACAGAACAATTTTAAAGCTTTTTTGTTATACAGATAAAGGAATCTGATATAAACAAATTAAAATGGTAAAAGGCATATTTACAAAGACAAAGGTAAAAATAACTGACAATGTGATGACAACTACTGAACATGACTACTGAATGATTTCACATCTGCATATGTACATTCAAAAACAAACTTAAACAGTCAGTGAATTAATATAGTTATTGCTATATCAAATAGCATTTGATGATAATAATACAATAATCCACAGATTAACAAATACATTAACAATGATAGAAAAAAAGTATAATGTATTTCTCTGTCCAAACTAGAAAACAAACACTGAAACATTTCCCACACATAACAAAAAAAAAAAAAAAAAAAAAAAACACAGCCTTTTTATTCTAATGTTCATTAGAAGCTGAAATTATAACATTCAAAATGGGAAAAAAAGCAGTTTTAACAATGTGTGGAGTTAATCTGTTAATAAAGCTAAGGTTTAATCAGTCTACATGGTGTGTGTTTTGGTTGATATCTCTTCTTTTGTGGTCTGGATTAAGGAAAATAGAGGATAAAACCTTTGTATCTGTTCTAAGAACTATATTAACTAATGTGGACACAAAATGAGATCATGTTACAGCCTTTGCAGGTCCCAGATTATCAGACTGATACACATTACTATGCCACAAAAGCAGTTCATCAGCTTTATTAATTACTATTAATGAAGGAACTCGGCATAACAATACCTGATATTTGGATTGAGGATCCCCCCACCTGTATTTTTAAAATGATAGGGGATGCCTGCCATTTGAGACAGTATTTGGATCTTTTTTGTCATTCGGAAATGATCTCATTAGGCTAGAAACTCGTTCAATGAGCTCTTACGGCCTCTGAAGGTCCGCGGACTGTACATTGGAAACCGTCTGTCCGTCACTGACTGTCACTGGCGGTTCCTATGCGGAAGTCATTGACATGTTTAACAAAGGTGCTATTTATTCACGTTTAAAATACACCAAACTCAGCACTTATGACAGGGGAATGTAGGCAAATTAGCTAAAATGGCGCTGCTAATTTATACAATAAGGTATACCAGATAAACAGGCTGTAAATAAACAGTGTTGGTCCTCCAACGTTGTAACCTCAATTGAACCCGTTTAGTCATAATTTCACGATGGAAAAACAAAACTTTTAACTAAATTAGACCGTTACAAACACATTATTTTACTCACCTGCTCAGGTTACCGCTCCCATTAAATTATAACTGCGCAGTTTCTTGTGAATTTCTCTTCCGTCGTCCAAACATATTTCACATAAAGCAGCTCATAATAACATTTTTTAATTTAAATGTACAGTCTAAATTTATCGCCACGTTTCCATGTTGAAATATAAGCTAAATCAAGAGTGTTTCCCCGGCTCCTTTCTCTTTGTATTGAGAACAACAGCAGCTCGTCTAACCAGAGCTTCCACCTGTCTCCACCACAGACCGTCAAGTCCGCCATTTTAGGGAGCACAACTTCCGGGAAGCGCCTACAAAATAAAAGACAACATTTTGACCGGATTTTTCAAAGTTAATAACAGGATCATCAACTAGGTCAATACAAGGGCCATTTTATGTGCTGACAGACGTTGTTGGGGCCTGGTTTAACTCATAAATACAAAAGAATAAATACAATATTTATGTTGGTCTAATTGACTCATTATAACTTTAATATAGTCATTTTTTCTCAGGGATTAAATGAAATATCTTAGCTTCTTTGGTCTTTGACTGCCATGTTTTATGCTCTTGGGAGCTACTCTGACATACTTGTTCTTTTGGCTGATGACTTGTTGATAACTGCTGACAGGTGGATTTATGTGAAACAGATCAAGTTTCAATAAAATGGTTTGATTCCAGTTGTGTAGCGGGTCGCTGTAATAATACTCCTGGGGAATCTTCACAAGGCCTGATGTGGCCCTGGGGCCTCCAGTTGCTCATCCCTGGTCTATGTTTTCTAAAATGCAAAGTTTAGATCACACATCTTAAAGCATATTTGGATGATCTCTGGAATATTTATTAATCTTGGTCAGTCATCAACAAGATGACAGATTTTTTTCTTTTAAAAACAAGATCGTGTTGAATATTAGTTTGTTTGTGAGGGAAGAGAGCAGATTTTTCATTTTTAATGCCTTTCAGATGTTTCTTAATCCTTTTAAATTCTATTAGTGTCCCTTTTATGGCTTTGTTAAGCACTTTTAATTGCTCTGTGAATAAATGGAGCTTTGAATGTAATTTTTTTATTGACCAAGGGTATATATTTAACAGGGAAAGTGCTGAAAACACAGTCAAATGTAAAGTTTACTTTTGCTCATTGTTGGATATAACCTTAAATCAATGATGAATCCTGTACTTCGTTAGAAAATTTGATTTATAATTTAGTGTTTTTGATAGCCAGTATTTTGATAGATTTAATTCTTAACAATTTAACCCCCGCCTCCAATAACAGCCCAAAAGTCTGTGTCTTTTACAGTAATGGCTCCAACTGCAGATTCCCATTATTCCTATAAATGTCATCATGTTTCATGAATGTTAATGTTTATTTTTTTATTCATTATTACGTCCCAACCTACCTGTTCTATATGTCAGCTCAATATTGATCCATATTCTACTGTTGTGCCATAGTTACACTGCGTGAGATTTCTCTGTCAAAGTATCTAAGAATTTCAGTTAAAAATAGACTGGCTTCTTATCATCCTGTTAAAGACACGTAAACAAAATTAAAAATTATTCTTATTCTACTCTTTTCACCACTTTTGTTTATGTATTATTTGTCTTTCTGTGTTTGGGTGATGATTAAGATTTTTTTTTTTTTTTTACATGTTTAAAATGAAAAAATATTTTTTTATTTCAAAGGCAACAATGAAAATGATTTTTTATAAATCATTCTGGGGCATTTTGTCTTATACTGCACTTTTCTTGCTGTAAAGGTCTTAACTGGTGTCATGCTTTTATTTTGTATGCTTCTGTTACCGTTCAGCCGGAAAGTGCTGCACCTTGACACAGCAGAGAGGGACTCCGCCTGAAGGGCTCCGGCATCTGAATTAAAGGGGAAACTCCATTAATCACACGTGAATTAATCACACATGAAAACATTCCCGTAAGTCATATCAGAGAGACAGTGTGCAGACTGCAGACTCGAATTTACATCCCCATGGGAACATCAGAGTAGAAACAACATGAATATAAATGAATAACAACATTAAATCAACATAATGAACGTGAGACTCGGCACTGAGAAGCACAGATGTTTGTACAGTGGAATAATGGGAATATATTTACCCTTCTAATGATATAAATATTTATATTATGGATAGATTATCATTGTCATTCAAATAAATACACACATGCCCCTTATCCTCATTGTGATGTTACATTAACCCAACTTTCAAAGAGTAAACATGGTGTTTGAGTATTACAATTATATCAAACTCATTTGAGGATATACTCCTGCTCGAGATAAATCATTTTAGCTTCTAATGGTTAAATTTACATCCTGGACTGCACTAATTTATGAGTTGGCTTTCTATCCCTGCTTTATTGACATACAGGCAGAAGTCCCAACTTATTAAATAAAATCAGAGCAAGTCGGGAACAGAATCAAGCAAAACGGCAATACATTTTATTTATCTGAAATACATTCTTTAAAAAGAAAAATGGCTGATAAAACCATCATTAGATCTTACATGATTTTAGCAGAAGTCAAGATTTTTTGGTTTCTGTTTAACACTACAGCAACAAACAGGGAAGTCCTTGGACCCCAATCTTTAAAAATAAGTTTTCATTTTATCACCAGACATTTCAAACATCTTCCTGTGTCCTTCTAAATAAATAAAACTGTTAAATTCTCTCTTGTTGATACTCTTTTTTCTCATAAGAGCCACAATACCATAATAATAACACATCTTGCTTAAACAATGTGAAACACACGGTTGCTACAGAGTGGAAGAACCTCTCCCTTCTTTCTGGTTCTACCTGCTTTTACATCGTGGTCAAAGTATTTGTGTAATTTACACAGTGTGAGGAGGCTGCCTGCAATTTTTGATCAAATACTTGAAAACTTGTATTTGTGTTGCCTTGTGATCACACAGGTAACAATATCAGAACATATGTAAATGCTCTGTAAAAAAGGACTAAACATTGTGAAGAGATTATCTTTGGGTCAATAAGCATAAAACTGTTTGTGGTTCTTACTTCAAAGATTGGTTTTACTCAGTCTCAGGTTTTCATAAGTCACTGTAACCTTCACTGATCTAAATATAATCATCTTACCATACATAGCTAAACTATTATTTAAATGTAATGTAGTCAGAGCTGCATATGTCAGTATTCACTGAGTTTTTCTCCAGTTTAACTACAGTAAGATGTTGAGGGTGAGTATAATCAACACAGGGTTGTACATGGGTGTAGAAACAGGAACAAAAAGCCCCACCCATCTGCTGATTCAAGAACACAAATTAGATTTAATAAAAGCTTTTAACTGCAGTTACCCTGCAGGACCAGCAGAGGGCTGTGCACCTCTGTTTAACACTGACGCAAACTGTTCGTCATGGAAATGAAGTTTCAAACAAATAAAACATGAGAACACCCATTTAATGGTTTCCAAACTAAAAATCACATCAAGAGAGTTAACAGCACCACAGCTGCTGCTACCACATCACACCAATTTTCATAGAAAATGAAATTTTACCACAAAAGTTTGAGGGAGGATGTTGATCCACTACATTTCTAGGACAGTTTTTAGTGTGAAGCAGATGTTTTGGGATGATCCATCACAGATAGAGCTGATGTCTCTCTTCTTATTGCTGTTGTCAGATGAGAATCTGAAAAAATGAGCAGCCTCTGACAAATTTTTAGTCCGTATTTGTCCATGAATGCTTTAAAGCTTCAACCGCCTTGAGGTAAAACAACAGGACAATAATCTTGTCTCTGTGTATCAGAAAACAGAAAATATTATAAAGTGGAACAGATGGGCTAAATTCATCTTGTGAGGAATAACTGCATGAAAAAAAAAAAAAAAGCTCAAGCTGCAACAGTCATACAAAAGAGCATTCAGAGGGCATGTGTAGGACACTGTCGGACAATGCAGAACACTGTTGGACATGTGTAGATTTAAAGTTATTTTACATGACAGAATATATTTCAAAATAGGTCAGCACTGGGGTCATTGTTAGTCACATTGTTAGTCGCATTGCTCTCATTTTAGTCATGCAGTCACCCCTTCACAACATGAACCAGCAGAACTAACCCAAAGTTTCCAAAGTGCACCTTCATGTGACTCTGAAAGACTAAACAGCTCTCCTAATTTTTTGTTTTTGAGGAAAAAAAAAGTGCTTCAATAGTCTGACTCGTCTGAAAGCTCTCCCTGCTGCGTCCAGTGCTTCTTCCTCTTCTTCTTCTTCCTCTTCCTCTCACCCATCAGCATGGCAGCCAGCACAGTTGTCACCACCGTGACGGTGATGATGAGGACTGTGACCGTCTCTGCGAGGCACAGCTCCGTGTCCACGTCCATCAGGTGGTAGTCTTTGAGGACGGGCGGCTCCTTGCAGGTCAGGTTGTAGTAATCGTCCAGGAAAAGCCTCTGGATGCTACGCAGCTTCCGGAAAACTCTCTGCAGGTCGCAGTCGCAGTTCCAGGGGTTCCCCTCAAACAGGATGTGGGTGCTGTATGTGTGGATGCTCAGGAACGTCTTGAAGCAAACCGTGGACATCTGGTTGTTGGCCAGGTTGAGTAAGGTCATGCTGGTGAGAGGCTTGAAAACACCTTTCTCCGTCTCACTGATCTGGTTCCCAGCAAGGTTGAGGACCTCAAGGGAGCGCAGCATGGAGAAGATCCCGCTCCTCAGAGCTGACAGCTGATTGTCCTGCAGGTGCAGCTGCCTCAGAGAGCTCATGGAGGAGAACGACCTCACCTGGATGGTGTGGATGTAGTTAGAGGACAGGTTTAATCTCTGCAGGCTGTCTAAGTGAGTGAAGCTCTGGTAGTCCAGGCTGGTCAGGCGGTTGTGAGAGAGCTGCAGCTCCCTCAGGAAGGCCAGACCAGCAGAGAAGCCTTCAGTCAGAGAGGAAATCTGGTTCCAGCTCAGATCCAGCTTCTGCAGAAACTCCAGCTGAGAGAAGCCGCCGTCCTCCACCACGCTGATATTGTTGTTCTGCAGCATGAGGACTCGTAGCTTCCGGTTCTTTCTGAAGGAGCGTTCGGGGATGATGGAGATGTTGTTGTCGGACAGGTCGAGGAGCTCGGTGGTGGGCGGGACTTTGCTGGGAAGGTGGGTGAAACCAGCTCTAGAGCAGATGGTGAACCTCAGGTCTCCTCTGCAGTCACAGCCCGGCCTGCACCAGCTGCTGTTGGACCTGGAGGATGCCCCTGCCGCCAGCAGGAGGAAGAGCAGCAGCTCCTTCATGGTTCCACAGCTCCTGTGAATGTAAACAAGAGGAAACTCAACCAGCTGCTGAGAAATCATCTCGAATAAAAACTCCTCATCTACTGGAGAGGTTTCTTACTTTCAACGTGAAAGAAATGACAGCCATTTAGAAGTGGTGAAGGCAATGCATTATAACAGGACTTAAATCTGCTGTTAATACTTAATATTATTTTTTATCTTTTGTTACATTACTATTGCTCATGGGCTGCAAGTTATCTACCAATTTTACTGTACAGCAAGCAATGACAACTATGTATCTCATGTTATATATATGTTATTGTTTTTAACCTGAAAGCCACCTCCAGGTTCATTCTAAGAATTGCAGGGACAACACTCCGTATTGTAACACCCAGGCCTTTACCAAAACCAAATCTGCACATTAAAACTCAATTTCACAGGTGCAAGCTCAGTTCTAGGTAGCTGCTGCCTCAAGAGCACAAATCTCCTGCAAGACATTTTCAACACTGTTTGGCAAGTTATTGACAAAAACGCATAAAACTCTCCCACTGTTAAGATATCCTTGAAAAAATTCCCTGGATGTGCATCCGGTTTCCAGTCACCACCTAGATGTAATCACTTTGTGACTGTGCCATAACCAACACTCCCTGAAAATGTATTCAAAATCCATTCATAAAAAATTGAGTCATCCTGTTCGCAAACTAATAAATGCCTGCAAAAACATAACCTCCACTGCTGAGCCAAATATTGTCACAGCAATATCAAGAAAATACCTTTGTGCCAGTTGGACAGTGATCAGTAATTAGTTTGTAATTTTGACACAAGTATCCAAATTCCACAAGAAGGCATGGAAACTGTCTTCTTTGCTCTATATAGTAAATCCACAGTATAACATAACTAGCATTTATAAAAATAAAAATAAAAAAACAGAAACCAGTAAATTAAAAACAGTACATGTTTTGCAGTATTGTATCCAGTGATTAAAGTGCATTTAAGTACTTTCAAAACCAACAAAAGGTTTTTAAAGCCAACAAAAAGTCAGTCTAAAAAAGTTATAACCTTTAAAATATGATTTCATAAATACCACTATTAAATCAAGCCAAATGTAGTTTTGGTCATTTTTTTCTTTTTAAGAACATTCATGATAAAAAGTTGCAAACAAATAGATGAATGACTTTTAATCTCAGAATCAGATTTATTGCCAAGTAGGTTTTTACACTTACAAGGAATTTGCTCTGGTGCTGTTGGTGCAAAGTACAAACAGACAATAAGTAGAAAGATAATAAAAATAAATATAAGGTGCAAGCATTGTAATAAGAATCTAACATTTTGTCTAACCTGAACAAGCCCTTGCTCTATAGATTGCTTTGTTTTATTTAATAGGTTACAGGCTTTGAACCAGTGGCTCTAAACTGGTGGGTCTGGATCCAAAAGTGGGTCACGGACCTGATTTTTTTTAATCCGAAGTCCAAACTGCAAAGTTGTTCATACAATAAATTTGAGTGCTATTAAATTCTTGAAAACTCATGTTGCATTTTTTCATTTGGTAGACGCAAAAGCAGCTGAGAAGAAGCTTAAAACTGTAACTAATGAACAAAAGAAAAGCTGAAAGTTCTTCTTCTTTTCTCCACTCCCTCTGTTTTTGTTGATGACTACACTCCTACTGTCATAAACTCTCAGTATCAGTCGACTCTACAGTTAAAAGATGAAGATAAAAGCAGCCACAGGTGAGATTTTCCTGCTTTTTTAAAAGTACATTTACTGCTCACACCTTTCTGAGTTAGTGTAATATTTGAGGTGTTGTCTTACCTGCAGCTGCTCCCGTGTTTCCGTCTGTTTCACCTCTGGACGGCTGTCAACAAGCTGCCATCAGCGGCAGGTGGAAACTGGACATGATGGAGGCGAGGGAGGAGGCGCGGGTTGTCACGGCTTGGAGAGGAAGAAGCCGACGAGCGACACCACAAAGACAGAAGGATGGAAAGAGACACACGGGGGGAAGAGGAGGGAGGGGAGGGGGAGCTCGTCAATTATTCACCAGGCAGCGCGGCGTTGGCGGTGGGAGGGGGTTAACGGCGCTGGCCAGGGGAGCTTTAAGAGATTGAAGCTGAAGTGGGCCACGGAGCGAGCATTAGAAGGTCTGGACAGATTTGATTGATTGCAGGCGGACAGGGCAGTGTTTATCTCCAGGTCGTTCCCGGGTTTATTCAAAGATTTATTTTTAATCACAGAACAAGTCAAAAGGTGGTTTTACAGCGAGATATTACTCTGAGCTTTTGTCACCGGAGAGGATTTAGGAAAACATCTAGAAGCCAAAAAGGGGGAAACGGCTGTCAGTGTACACTCTATGAGGCACGAAGCTACAGTTAATGAACTTAACATCTGAATATAGGAACGATTTCATTCAATCAAATAAAACACACAATCCTCACTATTTACCAAAACTTAATTTAAAAACAAGGGAGAAATGCTTCTCATGTACAATGCAAATGCTTTAAACAGAGAACTGCTATTAATACTTATTTACACGTTTAACAGTCATTTCAGATTGTTATTTTATGCCTAATTTACCTACATTAACTCATGCTGACAAGAGTTTACTGTGTGTATCTTGTTATTGTGTGATATTGTTGTGATCATCTGTGCAGCTATTGGACTTTATAAAGCCATAAAATAAGTTTTGTTTCAGACCCACAGTGTTTTAGAAATGTTTTTGTTCTTTGACGGTTGGATTATAAAACCATTTTAATTCACTTTTTCACCTGGTTTGGTGGAGAGGATGCCCAACAGAAAGCATTAAACTCTGCTGAAAGATTGTTGGCTGATCTTGGCTACGTTCTTTAAAGTCAGGTTAAATAAGAAGCAGTGATCATCCCAAAAGACCTCCACCATCTTGTGTTTTTCAAGAATTTGGTTGTATTGCATGTGTATTTTGTGCTTTTGGGTTTCCTGTCTCACATCTTAATGCTCATCTGTCAAGGTGATAAACTTCTTATGCTAAAATAAATGGCCTCTTAGGAAGTAAAGACTTTCTTACTGAATTAAATTTTCACATAAAGAACAAAAAGACGTTCTTTGAGCTGTTCTAAGAACTTTTTTGGGTGTAGGAAACTTTTTCATGTCTGTAATTAAAAAAAAAGAAAAGTAAACAAACCCCATTTAGTCCAACAGTTCCAAAAAGAAATATGAATAATGAGTTGCCTGTCCTGCCATTTCTCTCGATAATTATGTTGGATCACTAACAAAAGAAATGTAATAGTAATATAAAAATATTTAAAGCCTACAGATTTGTTTCTTAAACATGTGAGAACCTCAAACAGTTTTTTTTATCTCTGAAGCTGAAGCTGCCACAGAAAACAGCAGTCCAGATGTGATGTTTTTTTATTTTTATCTGTAGGATGAAGCAGAGACGTATGTGATGATGATGATGATGATGAGGGGACCTGTTGGTCTCAGAGAGCAAGATTACACTAATGCGTCTAAATCCCCAGCCCAGATAACTCACCCTGCTATAATGTCCACCTCCGCTAACCGAGGAGTCAGAGCTCCTGACTCGGCTTTTTAACCCAAATCCTGTTTCTCAAGCTGAGTCAAACCGAGCAGGGCTTCTCCGGTCTTTAGAGGGGGAAAACTGGGGGGTAGTGTTAGGATTGTTCAGGCTCTGTCACACTGTTCATCTCGTGTGCTCAAATAAGTTCAGTTTAAGTGTTTTCATTTGAATCTGAGTTTGACTCCTTCACTGCATCCATGTTTTAATGACAAGCAGAATTCTTGTATCTGAGGCAACAAATGAACTTTTTCAGGACTATAATGCATTAATATGTAACCCTTTTTGTAAGTTTAGAGCCCCTACTACCTGTAAAAAAAAATATTAGGCCTTTATTAATCTATTTTCTACTTGTTTTCATCAACAAAAACACATTACAGTGGATTAAAAATAACAAACCGTGACCTTTAGTGTGCATTTGTGATCAAATCTTGTGTTTGTTGTTCAGACAGCAGAGGGTCTTCAGACTGTGACAGTGATGGTACCACTGTATTTCCTCTCACAGATATCCGGTGTCCACAGTGATCACGTTTCAGCTCGGCCTCAGACCCGACCTGAATAATCATGCGGCTGCACAATGACAGCAGCTGGAGATGAGTTCAGTTTCCTCAACTAGAACACTTAACGAGATTATCTCTACACTCTGCTGCCATCAAACTGTTTTTAGGTTAAAGATTTGTTTTAGTTTGACCGAGATCTAGACTTCTTATAAATCAGTAATTAATGACTGAGCCTATGTTCTTCTCTAAGATCAGGATATTATGCCAGATATGTACAAAGCACCTGGAGTAGGGTTGGGCGACACAAGTCAAAACTCAGAGAAATGTTTTCAAGAAGGCACATCCCTAATCCTACTGTCCAGTGCATGAGCTTACTTAGTCATTGCATTTTTCATTCTGATTTTTAACTTTTTTTTTTTTTACTATCAATAGTGTGAAAATGATGTCTCTTTTTTCTGAAAGCTACAGTCTTTGTTCTGTGACTGAGTAACAAAATCTGCTTCTGCTATCTGTCCCTAAAGTTCATCTTGAAATGGGCAAAAGAAGTTTCAGACCTGCTGCTCCTGCAGACTGGAATCTGCAACAAGAAAAACTGTCAGAGAGCTGTTACTCTGAAATCTTCAGTGCAGATTAAAGGCACTGGAGGAAGATGAAGCAGGCTGTAAATGCTTTGACTGATGATTTTCTGCTCCGTGACTCTGACTTGATTGGTTGATATGTCTGTACCTGTGTCTGCAATTGTTTTATGTCTGTAACTCTGTAAATGTGCTGTGGCCTGTCTTGACCAGGACACTCTTGCAAATGAGATTTTTAATCTCAGTGAGCTTTTTCTGGTTAAATAAGTTTCATTATTGTTGTCTTTATTTGTCTATACTTTTAGATTTGTTTTCAAATGTAAAGTGCCTTATAAACAAAATGCACTATTATTGAAATTATTAATATTATATCTAGAGGTGATTTTAGTAAAAAAAAAATTCAACAATACTGATGCTTATTTGCTACCTTGTTAACTGCAAACAAAAGCCCTTGAAACTCAGTGTTTAGTATTTTGTTTATAACTTAATGAAGTGCAGAAAACTCCTAAAATTGCCTCCATTATTCAAACATACCAGCAGCATTACCATGTATCATGGTTGCTTGATTTGCATTTTTCTTTAATACCATGTGTTCCACATTCATGTCATCTCCTTAATTTAATGTCCCTTGGAATCAAAATAACAGAAACTTAAAAAACTTCTGTCATGTTTTTAACAAAAGGAGAGTGCCACTGTCAAAACTGTAGAAATCTTTCAGGAAAATTTGTAAAAGAGGAAGGGACTGGCGAGAAGGGAAACCCTCGCTCCACACATTTGATGATTAAAAACAACGATTTACTCAAAGTTCAGTGAAGGTCTTGCACTTTTGTTGCGTTGGTGTCAAACAGGTTTCAATATAATTTGATTTTTATTAGTCATACAAATGTCCCAATAAAAGGACTTGACATTTCAAAATTATCTTGAGGTTAATACTTCAAAAAACGTTTTATGTGGCATTTGTTATGATTCATGTAGTTCTGTTCTGTTTATTATGCCTTTTTCTTGTGTTCTGTTATTTTACTCCTTGTTCTGTTTTATTTTGTATCAGTTGCTCCTTGTGTTTCTGGTTTTGACCTCTTGTCTTGTGTCTTGTGTTTCGTGTTCCTGGTCCTTGTCAAGTTACCCGTTTTGTTCACGTTCATGTCTTGTTTTTGTGTTTCCTGTTTTATTTTGCAAGTTCTTTTATCTCCCCGTATTGCCGTAGGTTTTGCTTCCTGTCTCGTCCTGTCATACCTCATCCTGATTGTTCTTCCCTAGCTGTCTCTTGTTTACACCAATCACCTCATTATTTAATCTGTGTTTTCCCCTTGTCTTTGTGGGCTCATTACTCTTTTGTTTCCTTGGCCCTCTCATGTCTGTTTCTGCCTTGATGTAAATCTGGAGTTATCTTAGTTTGGATTCAGTTGTACTTTCAATGATTTTGATTTGTTACTTTGACATTTTTGTTGTACTTTGTATTTTTGGACCTTCCATCCCTGTCGCTTTGTTTGTTCAATTAAATCTTTTGGTTAATCTGCATTTGGGTCATCTTTTGTTTTGTTCCTGGTTACTCTGCTCACAAAACGTGACAGCATTTGGCCTGACGACATCTGTTTCCATCATCAAAATAATCTGCACTGTTTTATTACCTTATATTTCATTCAAAACTATGTATATGTCATTGTACCTTAAAAGCTTGATACATTGCCCAGCCCTAACCTGAAGTACATAGACAGAGGTAGTATCATGCAGTGTGTTTTTTTCCTGCAGGGTATCATGAAGCAGGAGGATTAGAGAACCTCGATGTAAGTGAGGTTCAGGAAATCTGCTTCAATCTCAGTGAAGACGGTTAATCCCCGTGGACGAGGATTATTCTGTTTTCTGCCGCTGGAACATTAAAGTCACACTCTGTCTTTGTACGGATCACTTTCACTCACACATCCACATTTACTTTTTGTCCTTTTCATTGTTTGTTTGATATTAAGGCTCTTTTTCTTCAAATTTAAAACTTCATTTGATGTGCTGATTTGAGACACTCATCCAAAGTTGAGCACAAATAAAATTTGAGATAAGATATAAAAAAAAATTTCATGTTAATGAACATGCTTTGGTAAAATCAAATTATTTTTAAAATTAAAACTCTCGACTCAAACATATCGCCACTGATTGGTCTTTACCTTTTAACACATTATTTAAAAGCACAACAATCATGTTTATTATTATTTGCTTGAATTAAGTGTAAACTATTTAAGAAAATGTCTCTATTTTTCTTAGAGTGCTTAAAAAACTGTCGACAGACCAGATTATACAATTTATCAACTGTGTTTCATCAAACGAATTGAAGCAGGAAAGAATCAGAAATGTTTGATCAGTCCCCACGGGGGAAATTTGGTGGTAAAGGATACCATATTATACCTGTAATTTAGAATAACCAAGTCCAGGTTTAAAATTATATTAACAATAAATATAACAAATAAAAAATATTTCCTCACCTTTACCTTTTGAAGCTGATCCGGTGTCAAAGTTTGATTAATGCAGCACTCAAAGCAGCCAGCAGAGAGCGCCACAGTCTGCTGGAAAAACAAAAATAAAGGATTTAATCAGAAATCATTAATTCATTCAACCTCTGCCTCATCTTGAGATGTCATGAAGAGCAAACCCTCAAAAACAATGATCTCATGTTCATGGAGACACAAACTCATGATTTCATGGGTATAAACAAATCGGTGATTATTTCTGATAAAGAATGATATATCAGTCATGAGTTTTGTTATTTTGTTTTAGCTTTTTGACAAAGATAAATGTTTTTGTAACATATCTTGTCGGCAATGATCATGGTCACAAATACATTAAACCAGACTGTAAATCAGTGAATGTTTGGTTAAACTGAGATTAAAAAGGAACATCAGGCGATCAACCTCAACATCAAGATAAAATGATGGTGTATCTTCACTTAAACTTTAAAATCAAACTTTCATTGAACTCTCTGTCCATCACTTCTAATTATCAGTGAAGCTTTTTATATTTATTCAAAGATAAACTGACAGTCCATGTTGAGGTGAAGAGTCTTCACAGTGCACTTTAAAGATTCTGTAGGTGTGTGTACATACATGTTCAGAATGTGTGAACATGAGAGTTGGACACGTTGAGGTGTTAATAAAGGCGACAGTACATCGTGGCGGCTCCTTCACACTGCCCCTCAGATTCAACATGGCAGCTGGGACTCGTCACACAGGACAGAAACAACAAAAAGCGCTTATAGCAGATTGTCTCTGCCCACTGTCAAGTCCTCAATCAGGTCCTCAGATGTGACAGATGCAAAAAACATTACAAAAGGTGATGTTAATTACTCAAAATGTTAATAAATACTTTCCCTTCAGACCTAATGCACAGCTTAATCACTAAAGCTGAAAATCAAGAGTGTGTCACTGTGAAATGTTTGTCTACAGCATCACTGTCTGGATTGTTCTCTATCATGTCAACATGCTCGAGTAGTTTCTGTTTCTACAGCGACAAAAAGGCAGAACCAATACAGCCGTACTAACATTACAATAAAATGCTATAATCTGTGATGAAATGATTATGTTATTGAGCACAACTACACTACAAACACTCCAGAACTACAATCATAACTACTAACAGGAGTGTCATACTGCAGTGGAAGAGATCTAAACTACCACCGCAGAAACCCACAGGACTGCAGCTCCTGAAACCTCTCACACCCTGAAACCTGCCACCTGTGACGGACAGGGACTCTGCTCCGACCCCGACCCCCTGTGTGTGTGTGTGTGTGTGTTTTCAGACGAAAACCACAGTCGATAAAGAAAACACCTCCAGGGAAACTATGTGTGTTACTACAGCACACACAAACACACACACTCACTCTCTGGGTCTCCAGTGGTCTCTGGTTGTCAGTGTGGATCCATCAGACCAACAGGAGGGAGACCCTGACCTCCAAACCAACCATCACTCCTCACTTCCTCTTCTCCCCTCTCCATCCTCATCTTCAACATCTTCTTAGCACCCTTATTCACACTTTGGTCGATGTTCTCTCTTTTATTTATTCATCTTATCTCCTCATGTCCTCAGTTCCTCACCTTAACCTTCTTTAGTCTCTTTTCTTCTCATCTCTTCCCTCATTAGTCTCCTTTTCTGCTGTGCTCTCCTCCTTTCTCCTTCTAGTCCTTTCTTGTCTGTTCTTCTATCCTCTTAGGCACTTCTGCTCAATCTAGTCCTCTTAAATGTTATCTCCACTGCTTGTCTTCTCATTCTAGTCACACTTTGTCATTTTTCTTCGATCCTCTCCACACAACTCCTGGTTCGAACTTTCTCTCCCTGCGTTTGCTGAATATTTCTTCATTTATCTTCTGTCCTTGTCCTCCTCAGTCACCTCCTGGTCTCATGTTCTCGTCCTCTTCCTCTCCTTGAACCCTACTCTGCTAGTTTTCCAGTATCTAGGTCGATGATGTGTTTCTGCTTTCTAGTACACACAAACACACACAGTATTTTTGGCAGCTCTGTGTGTGATCGCCCCTTGAGATGTCAGAGCTTTTAGGTCAGGCCGATCTGTGAGCTTCAGCAGCTTCCTGAAAGAGTCGAAAAAAAACAGAGGCAGGACACTGAAAAAATCCTGAATAATTCAGCATCATCATATCAAAGTCGACACAACAAACTACAAGGGCTGAAAAATCCTGTCGGATGAACACAAACTGCATTAAAGGATTATGTTTCATCTGCTGGATCACCTGTTGGTCATATGAGGGTTAAACAAATGTTCCTGAGTCCATGGTAGCAGAAAATACTTGTTTCTGATTGGCTGGTTGATGTAGGAAAGGATCCATTTCTGATCATCTCTAAAAATTTATGATTAAAAGTGAAAATATTACAAAGCAGATGTGACCACATTTTTCTTAATGCATAATTATTTGGAAGGGAGTGAGTCTTTGCATGAAGTGAAAGAGTTTCCCAGGATCTTGTTCAGGAGTGACATCAGAGTGGACCAGGAGACTAACAGGTGGACTGGTGCAGTCTGGATCACGAGTGAGTCACGATACTGAAACGAGAAGGACCCAAATGAAGGAAAATAGACAATCCAAGACCTCAAAAAAGCCTTTAATCAGACAGGGGCTCAGTACAAAAAGAGCAGTCCAAATCAGGCAGAGGTATCAGAAAGCGCAGGCAAAAAGGGAGATCCAAAAAAATACTTAGTGAGATCAGAAACATGCAGGGACACGGGTGACCCAGGAGGGAACACAAGTGAGGAGAATCAACAATCAGGGAGACACAGAGAGGGCAGGGCTGGAAACAACACCTGAAACGAGACACAAGGGTGAGTATTTTCAAAATAAAACAGGAATGACATCAGTGGAGACATAAGAGTGGACCATGACACTGGCATGTCGACTGGTGCAGTCTGGATCACGAGTGACATCAGAGTGGACCATGAGACTGGCAGGTGGACTGGTGCAGTCTGGATCAGGAGTGACATCAGAGTGGACCATGACACTGGCAGGTGGACTGGTGCAGTCTGGATCAGGAGTGACATCAGAGTGGACCATGAGACTGGCAGGTTGACTGGCGCTGTCTGGATCAGGAGTGACATCAGAGTGGACCATGACACTGGCAGGTGGACTGGTGCAGTCTGGATCAGGAGTGACATCAGAGTGGACCATGACACTGGCAGGTGCACTGGTGCAGTCTGGATCAGGAGTGACATCAGAGTGGACCATGACACTGGCAGGTGGACTGGTGTAGTCTGGATCACGAGTGACATCAGAGTGGACCATTACACTGGCAGGTGGACTGGTGCAGTCTGGATCAGGAGTGACATCAGAGTGGACCATTACACTGGCAGGTGGACTGGTGCAGTCTGGATCAGGAGTGACATCAGAGTGGACCATGACACTGGCAGGTGGACTGGTGCAGTCTGGATCAGGAGTGACATCAGAGTGGACCATGACACTGGCAGGTGGACTGGTGCAGTCTGGATCAGGAGTGACATCAGAGTGGACCATGACACTGGCAGGTGGACTGGTGTAGTCTGGATCACGAGTGACATCAGAGTGGACCATGACACTGGCAGGTGGACTGGTGCAGTCTGGATCAGGAGTGACATCAGAGTGGACCATGACACTGGCAGGTGGACTGGTGCAGTCTGGATCAGGAGTGACATCAGAGCGGACCATGACACTGGCAGGGGTGGACTGGTGCAGTCTGGATCAGGAGTGACATCAGAGCGGACCATGAGACTGGCAGGTGGACTGGTGCAGTCTGGATCAGGAGTGACATCAGAGTGGATCATGACACTGGCAGGTGGACTGGTGTAGTCTGGATCACGAGTGACATCAGAGTGGACCATGAGACTGGCAGGTGTTCTGGCAGGTGGACTGGTGCAGTCTGGATCGGGAGTGACATCAGAGTGGACCATTACACTGGCAGGTGGACTGGTGCAGTCTGGATCAGGAGTGACATCAGAGTGGACCATGAGACTGGCAGGTGGACTGGTGCAGTCTGGATCAGGAGTGACATCAGAGTGGACCATTACACTGGCAGGTGGACTGGTGCAGTCTGGATCAGGAGTGACATCAGAGTGGACCATGACACTGGCAGGTGGACTGGTGCAGTCTGGATCAGGAGTGACATCAGAGTGGACCATTACACTGGCAGGTGGACTGGTGTAGTCTGGATCACGAGTGACATCAGAGTGGACCATGAGACTGGCAGGTGTTCTGGCAGGTGGACTGGTGCAGTCTGGATCGGGAGTGACATCAGAGTGGACCATTACACTGGCAGGTGGACTGGTGCAGTCTGGATCAGGAGTGACATCAGAGTGGACCATGACACTGGCAGGTGGACTGGTGCAGTCTGGATCACGAGTGACATCAGAGTGGACCATTACACTGGCAGGTGGACTGGTGCAGTCTGGATCAGGAGTGACATCAGAGTGGACCATGACACTGGCAGGTGGACTGGTGTAGTCTGGATCACGAGTGACATCAGAGTGGACCATGAGACTGGCAGGTGGACTGGCAGGTGGACTGGTGCAGTCTGGATCGGGAGTGACATCAGAGTGGACCATTACACTGGCAGGTGGACTGGTGCAGTCTGGATCAGGAGTGACATCAGAGTGGACCATGACACTGGCAGGTGGACTGGTGCAGTCTGGATCAGGAGTGACATCAGAGTGGACCATGACACTGGCAGGTGGACTGGTGCAGTCTGGATCAGGAGTGACATCAGAGTGGACCATGACACTGGCAGGTGGACTGGTGTAGTCTGGATCACGGGTGACATCAGAGTGGACCATGAGACTGGCAGGTGGACTGGCAGGTGGACTGGTGCAGTCTGGATCGGGAGTGACATCAGAGTGGACCATTACACTGGCAGGTGGACTGGTGCAGTCTGGATCAGGAGTGACATCAGAGTGGACCATGACACTGGCAGGTGGACTGGTGCAGTCTGGATCAGGAGTGACATCAGAGTGGACCATGACACTGGCAGGTGGACTGGTGTTGTCTGGATCAGGAGTGACATCAGAGCTGACCATGAGACTGGCAGGTGGGCTGGCAGGTGGACTGGTGCAGTCTGGATCAGGAGTGACATCAGAGTGGACCATTACACTGGCAGGTGGACTGGTGCAGTCTGGATCAGGAGTGACATCAGAGTGGACCATGACACTGGCAGGTGGACTGGTGTAGTCTGGATCACGAGTGACATCAGAGTGGACCATTACACTGGCAGGTGGACTGGCAGGTGGACTGGTGCAGTCTAGATCAGGAGTGTTATTATAGTGGACATTGACACTGGCAGGTGGACTGGTGCAGTCTAGATCAGGAGTGTTATTATAGTGGACATTGACACTGGCAGGTGGACTGGTGCAGTCTAGATCAGGAGTGTTATTATAGTGGACCATGACACTGGCATCAGAAAGTGGAGGGATCCCACATGGTCAGGCCAAACAATATCACAGAACTCATCTGTTGTTTAAAATAAGTCACAGAAACTTATGAACTGGATGAGAATGTGTTAAGAAAAGTTGAACTTAGATGACCTTCAGATGTAGGCAGCTGTTTTTTAGCTTTCGGCATCAATATTCAACAACCTCTCCACTTACCTCATCTGCCCAGGACAACAAAGCAAACACAGTGATCAAACTTTTTTTGGCATTTTGACATGGATGGGAAAGTAATGGCCACTATATCACTGACAACAAACACCCTTAGATGGTGCGTGTGTTTGAGATGCAGGGTTAAAGGTCAAACCGTGCGGCTGTGGGTGCTCAGTGAAGCGTCACAGGGAGGAAAAACAGAGAAACGTCCTCCTGTCAAACAAAATCACAACAGAAAGTAAACAGAGAGCCTTCAGTCTGCACCTGTCATCCCCTTTGTTTTACATTGATCTGACATATTTACACCAAACACTCAGCTTCTCCTTTTAAATTCTCATCAGACAAATGTTATACCACAACATAAAACTTTAGGGATTTTTGCCAACTTTTGTCAGGTTAGAATCAAAATCAGCCAGTTCTTCATGATTTTCATTACTTTGCCTTTTGTTTAGTGATGTATTGTTTTATATTCTGTGTTGTATGTTTTATTAGACTCTGAGAAGACATGAAAGCTGCGTAAAAATATGCATAGTTATTGTATGAACTTTAAATTTTGCCATATGCATTCATTTCTTTAACTTTAGTGCAATTATATATCTTATTTCAAAGAGTAATGACAGTATTTGAATGCAGCAAAAAACCCAACTCTATAAGACTTGTCTTGTATTTTAAGTTCTTAAGAGACTTATTAATTGCTAATATCGTGATCTCTCTGTTTCAGCATGCAGAAAGCTGTCAGTCAAAGCTCATGTCCTCTAAAACTCTGCGGTTTGACCCGTGTTTCACACTGAGGTTGAACCCTGCAGGCTCAACAATGACACTCAGAAAAGGTCAGGACATTTAACCGCAGCACTGAACACACAAACACAAACTTGTACACACACACACTCTTCGGAAGTTTGGTGACCTTTTTAGCTGCAGGTTGATTTGGACCACCTGCGATTACCAAAGGTTTTTAGGTAACAAAGTAAAAACTGGGTCAAAATAATTGAATAATAAAGCCAGGCAAAGTTTGGTCTGACGGAGGTGATACATACTGATTGGTTATTTATTCAAGTGAACAGCACTGATCAGGAATTGTTTATTTCCTTGCGGTGACAGCTCTTTATGCATTACAGCTGTAAAAGTCCAGGTTTAATTGATGTTTCTTAGTGTGTACTTGTTATTTATGTTAGATCTGACTTGTTCTTAAGATCTACAGAGTGTTTATCTGACTATTAGCAAGGCTAAGCACATTCAGACATAAAAATTGACTTTAGGGTTGTTGTTTTCTCAGACCTGTAAAACGTCTTTATAAGACTATCATAAAAATCAACAATTTTGACCCATTTACAAAAAGAGAACAGCATAAAACAACATTAGAGGTCAAAGGGTCCCAAAAGCAGGTTATTCCAGGCAAGCTTCTACATGTTGCCATTGTATTAGTGCTCTAGATTCATTTATATGCAGCAGCTCCTCGTTAATCGAAGCTTCATGTGTGTTTGAGAACCCTGCAGGGAGCTTAGATCTGGGTTACAGTGATGTGTGGTGGAGGTGGAGGTGGTGGGGGAGGTGTTTCCTCCCTAAAAGCCTCCCTGTCTGTTCACACTGGCCATTAGGTCGCTGTTTAAACCTTTATGACAGCTTACACTGCGCTCTGCTCAGCCGTCCCCACCTTTCTGTGTCACTCTGAAGCCGTAAATTAAGCACAAGGGAAGGTGGGCAGAACCAACTGTAATTCTCTATCATTAATAGATGTCCGGTTCTCTTGTTTAACTTTATTAAGTTAAAGTTCTGTCGTGTGTAAAACTGTTGTAGTAAAGTGCTATCACAAATAAAGTTCATGTTTATTATTTAGTGTCGTTCAGATCACTGTGAAGGGTGGTTTTACCTTCATGCAGGAGGGAGAGAGAAGGAAGTGTAGGAGTCCGGATGTAATGCACATTGACAGATGGACGGATGGAGACAAGGGGCTCTAATTTCGTAGACCAGCGCCAACAGGGTGTGTCCAGGGCATTTTGCAAGTTTCTTGCACGGCGCAGTCTGGCGCAGGGAGGCGCACCCACGCCTCTGTCTCTCCTACCAGTGCAGGTAGCAGAGAGGGAGGAGAGGAGGCCTGAGTGGGTTTAACACAGCCGAGTGTGATCTTCACCAATCAAATGAACGCCTCTCCTCGCCTTTAAATGCGCCGCGGGCGAGGCGCAGTGACATTTTCACCTAGGTGGAGAAGAAGGTCAGAGCCGCTGTCACTTTTGCAGCAGCTGGGAGAGCGCAGGGGCCACCGGGCCGCATCGGAGGACACGATGTGCATCACCATGTGGACCACCTGGCGGGACATAGGAGTACAAAATTAAGTGATAATTACATTTAAACACAGCAGCAGGCTAATCCATTCATCATGCTTGTGATCCACCTGCATTCCTGGTCTGTCATCGCCAAATAGCAGAAACTTTGGTGAAAATATATCTCCTCCTCATCCTCCTTACAATAATGTACTCCATCTTTTTAGATCACATTAACAATAAAGATTAAAACAGAGAAATATGGGCAATCACAGGTAAATCCTTAAGACACCGAGTGACTTGCATTTATTCAGCGAGCGTTTCTCTCTTTTTTATTTTCTTTGGATTTTCATGAGATGAGAGAAGCCGGATACTCCGTATCGGATGATGTGGCTGTTTGTGGTTGGCTTGAGAGATGTGAACTCGTAAGTTATGACAAACGTCTCTGATCTGACATCAGATGTGACGAGACAATTAGGGCTCTAATCAGTGGCGCAAAAAGGGGGGTATGCATTATATGCGGCGCATAGGGGCGCCGAAGGGGCGCCAAAGTGATGGGGAAGAAATTGTTTTAAATCTATTTTTACTGTAATGAACGGCAGATTGTGCATGTGCCAATAGTATGATCAAGAACAGGCACGTCAGTGACTGATAGGGCGCCCCTTCACTTCTTCTTCACCCCCTCTCTCTCCAGAGGGCGCCCCCTGGAGCGTGCGCTGGAGTCAGAGTGTTTTCGTTTGCATCGTGTTGACAGATTACAGAAAGCTAAAGGATGGAGAGGCAAAAAAGAAAGCTATCAGGGGCACAAAACAGAAAAAGGAAGAGGGAGAAAGATTTTAAAGAAATGAAAAAAAGCTTTTCAATTTTTCTTTTTTCACCGTGCTGTGTTTCACGCGGACCGGTGGACGGTTTTTTGAGCGGCTCAATGTCCAAGTTTTTACTGTTAGTTAAGATGCACTTCTCTGTGTTAAAATCATGAGGCGAGGAAGAAGCTGATTGATGCATTCAGACTTTTATAAACCTCACTTATTGACCCGACAGTTTTACAGAGGAGAGACATGCTTCATGCCGGCTCCTTCAGGTGCTTTGTCCCCCCGCCCTCTCTCTCCCTCTCTCCCTCCCGCGTGGTAATGTGACAATTATGACCGATTACAAACTCACCCCCTTTGGCACATCTTTGTTTGAGTGTTTGTTTTTTTTTTTTTCAAAATCCTTTGGTCCCCTGAAAAAATTCATAAAAGTACATTTTTATGATTAGATGCTACTTTAATAGAAACGCTATTGCTGCTAACAGTGACTGAGACAGAGAGTAAATAGGTCAGAGGTCATCATAAAGTCAGGATTCAACAGATCACGGAGCCAGCTTTACCCTAAAACCTGTTCCTAGGTCCAGATATGTTGGTTGCAGAAACTGAAAGTGAGCACCCTTTGAGAAATAGATCACATTTCTGTGTTGGGTCTGCATACCCCTCAAAAAATAGGTAGTTGCACCACTGGCTCTAACTTCTTGGCGCAACTCAGGGTGGCGCACCCCGCGCAGTGGTAATTTTGTCCAAATTTGGCAATTTGGTAGACCAGCTGCGCCGAGATGGGTGTGTGCGCACCAGGGGAGGTGTCGAAAGATTCATCTTGGCGCAGTGACAATTTCGTGCCAAAAAACCCGCGGAAGGTGCGCTGAAAGCCCGCCAGCTCCAACCTGATCGATTCTAGGCGCAGACGAGGCATACCCGGGTCAGTGGTAATTTGGCTGACAGGCGCACAGTGCGCGCACGTCACCAAAACCTCACAGGCAGGTATCCAGAGTGTCAGGCACATTTCAATGCAATAAACAATCACAGCAACCACTATTTAATGTAACCGTCTGAACCAGCACATACATTTGTATCTATATTAATTGTCTCGTCACATCTGATGTCAGATCAGAGAAGTTTGTCATAACTAACGAGTTCACATCTCTCAGCCAACCACAAACAGCCACATCATCCGATACGGAGTATCCGGCTTCTCTCATCTCATGAAATTCAAAAGAAAAGAAAAAAGAGAGAGACGCTCGCTGAATAAATGTAAGTCACTCGGTGTCTTAAGGATTTACCTGCGATTGCCCATATTTCTCTGTTTTAATCTTTATTCGTAATGTGATCTAAAAGGATGGGGTACAAGGACGATGAGGAGGAGATATATTTTCACCAAAGGTTCTGCTATTTGGCGATGACAGACCAGGAATGCAGGTGGATCACAAGCATGATGAATGGATTAGCCTGCTGCTGTGTTTAAATTGAATTATCACTTAATTTTGTACTCCTATTTATGAGACAGGAACAGAGTACGTCTGTCCCGCGACGTGGTCCACACAGTGACGCGCATCGTGTCCTCCGATGCGTGTCACTGTGTGGACCCTGCACTCTCCCAATTGCTGTAAAAGTGACAGCGGCTCTGACCTTCTTCTCCGCCGAGGTGAAATTGTCACTGCGCCTCGCCCGCGGCGCATTTATAGGCGAGTAGAGGCATTCATTAGATTGGTGAAGATCATCTCGGCTGTGTTAAACCCACTCACGCCTCCTCTCCTCCCTCTCTGCTACTTGCACCAGTAGGAGGGACGGAGGCGTGGGTGCGCCTCCCTGCGCCAGACTGCGCTGTGCATGAAACTTGCAAAATGCCCTGGACACACCCAGTTTGCACGGCGCAGGCGCGGCGCAGGGCAGGTGCGCCCCGCCTGCGCCTGGTCTATGAAATTAATGCCCTTAATATAGATACAAATGTATGTGCTGGTTCAGACTGTTACATTAAATAGTGGTTGCTGTGATTGTTTATTGCATTGAAATGTGCCTGACACTCTGGATACCTGCCTGTGAGGTTTTGGTGACGTGTGCGCACTGTGCGCCTGTCAGCCAAATTACCACTGCCCCGGGTGCGCCTAGCCTGCACCGAGAATAGACCAGGTAGGAGCTGGCAAGCTTTCAGCGCACCTTCCACTCGTTTTTTTGGCACGAAATTGTCACTGCGCCAAGCTGAATCTTTCGACACCTCCCCCTGGTGCGCCGTCATACCCATCTCGGCGCAGCCGGTCTACCAAATTGCCAAATTGGCTGCCCACGGTGGTGCGCCGGACGAAATTACCACTGCCCGGGGTGCGCCAGGCTGCGCCACCCTGAGTTGCGCCAGCAAATTAGAGCCCAAAGGAGTGTGGAGGAAGAGATAGAGAGAGAGAGAGAGAGAGAGAGAGAGAGAGAGAGAGAGAGAGAGATCTGCATAGAGACAAATCAAAAAGAAGGAAAAAAATAAAATAAAATTATAGGGCTCTAATTTCGGATACCAGGCGCAGGCGGGGCGCACCTGCCTGCGCTGCGCCGCGCCAACGGGGTGTGTCCAGGGCATTTTGCAAGTTTCGTGCATGGCGCAGTCTGGCTCAGGGAGGCGCACCCACGCCTCCGTCTCTCCCACCAGCGCAAATGGCAGAGAGGGAGGAGAGAAGGCGTGCGTGGGTTTAACACAGCCGAGTGTGATCTTCACCAATCAAATGAACGCCTCTCCTCGCCTTTAAATGCGACGCGGGCGAAGCGCAGTGACAATGTCTCCTCGATGGAGAAGAAGGTCAGAGCCGCTGTCACTTTTGCAGCAACTGGGAGAGCGCAGGGGCCGCGCATCGGAGGACACGATGCGCGTCACCGTGTGGACCAACTCGCGGGACAGATGTAATCTGTTCCTGTGTCATAATAGGAGTACAAAATTAAGTGATAATTACATTTAAACACAGCAGCAGGCTAATCCATTCATCATGCTTGTGATCCACCTGCATTCCTGGTCGTCATCGCCAAATAGCAGAACCTTTGGTGAAAATATATCTCCTCCTCATCCTCCTTGTACCCCATCCTTCTAGATCACGTTACGAATGAAGATTAAAACAGAGAAATATGGGCAATCACAGGTAAATCCTTAAGACACCGAGTGACTTACATTTATTCAGCGAGCGTCTCTCTCTTTTTTCTTTTCTTTTGAATTTCATGAGATGAGAGAAGCCGGATACTCCGTATCGGATGATGTGGCTGTTTGTGGTTGGCTGAGAGATGTGAACTCGTTAGTTATGACAAACGTCTCTGATCTGACATCAGATGTGACGAGACAATTAATATAGATACAAATGTATGTGCTGGTTCAGACGGTTACATTAAATAGTGGTTGTTGTGATTGTTTATCGCATTGAAATGTGCCTGACACTGCGGACACCTGCCTGTGAGGTTTTGGTGACGTGCGCGCACTGTGCGCCTGTCAGCCAAATTACCACTGCCCCGAGGACAGACCAGGTTGGAGCTGGCGAGCTTTCAGCGCACCTTCCGAGTGGTTTTTTGGCACGAAATTGTCACTGCGCCAAGATGAATCTGTCGACACCTCCCCCTGGTGCGCCGTCACACCCATCTCGGCGTAGCCGGTCTACCAAATTGCCAAATTGGCTGCGCACGGCGGTGCGCCGGACGAAATTACCACTGCGCGGGGTGCGCAGTGTGCCACCCTGAGTTGCGCCAGGAAATTAGAGCCCAAAGCCACCAAAAGAGGTAGGTACTTGTGGGCAAAGATGTACTTCTAGACATATCTATGCTTGTGGGTCACACCAGTCGTCGCTGATTGGACGAGTGTGTGCGTGAAGAGAGAGAGAAAGAGGACTTGATTGGACGAAGGCACCATTCAACCTTTGACTCGGAAGTGATTCTGCCCTTAGCGTCTTCGGCTCGGGAAAGAAATATCAGGAACATAACGGCCAGAAACTCTAAAACAGAGGAAAAGTTCTGCTCTAATTGACCGTAAACAAACAAGACACCTCACTGAGGGAACCACAGAGCCGAGGTGCACTTTGAGATGAACGACAGAAAGAAAGTGCTGACGCTGCGCAGAAATCAAACCTAAATGGACGATCGTGTTCATGTAAAGTGCTCATTTATGACGTTTCGGTCCCCTGTTTGCTCATCGGGAGGATGATTTATCAGAATAAATTTAATCCCTGTGGATTTACTGTAAAAGCCTTTCTGTGTCCACCTGGGTGATGACAACCAGCGAGGAAGGCCCACCCGCCTGGGTCACCTGTGTGCTGCGCTGTCCGCGGTGCTGAACCTGACAAATGGACCGGATCAGCACCGCGGACAGCGCAGCACCGCTGCAGCGCAGAAGCTCTCAGCCGTCAGTGCAGGTCACTTGCGGCTGACAAGGGTCTTGTGTTTTTTTTGCACAGGTTGTTTATTTGGTGCTGTCTCCTGTTAGCTGCTGCGTGTGCCATCATTGCCACTGTGAGAGGATTTACAGAAGTTTCCTTTTCTTTATCTTTTCTCTTAATAATGAGATCCTGATCTCGTCATTCCCAGAAAAGGTGTCCATTTTTTCTAAATCCAGTGAATGCAATGCACTTACATAGCAAGGGTCTGTCAGCTTTCCAGTCAACAGAGCCATTATCCGTTCATGTTCTGATTCATGCATGAGTCATTTCGTCTTATCTCACAGAACGCTTCCCCACCATTGACAAGTTTTTCCATCATTCTGTGTTTTTATTACCTCCACCAAGGAGGTTATGTTTTTGCCGGCGTTTGTCTGTCTGTCTGTTTGTTTGTTTGTTTGTGTTCAAAATAACTTGAAAAGTTCTTGACGGATTTAGATGAAATTTTCAGGAATTGTCGGAAATGGGATATGGAAGAACTGATTAAATTTTGGGGGTGATCCGGATCACCGTCTGGATCCAGGAATTTTTTAAAGGATTCTTTAACATTGCCAGATAGGACCATATTCGCCAAAGTGGACCGAAGCTGCTTGGCGGAGGTCTGCGCTCTCCGAGTGCTTTTCTAGTTGAAATCTGGTACTTGACACACTTACTTGGAGAAGTTCTGTTCTCCTTTGACCGAAAACAAACACGAAAATTCAATATGTGCACTTTCTCCATAGGTGCGTAATATGTGCCTGTCGTCCTGATCAGACGGGACAGGCTAAGGAGCGGTTTACGTCGTGTTATCAATACATTTGTAAATATAAGTGTAGCTGTCCATTTCATGAACTTGTATTGATGTTATCCACGGATACATTTTATTATATCTCCATAAAAAAATCCCAGGCAGTTGGGATTCTCCTCGCTGTGTCGGTCCTTCCTCTCCGGGCTCGAATTTCCTGGCACAACTCAGGGTGGCGCAGGGTGGCGCAGCCTGGCGCACCCCGCGCAGTGATAATTTTGTCCGGCGCACCGCCGTGCGCAGCCAATTTGGCAATTTGGTAGACCGACTGCGCCGAGATGGGTGTGACGGCGCACCAGGGGGAGGTGTCGACAGATTCATCTTGGCGCAGTGACAATTTCGTGCCAAAAAAACCCGCGGAAGGTGCGCTGAAAGCCCGCCAGCTCCTACCTGGTCTATTCTCGGCGCAGACGAGGCATACCCCGGTCAGTGGTAATTTGGCTGACAGGCGCACAGTGCGCACACGTCACCAGAACCTTCCAAGCAGGTATCCAGAGTGTCAGGCACATTTCAATGCAATAAACAATCACAGCAACCACTATTTAATCCAACCGTCTGAACCAGCACATACATTTGTATCTATATTAATTGTCCCGTCACATCTGATGTCAGATCAGAGAAGTCTGTCATAACTAACGAGTTCACATCTCTCAGCCAACCACAAACAGCCACATCATCCGATACGGAGTATCCGCTTCTCTCATCTCATGAAATTCAAAAGAAAAGAAAAAAGAGAGAGACGCTCGCTGAATAAATGTAAGTCACTCGGGGTAATGATTTACCTGTGATTGCCCATATTTCTCTGTTTTAATCTTTATTCGTAAAGTGATTTAAAAAGATGGAGTACATTATTGCAAGGAGGATGAGGAGGAGATATATTTTCACCTATTATGACACAGGAACAGATTACATCTGTCCCGCGAGGTGGTCCACATGGTGACGCGCATCGTGTCCTCCGATTCGCGGCCCGGTGGCCCCTGCGCTCTCCCAGTTGCTGCAAAAGTGACAGCGGCTCTGACCTTCTTCGCCACCAAGGTGAAATTGTCACTGCGCCTCGCCCGCGGCGCATGTAAATGCGAGGAGAGGCGATTATTTGATTGGTGAAGATCACACTCGACTGTGTTAAACCTACTCTCCTCCCTCTCTGCTACTTGCGCAGGTGGGGGAGACGGAGGCGTGGGTGCGCCTCCCTGCGCTGGACTGCACCGTGCACGACACTTGCAAAATGCCCTGGACACACCCCGTTGGCGCGGCGCAGGCGCGGCGCAGGGCAGGTGCGCCCCGCCTGCGCCTGGTCTACGAAATTAGAGCCCTATAAGTCTAAAAATGTAACAGGTATTTGATATTTTTTTAAGAAATAAAAACACTGATAAGCAACATGTGTTTAAAAAGTGTGGACAACCTTAGACAGAGAAAGAAAAAGGTATTTTATGAACTTAAAGAAAAATAAAATTAAAACCTGGAAAAAAGTTCACTGTGTTCTAATGTTGTAGTTATATATTGTCGGGAGTGTAGGATAAAGACAGATAGACAGTCAGATAAAAATACTCTTATATTATTCACTTAAATTAACTGATAATGTTATTTTCACGGTGTTTTATTGCATTTGCACAATCACTTCTAATGCATGACAAATAATGCAAAAAATCACGTACATGGAGCAGGTCTGAGAAGCGTCCTCCAGAGTGATGTGAAAACAGGTCAGCAGCTCAGCACTCGACTGAAGCGTCCATGTTTTCCATCAGGAGGAAGGCCTGAGTGGTTATAGGTGGTTATTAAATATTTCAAATCTTTTCTGCACAGCTGGAGCCACTCGCAGATCATAGGGACTCCTGATCGAGGGGTTCAAAATCAGACATTATAGAGGAATCTCCTTTGGATGTAACACAGATTACATGAAATGAATCCAAACTTCAGAGTCACGTCAGAAAATCTTTGAGCATTATGATAATTAAGAACCAAAAATGAATCCCATAAACATTTCACCCATATTGTTTCACTTCTAAATGGTTAACGACACCCACATTACAGAGGAATATAAAACAGAGTGTGTCTTCTGTGGTTTCTAGGATCAAGCTGCTGTGAGCGCTCTCAGTATCAATTCAATAGCAGCGTTTCTCAGCTGTTCACGGCCGCTGCCTCATGGGTCTGAAAGAGCTTTGGAGCTCTCCCGCCGGGTCTCGCCGGCGGCCTGCGGTGGAGGACTGTGCGACACAGCGGCCCAGGGAAGCTAAAGTGGGACACACAACATCTTGCTTGGATGATTGATCACGTCACAAGCGGGCAAAGTTAACCGGCTGAAGACTGCGGGAGAAGAAAAACTCTCATAAATGATTCGGGCGCATCATTAAAGATGCAAGTCAGCTGCAGACAGCGTTCTGCACTCGGCAGAGGAAGCCGTCCTGTGCAGCCTCCTGCATTCTGAAATGCATTGTTTGGGCATCACAGTTTTATCTTTTAATATTTCCTTTACAACTTTAGCACACAAATACGCAGAAATCAGATCCCATGCTCAGCCAGTGAGGAATCTTAGGATTCAAATCAGCTTAGAGGTGAACAGGTAAAATTCTAGGAGCCTCAAAGAAACAGACCTGATCATTTTAACCTCCACGATGAGGAAGGTATCCACAGTGAGTCAGGAGGTAAATGCTGATTTTGTTGCCTGGCAAAATATCATTGATCTCTATCAACTAATTCTCAAGTTTACTCTCCGAGGCTCTTGATCAAAACAATGATAAAAGATAAAATGCACTGTTGCTTGCAGCACAACCCAAGAAGTTCATTTTTACCGGTCCCCCCCCCCCCCCCATGATGCAAAATTCATCCTTGAAAACGAAAACAGAGGCTTACTTTTCAATGAATAGACCTTACACAGTCCAGTTAAAGTCAAAAAAGTCCTCTTCCTTTCTTTTGGAGCAGAGCAAAGCAGTGCATCTCTAATCATATTGGAGCTGTCCAGCTGGCCCGCTCTGTGATGGAGGTCAGGGTCGGAATTTGGTGTTGGCTTGAATGACAGGATGTTGATGCTGATGGCAGAGAGTCATCATTAACCGTCACAAAAAGTTCAAGCTTCTTTATATGACAGCCACTGACGATAACTCCAGTACATCCATGACAACCATTAATGTGTTATACCTTGACATGGCAGGCACAATGACAAAATAAGTCAATGATTATTAATCATTCTGTTAATTAGGACACTTCAGTGTGAAGACTCTACATGCAGTACCTTCAAAAAGCATTTTATAGGAGCTGCTCTACACTCTGTTCACGCGTTGAAGTATAACATCCATTTTAGCTGGTGCCCATATCGCCTCTGGTATCAGTGTGTGTTTGTTTGCTCTCAGTCGGGCGAGACTTCACACATCTGCTGGTGCAAAAAGCGTAAGGACGGAGGTGTGGAGTCTGTGTGTGTGTGTTGATGGATGGTTCAGTGACAGCAGCTAAAAGCATCCTGAGGTTGCTGGTGGCGTGCGTCACTTCAGGTTCTCAAACCTGCGAGGTCCCATGATGCAGCTCAGGATTTAATGTGATAGTTTACCCCGCTGACACATCAATAAAAACTTTTACATGTTTGTGTTTGATTTGATACACACAACAATGCCTACTCAACCCACCCCTGACACCAGTGTTCTTGTTTGATTTAAGGGGTCTTCTGAAACAAGTCCTGAACCCCATAACGTATATTTAAATCTCACTCTTCGTCTACTTTCTCCTTGAATATATTTCACCTGTTTAGGAAGTAAAGTGGCAAATAAACAGCAGTGGCCTTGCAGCAAGAACTTCAGTGCTTTGTGAGGGACTTGAAAGGCAGAGAAGCACAGCCATGTTCAAAGTGCTTTTCTCCCTAAATATGTAAAACTCATCCGTGACACAAAAACTGTGGTTTCCTGGTTATGAACTTTCCTTTTTTAAAGACTCTTCAGGTTCAAGTGATGGAGTAGGTTGAGCAGGAACAGAGTGGCTCAGTAGTCAATATCTGAGACGATGCAGTGGTATGACAAAAATTTCAAATATGCCAAAAATGTTTCTGACTAGTTGCTTATAGCTGATCAGGCTGTTTCACTGAACATCCCGCTTAAAGACCAGTTTTAAAACTCTAAAATCAGTCAGGAACATCATAAGATTACACAGCCGGGGCTTTTACACTACGTTCTATCTACTTAACTTTGCTCGACTCGGCACGGTTAGGATACTATCCGCTCTTTTTTCTATTACTGCACAGACTTTATCAGTGCCTCCTTGAGGTAGGCAGGACCGTCGCAATGTGGCTGTGTGAAACTATGGCGATATCTTCAGTTATGAGATTAATTTTGTATGGAGACATCTGCAAGCAGCAAACAACATGCTATTAAAGCAGAGGAGAGTTTGGGAAGTCATATAGCATCCTGGAGCCAACCACGGAGGCGTTTAATTTGCAGATCAGTGCCCTCAACTTGTGGTGATGCTCTGACCAGTCAGAGGTCTTAATGTCACATTCAGTCTTGTCTCAGCTCCCTTGCACCCCACTGAAGGAAATCTGAAAAATGAGGCATGATCTCTAATGGAAAACCAAACAAGTGAGTACAGTAGAGCTGAGTCGAGCAGATACCATGTTTTATCTCAGCGTTCTTGTGAATGTCTTACCTACCCTTCCTGTCATGAAGCTTGTTTCTCTGGCTGTCTACTCTACGCTGCCTGAACCCTGAAAGGGGGTACTGGGGGGAGGGCTGGAGGGGCAGCAGCACGGGGATGACAGGCTCTGAAAAGAAAGGAGAGGTTAGATCTGCGGCGGTAACAAAAGATAAAGAAGGCAGATTTCATTGTGATTGCACAGAGTTCCTTTATTTCCAGGATCCAAGAGCACATTTAAATACGCTGCTCAGAGACAAACTGCATTTAAAAAAATGTTTGTTTACATACAGCTACAACCTTTGTGATAAAAGTAGCAAAATAAATCTGTGTGCTTTAAAAAAACGAGTCACAACAAAACAGCTTATGGAAGGTTTGGTTTAGACAGAAACTTTGACAACATGGCAGAAAAAACCAAGAAAGTATAAAAAACTTTGAACGTTCTTCTGGAAAAAAGTGGATTTTAAAACATGAGGCGAAGACTTAAATGTAGGGGCGTGTCTTCACAATGGAATGGCCCATCATCTTGTTATGGCACTGTTTTGTTTTGAGCTAAAGTGTCTTCAAACATTACACTGAGATAAAACACACAATTTTTGGAAACAATGTTCACAACATAGAGTCATAAAATGCTTTTTTACTACAAGACTACTTTCAGTGCTGGAGAAGGTTTGTAAGAGCCGTGATTTTAAAGTAGTGCTTGTAACAACATAATTAAAAAACACATTTATATACACACACAGCCATTGTTTTGTTTGTTTTTAAAGCGCCTTGTAAAACGATTGTCATTTAATATATTTTTCCTCTTGCGCAGTATTTGATCTGACAATCTGTCAGTGTCTGTTTTATAAGGAAAAGTCGTCTTACAAAAAGAAACAAAAACAAAAAGAGGCAAATCTGTAAATGCATTTTGTTACCAGGGTAGAGAGATCACCTTGAAGCACCTTTTTGAAGTGAAATAAAAGCTTCATGCCTCCTTTACAGATTAACACAGGACATTCAACAATGGAGAAACTGCAGACACGCGTGTTCACGTGTCTCTGGTTTGGTTTATGAGTCGGTGCTAAATGCTAAATGCTGTCCAGTCTGTCCTTCCAACTTCCTCTTTTCGTCCTCTTACCTTTTCAAAATAAGGAACACTGTGTTCATGTCATAACAAAGTTAAGCTTGTTTTTTATGCTGCATTCTTTTTTAAATAAAGCAGAAATCTGCTAAAGTTTACAAAAAGATGGAGAGTTTAAAGACTGGTAGCAGTGCTGGAAACAATTCAAAAATCTTTGACTTGTGCACAATCTCAAAGAGAAGGTTGTCAAAATGTTCACACCTTAAAAAGCAAATGTGGAAATGATACAGTATCCATGATTTTACTTATCCATCAAATCTATATGTATCTATTTCATATATTATATATAAACAGGTGGAAAGTTATTAATTTCTCTGATAAGTGAACGGTTCAGTCAGAAAGCTTTTAAAAATGCTTTTAATCCAAAAATCCAAGCACTATTCAGACCTCTCAATCTCATATTTAAATTAGATTTTTTAAGGAATTCAAGCACTGATATAAACCCTGTATTTTGGCATGACATGAACGCAGCATCTGCTTTCATAAATCCATTTTCTGAATGTTCATCTTCAGGAGGGATCATTTATTTTGTATTGTTTGGATGTGAAAAGCTACATGGAAGTCAAACAAAGGTTAAAAAAGTCTTAACCACATACATACTGAGGTTTAATACTGAGATAGCTATTTTTTCTAAAACCTTCACATTGTGGCTTTTTTTCTTGTTGGAGGATTACACAGTTTTATAAGGACGGTTAGACACTTTAAGACATGACCGATGTCCTTTTTTTTGTAAATGGTTTGGTTTCATTCTCACATGAAAGTAACAAGCAGATATGACGGTAAAACAATTCAATCATCTTCTCCATACTCTTCAAACCCTCTCAATCATCGAATCAGTGATAACAGGAAACAAAACTTGAGAAATACCTACATGCACTTCCGCTTCTGCCCCCCAGACGTAATCTATTATTTACAATTAGGTCCTTAATGGATGACTGTGTGCATGTAAGTGCACTCAGTGTTTTCCAAACGACACGACTGCAGGAGAAAGCAAGCAAGAGTCTCCACCGGCTGACGAGACAAGGCATTAACGGGACATTTTCACACTGTCTCCGGTCAGGAAACAAAAATGCTTTGTTATATTTGATTTAAGTGCCACTGACATACAAATCAGATCCATTCTGATTCTGTCTGCAGAAACATGTAAGTGCACAACATCATGTAAACCTCAAACAGGCTAAAAATGCAGCATTAGGATCAACAAGGTGATGCCGCTCCAGAGAGACGGCAATAAATAAAAGCTTCTGCTATTCCTTAACGGTTTAAAATCTCATCTGAACATTATTAAGAATGAAATGCTGTTTGTTGACATGTAAAGCACCAGGACAAACATCTACTAACCCTACAGGTTTCCTACTTCTAAGTGACAAACAAACACTGAGGTTTAAATAATTTGTTGGCTTGTTGGGTCTGAATGTCATTGCCGTTCGTAGAGACGTCTGCAGAGAAGCATTCCCTCTGCACTTCACACTCTGAGCATGAATAAATGCAGAAAGGGAAAATGAGCAGCCATGTTGAGTAGTTGGTACACCACAACAGCAGGTACAGTTGGTAGTAGGTTGAATCTGTGTGTTTGTTTATTGAGACACATTAAAATCTCTGCAGGGTTTCTCAGGTTTCTACCACTTAGTTGTAAGTCCTTTTCATACAGAAAATGCAGACCATTTTTCCAAGCATACCATCACATTTAAAGGTCGAATAGATGAAGCTACAGTTAAGGAAAAAGGATAACAATGCAGTGTAAACCCATCTGCAAACTCGAGGCATAGTTCTGATACTAGAGCTACTTGATCCTGATCAACTTCAGGTGTGCTCCCGTACAGATTATTTAAAATCCAGCAAAACCCATAAAATATTAAGTGACGATTCTATGGATAAAAACAGGCTCAGAAAAGTGTCAGAGTGAGCACTCTTTTTCTCAGGATCACAGCGTTAGCAGGTTAACGTAGTGAAGTAGGTTTGGATAGTGGAAGGAGGCTGATGTAAATGACACTGCTAGCATTTGGTTCACTTTCCAGTTTGTACTTCTGCACTCATAGTGATCACTTGGTGCTTGAATTGTTGCATAAAAGCACAACCAAACAGCCAAAATACAACTCTGTCTCTATATTCTAGATCAAAATACTGCCAAACAACGCTGTTTCTACAAGACAATATATATGCAATTTCTTCACTCCATCGCATTCATTTAACATCGTCTATTTACATGCACAGAGGTCATTTCAGCAGCACAACAGCAACCACTATGCAGAGCTACAGTACAAATTAGTTAGAGCTAAGACAGAGCATTTGATCAGGACTTCGGACCAAACAGGGAAGTTTCTTTCTCTCAGAGTTAAATATTAGGTCATCATAATGATGTTTTTTCAATCATTACTTCATATTTGCTTATGCAAGCCAACCTTAAACACATCATTATATAATCCTCTGACTCTTCACTGAACATTGATTCTGCTAATTTTGACAAAAAAATATTTTTTTTCAACCCAAATAAAGTTGGTGGTACCACATTTTTGTTTTTTGTTTAGTTTGAAGTTTAATCACGAAGTGAATGTTCTCAAAGCCACTGTTGCCTCTGACTAAAATTGATGTATGTTCTGATTTTCAGAATTCTATCCACATAAAAGGGTCAAGCATTTTATCATCTCAGACTAAAACAACATTGCCCAACAGCAAAGTAGAACACTAATCTTAAATGGAGGGTATGCTTAGGAAACACATCATCATTAGTAATGAGCAGGACTGTCTTCATCTGAGTAGTTCAGTGCTGAAACTGCTGAAATATAGAAACAGTCTTGGCTAGAATTAATCTTGACACAGCTAAAAGTAATTTCAGTGTCAGCATAAGACTATGAAGATTTAAAGAGAGCTTTGGTGCAAAGGATCCAGCTTTGCTGAGTGTCACAGTGTCATTTCTTTCTTCTCCTCTCTTGAACAGTGTAAATACAGATCAGAAAGTGATGCATTTTGGCTCGGAAGCTGAAATTGAATCAGTCAACAAACTGTAAACGCCTGACTGTCAATGTTCAGTGTGCGCACAACTTGACATATTATAATATTCTGGATGACATGAAAAACACAATTATTTTCTGTTGGCTTGACTTTCCTCACCATGTCTTGTCAGTTCTGACAGTAAGCATGAGTGTGATGTCTGACAGAGAAAATGATTCACTAAGTTTTAAATATTACAGGAAAAAGAAGTCTTGGTTTTCACTGGGACAGCAGCTCTTATTTTTTCCATTTGTACCTTCTCTTCTCATCTCAACCTTTCTTGACATGCAGCTTTAGTCTCTTCAGAGGAAGAATCCAGACTTCTGAGGGTCCTGCAGGGTGGGGAGTCCTTCTGGGCAGGAGACAGGGATGTTGCTGGGAACCACTCCATTCCCATTGGGCATCAGACATGTCCGGATGTATGCTGCGTTGGTGGCACTGAGGAGGCACCCATTCTCCAACTAAAAAAAAAAAAAAACATATTTCGTCTAATTTTGTTGCAAAATGATGTCTTTGTTTGTCAGTTTATGCCCGTTGAGGAGGCCTGAAATCCTGAGGGAAAGAAAAGAAGACAAAGCAAAAGAGGAGGGGTGGTAAAGAGGACCAGTTATATGAGACAAGAGTCTCTAACGGTTTGCTGATGTGGTTCCCTCTGAACAGACTGTGAGGGGTTAGAAGAGGTTTTGCCTTACAGCATCATGACTGGCTTACATCACCGAGAGCCTGACATGAAGCTGTTATTTCAATCTAATCTGTAACCCCAGCAGGACCACCCTCTGACTGAGAGATATTTATACAGGAGGAAGAAACCTGACAGCAATAACAGCAGTGCAACTAAAAACTTGTGCTCTTGATTTAGAAATACAGTGACGTGGACCTAACCTCTGATGATAATATTTAAATTTTCCACACTTGATCTGCTGGACAATAACTTTCAGCTGGGTGAACTGCACTTCTCTACAGAGCACCCTGGTTGGCTGCTCTCAGCACTATGTAATTTTGGAAGCAGTCTCTAGAGAAAAGTGTATTTACAGCTTTGCAGTGCTAGATCACCCACCAGCATTTTGCCAAGAAGAAGCCAGATAGCTGTCTCTGTGTTTGATACAATGGCTGAGTCTAAGACAGAGGAGCACTGAGACAGATAAAGTCAAAAAGAGAAAACGAGAGAGTAAATGAGGAGGAATATGGAAGACTTGGGTAATTATTGGAAATGCTTATACTCGCTGACAAGAGCTTCAGGAAACTGCCTGCTGGAAGTTCAACACAAAGCTGACTATTCATCAGAAAGGTCATACATCACTTCCTGCTTGCCAGAATGACCACACCTCCCTCTGAGTGAAAACAAGTCCTGTAAATACATCAACAATATATTAGAAAACATTAGAAGCAATGCAGTGAAACTATTTCATCGCATTTTAGGCATTTAAAAACAAAATACACTGTATGACTTTTAACCTTAAAGGACTGAAGAGTGCAAAAGAGCTATAGCTGAAACTAGAGAGGAGTAATGTAGTAAAATGAGGGGCCAATGTCTCTGTGCCTCTGTAGTCCAATCACTCTGTTACAGGAGCCACCATCTGTCTGAATGTTCGGTCATGACATTTGTGGTCACAAGATGGGGTTGTTTGCCAAGTTAGACAGTGACAAACTGGGTAGTCACTTGTTTACACCTACAGTACAAGTCAGTTTATTTTATAATGTTATGACGCTTGTCCCTACTCTGAGAAGAGAATATTTGAATGAACATTACTGGCCATTGGATCTATGCTTCCTATGGCTGATACAGCATGCAGTTTTCTTATTTAAAGCTTTTAAATCACTCTAGATTCTGCTTTTTCTACAAACTCACAACCATTCATTCTGATAACAGTGTTTCCCCCTGATAGTGTTGGGGTTGGAGTCAGACAAAGTACCTGTTATGCTCTTATTAATGCTGCTGTTAAGTAATATGAATACTCCACATGCAAACAGTTATAAAAAGATGGGCTGTAGATGCTGGCAGAGTCATACTTGCATACAACAGAAAGGCATTACTGCAGCTGTTCAGATGACTTAGTTCTTTGGTTCTCACACATTTTTTCTGGCTTCACCACCTCCTATTTGTCAACCAGTGCACATTGCCCAGGAGAGGGAGGCGGCACTATGTTGTATAGTGCATTCAGAGACCATTAGTTGGCACAAAGGTACACAAACTGAAAATCTGCACAATGTTGCCTTAAAAGTACTAAGACGGTCAAAATACCTGCATGTAAAGCAATAATTATACATGCACACTGTATCTATATTTATATCTTTATTTGTACTATTAAGAAGTTCAGTGCTCATCTGTACAGCTCCTTCACTGCACCTTTTGTACATATTGTTGGGTTGCTTTTTGTTCCTTTTCGCCTATTGTATATTTTTGATATATACATAAGTCAATTTGCACTATTTTCTACCTATTTTTAAACTTTATTTTATTCCTCCTGGCTCTTTATTTTATTCTTGGTGTATGCTGATTGTTCTTGCACCAATTTACCAAGTCAAATTCCTTGTATGTGCAAATGCACTTGGCAATAAACACCAATTCTGATTCTGATAATGTCACAGCATGCTCATGTCTGCTAATATCCAAATGATCCATGGGACCAATAACCCTCCAGATCTCCAGTCAGAACTTTATGTAGAAGCTGCTCTGAGGAAAGGAGACAGAGCATTGTCTAAATATGTTGCAGATGCTTTGGTGTCAAAATACTGAGTGTATTTGTACGGTTTAGACAGTAACACAGTTCACATGAGCACAAAGTCTCTAAAATCCAAGTACAGAGCGCTGCTTGTGCTTTAGCTGAGAATAGTCTCTCTCTATGCCTCCCCCTCCGTCCTGCGTTTGCAGCATTAGGTAATGATGACAGTCAAATTGTAGGTCAGCACTGCTCATGCTTGACTGACCAGCCTGCCAGTATTTTTCTTTCAGCGACAGTCACTGACCCTGAAGAATAACAGTGGAGGCTGAATGGGGCGGGGATGAATGGATGCCTGCCGGGGTCGACCATCTCTGAGCCCATCCCGACCTTATTCTATTCATTATTGGACTCTTTCTCACTACTGCGTCTTTGCTTTTCTCTCTCTCTGTCTCTCGTGTTTCATTATATCTCCTTTGTTTTTCTCTGAGTTTGTTTTTCACTGTAAACACCAGCAATGCTCTTTATGCTTGAGAAAGCAGAGGGCTGGGAGCAATTAAACTGGAAAATAAAGAATGAAGTGTCTCAGTCATTGTTTCGAATTTCTGTAAGTGTCATAATAATATATAATAAGTCATTGATTTGCAGAGATTATTTTTACATAACTTTGTGTTGGTTGATTGACCTAAGCTAAGTTTTTTTCCAAGTTAACAATGTGGGCTTGTTCTCCAGGAGAAGAAACATAAACCAAAGGCTAAAGCCCCTGAGAAATTTCTGCTTTAAATCCTGCTTTAAAACTTAAACCTGGCTTTGTGCTCATTACTTCGTAATGTTTTATGATGTGAATTTCTCAGGTCCTCCAGCTGAGAGCCTCTTTGTACTCTAACTGATTAATGTCACCAGGATGACATTCCCCAGCCCTTGGTGCTCTGTCATTACTGGAAAAGGTTCTTGTTGGACGATAAAGAGAGATTTCTATTCCCTTGAACATTAAACAGTCTCATTAACTGGCCTGAATCATGTCTCTGGGATCTGAGTTTAAGAATCAAAATCTTAACAATCCCTCCTGTACAGCTGCTTGTTTAGCACGCACAGGGCGAGGCAACGTAGAGCAAAAATCATTTCCTCATTTTTCTTTAGTGAAGAGCTATATGTGCTACATAGATGTAGATAATTTTTTTAGAAGATAAATAGCAAAACATCGTCAAAAGACAAGAATTATAAACATTGATACAGTTCTTATGAAAATCAAATCTCCCTGAAAGCTGTATGAACATTATGAGAACATGAAGACACTTAAAATAGGATATTTTTAATGTTTTTAACTCTTGAGAACTGCAGATAAATTCATGCATACGATCTTAATGCCCAAATATGTTGGAAGTATTTGTAAAAGTGGGTGTAACAGGATTTCCAGCGCCATCAACTTTTTCCAAATGTTGCCAGAGTGTTTTTGCATGACAGGCAGTGCCCTCTCACTGTTGGTCTACAATTAAAGATCATCAAGATTCAGTATTTTTGTATTCCACTGCACATCAAATTATGGAATTTTTTTATCATCACAAAACACATTGTTGAAGAGTTCAATATGTTTATTTGAAGAGTATGTCAGTATATAAGAATAGAAGTATACACATCGTGTATTTCCATTGAGCTAAAAAATACTGGTTTTTGATTTCTGCTTTGCCCAGCCCTGCATAAAATCCACGTTTTTCTCGCATGTCTGATTTAGAGGGAAAGTGTGAATTTTTCCAACAAAGTAATCCGATCACTTGTACAAACCCTCAGCAGAGGATGGATTCTAGTGGACTCTATTCTCGGACTGCGCTGCTCTGACCCATCTCCCCTGTCTTATTTACATGGCATGTCTGGTCACATCATCACAGTTTACTCTGAGCTCTACGCCAGCCCGCGGCCTCTGTGTGCTGACTCGGAAAAAAATCCATTTTACTGACAGAGAAAGAGAGCAGCGTGGGGTTGGAGGGCTGGAGGTTCTGCAGCCCTCGGTTTGTTGATGTTCTCTTATATTTGAGGGGAAACACAGACTTCAGGCCTCATCAGTTGGCACAGATCCTGAGTCTGAGTCCCAGACCAAACAGCTCTGAGCAGAGCTGGCAGCTTCACGCCATTGAAGAAGGAAAAAATGAAACAGAAGGTTTTAGCGGGAATCATTCTCATAATAAGGGAGGAGGACATATTCCTCACCACTCATCACAGTGGAAGCATACAGCCTGATTTCTCTGGACCAGTATTATGAATAAAAACCACATTGACAGCTTCCGTTTAAAATGGACAAATCCTGTGATCTATCTGTAGATGCTGCAATCTTGCAGAGGCCAGTGTATATTTGGTGGTAAAGTTCAAACAGCCACACAGCTGCTTAGAAAGGTATCTTAATGATACCTCTGTTTTATACTTCTAATATCTGCTTCTGTTGTTGAGTTCTTGTGCTTTGTACACTGACTGCGTTTGTTGTTTAATTACTTTGTAAACCATTGTTTTTAAAAGAGCTCCATGAAGAAAGTTATCTGATTATTAATATAAATGTAGCACAATGCTGGTCAGCTTTCATCAAACACACATATGCTGTAGTGGGATCCACTGCAGTGAGGACTGCTGGTCATCTTCGGACACCTCAGATACATCTTTACTTATATCTCACATTCTGACCCCATCTCTCTTTGGTCTCTTACCTTGCCGTGGGCGGAGTCTTGCGTTGTGTTGTTGAAGATGCTGTAGGGCTCTAATGGCGGCAAACTGTGCTGTGGTTGAGACAGACCCAGTAACTGCTCCAGCTCCAGAGAGGAGCTCTGACTGGGACACTGGGGCAAACGAGGAGGAACCTGAGTCTGCTGCAGCTGGTGTTTCTGTTGAGTCTGCAGCTCATAGGGTTGCATGTGGGCTGCCTGGTAGTGACTTAAGTCTGGTGTGGTGACACCATTCTGTACTGCTCCACCTGGATGATGTGTGTTGGAGATACTGTAACTTGTGTAGTTGACCTCCACGTATGGTGGGAAGCCTGTGTGTCCATTTGGGGTGTAAGACCCATTTAGTCCGAGATGGTTCTGGAAACCAGGCAGGGAAAAGTTCTGGCTGCTCAAATGTTGTTGAGACTGGAGCTGAAGTGAGTGCTGGTCCTGCTGAAGCTGCCACTGTTGACTGAGGTCCAAAAGATGTTTATGCTCACCGTTAAGCGGTGAGGCTTTGAGTGCAGGGTGTGGGTGATGATGGATGTGGTTGTCGGGCTGACGCTGAGTCTCAGTCCCCCACTGGCCCTTGGGAACAACGGTTAAATCTGCTCCTGGTGGGGAGGCAGACTGAGTTTTAACCAGGTCGCCTGCATTCATGTGCTGCTGCATCTGCTGTGACAGTGAGGTGATGGGTGTCCTGCTGCTTGGAGGAGCTGGAGGGACGGCTGGTGTGAGGATGCTGGGGGCTGAGTCAGAGTTCCTGTCTCCTCGTGTCTCCTCATTGGCCCCATTCTCCAGGGAGTCGTGGATGTAGGAGAGGATTTCATTGTTAGTGAGAAGGTCATTAAGCGTGGGGATGTGGTTGGGGTCCAGCTCCACCTGGATCATCCTCTCATCTAGCAGCAAAAGTTCCAGGTCCTCAGCATTCAGGCCAAGGTTCTCCAAGGCGCTAAAGAGCTCGCTGTTTGAGCATGGCTCCTCTCCCTCCAGGGACAAAGAGTCCAAAGTGGCGAGCAGAGGATCAAAGCTATTTGACTTGCTGTTACACCTCTCCATCTCCCCATTAGAGACCACACCCCAGCTGTCACCGTTTAACATCCCTCCTAGGGCATCACAGTCCTCTTGCTGCTCACTGAAAATGCCGCTGTGGAAGGACATCTTAGGTTCTATGTCTGGCTGGCAAACGTAAACAGACTCATCCTGGCTCATCAGCGCCCCCAGCAGGGACTTTGGGTCCAAATCGTTGGAGGAGTTTTTGTCCCCTTTGCCCTTCTTTGATTTGCTGCCTTTAGTTTTACTCTGGGTGGAGTCAGAGAAGCCATGAAGGGGATGACCGGTCTGGTAGAGCAGAGCCTCTCCGGTGGCGAAGGTGAAGGGCAGGTGCATCGATCGCTTCCTCAGGTGTTCCCCGCCCTCTTCATCACTGTGGGGAAGCATCTTACAATAATCATGGAATTTACAGCTATCAAACAATTTGACTTGGGTAGTTGGTAGTTTATAACTGCTGTATCTAACTGTTGCTCTGCTATGATGAGCCTAGAATGTTCAAACAGCACAGTTTAAATGCAAATAATAAAAACTTACTGTTACAGTTTCACACCTTATTAACTTAACTATTAACCTGTTAATGCTCATGGCCCAAATCTAAACATAAAAGAGCTAAAATTTCAACATCCAGTTGAGATTATTGTGCTTACACAAGAGGCCTCTGGGTGGCGATGATGTAGTCTGGCTTCCCGTTCTTGTAGACGAGCCTGGCGTTAGCCTGGACCCACTTCCATCTGTTGTCCTTGGTGAGCAGCCTGAAGACAGTAAGTCCACTCTCGCCCGTCTTTATCACTGAAATCACATCGGACAACACATTGGAGGCTCTGTGTCACTGCTGTTTACGCTCTGCACGCCCCGCAGTGTGCACATACTCACGCTGCATTTGCTCAGCCGGGCATGCTGCTGCTCTGATGGAGGCTGCATGCTGATGTTCACTTTGGCTACATGTTACAAGTCCTGTTTGCACACTGTAGGCAGCACACATGCATACACACACCTCCACCAGTCTCTCAGCTCTGTGGTTTTGTGTTGTGTCTGTCGGTGTGTGTAATTGTGGTGCAGGTCATGTTTCTGTTGTCTGGCTTCTAAACAGACGTCTCAGTCACAGGAGAATAGCACAGGGAAGACATAAGCTACAGTGGAGGAACAGTGAGCATGTGTTTATTACTATTGTTTGTACAGCTCGTGGTGGGAACCAAGCCTGGGTAATATAAAGAGTAATTAAGGTAAAAGGAGGCATTTAAGGCAGTTTAATTGATGTCATTTTAGTTAATGTTGAGGTCAATTTTAAAATAAATAGTGATGAAGAAAAGGGGATTCTAGTCCTAGTCCTATAACAGATTTTTTACAGTAAGAAACAACAACAATCATATGCTTATTACCGAAAATGATCTATTTCAAACAATAAGACAAAATAGGGAATCAAAATAGAAGTCCAAAAACACCCTAGACTGAATACTTTAACTGATTTTCTCGTATAAATAACCACAAACTCTTGACCACTGTCTAAACTGTACCAATATGTTGACAATATTAAATACAGTAAGCTGGATGTAACTGGAGAGAACAGGAGAAACCCTCCTCTCCAGCTCCACCCACTTTTCTCAGGTGTTGCCAACCTATTTGCACTTTCTGTAATGTATTAAATATGACTGAATACAAATTAGTTTCTCTCTTGTTTGATATTAACAATCAAGAAAATAATAATTTGATCATTGTGTCACATGGAATTTAAGAGTAAAAAAAGTTTTGACAAACTCAATATACAGGATTGTTGAATAAGTTTTTATTTGAATATGTTTGACTGAAATGTTTAATCATTATAAAGGATATAATAAAGGGCTGTAATGAGTTAGTCGACTGGTCGACTCATTGGTCGATGAGTGCTGGGGCGACCAGAACTCTGATTGGTCGACCAATCGTATTTTTTTCCCTCTTCAATTTATTGCGTCTACCTTAGCCTATTCAACGTCCAGTGGTTTGCTGAGTATTTATTTTTATTTTGAGCATCCTCCTCTACCCCCCGCCAGGACGCGCTCCGCCGAGCCGCGCGCCGCCGAGCCGCGCGACGCCGAGCCGAACTGTCCCCGCGCAGGAGGGTTTCCCGTCAGAGTCGAACCCCCCAGCCAAGACGCGCTCCGCCGAGCCGAGCTGCGCCGAGCAAAACCATCCCAGCGCAGGAGGTTTTCCCGTCAGAGTCGGACCCGCGCTCCGCCGAGCTGCACCGAGCCGAGCCGAACTGTCCCCGCGCAGGAGGGTTTCCCGTCAGAGTCGGACCCCCCAGCCAAGACGCGCTCCGCCGAGCCGAGCTGCGCCGAGCCGAACCATCCCCGCGCAGGAGGGTTTCCCGTCAAAGTCGGACCCGCGCTCCGCCGAGCCGCGCTCCTCCGAGCTACGCCGAGCCGAACCATCCCCGCGCAGGAGGGTTTCCCGTCAGAGTCGGACCCCCCAGCCAAGACGCGCTCCGTCGAGCCGAGCTGCGCCGAGCAAAACCATCCCAGCGCAGGAGGTTTTCCCGTCAGAGTCGGACCCGCGCTCCGCCGAGCTGCACCGAGCCGAGCCGAACCTTCCCCGCGCAGGAGGGTTTCCCGTCAGAGTCGGACCCCCCCCCCCCCCCATTACCCGATTAGTCGATTTTTTTGTCGACAATTTCAGTGTTTCAGTCGACCAACAAATTCTTTGGTTGATTACAGCCCTAATATAATATTGGGTTGTTGTATGTGTATTCTGTTACTGTGGTCTAAAATAAGTTTGAATATTGTGTGTTTTCTAGCATTAAGTAATGCTTAAAAAAAGACTGCATTGACCATCCCCGCACAGTTGAGATTGTTCCTCATGGTCTCAATTGTACGATCAATTTCCTAAAATTGTGTCCCACTCACTTTTTGGATCTCATCCAGGTCAAAATGGACCCAAACATGCAGCATCATGGATGATGTTTGTTGTTCTGTGTTGTGCTATTTACTCTGAAGTCATTGATTTATCATCAGGGTCACTGTTCCCTTTTCTTTCATAACCACAGATGGCCAGAGCTGATGGGGTGAGAGAATGAAAGAGCTAAATGTACCTGTGCATTAAAGAGTGGCCTGGTACACTGATGCTGTTTTTCTTAAATGTATGTAACGTTACCTTGTTTTTACTTGACTGGTCGTTTTTAACTGATGGGTTGGGATCTTAAATTGGGCTGCAGAGCTGCTTGTGCTAGAAAATGTGCAATAAATATGAAGCACAAAAGCTCCTATTAGAATTACAATAATGGAAACTTAATAATTGAGATTAAGAGATTACTATTCCAAGTGACAAGTTGCACTTTTTTGTGTTAGTATCTTTTCACATGTATTTTCCTCTTTTGCTTGTTCTTTAATGCTCAAAGTTATTACTAAAGAACTTTTAATTTGCAACATGCATGTGAGAGATGTTTTAAAAACCAATTATAAATCATGTTTTTTAATCAGGATCTCAATATCTATTAAAAGAATTGATTTCTGTCATAATCAGAAAGCTCTAATTATAGTTATGTCCACCCTCTTTGTTCAGGTGTGCCTGTATCTGTAGTTTGAAATGCAGCTGATTTATTTAATAAATTTAAATGATTGAAAATGTTTGGACATCAGTGTCACAAGTTTTCATCAGGAGGAGGTTGGCCCTGAAGCTCAGCCAGTGAAGGACCAATAAATTAGACCACAAAGAATTACATGAAGAGTTAATCAATGTTAAGGACTAGTAATTCATATTACCTCACACACTGTTTCAGCTGATCTGTGATTCTGGAGAGCTTTTTCTGTTTCTGTGAGTCATTTGGATACTAAATAATATAAATATCTGAAAGAGGGTACATTACTGAAAAGAGTAGAGTATTTTTAGCAGTAAAAGCCACAAGATCCTGACCTTTAAAAGAAATTGCAATATTTATGTCTGTGGAGCTCGTCCAAACAGAGAAGACCAGAGACTCTGTGACCTGGAGCACTGACTTTACAGCCCAGCTTGTTCATTACACAGAAGTCTTTTAATGGGAATACTGACTAACAATGACAGAGGATTTATGGTGTTGAGAGCTGTGGCCTCATTTGTTTACTTTCCTCATAATCTGAGGGATTATTGGAGTGAATGTCCGCAGCAGAAGCAATCTCACATAAAGCCTTTGTCTGAATAAACACTGAGAAAAGGAGAACCTCTACCATAGGGTAAGATATTCCCACTAGAAGTCTCTTCCGGACGATCTTTGTAAGCTCTAGACTCTTCCTTTGGTAAAATAAAATCATATGTTTTTATCATAAAGGTTCCACAGAGCTGAAATGCAACCTGTTCTCCATCTGTGTGTGCATCAGAGCGAGCTGAATATGTATGTATCTGAGCATTGAATGTTTCCAAATACGTATGCATGTATTTCTGTTTCTTTATGCATGACTACATCCATACAGTATGTGTCTTTGTGTGTTCCTGCATGTGTTTGTGTGCGTGTGTGTCTGGTAGCAGCTCGTTGAGGGCACCATGGTTACGACTAACCGGGTCATCCGGTACACGAGCTAAGTAGGACACTTGACTCCCGCTCGGAGATTTCCTCCATCTGCATCAGACTCACATAAAGCAATTGTTTGCTTGTTTGGTTCATGGTTTACAAATGTTTAGTGGAGTCATGACATGAGCGATGGGTCATCCCATAACTCACTCTGATGTAGGACGACCACAGCTGGGCGGGAAGTTTTGTTTTTGGGAGCCGTAGAGCCAATAAACCAGAAATGATGTCCTTCTTGAAATAGAATCTGTATAGTTTTTTTGATGTTTACACTTTATTGAACTTTCTCCCTCTGAGTCTGCTCTTGAGCGATGGTTTGATCTCCTGGTTTTGCTATCTCAGGTCATGTGTCAGAGGTTCAGTTTCTAACTGCTGCTTTGCTCCCTGACTGAAACGCAGATACAAAGATAACAGACAAATTCCAGAAGGATATTGTACCGACTGGATTGCTAAAATACACATTTGAAAACACATTAGCTACCAGAAGACTTCAGGATTCCCCCATTTTCTAGGTATGAGAATTTAGTCCAGCTCGTTCAAGCAGGAGAGTTTATCCTTATGGAAGCTGCTCTCTACAGTTTCACTGAGGACACTGCTACAGGTGTTACGTTGTAATCAGTTATCATGCTATCTGGTGTCCTCTATGGTCTGCTACAGACACTGGTGAGCGTTAAAAGCCCTTTCTCTTCATGTATTCGTTTATACTCAAGGCATGAACTCTGCCCTTTTCAAAATATTGCTGTGTGAACATGAAACAGCCTTTTCCAAACTGAACTGGAACAAAGCAACCAAGCTGTAGGTGTTAAAACTACCTAAAAATATTAGTGCTGAAGACTAAACTTTAGCTGTGGAGCTCCAGCTTGAAGCTGCACTACTGTCTTCATGATACTGTTTCACTAATGCAGTAATGAGACACAAATGTTATTATTTTGACCTTTGCACAAGCATATTTTTATTGTACTTCCTGACCTTAGAACAGTCGTAATAAAGCCAAAGAGTATAATATATTTCAACAGGGAGAATGGCCCTCGTAATTATGCAAAGTGCACATGCTATCTTTACAGCAGACGATCAGGACTAAATGTGTTGTGCGTTGTTCATTCTCATGAAATCTGAAGACTTTGAGCCACTAGTCGCACACTTTGTCTTTGAGAAGCTCAACACTGGCAGTTGGGTCTCATTAAAAACATGAAGTTAAAAGTAAATGTGCTGTTAGTATACTGACATGTCGGGCTGTGACTTACTTCTGACATGATTCTCAGCGCAGTACAGCATATCCGCAGCGTGGATGAACTGGTAGCCTGAGCCACGAACTCTCAGCTCTGCCTCAGTGTAGCCCAGAACGATTTTACCCCTGAGAAGAAAGCAAATCAACACCAGAATTACACATTAATTTGCACATTGACTGTGCCAAACAGAACCGCAGTGAAGTAAAGACAATATGTACTTTGCATCGCAGGCCATGGGCGTGAAGTCCAGCTTGTGTTTCGTTCTGAAGATCATGTTTCTGGTCCTGATTTCCAGGATAGCTGGAGGCTGGAGTGGAGTAGCGATGGCAAACAAGGCGAGCTGAGGTGGGGAGCTCCCCTCAGAGTTGCTTTGTTGGCAGTTCTGACCATGGAGGAACTTTAGTCGACCCTGGATGTTTAGAGCCTGAGAGGAAAAAAAAAAACAGGTAAGGGCAGGGCAATGAGGACCAAAACTATATCGAGATAAGTTTTTAGCTTAGTGACAGTACAGTTTTACCTCATATGTGGTTGTCATGAATCTGAAATTTTTACTTAATAGGATTTAATTAAAAACGAACAATCCTGATACCTGGTTAATACCACAGTATCAAAAATACAAACCAAGGACTTCAAATATTGGGCTTCCTCTTTTTAATCAATACAATTGGAGAAAGATTTCAGCACATCTTCTAAATTTAAAAAGAAATCACTAATAACATTTTTTTATGCTGAGATAATCAAAATGCACTACACTCTTGGATAACATGGGTCTCATTACGATGAAACTTCCTTGATTTTAAGACAAGTCATATCAAAAGAGCAGAAACTTACTGATCCTCAGTGGTATTTTAACCAAGGGCGAGACAGAGAAAGTTTCAAGCTGTAAAAATAAATAAGCCACATTTGAAGAAGTCGTTGGTGCCAAACATATCTGTGCAATTTAGACTGTGTGCAGGAATCCTTCTGCTAATGCCATTTGTCTTCTTTTGGCCCTACCCCACATCTTTTTTAAAAATCTGTTGTCTTATTTAAAAAACTTGATACATTTCCCAAACCTATCACAGATAATATCAGAAAAATGAGAGGGCTGTAAGTTTTCTTTACTCCTCTGACACTCCTTAATACACTGTTTCTCTTTCCTCTGTTGAGTACCATTAGTCTTATTTACCCTGCGAAGTAACTCGGACAGTAATCACACTTGTGCTAACTGTAAACAGACTGGTCCACTGGTGTCTGGTACTGGAAACCTTCCAGCTCCTCTCCCCCTGGTCACATGAGTCACTGTTTACTATTTACAAACAGCGATAACATGATGAGGGCCTTGTGCAGAGAGTCAGCTTCTTTAATGAGTCTGTAACGCAGCAGATGCTGATTTTTGTGAGGGAAGAATCATGAGATAATCACACTGAAGAAATCCTGATGCAGAATAATATCCCGACTGTGTGAGTGAAAATCTGTTTGACTATAAACAACCATTCTTTATCAGAGGAAATCTCCCTTTCTGCTTCAACTCTTTCAGATTTCTCTGATTTAGTGATCTATGATATCATAGTTTATGTCTAATATGTCAAACGATTTGATGGATTAGGGAAGAGAGGAATTCTGGCTTGCAGTTAAGTGAAGGAGGTGCATACTGACCCAACAAACAATGTTGGGAATTATAATGATTGTGTAACTGAGGACAGGCTGGTTCTCATGTTAAGGTGTTTTATGATGGTAAAAAAAAAACCTCAGTTGAACATCTTTTTCTGAAACATCTGACTCCCTCTCTGGGAACTCATCATCTTCAGATAAATATCAATCAGCCTCCAGCAGAGATTTTTACTGTCTCGTTAAAGCTGGGAACACATTTAACTTGTCCTCCTCTAACCCCCTCTCCCCCCTTGTGTGAGGACCCCCACCTCCTCCGTTAGCTCTGGTTAATTGACCTTGGTGGGTTTAAGAGCCTGCAGCCGTGATGTCAGGAATCTAGCCCTGAATAGCAGGAGGGATTACTAAAACAAAGCCATAGTGACCAGTAGACAGGAGCAGGGACCTGGCTTACTGCTCACGCAAACGCACTGGGAGGGTCCTCAGGTTTGAAGGCCTGCAGGAGGGTCCTTACGCAACAGGAGGTATCCTTAACTTCTGTTAGAGCTCAAAGTGTTACCTTGAGGGTTTATGCCTCTGATCTAACTGTCCCTGCTTTTGGCTAGTCATCCATTGATTAATCAAAGATTCATTTTGTGCCACACTTTTGGACTTTCTGTTTTCCATCATTTCCTCAGGGGTCTGGTCATGCATCAGCTCTACTTCCTGATTGCTGACTTCAGTATGTCTGGAAGCTGTTTGCTAACCATAAATAAAAGAAGAAGAAGAGAGCACTTATGTCTGTGAAACTGAACTTGTAAATATATGTAAATAAACAGTTTAACTGTTTATTTTACCTTGTATTCCATCCATTATCTATACCCCTTATACTCTTTGGGATTGCAGGAGGATAGGGCCAATCCCAGATGTTTCTGGAAAAGGCGTTACACCCTGAACTCATCACAGGTCTGACGATACAGACAAACAACCATTCAGTCTCACAGCTATAGACAATTTGAAGTCACCAGTTAACCTAACAAGCATATTTATCTTCCGTTAGAGGAAACCAGTGCACCCAGAGGGAACTCACACATGTATGAGGAGAACACATAAGCTCCGAACTGGAACAAGATTCAAACCAGCATTGTACTTGCTGGGAGGCAACAGTGCGACCATCAGCAGCAAATTGCGACCCTCACTTTAATTTGTCACGGGACATAGTTTGAAGTGAAAAGTGCCCCAATGCCAAAGTAAATCTGTTTGCCTGTTAATTGCAATGTCCACTGTATGATCGCATCAAGCTAATAAACTCACTGTACACCTCAGTTCATCTCTCAGAGCCTTCAAGTTTCCTTTAAGGCCTGCCATTGACTCTCAGGGAGCAATTTCTATGAAATGACATCTCAAAAGTGGTGCTTACATTTGCCTGGTTCATCTATAATTTGTTTGATTAAAGGGTTGGTCAAATAATTGTTAAAGAGCACTCAAAAATATACCAGTTGGTTCAGTGAATAAACCACAACTGGTTCTCTTTGAAGTAAAAACAGAATAAACACACAAATAAATCAATGCGTATGAAGAGATACATTTTTCTGTGGACTTTGAGGGAGACTGACTGAGTTTTTATTTTACTATTATATTTAATCTTTTCTACTTTTCAAATAAATTATCACCTGAGTAAAATGTATTACATCTAGAGAGAATTTTAATTCCATGTTTGCTGTTTTACAAATTCAGAAAACAGGATAATAACCACTTCTCTGAGGTTAACGGTGTAAAACATACAGTCAAACAATATCATACGATGGTATGGTCCCTTGGGTGCCTTGCTCATGGGAGAGCCTTCCCCAGTTTTCCCAGCAGGTTTAAGTATTTGCGCTGACACTGGACCTCGGCCTGTTTTTCCTTCTTATGCTGCTAATTGTCTTAGTGGAAGTAGCAGCGGCCACTTTGGAGCTACCAACTCTGACTAAGCAAGTTCCCCCTCTGCTCTCGTCTCCTCTGGGTGGTGGGAGGATTAAGGCCCTTTTCCCCACGACCCCAAGGCTCTCTTAAGACGGATTACAGGAGTAAATGGTGGCTTCTGATCCCTGAGGGACTCTGAGGTGGCACGCCATACTGCCAGAAGCACCAGTGAGCCTGAAAACTCTACAAGTCTCAAATTTGTTTTAAATTTCATCCAAACAGGACAATCATTATAGCTGTTTCCTTTAGTGTTACAGAGCTTTGCCTCCATTTTTCTGTGTATTTGTTGCTACAAGTTGCCTTAAAATGCACAGTTAATAAATTTCACTGTCAGGAGGCTCTCAATCAAAACTGAATAAAAGCTGGTAGATAAAGACGTGCTGTTAGCTCTGCCCACCTTCACTGTCTTCTTGATTTTCAAGCAAAAGCTTGTGTGAATTTTTTAAAAAAGTAGAGAGAGCTGACAGGACAGCTTCTATTGATTGGAAAGGACTGGTTGGATCAAACTGCTACAGGGGTCCAAGCTGCAGGCACTGAGAGACTGAGTGATGCTTTATCGGGAAGGAGGACTAATTGAAAAGAATAGCAGTGGTTTATCACCGCTAAGTGACACAAAAAAAGATGTAGAAACAGATCAACAGCCTCCAGTGGAAGCTCCCGTTTCACTTTGGAGCAGTTTTTGATGTAACATCCAATGTTTCCAAAGCAACAATAAGCATGCCCACCATGACAGCCACCACAACATGAACCATAACAAAGGCAGAAGTTACGGATTTCTCTGGCTGTGAAAATTGTGGAATTATCTGAGGAAACGTAAGCACTTAACCCTTACAAAAAAATTACATAAAGTAAGACATGTCTCAAAAAGAATGAATAAGTTTGAGGCTAATTATAATGTCATTCTCACCAGGAAGCCAGAGGAGTTGTCCAACAGACAGCGGAAGCGGCAGACGAAGCCTCTCTCCAGGAAGGACGAGTTCTCAGGAGGAAGCTGGTCGGGGCTGTAGCTCACCAGGCAGGAGGAGGTCGGCACAGACTCCCCATCTGGGAACATTTATAAATTTATTTATAAGCTCATTTATATCAAAGATTGGAGCGAAATGTCTGCTCTTAAATGCAAACTGTGCATCTGATATCACCTTGATCTTGATTTGTTTGTGTTTGTGAGGTTGTTTGTGTGTCCCTCATCAACCGCTGACCCTTACCTAATGCGAAATGACAAGAATGGGTGTGTTTGTACAGTGTGTGTGTTTGCTTTAACATTTAGAGCACATCTCAGGAGGCTTCATTTAAAGGTCACCTCCTCTTGTGCCCTCTCTCTGACCTCAGATACACGAGGGCAAACTCTCAACAGGGTTTTACATTGTCAACATCTTTTATCCACATAGAACATATCTTCTGGATGAGAAAATAAGTGACAAGCGGTATATATTTGCTTCAACATGTTTGGTGTTGGGCCAAACCCTCTTTTGTTTTTATTGCTGTGTTCGACTACATTTGTTTCCTGCAGTTTTTACAGTCAACTCATCCATTCATCGTTAAAATGTCTGCATCTGTATCCTTCTTGAACCCTTTTGCTGTGAGGCAACCATGCTAACCACTGCTCCACTGTGTGGAAAATCTTGATCAGTGCTTTTAATATATTTTTACTAATAAGGGGATTTTAGTCAGCTTGCTAAAAAAATCCAGATACTCTGGTTATCAGGATTGTTTGTCAAGGCAAGCAGTAGATCTCTGAGGATGATTTTGGCAAAAAATCATCCAAAAAGGAATCCTGAGGGATAATTTTGAGAGCCATTTTGTAAAGTCATCAACATGTCATGCTGTTGCACTCTGTGTTCAATGATGCAGCAAAGATGAAATCCAGCTCTTGGTCCAATAAACTGAACCTTGGACAGTATTAACACAAATATGCAGCTGGGGTTTACTGTTTGGTCTCAAACTGACAAACCTGTATTGGGATCCATAGGCGGTTCCAGCCCAGCGGGTGGGTTGAGAGCCCAGTGTAGGTTCCTCCTGAACTCCTGCTGGTCCTCAGTGTGGATCAGCTCAAACACACTCTGGTGCATCACATCAGTCTGACAGGAAAACAAAGAATCACTCAGCATAATTAAACATGGAGGTAAATCAAGATAAACAGAAGACTACACTGGTAAAGCCTGATGTCCTATCAGCAGGTACTCTGAGGGGTGTGTTTGATTCAGTTTTCCTTGAAGTAGAGCCAAAAGAAATCAAGTGTCACTGATTGTTTCATTCAAATAGTTGAAACGGAGCCAAGGACCCGCTGTGACCCTGATATCTGTGGTCCAGACCCAGCATGACCTGGCTGAGGACCAGCAGGAACCAGCCTCCCTGACAAGTCAGACACGGGTCAACTAGGAGGAATGTTGACAGGCAGAAGTGTTGTGTGAAATACTTTTCAAACAAAACGTTTTTTTTCATTACTGTGACAGGGATTGATGCTCTCTGACTGTAAACTTTAAGGGGATATTTTGAGTTTCCTGGAAATGATACTTATTCCCACTGAAATGTATAAAAACCATAAATCATTTACATTTCCAACTGAGCTTATGTGTCCTGGAATAGTAAGTACCTCAACAATATACTTCCTGATAATAGCATATAATGTGTCGCCTTGGCAACAGCATGACACACAAACCACGAACCTTTTTAGATGTATTCTCTCAGTTACATGACACAATTACCATCCAGCTCAAGTGGTATATTATCATTTTTGTAGGTGTTATGAAAAAAGTTACAGGGTGCAGGCAGATCTGATGAGGTTCCCCTAATTATGTTAATTACAGTTCAACAAGTGAGAAATTACGGTTAATTTTGAAATGTGAGACGCCACCAAAGCTCGGCCCTCAAACAAAAACTCACAATCTCTGACAGATGTCATGTAGACAAGGCCGTCTACCAACCTGCCGAGTGTCATGGCTGAAAAAGAATTTTAAGCCCTCAATTTTGATAAACCAATGCTGTTTTATCCAGTTTTTCATTTTAAAATATAAAGGTCAATCATAAACACTTTTTTGCCCAGCACTAGAAAAAGACTGTCAAACCAGCCGGATCAAACGGATCATGTTTTTCTTAAAATGGTCCTCCTTCAAAACTGTGGTAACTGCTTTAGCATCGGCTCTGTGGTCTTACACTGTTACGTTCTGATTCAAAATCACTCTTTGTCTAAAAAAAGAAAAACTGAAACATCATGTAACTTCAGTTTGTCTTCAGTTGAGTCCTCTTGTGTTGGTGTTACTAAAGCTGTTGACGCCTGAGGTTTCTGCGTGGCATTGTTTCCAAACACTAATCGTGGCAGTGACGGCAGCTTCACCGTGGATTTTGACTTGTTTGTTAAATCAACTGTGACGAGCATCAGGTGGACATGGAATCAGGGTTGAGAGGTGATGTTTGCACCCTCGGCAGGCATGGATAGTGTGAGTATGAAAGGCAGGTGGGAGGATGCCTGTCTAATCTATGGATAGGAAGCGTCTTTGTCAGATGGGCAGTTATTTTTTATTTTGTTTATCACATCCCTGCAAGCATATGATGTGCTTACTTGCTGCTGTCTGGTTTCAAAGATATGATTCTCACTGTTCTTAATCTTAACAGATCCATGTGACTCTAAATCTAAAAACCTCCCCATTCTCAGTGTTTTTTTTTTTTAGTTTGCAGGGGGGGTTACCTGATGGAAGCCGAGGTAATCTTGGATGGTGTGAGAGCAGAAGAAGATGATTCCTTCGGCTGTCACCACCAGGATGAAACCATTCAAGGCCTGCAAAGAGAAAACATATGATTTAAGTATCCTCAAATCAAAACTATATCTAAGTCAGATGCACCAAGAGAAGTTATAAGGAGATAAATTAAGCATGATTAGGACTCCCAAAGAAAGGCTTTTTACATTCTCAACTAACTTTTTTGAGACGATAATGAGAAAGTGTCTTTAATCAACCGGTGGGGTTTACATCCACCAGTTTTTATGCACACAGGAAGTGTTGCAAATTAAAAGAAGAATCTCTGAACCATGGAAAAATAGTTGTTGCTTGTTATTGGAGAAGGTTGAAAAGGTTGCATATTAGTAAACTGAATATGCATGCTATTGCAGAAAGAGCACATTTAGTGAATAACTGTCTCCGGATTATGATGCATGTGTATTCTCCCCGGGCTCCCTTTACTGCTAATAAAACCCTCTTTTGTTGTTTAACCTCATTGCCAAGCATACACCTTTACTAACTTGTGTAACAGAGTAGAACCCCCTGCTACTGGTATTATTTTTTTAATGAGTGACAGTGACACCACTTACTGCTTGGCTCTTTTACTCCAAGTACTCCCAAAACAATCATGGATGGAACCATGCAGACATGAACTTTTCCTGAATTTGGAGATACATTTGGTTGGACACCTCACTTATGAGTACAAAGAAGGATAAAACATTAAGAATGACAGAGGGAAAAATAAATAACAGGGGGCGAAATATCTCTGCAGTGGTAGAAGAGGGGGATGACGAGAGGTGGAGGCGGAAGAGGACATCAGTTCAAAGAGAAGTCATCAAGAAGGAGACCAAAGGAGGAGAAGGAGGCTACCACAGGATGACTAACACCTCCATCATCGCTCCTCCTGCAGCCTCAGGACTCAGTGAGGAGGTGATGACACTGTGTCCCCACACTGCAAAGAGTCATGAAGGCATCCTGCCAGCATCCGCCCACACCTCCCTGATGAAGATGATGAGGAGCTTCACGGAGACAAAGACTTTATCTGAACTGACGAGTGTTAATACACCCCTCACTCCACATCTCTACATCAGGGCTGGGCAGGTTCTCTGCTGCCAGGTCAAAACTTTACATTTTATTTTGAGACCTCTTTCAAAATCCATTACAGGATGTCAAAAATGCATAAAGTAGAGCTTTAGAACAAGACAGCTTCTCTGTGCTGCTGAATAATTCACTTTAGAGAGGGAGCCATGATAGCAGCAATAGGTGACTAGAAAGAGGCAAAAATTCATTTATATACTTTTTCTCTAGAGAGTGCTCCATGTTGATGCTGACGCTTGTGCAGAAACAACAGTAACATTAGGCTATTACTAGGTTTTTTGTTAAGAAACACTATATATAACTTTAACTTGCTATAATGTTATAATTTAAAGAATAAGAAGTAATTTTATTTCAAGTCAAGTAAAGACCGTTTAGTCTACATTTGAAAGTGTTACTTCTAAAACTCATAGGTCAATAACTATCAATTACTTCAGTTGTTTTTACTAGTCTATAATCAACAAACAAGTTCAACCTTATTTGAAAATACAGATAAGAAACACTACAAGAAGTTTTATTCCAAAAAGAAAAATGCCACATTCATTCTTTTTAATTCCTCACATAATTTGCCTCTTGAACTTTTGTTAACAAACTTTTATTAAAGTTCTTCAAACTTTTGTTGGGCAGAAATACCTCTAAATATGTTTTTTGAAATGTTCTCACAGATTTTTCACTAATATCAGAGGACAAATCAATCAAAAATTAGAGTATTCACCACTACTATGATAGAGTATGTATCGCAATAATGAGGCCCTAATAAGATATCTATTCCCATACTGAGGCCACAATACCACACGAATCACAATAAGCATAATTATGGACAGTGACTAACTCTTTAACAGAATTTCCCGATAACTTCTGTTCTTGTTTTGGAGTACAAAAACAGTGAGGACAAGGTTAGAAGGATTCTACATCTCTAGACACTGAAATTTAAAGACTTAAAGATCTTAAAAGTTATTCATCATATAGAACGTGTGCTGCATCACATATTTTGGCTTCTACTGCCATATTTTTAACCTTTGGTAACATTACCTCAGGTGTATTTCGCATAGAATCCATTTCAACAATCGTATCGGCATACGTGTTTATGATGTTTTAACAAATTTTTTCTGAAATGATTTCGTTTGATTCATGCAAACTTTTTTACAGGAATAGGATATGCCCAAGTGTTGTACATTTATACCACCAAGAAAGGTTTTGTCATTGACTGGGCAGCTAAAGCAAATTCTCACAGCTTGTTGCTGCTTTGAATAAATTCTTCTGAGACTTAATCTCCATTGGCGATGAAATAGTGGGAAATTACAGTAATAACAATAACAATGTATAAACAACAAAAAACATTCTTAGCACTATCAGACATTAACTACTGGAATTTAAAAGAGAGAACAAAATCTATGATCAGGACATTAATAATTTTTATCCATAAATAAATGTACAAAGAATTTAAAATTAAAGGTTAAAAAATCCCCAAAGCTGCAGCTAGCAGGATGTGACCACGCCCGACTCTTTTTTAGCACACACGTGAATCAAATACACACATGAATACACACATACTGTACACAGTGAAGCAGCATACAGGCTCTGTGTATAAATATTTACTGTAGTGTTCATCTGTCTGCAGAAAACACACCCCTCCCTCCCTCTCTCTGCCATGTTCAGTCGACCTTTCACTCTCCTGAGACACAGAGTGTGTGTTTGTGTGTGTTTGTGTGTATGTGCAGTCATGTTTGTTGTCTCTGTCAGATGACAGCCCAATGATAGCGAACAGGGTGAGGAAACAGGAAGCCTCTGTGTGTCTCAGTTACTGAGAGAATAGTCATTTCCAACTGTTAATATTTGGACTCGATCGGCTACTTGTTTGTTTCCACTCTCTGTTTGTTTTTGTCTGAGTAGTTAACGCAGTCTTTTCTGGAAGTCTGACTGCAAATGATTTGATGGGAGCATAATAATTGACATGACTGTCCTCTTTATCAAGCTCCTGCAAACACAATCAGCTAGTTTATCGGGCAGCTTGGATAGTGTCTGGGATATGAGAGACATGGAGGGTGTGTTTTGTAAAATCTGGTGACAGACTGTGAAACGTCCAGGAGTTTTTTCAGTGCTTTTACTTGATTTTGCCTCAACACACACCCACCCACCCTTCATCCAAACCCCCCTCCCTTCAATAATAGATGTATTCACCGGCTCTGTATAATTCATGGTTCGATGTCTGTAATGGAAGAGAGCAGCTGAAGGGAGGAAGCTGCTGCCCTCCACACCGACACATCCTTGATTCTTCGAGCCTGCCCTGGCCCATTTACTCCTCTGGGATCAATACATGTGCCAATAATCAATTCAGGCCACACAGACCAGAGTGTAACTATGTCTGTCTCATCTCTAACCACAGTCTCAGCCTGGTCTTTAAAATCCAAAACTGTTGCTGTATGATGGAAAAAGGTTTCATCATTTTGAAATAAGGGCTGTTCACTGTTATCAGGGAATGAGCACCTTGCAGTGAACATGCTGCAAAACTATGAGCTGTTTTGCAACAAGTAGAGAAATTATTCTATGTGTACAAGCAACACTCTACGTTTTATTAGTTAGATAAAGGTCTTGGTTAACTCCCCATCCTTTAACTGACTTTGATGCAGTCAGAGGAGGCTCATGTCAGGTATCCGTTATGGTTGAACTCTTGTTCGGATTTATTTTGGGTTCAGGACGGATAGGTTAAAAGCAGGAATTATATGAAACATGATGAATGGCAGACAGCTCTCATGGTCCTCATCCAGTGTAGACATGAGCACAGATTTGAGTGCAGAAATCAACCTACAACAGGGAACATGTGGTTCATGAACCTTGCATGCGCAGGCGACGATAAATTTGGGGGCTGAAGGCATCTGTCAATTTAATATCACACCTTAAACATTCAAGGTTAAGAGGACCTTGCCAATGGAGTCTCCAATAAGAAGGTAAATAATGGGGCAATTGTGCACCCCTACTGTGACACCGTCTGTCATAACAGGCACAACAGAATGATTATTTATATACAAACATATTCATTATCCTGCACCACAACCAACACTGACTTGCAAATGTGAGCTGAGGCTTGGAGTAAGACTAATAAATGCTAAGCTTTGTGTTAAAACAATTGTGCATCCAGTTATCAGCTGTAGGTTGATTTCGGCAGAATGAGAACCATTGTGAGATTATGCAGAATGTTTCTAACCGTACATACATCTGTTTGGAGATCATAAACTCTTTCTTATGTCCATAACACATGCCTGAATCCTTTCTACAGCAGCAGCCATGTTTAAAATGAATTAAAAAACATGGCACATCCGTGGAAGTAAATAGAGTTTGACAGAAACATGGTGGCTTGTTGCTCACCAACCTGCAGCAGCAGTTCCCCCTCAGGTACACGACCGTCCACAGATCCCGACGTTCGGCTGTCATGGCTGTGATCGCTGCTCTTGTTGATGCCATTGGACAGTTGGTTCTTCAGAGCCACTGCCGAGAGAGAGCAGAGAGGACAAGTTAGTGACAGGGACATTTATGTGGAAAAACATAACACTGGTTTATTTTTGACTGTTGGTCAAACACGAAGAACAGTTTGCAGACATCTTTGTAGCTGCTTGTATCACCATAACCTCAGTGTAGTTATGGTGATAGTTATTGCTACACAATACTTAGTGTAGCAATGTGCTACACTTAAGTTTTAAGATACAGCAATTTGTTTTTAATAAGAGAATATAGGATAAGACATTGTAATCTTTACTGATGTAGTTTAGCTGATGTCAGAACACAACAGAAACAAAATATACCTAGATAGAATATCACTCACATAGAAGTAATATAAAGTATAAATATAAATGATTGGACTCTGTTATTTAGGTTTGTTTAAAGAATATCCCTCTTTTAATGTATAATAATATAACCCATACGGAAATCACAATTGACATGAAAGCCGTAAAAACAGGAGTATTATACAAAAGAAAAACAGTTGTGGGATTTTATGGAAACGGTCCAGAATTTTCTTTGTTGATGTTGCATCATGGGGCAAAATAACTGGCTGGTATGGGCACGATGCCTGAGGGAGTAACACCTTTACAGAGACAGGGGCAGAGAGGGGATTTTAGGCCACAAGATGGAGGGAGCGACACGTCAGAAGAGGGCGAGGAGAGTGAGAGAGAAGGATGGAGACTAACAGGACCTGACAGCTGGTAATCATGTTTTCTGTTTCACTTGATAAACCTGCAAACAAACAGATAGAAACAATCCTGATCAAAGTTTATTGACCGTTATTGTGACTGAAAGGTTTCCTGTACAGTCAGTTAGACAAAAGTCCCAAAGGGGCTTCTGTGACCTCTGATCCAGAGACAAAAACATGGAGGCCAGCTCTGTGCCTCTGACCTGCTCATGAAGTCTGATTGAGTGCTTGGAGGAAACAAAGAGCTCTTCTGAGGCAGCAGTGGAGACGTTAATGGGAGAGGAAGTCTGTGAGTGCTGCGGACAATACAAAGAGCGAAGGGTCGACCGACACTAACGGCTCCTTCTGATCGCGACCCAAATTCCAAACGGGGATCAATAAAGCTCCATCGTATCTCTTTATTCTCATTAATGGAGTCTTTGTGAGCGCCAACCTCAGAGTTAATGGTATGGGACAGAAAGTAACCACAACCCATGATATGGATCCAACATCAAGTCAAAGTTTAAGTATTAATCTAGATTTTGACAAATGAGTCAATACAATGGTGATAGAGTGCAGAGTCAACTGTTAAAGGCCTTCATTCACACTGTACCACACTCAAAGTTTATCTGTTGGGGTGCTGGCCCACTGTTTCTATCAGCTGCTCGTTCTGTAAGCTGCAACATTTCAGAAGCACCTTGGGATGGGGATTGTTTATTTCTATTGATAATCAGACCTTTTTGATGTTTGTGAGTAACTATCAATACTAGGAAAGATGGGATCCTTGTACATTTTCAAGTTTTGAAGTTTCTTTAAAAAAATAATGTCTTCATCGGAGGGATCTAAAAATAATCTCCACCTTGTCGTACATATTTTTTCTTTAAATCTTGAAAATTTATTATGTTTCCACCCTTGCTTATTGCATTCGTTGCTGCAATCCCTTTTCTCTCCTCAGTTCTGGACCAGCTCAATCGAACTTGGTCAAAATTCGTCACCATAAGCAATCCAGTTTAGCAATTTCACTTTGTATGAGTTTATCTACAGTTTCTGGCTACTTAGAGCAAGAGTTTGTCCAACTCTGAGTATCTAGTACTTTAGTTTTTGTTGTTCAGTGATGTGATTTTTTTTTACCATGGACCTACCAAGGTTAAAAAATCCAGTATGTGGAGAACCATAGTTTGTTTTGTCCCCAAGCTTCAGGATTCAATAATTGAACCTTCGTCGGTTTTGCTCAGCCTAATCCTCAAAATTTTACCCTCAGTTATTTAATATGTCCTCTTTCATATCTGAACAGAACTTTGAAGTCACTCGATGAAGCTTGTGCACTAACAAACTTATTGACTTGATGACAGATAAGAGTTATTTCTATGAAGTTGGCTGTTTTACAACTAAATCGTAGATAATAGGTCCATGCATGTGTCCCTGAAGATGAGTCAGTCCTGAAGCATGAGTTTTGATTTTGAAAGTGATATTAGAAGATGCATGAACTGAGTTAATGCACCAGAATAGGTCTTCACATTGTCGTGGCTGTTGTGTATTTGTCACCCTAACTAAACAAACATGTCTTCATGTAAAAATGAACCTTTTCCAAGCAGTACTGTTGGTGACAGAGTTCAGTGTAGTGGAAGCTCACAGGCCGAGCAAGGGAGCAAGAAAAGCATGTCGACTATCAATAATTAAGAGCTTGGAGGGGTGGAAGGGTATTTTGCGCCCTGACGTCACGAACAGGAGCCGCCGGCAAGAAAAAACACCCAGAGGCAGCCAGGAAGAGGGAGGAGGGGAGGGGACATCTGTTGGCACAACGGAGGGAGACGAGGACACCAACAGCCGATAAAAACATCACAACAGACGCTCTTCGGGCCTCCGAGTCACTTCACAAACACTAAAACATAAACATAAAGGACGCTCCATACATCCGCCTGAGTGAGTGCATGGCTGGAGGAAGAAAAAGCTGTGAGAAGTGGATCTTAGACCTAAAACCACAGGGCAATGGCAATGAAAACAACATCATCACTCTGTCAAATATTCACTCAGTGATCCAAAATCAAAAATAAACCTAAAAATCACCTTGAAGAACTGCTCAACTGCAAATAAAAGTGATGTAACATATAAAATCTAGCACACGAGCATCAGAGCTCAATGTCTTCATACTTTAACCATGCAGCTGGAAAATACTGGGCTCACAGTAATACGTTTATAAACTGCTGGAAAGATTAAGATGCAAAGAAGATGGAAAGATAGGATGCAACTTGGCCCTAAAATATTGCAAAAAGCAGTAGAGTACTTAATAATACATAAGTGTTTCTGAGTAAATATTCTTAAATATGTCTCAACAATGCACTCAAGAACATCCACTCAAGTTTGGATTTATAACAAAATAAGCATCGATTTTTTTTCCATATAGTAGTTACTGCTTGTCAGAAACCCTCAAAATCACATGGAGCTCTTTGTTTCCACTCCAAAGTCTTTGCAGAAACAGTCAGGAGCACTTACTACATAAACCTGCAGTGACCACAGATTAAAGTCTATTCAGCACTGTGGAGAGCTCTGCAGGGACAATGGCACAAACAATGACCCATCTAATCCAGCATCTCATCCCCCACCATCACCACCACCACCCCACAAGGTTTATGACCGATATAAATGTTTTAAAGGTTCAATCGAGTGGGTCAGCAAGGGAGAGTGTCTCCCAAATGACAACATAAACAACAACAGAGAGGACAAGCTGTGAACTACAATGTGTTCATGGGTGTTGAGCTTTAGGAGGTTTGTATTAAAAATTCATGGAGGACCTTCAGTGATTTATTTCATCATTTGTGGAAAATAATCTTCAAGCTTTGTATCGTAGATCACTGTTTTGGTAGGAGAGGTTGTTTTTGTTTGTTCATCTTCTGTTTCATGAAGAAACGTGACAGAAGAGGAAATAAAGCAAAGCACAATAATGTTGTATTACATAAGTAAGCACTAATCGGCTCTGAGCACTTGGCAGATGGCTTCACTTGAGCACAGATGTGTTTAAACACACTGGAGACACACCAGTAAGACCAGTGATCCACCACACATCAAACTGGACCAGAAGAGATCACTTTAAAGGCAAAATAACGAATTTAGAGAGGATTCATCCACTGAATAATGATAAATTTCTAAAAAGTTTGCCCAGTTCATCAGAGTAGTAAACCTTAACTATCAAAGCAAATCAGTTAAGAAGTCCTGCATTAAAACACCCCAGATATGTCACGGTTAATAAAACAAATCTCAAGGTATACTTAAACATTTTAAGACCTTTTTATTCAATACTATTTCAATAGATTCAAGACCTCATTCTGTCTTTTATTTCTAAGCAAGTTACAATTCCAACAAAGTAATACAAACTGCCTGGAAACCAGCACATATAAACAGTCTTAGGAGGCATAATTCAGATTTTTGGGTGAAGAAAAAGAAAGAGAAATGTAGCACTGGCTTTGATATTTCTAATGTATCCTGAAGTTGCAATTTAAATCTTAAACCTAACCTCAACACGGGGTGGACTAAAATCCATGTCTCTATTTATTTTTTATCTGAAAGGCAAAATTCTACATTTATATATATCATTCTCAGCATTGGCATTCCTAATGGTGGCATCAACAACTAAATAGATATAATGATACTGACAAACTTTTGTCTTGTTTAAACATAAATCAATATCTTTCAGAGAAGTGATTGATATCCCAGCCCTTCCTTCAAGTAGGTGTAAAATCATCCATAAAATATTGTTGTCATTGTTTTGAAGGATGAGGCCAACTTGAGGATGGCAAGGAGCTGTTTGGTGTTTGCAGTGAGCTCTCCAATATTGACTACATTTTGGTAATGCATGACAACTTTCCTCTGACTCACACACTTGTGTTTTTGTGAAGCTGATACCATTTCAGCCTTTGTTTTTTCCAATCCTAGGGCTAAACATGTACATCTCATGTGCTGGTGCTCTAACAGTTCCTGAATCAATATTTTTAAGAGAAGAGAACAATAATAATGTTTACTCTTGTTGAGGCCCATGTGATAGTGCTCCTGTTACCTGTAATATTATTTTCTTTTTTTGGAGGGCGAAAAGGGACACTTCACTGAGCGGAGAAAACATCTTTAACTCTGATAGTCAACAAATTGTACCTAAATAAATCACCAAGCTCTGTGTTAAAATGCTTCCACACTGCCTAAATGATGTGAGGAGGAGGCACTGTGACAATATTTTGGTTGAGCTGAAAGTTACACCAGACTGTCTTAAGACAAACTTTGAGCCTCTTTCGTGCAACCAAACAAAGAAACAACTTTAGTAACAACTTAACTAGTTTCAATGTGGGGTTAAGTGTGGACTTCTCATTGTAACTTAAGACAGGACTTGCACATTGCTGGTGCAGCAAGCCACTGACCTGCACAAATTTATTTGGCATTTGATTTTCTTGCACTAGCTGCCTCATGGGGGTGGAAGAAAGTGTAGCAGAGAAAGAAATAAACCCTAAACATATTTTTGAAAGTAAAAAAGCCATTGAAAGCTATTATTTTCTGTCAGAACTTTGATTGAAAATGGTGGGTGCTCCGACAGTAGTTTGTGTCAAACCAAACCAACAACAGAGGGAGCAGAGGAGACTGTCTGTCAGTGCACCCTGACCTTAGTCTAACCTAATTCTCCCACATGCTTACAGCATACGAGACAGGCTTTATGTCAAACTCCCTGCAAAGAACAGGTGCATGTTGAACACATGATGGAGAAAAAAATACAACAGGGTTACTCTGAGGTTGCAGGAGTCGAAAGTTGAAAAGTGGGCTCCAGACTCCCCCCGTCTTTCTTCAAACGGTTTTAAAGCAGCCGTGAGTGGATTATCCCGCCATGTTTTTATTCTCCGAAGCTTTCATCTCCTCCTCCTCCCACCTCCTCTCTGCTCACTGTGAGCAGCAGTCTCTTCAGACCTACATTACTGCCCGGCTAAGGCTTTGGGACAGGGGTCAACTCATGGCCACAGGCGAGAGGAGCTGACCTACAATACATTTAGCTTGTATTAAGACATTAGGATGGGAGGGGGTTGACCATGGTTCATGCTCTTTGATACTGAAGGGTGTGCTGGACCCTTTCTGCAGGGTTACAATGACACAGAGGTCTGATGTTGTTTTAATCAGAGGTTAAACTGTAAGACAGTTTAAGACTCTGACAGGCTGCAGTTACGCTGGTTTATATGGCACTTAGTTCAGAGTTGGGCGGGGCAATAAATCAAGTTTTTAAGATTCAGCTAAAAAATATTGAAGCATGACTTTTTGGTCCATGTTGCTCAGAGGAAGCCAAAGACTTAGAGATTTCTGTACAAAATCATAAAAGCTGGAGGTGCATGTACCTCTGCATAAGGCATTTCCAACATTGTTAGGCAAGCTATTGTCAAAATGAATAAAACTGCCCTGTCTCGCACTGTAAACAAATCCATAAAGTTGTCCATTCTGGCTTCAAAAGTCTTAGAGTTTAGTAGTGTGGCTCTGGAAGTAAAATCATTTTCACCCTGACAGATCTGATTATTAACCATCAATCATCATCCAAGGCAGACTTTCCATTCACAGTGGGCTACACAGAGTATGAAAACAATAATATATTCTCTTGCAGAAAACACAAGTTGTTATCTCATTAACCTAATTTGGAGAGAAACATAATTAAGAAAAAAACTACACTACCCACAATCCTAGAGTGTCACGAGGTCGTCTCTCATCAGAGGAGCTTGCTGTTACTGAGAAAAGTTCAATCACCGGAGAAATTTTTGGCTGTCAGCTGTTGATGATGACAATACACCATGCTATTTGTATTTTATTGTATTTTTTTAAGTGTACAGTGTCTTGACACTGTACACATAAAAAAATACAATAAACCAAAATATTTTAATTACAATAAAGACACTACAATAGAAGCTTAATATCATTGAATAATGGATGCCAATATTATTGGTACGATATTAGTATGGAAAGGTTTTGGCCAAAAAAAAAAAGTTGAATATAGGTATTGGCCAACATTGAAAGTTTGGCTGATATATCGGCCATACATATCAGCCATTTATATGCCTTATCTTGGCTGTCATATCAGCAAAATAAACATATGTACCAGAATGCTTTACCTTATCATTACTGCATGGATATGCTTAAAAATCAAGATGGAAATGTTTTTTTCTTGTTAACCATCTGTTCCTTACACAAATATACTGTCACACTGAAAGCTACAAGTTAAAGTCTGTGTAGAGCAAATTCAGCCATTTTCTTCTAAACACATAAAATAGGTCATAAATGTACTTCCTTAAAACATGTGAAAGCCATTCAGAATATAATTGTGGAGCTAGGCTTCACAAGCTGTTTTTCTTGATGTTCTGTGTTCAGGATTTAATGGGTCAGAAATCATAGCCGCATTACGTAACGTAACGTAACGGAGCCATCGGTAGCATAACCCCACCCCTGCTGCTTCAGTGGTATAAATACATTCAGCGAATTAGCTTCGGTGGTTTACCCACTCGCTCTCGAGCTAACCAGTCAACCAGTCAGCTAACCAGTCATGTCCCCCCATGTCGCTCATGCATCATTCCTGAATGCCACAGTGTGCAGGGTAATGGCTCCGTTAGGTTATTTAAGTTTCATACTGACGATGAAGTAAGGAAACGGTGGATCAATTGTATCAAGAGGAGCTACTGTGGAGAGCTAAAAATCACCACCAACAGCCTCTCTGCAGTGCCCACTTTACCCCCATAGTTACAAAAACTAAAGTCTAAACTAAAGGTAAAGTCTGGATTTCTGAAGAGCCCGTTAATGCTGGTCAGTGGGGCCGAACCGATCCTCTCCTTCCGCGGCTTGCATCCTCCCGCCCCGCCGACAGCAGGTGCCACCATCCCGGCCACCGGCGTTATATATCCGCCCCCGACCCTCTCCATCCTGCCGACCACAGGTGCTGTCATCTCCGCCACTATTACGTGCCCGCCAGAGGTAGCGGTGGAGGTTTAAGTGTGTGCTTATGTTATAAATATTGTGAATTCTGGCAGTTAAATGCTTTTTTCTGTGATTTTACATCGTAATCATGACATGATTTGGCCTGATTCCCTGAGCGGAGTCCATATGAGAGCACAATGATTAACCACAGGTATCTTTTTTATGTGCCACCAATATAGGTATTACAAAGAAATACATGTGAACTGGGGTTTTACGTTTGTGTGTATTGTCAAACATAGACATTAGTTGCTTATATACAGAGAGAGAGGAGCAGCGAGCTCAGACGGAGGCAATATGTGAGTTATCATTTTCTGTGCCCATGCAGCATACATGTTCCAGTTATTTCAAAGCTAAAGCTACTCCACAGCTGGTATTATCCCTCACAACTGATAAAAATTGGGCAGACGGAGTAATTGGGGAGCTTGTGGTAATAAAGTAACTATCAGAAAAGTAACTGTATGAAGGAAGTATGATAAGTAAGAGTAATCATTGCTGTAAAATGTCAGCCTTTCATAAATTATATGTTTTTTTTTGGATTACTGTCACTGTTGCATGAGTCAGTTTCTGGCTCTGATGGCTCAAACAGGTAGAGCTGGGTCTGTCTGATGAAGCTGCTATTTTGAATGATTTTGAGACATAATTTTATATACTTAGCCATTTTTTTCAATCTTCAAATTGTCAATTGTCAATGACACATGATTCTGTGGTATGACAAACTTACAACACAAATTATTTTGCTTTACACAGACTTTAATGTTGGTAAAGAGTTTAAGCTCTTGACAACAAATACTGATATCAGCAAACATGAGTTCAGAAATATTAGCATCAGATATCTGATAGCCCTGCATATTATGCACAGAGTCTTGTACCTTTGCCTCTTATTCCATTATCCAATTTCGTTCTTGCCAAATCATTTTTTTAAGTAATAATGATTTGGCGGCAGGATCAAAAACATTGATCCAATCATTTTCTGTCAAAGGACGTCTTTAATTAGGAAATAAAGAGCTAAACCACAGTCACCAACAAGTGGGCAGTCACTTTTAAGCTCTTTTGTCACATATTTGTGTTGTAGCCGTAACATGTGAGCTTAAATGAGTCCTTTTGAGTCGTTTAAGCTGTTAATGAACTCTTAAAAATGTTGCTTTAAGCCTCTTGTTTTAGATTAAACCAAGCACATGGAGTGAGGCTGTTTGTTTTTGTTGGCCGGACTTACAATCTGCTTTCTTTAACAGCAAGTCTGGGAACACATTCAAGCCTGTCCAACACACACACACACACACACATCTACGTCCCAAAATCCATCTGCTGTGCCTTTAAGCCCACTAACCCCTTGACAAAGCCAATCCTCTGTACTTTAGCACGTCTTAAACAGAGCCCAAATCAAAGACAGTCCAGACACAACATTCATGACCCCAAAATCCCCTCCCACACCTCATCGAAACCCCCACACAGCCCTCACACTAACCCCAGCCTCTATCCTGAGAGACTGCAAGGACATAACAGAACATAAAGAAAAAAAACAATTAAAAGTCATTTTTAGTCTCAAATGTAAGAAAACAAAAGGCTGTGTACCTTTGTGAGCCCTTCCTCCACCATGATCTGGACAGACCTGTACAGGCTTTCAAGTTCCTTTTTACACTTGATATATTTCACAGAGTCACACTGCTCTTTGGCCCCCAGAAACGTCCTCTGACCCTCTCTTCTCATTTTGAAACCTTTCACCATTGTCTGTTTTCTGCCGCTGTGTCCTCAGGTTCTGAGTGAGGTGTGAAAAAGCTATTTGAAAATTTCAGGAGGCTGACAGGGGGAAGGAAAAGCGGCAAGCAGCTGTTTTTAGACTTCAGACTAACATTTACCAGCTACGCCGTCTCTCTTTGTCAGTCTAGATTTTAAGTTTTGTCCATCATCTCCCTCAAACTTCAGGTGATGCTGTCAGGGTGATATACAACCTATGACATGAAACTTTTCTGAGTTTTCTCATGAAAAGTGTGTCCTCTATCTCCAGGGTTTGTGTTAGGCTGGGGCAATATGGGCCAATAATCGCATCTAAATATAGTTTAGCTGTTTGGAGAAACATAACATGATAGAGCTGAGCAGTCAATCGAGTTTCAATTTCAAACTGTATATTTAAGCCATGACGACAAAATATTAGGGCTGTAATCAACCAAAGAATTTGTTGGTCGACTTAAACACTTGGGGGGGGGGGGGGGGGGGGGGATGGCTCGGCGCAGCTCGGAGGAGCGCGAGTCCGACTCTGACGGGAAACCCTCCTGCGCGGGGATGGTTCGGCTCGGCACAGCTCGGCGGAGCGCGGGTCCGACTATAACATGAAACCCTCCTGCGCGGGGATGGTTCGGCTCGGCGCAGCTCAGCGGAGCGCAGCTCGGCGGACCGCGGGTCCGACTCTGACTCGGCCGAGCGCGTCTTGGCGGGGGTGGGTCCGACTCTGACGGGAAACCCTCCTGCGCGGGGATGGTTCGGCTCGGCGCAGCTCGGCGGAGCGCGGCTCGGCGGACCGCGGGTCCTACTCTGACTCGGCGGAGCGCGTCTTGGCGGGGGGGTCCGACTCTGACGGGAAACCCTCCTGCGCGGGGATGGTTCGGCTCGGCGCAGCTCGGAGGAGCGCGGCTCGGCGGGGCGCGGAACCGACTATGACGGGAAACCCTCCTGCGCGGGGATGGTTCGGCTAGGGGAAGCTCGGCGGGGCGCGGAACCGACTCTGACGGGAAACCCTCCTGCGCGGGGATGGTTCGGCTCGGCGCACCTCGGCGGAGCGCGGCTCGGCGGCGGATGGGTCCGACTCTGATGGGAAACCCTCCTGCGCGGGGATGGTTCGGCTAGGGGAAGCTCGGCGGAGCGCGGCTCGGCGGAGCGCGAGTCCGACTCTGACGGGAAACCCTCCTGCGCGGGGATGGCTCGGCTCGGCGCAGCTCGGCGGAGCGCGGCTCGGCGGAGCGCGTTTTGGCGGGGGGGGGGGGTCCGTCTCTGACGGGAAACCCTCCTGGGCGGGGATGGTTCGGCTCGGCGGAGCTCGGCGGAGCGCGGCTCGGCGGAGCGCGGCTCGGCGGAGCGCGGCTCGGCGGAGCGCGGGTCCGACTCTGACTCGGCGGAGCGCGTCTTGGCGGGGGGGGTCCGACTCTGACGGGAAACCCTCCTGCGCGGGGATGGTTCGGCTCGGCGCATCTCGGAGGAGCGCGGCTCGCCGGCGGATGGGTCCGACTCCGACGGGAAACCCTCCTGCGCGGGGATGGTTCGGCTCGGCGCACCTCGGCAGAGCGCGGCTCGGCGGAGCGCGGGTCCGACTCTGACGGGAAACCCTCCTGCGCGGGGATGGTTCGGCGCGGCGCGGCTCGGCGGGGCGCGGAACCGACTCTGACGGGAAACCCTCCTGCGCGGGGATGGTTCGGCTCGGCGCGGCTCGGCGGAGCGCGGCTCGGGGGGGGGGGGGGGGGGGGGGGGGGGGGGGTCCGACTCCGACGGGAAACCCTCCTGCGCGGGGATGGGTCGGCTCGGCGCAGCTCGGCGGCGCGCGGCTCGGCGGAGCGCGTCTTGGCGGGGGATAGAAAAGGATGCTCAAAATAAAAATAAATACTCAGCAGACCACCGGACGTTGAATAGGCTAAGGTGGACGCTCTTCAGTCCTCCTGTCTCCAGTCAGGTCTCCAGATGATGGGCGAATCCAAAGGGGTGAAAACAAGGGGGTGTTCTGAGACAGGCAAATTATCTGTGAAACCGGGGTGGTCTGAAAACACCCCTATTAGCACTTGGTAGTTCCTTGATGACTGTAAATCGCCGCGGGAAAAAATAAATTGAAGAGGAAAAAAAAATACGATTGGTCGACCAATCAGAGTTCTGGTCGCCCCAGCACTTATCGACCAATGAGTCGACCAGTCGACTAACACATTACAGCCCGACAAAATATGTATAAAAATTAGTTACAATCAACATAAAACCAGAGTCATTTGGTAAGATTTATGATGAAACAAAAGAAATGCATAAAAAAAATCCTAAAATTGAAGTTTAAGGTTGTTTTAACCCCTTCAGGGGCAGTTTGGGTCCTCAGTATCCAGCACTGCTTATTTTGGGAGTCACAAGCTAAAAGGTTTTTGGACTTACAATGTACACTAAATATTTCAAGGAGATTATCCTGCAGACACTAAGCATGTTACTGACACTGATTCTTACTGTAAAAGGTCTTTTGGAAAGCACTAAGACAGCATTTTAACTTATTTTTATTGAATTAAATTAACCTTGCACTAATCAAGGCCTGACAAAGTTCATAGAATTGCATCATACTATCTAAACACAAAATAAATGTCAGTCTGAACAACCTCGTATTACCGATACCCTGCTTAAGAAGATGCTGCTTCCTGTTAAAAAACGTTATGTTTCATACCTGAGAAAAAGCTCTTGGTGCGGAGGAAGCTGACGCTGAGCCTGAGGATGGACAGTTTGTCCAGGCTGGAGATGACATCCTCAGGGAAGGGCAGCAGGCTAGCGAGCCGGTCCAGCTCTGAGTTCAGACGGTCCCGGTGGCGTTTGGACGGGTTGGATTTGGCGCCTTCAGGTGGAGCCGGTTTGAGCCTGGAAGTTCAGCGAGTTAGCTATCAAGTTCAATTTGTGAGGAATAAAGCCTAACCCTTTACCGGTCATTGTCTGGCCAGTATTTGGCAATTTTTACCAATATGCATCACTTATTTTTTATAGCAAGCGTTCCTAAAGTACTTTGTATTTAGGCATCATAAGCAGAAAAAGCTCAATCTATCAAGTTCATTTGAAGCGACTGTAGTTTTCTATATAGATCAATGATTTAATATAAGGGGGTAAAACTTTCCCTTATATTTATTATAACCTGTTGATGACTGATAAATTAAAGTCAAGTACAGTATGTCTTGATTGTCCCGTATGTTAGATGGCAATTGATTAAACTATCCAATAATTTATTGCTGATACAGATTGCTGATCTTTATGAGGCATAGGTCTCCAAATGACTAGTACTATAGCAGTATAAACAGAATATCCTTCATAGATCAATTTAAAAGGACACTTTTCAATTTTAAGCTCTAGCTTTTGACATAAATTTAAATTATAGACTTTAGACAGCAATGTAAGGCCATGAACAATTTATGGGCTCTAATAGACCAGGCACAGGCGGGGCGCACCTGCCCTGCGCCGCGCCAACGGGTGTGTCCAGGGCATTTTGCAAGTTTCATGCACGGCGCAGGGAGGCTCACCCACGCCTCCGTCTCTCCCACTGGCGCAAATGGCAGAGAGGGAGGAGAGTGGGCATGAGTGGGTTTAACACAGCCGAGTGTGATCTTCACCAATCAAATGAACGCCTCTCCTCGCCTTTAAATGCGCCGCGGGCAAGGCGCAGTGACAATTTCACCTCATTTGCGAAGAAGGTCAGAGCCGCTGTCACTTTTGCAGCAACTGGGAGAGCGCAGGGGCCACGGGCCGCGCATCGGAGCCACGATGCGCGTCACCGTGTGGACCACCTCGCGGGACAGATGTAATCTGTTCCTGTGTCATAAATAGGAGTACAAAATTAAGTGATAATTACATTTAAACACAGCAGCAGGCTAATCCATTCATCATGCTTGTGATCCCCCCACATTCCTGGTCTGTCCTCACCAAATAGCAGAACCTTTGGTGAAAATATATCTCCTCATCCTCCTTACAATAATGTACTCCATCTTTTTAGATCACGTTACGAATAAAGACTTAAACACAAAAATATGGGCAATCACAGGTAAATCCTTAAGACACCGAGTGACTTACATTTATTCGGGGAGCATCTCTCTCTTTTTTCTTTTCTATTTAATTTCATGAGATGAGAGAAACCGGATACTCCGTATCGGATGATGTGGCTGTTTGTGGTTGGCTGAGAGATGTGAACTCGTTAGTTATGACAAACGTCTCTGATCTGACATCAGATGTGACGGGACAATTAATACAGATACAAATGTATGTGCTGGTTCAGACGGTTACATTAAATAGTGGTTGCTGTGGTTGTTTATTGCATTGAAATGTGCCTGACACTCTGGATACCAAATTACCACTGCCCCGAGTGCGCCTCTCCTGCGCCGAGAATAGACCAGGTAGGAGCTGGCGAGCTTTCAGCCCACCTTCCGCGCGGTTTTTTGGCACGAAATTGTCACTGCGCCAAGCTGAATCTGTCGACACCTCCCCCTGGTGCGCCGTCACACCCAGCTCGACGCACCCGGTCTACCAAATTGCCAAATTGGCTGCGCACGGCGGTGCGCCGGACGAAATTACCACTGCGCGGGGTGCGCCAGGCTGCGCCACCCTGAGTTGCACCAAGAAATTAGAGCCCTGAATCTTAAATAAACGAGACCTTTGATTTGTAAAAGTGGACATTTAGTGATGATGAGGTAAACCATTCCGGTACATTCTGCCAATATTCCAGCTAATACAGGTATTTATGGCCAATTTGTACCTGAAAGATATTAGTTGTAAATTTCAGCAAAATTTTCCTTTCTGCCTATAACTGTAATAAACCCTTTGTGCAATCATCCACAGATACCAATATTGTCTCATTGTTATCGGGCATCCCTCCTGTCAACACCATTTGGAGTTTACTATTTGAAAATCTATTTAGAATAGGGATGTGTGATATTGGAGTTTTGCAGATATCTGATATGCCGATATTTCAAAACTTATTTTGGCCAATATCAGTATTGATACCAATATACCAAAATGAGGTCAAAATGAGAAGTAGATCTTTCCAGATTAATCCTATGTCGTGGATAAATGTATTTTGACAGGAACAGTAAAGCAAGCTTCATCTGCCCTTTTAAAACTCAAAACACCAATTTACTTACCTGCTGACAGAAAAACTGCTGTATTGTGTGAGCTTGTGCTCTGTTTAAGATTAATGTGCAGAAAATCCACAACCTTAATGTAAATACAAAAGTATAAAATATTGGTAGGAAACAGAATTTTTTTATATCTGTCAATACCAACAGCATATCGATAATATTGTGTAATTTAAAAGATTCAAAAAGGACGCCAGTCTTTCTCTTATTGGTGGATATGATTTAATAACTGTAATAAATGATTAACTAAAACTCAGTTGTCTGAACTGACTCCTATAATGACTAGTAGATCACTTAAAATAACTATATTATACTGATATGCATTTCAACGCGTCATAAACCATGGGACTTGTGTTTTATGGCTTTATAAGCAGAATAATACTTGTTGGACTGACACTTTTCATTTCTTGGACTCAGTAAACAAAATATGGGCTTTACTGTGAAAAAATAAACATTTCCATAGAACTGTCAGTGCTGAAAAAACCTTGAAACACCTTTGGTTAACACGGATGTCGATAATTGATCGATAACACGTTATTACTCCTCGAATAAGTAAATAAACAATATTATTTTAATTACTTACCCTTTCTGAGCAGGTTTTCTTCTTTTCCTTCCCGCATACATGTTGTTACAGTTTATTTATTTGCTGTAAATGCAGAGGAAATCCATAAACTATTCCCAGCTCTGGATGTAACCCAGTGTTAGCTCTCCTCCGAGGATCAGCAGCATGTGACTTCATTGACCGACACACTGACACTGCTGTAACACCGTCACATTAGCTTCTCTACAGTCCAAAATAGTTACCAGCAGCTATTCCGTGTACAAAAACAAGATAAAACAGTGGCCATAGCTGTATTGATGTATCGTTAAATGTACAGTTTTTACGCTAACGGACGCGTTGAAGCTCCCGGGGTTTAAGTACATCATAACGGTTCAGGCGGTCCGTTTATCCCGTCCATGGCGCTCAAAAACCTCAAAGAAATAGAAGAGACGGTCAAAGCTCACATTATGACGACGAAATGAACCCAAAAACGTTCAAAAAACGAGTTAAAAAGTTAAATATCCCTCTTTTCTGCCTCCTCTCGGACTTCTCCTCTGCTCTCAGTGGGCTTCTATTGCTCAGCAACCAGCGCGCGCTTCCCGCGCACTGATTTGACGTCGTGCGCGCGCGCGCAGGCAGGGGGATAAAGTGATGTACAGAGAAATAACGGTTGGCGTTAATTTTACTTATTTAAATAATTTAATAGCAACTGATAAATCTTTAGTCGTTAATATTATAATGTGTGTAAATATAAGGGTGAAGAAAACATGAAGATGTACCGTTTAATATATATTTCCTAGATCAAAGGCTTGTCAGCCTCCGCCGTCTCACGACCTTTTAAAGTTTGGGGCTGTTTAAATAAATAAAAAAAAACTATATGACATATTCAATCATTTAAAGTCCGGTTTGGTCTCCATTGGGTACAATTAAAGGCTAAAGTAGGAGCAGAATATCGACAAAAGCTGACTCATTAACAGCCTCCAACAAAATAATGTTACAGTGTCATCTAGTGGACATTACAAGGAATAACATTTCGAAATACAGCGTCATTTATAAAAGTATTTCAGTTTTTCAAGTCAAATTAAAAATGATAATAAACACAAAGTGAGCTGTTTCATTAAACAAAAATAAGAGAGAGGAAAAACATTTTTAAAGGCAAATTTGGGCATCTATGAATGACTATACTGCGCCAAGGTTCTTATCTTTTCTTTCTTTTTTAAACAATTTTCAGTAACAAATCCTTGAAAACAAATCTTGGATCCACATCCATATTTACATCACCAACAAAATCTAATCACTTCTTCCTTGTGCCGTGAGCAACAATCCTTAAAAATGTCATCAAAATCCTTTCATGACTTTTCATCTTGCTTTCAGACGGACAGACGTACACTGACAAAAACATAAGCTGGTGGAGGTGATAAAGTGGAATATTTTAAACCTTTTTCTGTTTTAACAAATATGATAACAACCGAACATCATGAAATCAAGACATATTGGAATATGTTATGAGACCAGCAAAAAAGATTAATAAACAGAAATATGGACTCTTCAGAAGTATAATCATTCATGCATTCAATACTTTTGAAGGAGCTCCTTTTACACAAATTTCAAGTTTCTTTCATTAAGCCCTTCTTGAACTGAATGATGAAAAAATACCTTTCCACACCTTGTTTTAAGAAAAAATTAAAGAGTTACACACTTCCAACAATGACCTTCATTTCTTTTTTCTGACATTCTTCAGTGAAAATAAAACAATGAAACATGTTTAGAGCGCAGAGACGTGTGTGATCTGATCACCTTTAATATGGTCAGCATTAAAGGATTGACTCAAACACTCATACACTGTTAAAGACAACATATTGACGGCAAAATCCACAGAATGTGATAAGATGAAGAGATACAAAAAAATAACAAGGGTTATATATGTATATGCTGTGCAGAAAATGTACAAAAATGATAGGCGTGAGTATGGTTAAGGCAATATGTCTTTAAAATACACAATATATATGAAAAAACAACAAATATATATATTTATATACAGGTACACAAAGATACTGCAATTTGGAGCCTTGGCTTCCTAGGGTTTGAAAATATAAGAAGTACAAACACTTTTTTATTTGAAGTATATTATAAGATATATTTCTATCTATTTACGGTGTTTTTGCGGAGAGCACTCTGGATCTTTAGAGGAAAATTAAGTGCTTCATTTTGTACTGAGTCTAATCACGGACGTCTTCTGAATGTGTGCTGGTTTTTGGTCGGATTTTTGGTGTTTCTGCTGAAAAGGCACACGTGTCTGTGTTGGAGAACCTTAAATAGCACCACCGTGCTGTCACAAATGTCTTCTTTACTAGTTATTCATGTTGTTTCCTCGATGAATATTTTTGGCTCAAATTTCATGAATATTCAGTGAACACAGTCTTATGGTGTACAAAGGAGTCTTTATCAGAGTTTAAGGTCCTAAAATACATGAAAATTGAACCAAAGTCATTTCAAAACAAAAACTTGACCTACTTTTATTGCCTCTACAGCTGGTAGTGATCAACTACATCTCCCAGAATGCCTTTAAACAGCTGTAACACAGAGGGTAGCATGCTGCTTAGCTGCTTATGCAGTTCACATCATGTGGTGTGAAATTCACAAAACAAACTCTGGCCAGGAAACATGGACAAAAACTCATACCCTGAAACATTTTTCAGCCCACACTGGAGTGAAAATAAATCAGGTCACTTTAAGAGGCTTTTCTTACAACAAATTCAACAGCAAAAAAAATAAAAAACACAATTTTTCACAGATATAGCTATTTGCTTAATAAAGGTTTACAATGTGATGTGCAAGCTGTGCAGTATAAGTGTTTAAGATACTGCAGGCTTGGGATTTCATTTGACTTAAAGGTGAGACACTCGTTTTCATCATGGCGCTCGATATTTATAATTGATAACATTCAATAGAATCAGGAAAAATTTCATTGAAGTTTGCACATCAGGATTAAAATAATAGAAATATTCACTTTTGTGAGAGAAAATTAAGAATTTAGGAGGATCTTGGGTTCTACCTAAATAAAGGTAATCATAGATATTCAAATATTTCATTGTAAATTATATCTGAACTCCATCAACAAGCTAAAACGTGATTTATGTAAAATTCCACATGATGTGAACGCAGCATAGTGGCAGCAATATTTTCACACTTTAGCTGAAACAACAAGAATGATCACTGGGCGCAGAATCATGATTTATTTTAGCGCTGATCAGTACTCAGCCGTGTCCCTTTGGTATCCTGTAAATTAAAGCATCACAGTTTGTTTCACTGAATCTTTTTGGTTCTCAGGTCAAGTTCGTTGTCACTGTTGTTATTGTCTGCAGCCACTAAACTGAGCTGCGTTTCCTCAGAGAGTAAAGTACAGAAGTGCTGATTGACGTGAACGGACAGAAACCAGATTTTGTGGCTCAGTTCTGGATGAAGTGATGCACGTTTGTTGCAGTTTGAGGCTTTTGGATGTTTTTTGTTTTTCCATCAAAGTGCTAACGTGTCTTAGTAACAGACAATCATCGAGGTTCACTGAAAAGGCACTTGAAGTTTCCACCCCTTCTGTTTTTCTGTGTGTATGTGAAGTGTTTTCCTTTATTTCCTCTTTTAAAATATACAATAGCTGCCTTTAACCGTTTACTTCTGTGTTCCGCTGCCAGACGATCGTTGATACTCCCGGTCCGAGCAAGAACGTCAATAAATTAACCACAAAGACAGAAACAGGAGAGAGGAGGAGGACGGAGGTTTGAGGAGTCAGATATGAGGAGAGGGTCCACTCTGAGAATCCGTGTCATACCAAGGGACTGATCACGGGTCAAGATTTCATCTTTAAAAAATCATTTTTTAAGGCAGTGACTCTCAGTCGGGGCTCATTTAAAAAAATTATCATAAAAATAATACTTTATTTAATCCAAGCTCTTGTTTGTGATCCAGTCAGTTAAAATCAAGAGGATCTGGGAGCATCAAAATCATTTTGTGCAAATTTCAGTTTTATAAACTTGTTTCAGGAATCTTCTTTTTAAGATTGCTTAAGGGTTTTTTGTTTTTATGATACTTTGGCAAATGTTTTAAAAGAATAGTGCAAAAAATTTTAAAAAGAGCCCTGCATGTTTGGACATGTTCACCTTTGGGGTTGATCAAAAGTGTCTCTTATATGTACGTTGTTAAAAGAAAATAATATATGTGAATTTTAAAAAAATAAATACACATGAAGCCTGCCGTTGTTGTGAAATGCACTCTGGGTAGCAATGTCAAATGTCTGCAGTGTTCCTCTTCCCACATCTTTATGATAATTCTTCTTTTTAGCCCATTTCAATAAAACTGCATGTTCAGGCTTTAAGGAGGACGGTACATGGTCAAAGATGCCTGGAGTTTTTTTTATCCACAGCACTCGTATAAAAGACACCGACATCATTGTGAAAAAGTGCACGTCCTCATCTGCAGGTTCTTTTTCATAACTGGCTAGACTGAATTAAGGCAAGGGCAAATCTGACTTTGGTTTTCATAAAAATATGAATTTCATGTGACACTTTCTCTTGACTTTCTTAATATTCCAGAAGAAAATGGTTTAATTTTGAGCAGACTGTCCCTTTTAAAGTTTCAGACAGTCAGTTTTTCTTCCCTACAACAGGAAAACACACAGATCTGGAGGAAAAAGAAGAGACTGGCTCATGACTGGTTGTTTGATAAACGTAGAAAAGAGGCACTAAAGCAGCTGTTTCTCATTGTGTGTTGTTAAAATCTGTTCGTTAGTCCAAGCTGTGACGGGTTTGTGCGCGTTTGTTTTTCTTTTTTACCCTGCAAAGTGAATCTCCCTCCATGGGACAGAAAAGAGTTGAAATGAACTTTTCTTTCAAAAGGACAAAAAAAGAAAAAATAAACAAGGCAAGTAGATATATATTTTATCCTTCTGAGAGTTCAAAAAAGGAAGCAGGATTTTCAGGAGGAAGGTGTTGTATTTGTGCGTCGGGGACGGCAGAGGATTCACAGGAGCGTCTTCTTTCTGTTCACGTTCAGATGAAAAGTTTCTGATGTGTCTCACTGAAAAAACTCTTATCAAGCTTATCAACCAAATCATCCCCTCAGTCCTCATCCTTTCATTTTCTTTTCAAGGAAAACTAAAACAAATGATCAGTGACAAGCCACAAATCAGTGGGTGTCACATTAGTGTTGGTAAAGGAAACTTTAGAAGTTTATTAAATCAGAATGATCTGATTTTATTAAAGAAACTGGCAACACTGATGCAAATTAAGGATAATTCAAAAGTTAAAAATTAAGCAAGTGCTTTAGTTTGTATTTATAATGAAGTGCTGTTAAAGACATAAACCCAGCAGGACATTTGTGCTTCTTCTTGGGTCTTATATTGGATTTTCGAGGCTTTCTGTCTTCCTCTGTGGTCAAAATGGGGACAAAACACCAAACTGTCAGAGCGTCTCCTCTCTGCTAAATCTGCAGAGGATGTCTTCAGCTCTGCTGCCGCATGGGGGCAGTAATGAGCCTATAACTGAATAAAGATATTATTAACAATCAGAAAAGAAAAGGGACTCCGGCCAACTTAAACTGCAACTTAAATTAACTTCTCAATGCCTTAAATGATACCTTCATTAAGATATCATGTTGGTGTTATAATTTATTGCATTATCTAAATTATGTAGATAAAACTTTTAATTCATTCTTTCTTTTCTTAATATTTTTTACAGCATTGGGGGGCAAAAAACTTATACTACCTAAAACTACAACGATAAGTAATCTGAGTACTTTAGCTGATTACTTTGTTATATGTCACTGTAAATACTGTCAATAACTTTCTCTTAAGATTAATGTGACATGTTGAATGATTGTATTATCTGTTTCTATGTTTTTTATTTCCCTACTGTTTTGTATCTGCCGGCAATGGAAACGTGAGTTGGTTCTCAGTCGATCTACCTGCTTGAATAAAGGTTATTATCATTATTATTATCATTATTATTATTATTATTATTATTATTATTTCTCAGTTATGTTTTGGCACTAACAGCATTTATGGGAAACTTATCACAACGTCTTAAAACAACTGGTCCCTAAAGTATTTGCATGTTTCGTTATGGGATCAGTTCAAATGGGAAAAACGGGAGAAAATCAAAAAATGAATATTTTTCCCTTTAACCTCATAAACCAAATGTCCTTTATGAGAAAAACATAAATTCTTGTCACAGTTTTTCTCCACTGATGGTCTTGGAAATGCTTGATTGTTTTGTTACAGGATAATGTCTTCATTTATTCTCATAAAAAGGGAACTAAAAGCCATCTTTGACAAAGTTTTACTGCTTTTATAATGTACCAGATAATACATTATCTACAATTTCTCTGATGTATCAGTTTGATTGTGGGACTTCTACATTAATTTGAAGTAGGAAATACAGATTTGGGCTTTCATAGAAGTGCTCTCAAAATAAGAAATTTGATTTTTCAAGACAAGAAACACTGAAGGATGAGGATCAGGAGCTGATTTGGTTAACTCTTCAACTTCTTTCCTTCTTTGCAGAATAACGTTGTCGAAGAGAGCTGACTGGTAATGAGGGGGACATATTAATTCAGAGATGAAATGCAGTCGTGGGGTAACAAGTCCTGTGTGACTCAACAGCTTTTCTCCATCAGGGCAGACAGAGAAAACCCCTCAGATCTGAAATCCATTTCCCAGACGAGCTTCTTTTACATCTTCCTCAATCTTTTCTTCTTTATTGGTACAATCCAACCCGCTCCAGGAGGAAATCCAAACTTTGACCAAAACAGACTTTCTTCTTCTTCTTCTGCCATCCTGAACTCAGACCCTCAACTCTTCCACATCTGTCCTGATAACAAAATGAAAAAAAGAGATGTAGATGCGTCCTGTTTCGTCTCCTCGTCGTCAGTCTGCTCCGCTCCTTTCACTTTAGAGACTGTTTGCTTCCTTTTAAATCTGCCCTTTCAGTCTGAGTTTGTATCCTCTGCCGTCAGAAAGTCAAAGCAGCCGGGTCTTATTTGTTCTCTGAGTAGTACGCGTTCCCGTTGGGCAGCGAGGGGAAAGGGAAGCCTCCGTTCCCGATGACTGGATGGCTGCTGATCTGTGAGGAGAGACAAGACGGACACGTTAGACCTGCTGCGAAAACAAAATCATTTACTTCACTTCAGAGGAGAGCAGGTCCAAATATTCAAGCCAGAAGATGAGTTGAGTTTAGCGAAGGCTTTACTGAAATGTTCACTCCTGAGCTGGTCTCAATATTGTCCCTGGATTCAAGATGAACTCCCACTAGGCCCAGTTTCCTGCACTGTCCTGGCACACGGCTGTGCCCCCTCATCGTTTTGTCCTGTGCTGCCGTCTGTCATTCTCAGATTTCTCAATTGATGCAGGACAGCAATAACCAGTACCACATGCTATGTCATCTCTATGCTGCATACCTGATAACAGCCTTTGAGATCATACATGAGCAACTGCACCGTGCCAGAGCACACCTCTTACAACCGTCCCAAGGTCAAGGACGCGAACTGTGACTGAGAATGGGACGCTCCCATGGGTCAAACCACCTGGACCCTTGGACTCAAACATGCTTGAGCTTGTCCCTCGCCAAATTCAAGTGCACTGATTTTAACATGGTACAAGTTAAATGCAGACCAACACTTAAATACAACAGCTAAGAAAACAAACTCATCTGACATAGTGTGTGTTAACATAAAATATAAGTCGTAAATAAAACAAAATACACTTTTCATGAGTTCAAACTGAAGGAAGCTACAAGCTGAAATCCCAGCCAGACAAGATCACCAGATCTTGAAGCTGCTAAGCATTGATTAGCTTAATGACACACACTGCACTGAGTCCTTAGATTAATATTGTATTTTCTATGTCCTACAGTATTTAAAGGCAGGGTTGGTAATCTGATTTAGATACACTTTTGTTATACTGGTTAAAATGATCGTTATGTCCCGATGGCAATCAATGCATGATGTGTTCTTAAAAGAGAGCGAAAAATAGCCGCTGTCTACAGCAGGAGTAGAGCAGGGAAAATGCCAACCAATCACAGCGTACTGCTGTTCTGCCCACCTTCTGCACATACATTCACTTTCAGCGTGCACTGACCCTGATCACTGCGATTAGCCGAGCTAAGAGGGATCCAAATATGCTGGAAAATGGCAGAGAAACTACCTTTACCCCGATTACTGGTAACCGCTCCTCCTGCTAAACGGAGCAAGAGAAGAAAGACAGAGGCAGAGAAGGCCCGAACAAGAATTTGGACAAAGCCAGGGCAAAAACAGAGGCTTTGTTTTGTTTACCTACTTCCACTGTGGTTTTTGCGAGAGATGTGATGTTCTTGAACGAGTCGAGTCTTTTGAACAGCTCTTTTAAATCAACAAGAAGAACCGATTCACAGTCCTGAGTGAGCCGTTCGTTTGCGAGCCATTATTAATTGCAAATTGGCTGCAAATTTAAGAAAAGAATGGCTCACTGCGAATCAGTTCGCCTCGATCATTTAAAAGAGCTGTTCAAAAGACTCGACTCGTTCGAGAACATCACATTTCTTGCAAAAACCACCACTGAAGTAGGTCAACAAAACAAAGCCTCTGTTTAGGAGCAGAAGAAGATAATATGAAGATAACATAACATAACATAAAGGAGTCATAACAAGCACACAGGACTGTTTAGAGTTGCTGAAGAGTTTATGTGATGACTGTAGGCTGAGACGGGCTAACACTATCGTTTGACTCCCAGCGTTTGAGCTAAGCTAACTAGCAGCGGGCAGGTGTCTACCTGCTTGTCATGGAATCGGGAGTGGGGTAAGACATGAAAACATCAAAAATGTTGGAGAGTTCCTTTAAATGTAAAATAGCTGATCATTCAGTTACCTGTGTCTGTTCACTAAAGTACTGCTGTTGATGTCCCAGCAGGCCGTTTAGTTTGAGCCCGCTGGTTATCTGACAGGACAGCGCCGCCTCCTCGGGGTTCGGGATGGTGGTCATCCCCAGCACCGCGCCCCCTCCAGGCAGACTCTGATAAAAACAGGAGGCTTTGGAGGGGATCTGTGTATTTGGGGCATTTAGTCTCTGGCAGGACGGCGCCTGGCTGAGGTGGACTCCGTTTACTGGCCCTGGCTGCGGGACGCTTCTGAACCTACAGCTGCTGGAGGGCGCCAGCGGTGGCTGCTGCATGCTCTGCTGGACGGGGAAGGGGACATTTGAAGTCTCTTGAGTCCTGAACATTGGCCGGTCGTTGATGGCGTTCTGACCGGCGACGACTCCAGGAAGTGGGTTCCTCGGATATCCCGGCATCTGACCGAGGCAGGCGCCCATCTCCTGATGTCCGCTGTTGATCAGCTGCTGCTGCTTCTCCAGCGGCCATGACTGTCTCTGAATCTCGCCGTTCTGAAGTGCAAAGTGGCCCTGCAGGTGGTTCGACGGCTGGTTTGAAATACTTTGGGCGAATGTTTCTACAAAGGTGTCTGCTGGGTTGGAGCTGATGGAGGAGTTCCACTGGTTCCCCTGGAAGGTGAAGACGGGTCGGCCCGCGCTTTGATCTGGGACGCTCATGGGTAGGTTTGGCGTCCTCATCTGAAGGTCCTGGATGGGTGGAGCCATATGGTTGGACTGAATATGATTGGTTTGTGTGAGTGGGAATCCCCCGAGGTGGTTGTCCTTGGCGGTGATCTGCATGGTTCTCAGCTGGTTCTGCGTCTGACCGCACGGCTCGGAGATGGTGCCGTTGAAGGAAACAGGAGCAGATCCTGAGATGCCCATCTGAAGAGCGACCGGGGTCTGCAGCGTTTGCTGGGAGGCGATCTGCTGCAGCGTTGGACCGTTCAGACCAGAAGGAGTCAGCGGAGGAAGATCCATGTGAGAGAGTTTCAGCATCTCTAAAACTTGTTGAGCTTGTTGCTCGGGTAACATCTGACCTCCGTTTGGTATCAGCTGATTCTGCGGCTCTAAACTCCAGTTGAAGTTCTGCTCTTCGCTCTGCTCAAGGTTTTGGTTCTGGAGGTCCAAACCAGAAAGGCAGGGCGGGATATCATCCAGCATGTCGGGCAGCTTGAGCCCACCCTCCCTCTGCAGCTGCTCCTCCACGTACGACAGGATGTCGTTGCTCAGGGTGTCGTTGAGGTACTCGCTCATCTCACAGGCGTTGGCGTTCATCTTCAGCAGTGTGCTCTCCCAGCTCTTCAGCTCTTCTGGCCCGACATCCAGAGCTTCAGTGAGGTCGTTGTCCTCCAGGATCTGCTGCAGCGTGTCCATCATGTCCTGCACCGTGCCCTCCGACTTCACCAAACTCCCCACCACCGGTTTGGGCGTAGAGTCCAGCCACATGTCCCCGGGGACACTCACAGTGGCCCGCGAGTCCTGGAAGGCGGCGTCGTTGAGGGTGTTCATGGTGTTGGCGTTGTTCTGATGTTCACAGTAAACGGACTGGTCCTGGTTCAGTATGCAGCCCAGTAACGAGTTCGGGCTGACGGAGTAGGTGTCTAACTTCCTCTGTTTGGGGGCGGAGCACTGGTCCTGGACTTCCACGGTCGGAGTGACGTCGTAGAGCAGCGCCTCTCCAGTGGCAAAACTGAACGGGAGGGACAGTCGACGCAGACGCAGCTGCTCTTCTCCTTCTTCATTTCTGCAACGAAAGCAGACAAAAGTTTGACCCAGAGAAATCAAACGTGACCATGTCTCTCTGATATTTTCAGTTTTGCTGCTTTTTTAAATCGCTATCAACTAAAAAACTTTAGAAAAAACGACGTGCTTTAAGTAAAGTACATGACAGTTACATGTAACTTTTGACTGCAGGAATATTTAGTAATCAAATACCTATTTGTGATCCACTTGTCTATAACAAACAGACAAAAAACAGCAAACTGAAATAAATAAAACATAAATGGTCAGGGTGACCTCTGATTGAAGCATCTGACTATGAAAAAGGACTCTTCAATAGTCTCTGTTTCTGCACATATATTTAAATCAATGAAACTGTTACAGGCAGAATGTGTGAAATACTCACGTGAGCGCTCTTTGCCGGGCAACAACGAAATCTGGTTTTCCTCCTTTAAAAACGAGCCGAGCATTTGCCTGGACCCAGACCCACGTCCCGCTTTTAGACAGAAGCCTGAAGACGGTGAAGCCGCTCTCTCCTGTTTTAATCACTGCATAGGACGCAGAAAAAGAGGCATGTCAACAAAGAATAAGAGAGATATTACTCAACAAAACATTTTTCATCCTAAAGTTTCCAGACTTACTCCTGATGTGGTTGTCGGCGCAGTACATCATGTCAGCAGCGTGGATGAAGTTGTATCCAGACCCCTTCATGCAGAGCTCCACTTCGTTATAACCAAGAACAATCTTCCCTCTGCAGGCCATCGAAAAATGAAGTTATATAATGCTGAATGTCAAAATAAATTCTCTCAATAAAACTAATGATCCAAAAGAGGCTCGTGTGTGTGACCTGGTGTCTATGCCCATGGGCGTGAAGTCCAGCTTGTGTTTGCTCTGGAAGATCAGCGTCTTGGTCCGGATCTCCAGGATGGACGGCGGCTGCATTGGTGTGGCAATGGCGAACAGAGCAAGCTGTGGGGGAACCAGCGTCCCGTCCTCGGACACACGGTTCTGACCGTGGATGAACTTCAGACGACCACGGAAGTTAAGTGCCTGGAGACAGAGAAGAAAACAGGGCTCAAACTATCTGAGGTCAATGACCAACTCTTTATTTAGTGCAATGCTAATCATCTTCTTCATTTAATACTCATCTTTGATGCTTTTATCTGAATCATATTTATATTTTAATGACCCAAAAGCTGCTGTAAATTTGCAGAAAACACATGAAATGGAGGAGGCTTAAAAAAGACTGCCTTTCTTGTTTTATTGTGTAACATTATACTAAAAAGCTGCTTTAACGCCTAATAGCAGATTAAAAAGATTCTTTTTTTACACTGTAACTTTCACTTTCTCTCATATTTGAGAGCCATACCTGCAGCCAAATCAGCTTTTCTTCTTTTTTTTTTTTACTAATTTTCTTTGACAAAACATAAAAAGAAACAATAGAAAATTAAAATAAAGCCAATTTGAACTTTCAACATGCTAATTTTCATTGTGTTTAAAGCTCTTAAAGGTGATGTAAGGGAGCTAAAATAAAGCAGGGAGTGCATCATCATCTCAAACAGACAATCTTTGTTTGTGTACCAGGAAGCCGGACGAGTTGTCGAGCAGGCAGCGGAAACGACAGCAGAAGTTTCTCTCCAGGAAGGAGGAGTTTTCAGGCGGGATGGTCTGAGGATCGTACACCATCACGTTACTGCTGACTTCAGCAGAGCTCTGGTCACCTGTGATGGAGAATAAATGATCATTTCTCAACTTAATGAAGCAGCAGTGTCCTTATTAGATTCATTTTAGTTTATGGCCTCACCTGGACTCTCGGCTCCTGCGCTCCTCTGGCTGCTGTCTGGGTTGAGAGCGAAGTGAAGCTGCCGCCTGAAGAGAGCGCGGTCGTCGGTGTGGATCAGCTCGAAGACGCTCTGATGGACCACGTCAGACTGAAAACACACACAAATTATTTTTCATTAACAGTACAAAATGTGATTTAAGAAACTGCAAAATTATGCCTGACTCATTTTTGAAGAAAAAAAAACAGTTTTCTGTTTTATAATTGCTTCATTATGAGTTTTTAAACATTAAAGTTAAATTCTGACATTTTATTTTGCTTAAATTCACATCTTTAAAGGCTTTTTTATCAACTTTGATGCTCTTTGGTCGTCATGTAATTTGTAGAAAAGAAAACAAGCTCTGATTTTCTCTTGAATTGGGTTTGAAAGTTGGTCCAACTGTGGCACCGGCTTTTCTCATATTTAATAGACCAAATTTAAGCTTCTTTCCTCATTTTGGTATCATTTACTAACGTCAAAGATGAAGATGCTGAACCTTTCCTGCCTGCATGACAAGAGTAATCAGTAATGATGCTCTTTTCTTCTCTTTAAGCTTCAATCTGTGAACTGTTGGGGCACAGAAACTGTTTTAAAGGCATTGAATTTTACTGGCAACAAACAAAAAAACAAATACCCCCTCTCTTGTTTTGAATATTTCTGAATCAAAGAGGAAAGGGCCGCTCTAAACAGAGAAATGGATGATTTTTGTCCTGGATGAACATGAAATAATGCACAGTTTATGTTTTTATAGGTGCATACTGAACATCCCTTTTCTTTTCCTCAAGCTTGTAGGAGAAAGGATAAAAACGTCATAGAAATAGTTTAAGATTTGGGTCAAAATGAAACATGAGACCTGACTTTAGTCATTTTTTACATAAAAAAAGAGGAAGAATTACTAAACTGTCACAAACTTCAGTCGTCCATGTTTGAATCTGCTGAGCTGCATTCAAGAGCCATAATAACACATATGTACACACACACACACACACACACACTCACACACACAACGCTCGGGTGGATGAACTAGTGGCACAGAGCCGTGGTCGAGCTGAAGGACGGAGGCGCTGATTGAACCACACCTCTCGTTTTGTCTCTGTTACTCAGCTGTCGACAAACAAATCGAGACAAAACCCTTCTTTGTGGACAACGGACACGCTGCTCGCTGGCAGTTCAGAGAGGGGCCGGGTGATAAATCGAGGGTTTAGGGTACAAAGATTTATTTTAAAACACACACAGGATAGACCAGCACCTCTCAGACTTCTTTCAGTTGGGGCAACCTTAGAAAATGTAACAAATCTGAAGTCAAAATCTAGAAACAGAAAACAATGTTCTACATCCCTGCAACCACCTCCTTTAACACACAGGACATTTTTAAAAGCACAATAATAATTCAATATTAAATTCCCGATAATGGGAATCCTTAGCCGGGGACAGTGAAGGAGAGACCAGTTATCAGAGAAGAACAGAGAAGCTCAGTGTGCAGCTCAGAAAGTCCTCATTTGAGTTTAAAATGGTAAAACGTGGAGAGCTCTCTGAAACAGTCAACAATAAAGCATTTCATGATGCGGGATGGTTTTATCATTTTCATGACAGGTAGTCTAATAATTTGTTGAGCACTCTACACGCCGAATCACCCTTCAGGTGAAAAATATACATGCATGATTTTGGTCCATATTTCCCAGCCCTTGTTCACAGACGTCCTTCATTTATGTGTTAAAGCACCGGCCTTTTATTCTGAGCCCATGAATTTACTCAAGTTTAATCAATTAGCTTCTTTCAGTTGTTTTGTTTCTTCTTCTTCAGTTTTGTGTCTGTGAGTGAAGCAGCTATAAATAAAAATAACTAAGAAACTGTAGACATAATGAACACCATACAGCTAGCTATAAATAAAGTTTTATGGCAGTGTTGGATGGTCAAAGCAGCTGGTGGTGGATTTCAGCTCCATCAGCCTCAAATGTTTCCTACTCTGATTAGCATCCTGACTGCGTCCTGGAAAAGCTGCTCTGTGTACACAAATGTGTGTGTGTGTGTGTGTGTGTGTGTGTGTGAGTGTGTGTTGTTTACGGCGTGAACTCTCCTGAGGCTACTCTCTCTCTCTTTTTTAATTCCTCCCTCTCGACTTCTGCAGGCGTCTCTGACCTCGGTTCAAACGGATGTGTTTACGAGTCAAGAGTTCACCGACAACAAAGCGGTTCAGTTCTCACACACGCAAACACAAAAACACACAAGAATGACTCACATGTGGTTCACCCTCTGACCCATGTGTGTGCGTGAGTGTGTGGTCTCAGATCAGCTGATGAATTTCTCTAAAATGAGCAAAATTATCTGCAAAATGTTTGATTTTCTTTGGAAGTGACAGAGCAGCTCTCATTCAGATTTCATATTTACAGACAGCAATTCTTTATTTTATCATTTCATTGTAGATCAGTGGTTTTAGAAAAAATTTTGAGTCAATACTTCTCTTCTCTTCTGACTTCTTTTTTTTTTTTTTTTAGACATTTCAGCCATTTAGATTTCAGAAACTGAAACTGAGAATTAAACACCGTCATGACTGAGACATTGTGACAGAAAACAAAAAAACAAAAGGTGAGTTGAGCTGCTTTTGGGCTCAAATGAAGCTTTTATTCTCAGAGTTTAAATGCTTCTAAGAAAAGAGATTTGACAACTGTGGGCTGCCTTGAATTAAGAACGAACTGAAACTTCATTCAAATGAAAAACAAGATTTTTGGAAAGAGGAAGATCAGCAGACAGGAACAGTTTGTTCTGCAGTTGAACTGAATTCACATATTTTTACATCAATGGATTTATCAGGAAAAGGACAGAGCTTTAGAGTTGGGGATTTTATGTCAAACTGAAGGCACAATGTTTTTTTAATGAACCAGAGGGTCCTAACTGGAGCTTTCTAGGGATGTATGGCATGAGTAAATATTAATCAATGCCAACCTCATCCTCGTGAAATCATGATCTCAGTTTGTCTCAAAGCCTGATATTTATTTTATATACCATATATCTTTTCTAATAGTAGTTTCTTATTTTACCCCTCCCTTTTCCTTCTGTTGCTTTTGAAAAGAAAGCACGAGTGACTTTTTCCAACTTCAGCTGATTTACCTGATGGAAGCCGAGGAAGTCCTGGATGGTTGGAGAGGTGTAGAAGACGTAACCTTCGGCTGTTACCACCAGCACGAAGCCGTTCAGGGCCTGAAAAATCAGAGAATAAAACTTTAATCTCAGTTTCACGACTTCTGATGACGACCGGCAGCTCTAACAAAAGTTCCTGCAGCGCTACCTGAAGCAGCAGGTCCCCCTCCGAGAAGCTGACTCCATCGATGGAGGTCATCTGGGAGGGTGAGGGGGACGAGGAGACGGCGGCGGGGGTCGTGGAGGACGGAGGCAGCGTGTTCTGGACGTTTCCTGTGTACATGAGGCTCCGCTCGCCGCTCCAGCTCGAGCCGTTCGGAGCTTTCTTCATTGTGGCTGCAGAGGAGAAAGAAGAAAGACAACCAGTTATTTTTTTATGCAAAAAAAATTGAAGAAAATCAATAAAAGGGAACAAAAAAGACATATCAGTCTTTTTAATCACATAATAATATATATTTGACATCCAAACTTGTTTTAGGGCAAAGAAACAGAAATCATTCATACTTTTGTTATATAGATGAAAGAATAAAGTCTTTTTATTCATGGGAGAAAGAAAATGGTTTTTAATGCACAGAAGAAGAATCAAATCTGCAATCTGTTGCATGAAAGACATTAAAATCTGCATTGTGTAAAAACAAAGGAGAAGAAAAATATTCAGCATTTTTATGCACAAAAGGAGAAAGAAAAAATATTTTTTCACATAAAGACAAAATTGCAAGGCAAAAGCAATTAAACTTGTTTTATTTAACAAAAGAGGACAAGTCTAGATTATTGAGGGCTAGTAAAAGAAAAAAAGGAAATTTATAAATATCAGAGAGATCAAAATAAACAGAACAAAATGATCAAATTTTAACGGAAAATGAAGGCAATAAAATTAGCTATTTCTGTATCAAAGAAAGCAAAACTTTTTTGCACAAAGGATTAAGTAAGTAATATTCTAAAACAAATAGAAGAAATAAAAACATTTTTATGTCATAAGGATTAAAATATTTTAGCACAACAGCAGAGTTTAAAAACACATTCAAGGACAGGAGATTAAATTAAATCTGCCAAAATTCCAGCACAGCAGAAGAAATCAACCCAGTTTCTTTGAGGAAAAACTAAGACTTGTCTTCATTTTGGAGCAAAGCAAAAAGAAACTGTCCTCATTTGATTAAAGTGATCCTGATTGTCTTTCTGTTCGTTGTTTGAAGTTGTTGTTTCACCTTTAGAGAAGGACATAAACATTTCTGAGAATCTAGGAGGAAGAAAAACCACAAAGGAGGAACTGAAACCATCTTAAGAAACGACTTTTACTTTCCTCCGCCCCTCGTTTAATAATCTCTGTACAAAGTTTGAACATTTCAGTCGAGACGGTCACATTTAGGGTCTGGACTACACAAAAACAGCTGATTGTGTTTACTCAACCCTTGTTTTCTGTCTGAAATGAGTGAAGAATGAAAAACAAAAAGAGGAACACAGCACCACTGTTTTTTTTTGTTTTTATCAGGGTGGAGCTGCCTGATGTTTCCTGACGTCTTTCAACACTCGTCACTCTGAACTCGTCCTTCTCTTCCTCTTCTGGAGATTATCAGAGTGTTTTCTTATCGAAAAGAGAAAAACAACAGACTCCAAATAAACGAAAAATATCCTCTGAAACTCACAAGAGGAAGCAGGTGCATTCAGAAACTAGGAAAACATTTTAGATACGATGATGGACAGAGCCATGGAGGAGGAGCTGATGTGTCTGTGTGGTCAAACCATCTACCCCGTCCCACGTCTCCCCCACTCTTTCTCATCCCGATTTTAGACACTATTCACCCTCTGTCTCTGCCCCATAAAGACAGAAAAAGTGTCCAACAGATGATTAAAAGGGATGATGAAGGGATGGATGGAAAGAGGGATACATAATGGGCAGACTTTTTGATTGATGGATGACTGGTCTGATGGATGGCTATATGGACATCTTAAGGGATGGAAAGACAGATTGATTAGTAGACAAATGGATGGATCAAACATGATTTATTTCAGATTTTTGCTCTCCTCTGCCTGTTTAACTCCTCTTTTATTTTGAATATTGAATGTTGGTGGACTATGAAGGATATCAGAGGATGTCAAAATGAGCTTTTGGGACTTTTATGGATTTCTTTTGCAGTTTTGCACTAAAAGCACAGAAATAACAGAGAAATTCAGGAGAAATAACAGAGAAAACGAGCAGTAGATAAATGCACAAAGCAGCTGCAGATCCACACTCCATGCAGGCTGCTGATTCAGAGCACTGGCACCATTTTGAGGCCAAATCAGGCTCTGGATTGGAATTTAGTGCTCTAAAGAAGTCTGATCTATTATAGACTCACACACACACTCACAGTTCAGGGGCCGCCTCAGCCCAGTTCTTGTTATAAAAAGTCTCGGGGCCAAACGAGGAGAACAGGCAGAGCCACAAAATTACCCGTTGGCCTCAGCGCTTTTTTCCCCCGTGGACCGAGCGCTCAGCAGGGGAGGCGGCCATCTTGGACGACTTGACCATATGAAGTGGCCTCAGTCGCTGGCGGAGGGACTCACATCGATCTGGATCGAGCCGGTTCCTCTAATAAAGCGTGCAGAGACATTGAATGGATACATGCAGCGTCTCCTCCAGCAGGGCAATCATAAAACTGCTTTTCATGTATAATTTTGATATTCTGAGTTACATGAGCCTCTGATTATGAGTTATGACTCCACAGAGAAGTCACATAAAGCATATTTTAATCTGATTATATGCAACAAGGTCTAGTTTTGCCCTGGATTTAAGTTTTGAAGTCTACAGAACAAAAGTGTTGACAGTTTTACTCTTGATGTGAAATTGAATTGACACATTTGTTTGAAACAAAGGGTATTTTATTTTTGGATGTGTCTATAAGGGTCATTTATTCATCTTTTGTTTTAATGTAGATCATCAGAGACAAACTAAGAACACTAGCTGCTGATGTGGAGCTTTGGACATGAAACAGGTAGTTTGGTTTTAGCAGAGATCCTTGTGCGGACATCAAACTTGGTTAAAAATTACAAGAAGCATAAGAGATGATAGACATGACTGATACTAATGGACATTGTTAAATTGCTTAACGGGGTCCCTTTCATCATTTAAAAAATGTACCTCCTGCATGTCCAGCTGAGCGTTTTTAACATTTTCTGGGCATATGTGTCACTCAAAGACCAGAAAAAAAAAAACTTTAACCCAAATGGTAATCTAAACAGGATTATGTTTATCTTTGACTATTCTTTGGGCCACAATTGGACAAACTCAACCTGAAGCTTTTATCCAATCAGCATTATGTTTGCTGTACATTGAGAAGAGGCCTTAATGATGAAAACTGATCAAAATCTTGCACAAAACTCACAGGGCGTGGCTATAGCAGCTCTTTAAACTGTGATGTCTGATCGTATGAATGAGCACAAGCTTTTGCTCAAGATAACAGGTGATCCTGCTCAGTTGACTCGATGCTCCAGTTTGGCTTGTTACATCCTGAAATTGTTTCCATGCTTTCTTTTCAAGCTTATGGCTCTACGACTACGCAGTTGCCAGGGATATGTATAATTTGCTATTTCTTAAAGCTTTTAAAAAGGCTTAAAACACATACACCGCCACGGAAATTGGTAAAAATACAGCATATTTCAAAGATTAATGAGACGGTTTGTTTGGTTTAATCAGAGAAAGTGCTAAAATCCTGGACTTACAAAATAAAAAAGCCTTTTGGACTCATTTCCATGACTCAACAGGAAGTCCTCGATTTGACTTAATCTGCTTTTGATGGGTTTCCTTCAGGTATTGTTTAACATTTGGATTGGACTCACAGTTATGTTTATTCATCTTTATAAACTCAGTACATCAAATGGAGAGGAGATTAAAAGAACAGCTGCTGATTTGGAGCTTTGAGACGTTAAACTTTGTTTTTAACCTTAAAGATGAATTTATAATCAGTTTGGTGAGACTTTTAAAAATAAGTGACACTTAAAGTGAGATATTAGGCACATTTCTGTATTTTTGACAGCAAAAGTTGAACTTTAAAACTTCTTTTATAACATTCAGAGAATATATTGTTTCTACATTATAGTTCTTAAATCTTTGCTTCTCTGCAGCTTTACTTTCAAAACCTAAAGTCAGAATTACAGCTAAGTTTGTTATTAAAGGAAAGATGCCATACATGTGGGATAGAAGCAGATTTAAAGCAGCTTTGCAAGGGCTGAAAAAATGCAGATAAATTCAGCAGAATAAAACCATAAAGTTGGCCAAAGGGAAGTGACTGGTTAGATTTAAAATGAAGAATATTGGAGGGTTTTCCAGTTGGCTTTAGAGGACATTTATTAAAGTAAATGTGGTTTATGGTGAGGTTTTAAATCTCTAATCCTTAGTTTCTTTGAGTAAATCAGTTCTGACATGTAAAAGTTAACATAATTTCAGGAGAGATGAGCAAGACATTTAAGGTCAATCTAAGAAGTGAATGCTTTTGAATAAAGAGTAAGATGTTTCAGAGAATCAGGCATCATTTTTTAACCTAATGACCCTAAACCACCAACAGACCCTGCCTTTTCTAATCTTCACAGAGGTTTTTATCTTTTAAATTATCAAATGGTCCTAATTTTCTGCTTGAAAACGCGACAAAACAATTTTTTGGTCACAAGTTCACTTTAATAAACAGCAGAACACTGCACAGATATGAAGATGTCTTTCCTACATTGTTCAAGTTTCCACCGAACAATTACCGTCTTTATGAGTTTTAACTTCATACTCCACACAAACTGAGCGTAACCTCAAAACCCAACATGAACCCGGAGCTCGTGCTGAACCGCCTGCCTCCACTG